>CM060924.1:692704981-693389981 GCA_030737875.1 Allium sativum
TTTGGATTTCCTATTTTGAAATCCTATTTCAATCCTACTTTGAAATCCTAATTTCAAAGTTTATTTCAAATTCTATTTTCAAATTCGATATTCAAATCTCTATTTGAATTTCTATATTCAATTCCATGTTCAAATTCAATACTCGAATTTCTATTTCAAATCTCAATTCAAATTTCATATTTAAATTCCTTTCAATCTCTATTCAAACTTCACATTTGAATTTCTTCTTTGAAATACTATATTTCAAATTCTATTTAATTTTTCTTTGAAATTCTATATTTCAAATTCTATTTTGAAATTCTACATTCAAATCTCTATTTGAATTTCTTGATTCGAATTCCTTTGAATTCAAATTTTATTTTAATTCCTTGAATTCAGATTCTATTTTTTTATTCTAATTTTGTCTACTCAAATTCTATTTGAACTTCCATTTAAATTTCTAATATTCAATCTCCTTTTAAAATTCAAATGCTATACTCAAATTTCATTCGAGTTATATATTTAAAAATCCTATTTTTGAAATTTCATTTCAAATCCCAATTTGACGTTTGTATTTCTATTTCTGAATTATAAATTGAAAATTCTCTTTACTTCATTTATAACTTCATTATAAAAGAACTATTTTTAAATTTCGTTATAAAAGAACTATTTATAAACTTCGCTTATAAAGAAACTACTTGTTTTATTTTTCAAAACAAGTTTATATTTTTATTCCATTTAAAATTCAAATTCTATTTAAAAATAGAATTTTTCCTTTTAAAATCTCGAATATCCTTTCACGATATTTTAAATATCATTACTTAAGCCCAGTGATATTTAAACACACAAAGCGATGAATTATTTATTTTTCTAACACATCATATATAACAATATATATGCAAACAAATAAACAAACAGATAATATATTTTTGAGGAATCCTGTTGGATTCCTCCAACCTGTTTTCCTGCATCCACAGATGTTAGCACATAAATAATACCCATTCTGCTTCATGGCAGAATATCGCGGTATAGAAGGTCATCCACTAATCATAGCGTGGGGCGTATAGGGTAATCATCCGCTATGAAACTGCGGGCATCCGCTAATGAGACTGCGGGAATCCAACCAATCAATCAACCCAATATATATATATATATAGCCTAAATAACTAATATATATAAAACAACCAGAAAAATCCAAACAAGCAACCATAATTATTTTTAACGAAATAAAAAAAATATTTCTAAAGGTGAGTGAGATTTACTCACCGGGATTTTTATTTCCGATCCATTCTGATTTCAATTCCTAAATGCTGAATTGTGTATTTTGGAACTACGCATTTCTCGATTGATTCCACTCGAAAATATCTTGTATAAATTAAATAAGGCATTTAATTTAAACTATCGAACAAATTTAAATGTAATCAAAAATTTAATTAAAAAGAATTACCTTAAGCCATTTTAAATCCTGCTTCTCCACTGTAATATATCCGAACCCTTTACTACTGAAATAAGTTCGAACTCCTCCATTTTGAATAGCTTCATGAGGAACTTCACAACATCGTCTGCCATACTCCAAGCTACAGGTTATGGTCCTCCTCCATAAACTTCCTCATACCAGCTACGGCCCTCTTCCAACCAAACAACATCAGCATCGAATTCAGATCCGAGCTCCTTATCCCCCAACTCATCGCACCAGTTGCGAACCCTAAATTCCATTGCAACAACCCCAAAACCACCTTACTGCACTTGCGTACCCCTACTAGACATCGAGCAACATGAGGCAGACGACGCTTCTCAGCAGCGAACTCCACAATCTATTTGTCAACGGAACCACCTTCCCATCGCGACTTCCTCTAATTCGCGCGATCCAGAAATTCTTCGAGTTGGCATCGAGCTTCAGAGGCCTCAAACAAATCGCGACTTCCAAGGATGAACTCGATTTTGACTTGAAGGATTTGGGTTCGGTTATGTTATTTTTTCCTCAGGAGGATTCGGTGGAGTTTGATTCACTTTGTTTCCTGAACAACGAATTGAAAATGAGGCAAATGAGGGAGGGTAGCCGCGATTTTATAATGGTGGACGGGGACAATACGTACACTCCATTAAACTGTTGTCTCCTTGATATCGATGGTGGGAAGCAAAAGTTTCTGCTCGAGAAGAATAGGTATGTGAAAAGGAAAAGGAGGTCGGCTGAATTACAGTGATATAGGGTGGCTATTGATTTGATTTATTTTAATTAAAAACTAAAATATCTCACAATCCCTTATTTAAAAATCCTGAACCGCTATTTAGTCGCAACGACCGACGTTTTCAAGCTTATACAATAATTTGAACTTAACAGAATCGGTTTAAAATGAAATAACACTAGTAAATTAAGTTAAACCGTTTAGAATGTATATCGATTTCTGAACGAATAAATTCATCGAAAATAAATTATTATCCTTTTAAGTCAATACAGAATTTATATTAGTCGACTGAATCGTTCTGATTTAGTGTTACACTGGGAATTCAAATTTTTACTATTACGATAATTAAATATATTCGATATTAAATCATATATCGATAATTAAATTGACAAATCCAATATAAAATTCATTTATATTATGAATTCAATATTTAAAACCATACTAGATATTTAAAATAAACTGTTCAAAAATCTGGGTCGTTACATTCTTCCCCCCTTAAAATAATTTCGTCCTCGAAATTGCTAAGGTAGGAAAAATTGTATGAACTCACTGTTTTTCAATAATTCACTTATGTTGAAACTCAACTCCTCATTTTTCTATGACTTTAATTTCAACCAAAACTTTTGGTTTCCATTCATATGCATTCTAATTCATATTCATTTCAATTTATTTCAAATTGATTCTAGTCCATTGATTCACTTCGACCCATTTAACTAGCTTAAGTTAAATTTTAATTCCAGAATCCAAATCCCAGGGTTTTCATTTCAAATCCTTTTTGAAATCACATAAATAAATATATTTATTTCTATATTAAATTCAAAACACTTGAATTCTTCCCAAAACAACTTGTTTTCTTTCAAACAAATTTCCAACAAAACTTTCTAAGGTAGCAATCCATCACTTAGAAACTCGGAAATGAACACTGATGATGTTGCAATCATCATCAGAATAATTTCCCAGCCACTGAAGTGAGTTCAGTGCTTTACCACATTCAAAATCCATTAAAATGATTTTCTTTCAAATCCTTTTAAAACAAACCTATATTTTTTAATATACTTTAGAAAATATTTTTCAACTTCCCAGGATTTTGAATGCTTAATTCTGGTTTGAATTTAATTCTAATTTATCTCATTTGTATATTTAATTTCTATACAGATTCTATTTGGTTATAAATAACTATTCTAAATTTATAATCTCATTTGGTTATAAAGTCAACATCCAACACATCCATATAATAATAATTCTAGAAAATTATTCTTTCTATATCAAAATAGAAATTTTGGGTAAAATAATTTCATCTACCCACTTGAAAACAATATCGTGTTCAATCTCCTGTTCAAGTGTTTAGAAATTCCTATCGACTCCGTGGCGTCCCACGATTCGACCAGAATTCATAAATCACTCAACAGGCTAGCCAACACAATATAAAACGATTTTAATATCAATTTACAAATACGCTCTCTCGTATATACACTCAACTCATTCTAGGGTGCTACTGACCCAATCTCTAATGAGCATATGTCACACAAGCCTAGGTGTTCACTCAACCTAAGCTCTGATACCAACTGAAACGACCCGCAAATCCGTGCTATCTGAGTTGACTAAATACAACACACGTCTAACCCAAATAACACAGAAATACGACCCATTATTAGAAAGAAGATAGAGGGTGAGAAATAGAAGGAAAGAAATATTAGTATAGAAGAAAAACGAAGATCACAGCTCACAGCGGAACGAATAAAATATATTCTATAACATAACTTTTGAAATACAAATCTGTTTGGTACATATATACATACCATCATCAGAGTACACATAACATTTGACTCAGCGGAAGTAACTCTAAATATCTAACATTGAAGCCTCCTGCTTCAAGCTCCTCCAAGTGTATCTGTAAAAGCCTGAAACACTTGACTGCCCGTACAAATTTGGGCACCCAAGAGTTTAGGAAAAACAAAACAAAATAAACTCTGGGTCAGTCATGGGACTGGTGTGAGTAAACTCCAACCACTTGTTTAACCTTTAAAATCCTTTCAAAAGAAAAGATAATAGTAAGACCAGCCCACACATAAACATGGACGGCTTTTACCTTACTATAACCCAAAACACTTTGATGCGAAAATCCAGTGATATTATAGTAATGTCTACATCAAATAAATAACCAACTAGCAGAACGCTTGCATCTCACGCTCTACATATATAGTATAAAATCAAAAACCGCATGGCGCTTATTGGAGATTGGATTTCCAACATGACAAGGTATGGGACCACCTTCCGACTGTGTATCTCTAGAGGCGAATACACTGGGTTCAACAAGAACATCTTGTAACCCGGCCCACACATGACCGACCACTCATTTCGCTTGAGTGTATCGAATGTATATCACCAACGGTTGGACTCAAACCACCGTTTCCCGAATGGGCAGAATCGATAGATTTAGAAACAAAAGGAATTTCTCTAGATAGGTGATTATACACCCTAATGGGTGCGACCCACATAGCCATGCTGCCTGCCCGATTTTTGTCCTTTCCCGGTTGTTGAGGCCTGAGGCTACGCATACTTACCATTCATTGATAACACAATCACTTTGAATGCCACATCGTCAGATCCGTTAATCACTAGTTGAGTTTGCACAAATATTCTGGATATTATGCTAAGGGATAAATCCGTTGCAACCATATACATTTATACAGATCAACCCATTTGATCATTGGAAATACTCTGTCAGACATTCGTCCATTTACGTTCGTTCTGGGATTGAACGAAACCGAAGGCACCGTTTCTATAAATAGAAAAAGCCCTTGCACTTCACTCCGTCTTCAATATATTCAGCATACTTGGTTCGTAACGCTTATGCCGATACGGAGTGGTTCACGGATAATAATCCAACCGGTCTCTCCATATTGACAACGATGGTCAAAAACTTCGATAGTCTGTGATTTAACTATCGAATAAAAACAAGTGTTCAATCAACATATCAACAAATCACTGGGCTCTTTAATTAATATTTCATTAATTAAATCTCTTCTCCATTTCCTCTATCAATATTTATTAACCAAATATTTCAATAACCATATTGGCCCTTTACGCTATTTTTGATTTCGTTTCCTTGTCAAATTCTATATATATCGATATACAGATTTCTAATTGTCAAATTCCTTAAAAAATATTCTAACTCCTTAAATTCCCGGAAAAATTCGCCATAACCTCCCCTGTATCGGGAGCATCGGGAAATTTCAAATAGCTTCCCGGTATCTTCCTCAATCAAAAAGAAAAAGGAAAAGCCAAGCGGCTTGCCGATACGGCGCATAAACCCATATATGAATTAAACATGTACCTTGTTGTCGAGCACATAAATTTAAATCTTCATATACTTCCTATCAAACCTGCTTACACATGTTCACCTGTTTGCAATTCAATTCAACACCATCTAATCGTTTGAATTCAGTTTCGCCCATTTATTCTTTAAATTGGCCATTTTGCCTATTTCACTTTTTGTTGAACATACATGTTCAAACAAAATGTTTAACTCGTCCATAACCAAATTGAATTTTGATTTCAATTCTAGTTCTCTTTTTGATTTCGAATATAAATTTCAAATTGAATTTACTTATTTAAATCCCAATATTCATTCGAAATCGTCTTAACTAATTTCTATTCAATTTAGTTAATTCCATTCAATAAATCAAAAATCTGGTTTCTATTTCAAAACTCATATTCATTTACCCAACTTGAATTCGCATATATTTTTCAACTCAACTCTGAAATTTTCTAAATAGAACTTCGGATTTTATTTGCTTAAAATCCCTTTAAAATATTAAATAAACCATTTTGGTCGTTAAATAGTTCTGGCGCTGTTTTTCTGAAAATTTGATTTTTACATATCTCAAAATCTATACGACGAAATTCAGATTTTTCTCCTTTATTACAAAACTAGTATCAAACCGGTCCTGACGTTTCTTGTTTCGACGAATTCCGACTTCAATTGGGTTCTGTATACTCGATTGAAGTTCGAATCGCTATTTTACGAACTGCAGCGCTGCGGCGAGTTCGTTTTAATATATATAATAACTTTAAACTTTGTTTTAAAATGAATTCAACTCCACCTTTATATATATATTCATATATATTTCAAATTCATTTGAATCTTTACATTTCAAATTCCATAGTTTAAAATCCTGTATTCAAATCCCATTTGAAACCCTTTATTCGAATTCCATTTCAAATTCTTTATTCGAATTCCATTTCAAATTCTTTATTCGAATACCGTTTCCAATTCTTTATTCGAATACCATTTCAAATTCTTTATTCGAATACCATTTCAAATTCTATTTGAATTCCCTTGATTCAAATTCCAATCTCACCTTTTATTTGAATTCTATATTTCAAATCCCAATTCCTTTTCTATTGGATATTCAAATTCAATACTTAAATTTCCATTTGAATTTCCTATATTCAAATTCTATGTTTGAATTCATTTGAATTCTCTTATTCAAACTCTATTTTTAAATTCCATTTTAACTTCTACATTCCAATTTCTATATTTGAATTCTATTGGAATTCAAATATTCAAACTTCTTTTTAAATTCTTTATTCAAAATTTCCATAGTTAAAACTCATTTGAATTTCATATTCAAACCCCATAGATCAAATCCTATTTGAATTCAATTTGAACTTCTTATATTCAAATTCCATTTTTCTTTTCCATTTGAATTCTAATATTCAAATTCATCTCCAATCCCATTTGAATTCTAATATTCAAACTATTTTTTTTTTTTACACCATTTGAATTACTTCACTCAAATCCATTTTCAATACCATTTGAATTTCTAATATTCAAATTCATTTGAATTCCCTTGAATTCAAATTCCATTTCAAAATCCTTTTGGATTTCCTATTTTGAAATCCTATTTCAATCCTACTTTGAAATCCTAATTTCAAAGTTTATTTCAAATTCTATTTTCAAATTCGATATTCAAATCTCTATTTGAATTTCTATATTCAATTCCATGTTCAAATTCAATACTCGAATTTCTATTTCAAATCTCAATTCAAATTTCATATTTAAATTCCTTTCAATCTCTATTCAAACTTCACATTTGAATTTCTTCTTTGAAATACTATATTTCAAATTCTATTTAATTTTTCTTTGAAATTCTATATTTCAAATTCTATTTTGAAATTCTACATTCAAATCTCTATTTGAATTTCTTGATTCGAATTCCTTTGAATTCAAATTTTATTTTAATTCCTTGAATTCAGATTCTATTTTTTTATTCTAATTTTGTCTACTCAAATTCTATTTGAACTTCCATTTAAATTTCTAATATTCAATCTCCTTTTAAAATTCAAATGCTATACTCAAATTTCATTCGAGTTATATATTTAAAAATCCTATTTTTGAAATTTCATTTCAAATCCCAATTTGACGTTTGTATTTCTATTTCTGAATTATAAATTGAAAATTCTCTTTACTTCATTTATAACTTCGTTATAAAAGAACTATTTTTAAATTTCGTTATAAAAGAACTATTTATAAACTTCGCTTATAAAGAAACTACTTGTTTTATTTTTCAAAACAAGTTTATATTTTTATTCCATTTAAAATTCAAATTCTATTTAAAAATAGAATTTTTCCTTTTAAAATCTCGAATATCCTTTCACGATATTTTAAATATCATTACTTAAGCCCAGTGATATTTAAACACACAAAGCGATGAATTATTTATTTTTCTAACACATCATATATAACAATATATATGCAAACAAATAAACAAACAGATAATATATTTTTGAGGAATCCTGTTGGATTCCTCCAACCTGTTTTCCTGCATCCACAGATGTTAGCACATAAATAATACCCATTCTGCTTCATGGCAGAATATCGCGGTATAGAAGGTCATCCACTAATCATAGCGTGGGGCGTATAGGGTAATCATCCGCTATGAAACTGCGGGCATCCGCTAATGAGACTGCGGGAATCCAACCAATCAATCAACCCAATATATATATATATAGCCTAAATAACTAATATATATAAAACAACCAGAAAAATCCAAACAAGCAACCATAATTATTTTTAACGAAATAAAAAAAATATTTCTAAAGGTGAGTGAGATTTACTCACCGGGATTTTTATTTCCGATCCATTCTGATTTCAATTCCTAAATGCTGAATTGTGTATTTTGGAGCTACGCATTTCTCGATTGATTCCACTCGAAAATATCTTGTATAAATTAAATAAGGCATTTAATTTAAACTATCGAACAAATTTAAATGTAATCAAAAATTTAATTAAAAAGAATTACCTTAAGCCATTTTAAATCCTGCTTCTCCACTGTAATATATCCGAACCCTTTACTACTGAAATAAGTTCGAACTCCTCCATTTTGAATAGCTTCATGAGGAACTTCACAACATCGTCTGCCATACTCCAAGCTACAGGTTATGGTCCTCCTCCATAAACTTCCTCATACCAGCTACGGCCCTCTTCCAACCAAACAACATCAGCATCGAATTCAGATCCGAGCTCCTTATCCCCTAACTCATCGCACCAGTTGCGAACCCTAAATTCCATTGCAACAACCCCAAAACCACCTTACTGCACTTGCGTACCCCTACTAGACATCGAGCAACATGAGGCAGACGACGCTTCTCAGCAGCGAACTCCACAATCTATTTGTCAACGGAACCACCTTCCCATCGCGACTTCCTCTAATTCGCGCGATCCAGAAATTCTTCGAGTTGGCATCGAGCTTCAGAGGCCTCAAACAAATCGCGACTTCCAAGGATGAACTCGATTTTGACTTGAAGGATTTGGGTTCGGTTATGTTATTTTTTCCTCAGGAGGATTCGGTGGAGTTTGATTCACTTTGTTTCCTGAACAACGAATTGAAAATGAGGCAAATGAGGGAGGGTAGCCGCGATTTTATAATGGTGGACGGGGACAATACGTACACTCCATTAAACTGTTGTCTCCTTGATATCGATGGTGGGAAGCAAAAGTTTCTGCTCGAGAAGAATAGGTATGTGAAAAGGAAAAGGAGGTCGGCTGAATTACAGTGATATAGGGTGGCTATTGATTTGATTTATTTTAATTAAAAACTAAAATATCTCACAATCCCTTATTTAAAAATCCTGAACCGCTATTTAGTCGCAACGACCGACGTTTTCAAGCTTATACAATAATTTGAACTTAACAGAATCGGTTTAAAATGAAATAACACTAGTAAATTAAGTTAAACCGTTTAGAATGTATATCGATTTCTGAACGAATAAAATCATCGAAAATAAATTATTATCCTTTTAAGTCAATACAGAATTTATATTAGTCGACTGAATCGTTCTGATTTAGTGTTACACTGGGAATTCAAATTTTTACTATTACGATAATTAAATATATTCGATATTAAATCATATATCGATAATTAAATTGACAAATCCAATATAAAATTCATTTATATTATGAATTCAATATTTAAAACCATACTAGATATTTAAAATAAACTGTTCAAAAATCTGGGTCGTTACATTTTAAGTGAGTATAGAACAGTAAAATTACAACAAGACAGATATAAAATAGTACTTGGAAATTTAAAACTTTATTTCATTGCAGCAGAAGTCAAAACATGTTTGATTACATCATAATATCATAAATCAGAGTCAAGTACAATATCTATCTTGATAAAACAAAATACATAATCCCATTACATAAATAGCCATTAAACAAAAGATAACAAGCTGGACTTTACTTTAGCAGTCCAAGCTCTCCAAAAGAGATACAATCCAATCAAACACCACTAGAGCTGGGCCCAACCCGAGGACCTGGAGGGGGAAAAAGATAGAAATAGAGGGGGTCAGACATAAAGTCTGGCGAGTATGACAATTCTAACAATACTATTTTCAAAGTAATCAGACTAAGGCATAAGCTGGAGAATAAGGAAATGCCTATGAACTATTGGGTGTGACAGAACAAGCAAAGGAAATGAGGTTAACCATGGTAACATTAAAGGCATACCTACTAAAGAATAATTACTACGATGCACCACACCCGTTACTAATCACTAACGTTAATGACGCTTCCTAATCAATATAGGATAATTACTATACTCTACCATACTGTACCGTGCTGTACTGTACTAGCATTAACTGCACCCCTACTAGTCACTTTGATCCCTAAATAGAATGATGATAGCTTCGTGTACTACTAGATGTACCCACTATCCTCCACGTTTGACTGTGTATCTCTAGTTGCTATCCTAGGTACCCAACGTGTACCTATCCTTACTAGACGTACCCCCTTAATAATGGTAATTCCACGTACTCCTGGCTGACGTCATAGGTGCCGTCTGCCCCTATCTCCACTAGGTGTACCCTTTTAATACTTAATTAATAATGGTAGCTTCGTGTACTACTAGGTGTACCCACTACCCTGCCTCATTCGATCGGCTCCCTAACTCGTAGATACCCGTGCTGGCCCCACAGTGGGGTGTATCACTCCCCTAAAGTGGCAACCCGATACAACTTAAGGATGCACGACTTATACCTACACGATGCAACAACGTCTTACCTACCAGCCCGGGTCCACTCACGCATATGAACCCGTTGGACTTGCGTTGCCACCGCTAACCCGTTTTGGCCTCTTATGGTCAAGCCCAGTATGCGTGTCCCGTCCTCGACTTGGGTCGAGCTCACAAAGATACGTTTGGGATACTGGTTGAAATGGGCCTCCCACCAAGCTTCCCACCTAGGCTTGGTCCCCTCTAACACATTCCACTTAACCCCCTTCATGTCCACTTACATGTTTTAAATTTGGTTAAGGGTTTCTATTAGTAATTCCACATGCCACCCAAGGCACCCACTTAACCCCTATGTCCCACTTACATATTTAATTTGGTTAAGTGTTACTAATCGTATTTTCTCATGCCACCCAAGGCACCTACTTAACCCTCTTCTTGGTCGTATTCATTTGCATGTGTGTTTGGTTAAGTCTTACTAATCGTATTTCAAATGCCACTAAAGGCAACCACTAGATTCCTCATGCCACCCAAAGCACCCACTAGATTCCCATGTCCCACCACATGTTTTCTTTCTAAATTCAAGACCATCCCGTTCATTGGGTCAGTTAGGGATAGCCAGGGAGGGCAGGAAACTTGTTTTCCAAACCCAAGCCTAGACACTATCCTCTCTGTCACCCTAGAACCTTCTGGTGTATGTAGATAGAAAGAATGTTAATTATCTTAAGTGATTAATTAATTAATTAATCTTTCCCAAATTTGAATTAACTTCCCTATCCAAATTAATAATTTATTCAAAATTTAATGATGTCCATAATTGACTCAATTATGTCCATCCATTTATGGTATGATAAATCATACCCTTTTTCACCACAAATTCATTATATGCCATTAAAGGCATTTTATACCAATTTCTCAATCCCTATTCAAATTCAAATTAATCCATAATTAACTTATGACCATTTCTACACATTAATTTTCCAATTAATGTCTTAATTCCATTTTTTGCCTTTTAAGGCAATTCACATATCTCAAATTTGTTATATGCCTTTTTAAGGCTATTTCGTGCAAATTCTCAATATTAATTCTTTTAATATCACCCCTATCCCACGTTGTACGTTCATACGTTAAACGTAAAATATACGTTAGACTCGAAAAGTCTAACTCATAGCACAAAGATAAATTATCACAACAACAACATATATGTATATGACTAAAATAGATCTACTCATAAAAAGGGGTGAAACTTGCATATGTGATAGAGGTCCAACACTTAAACTTGCATAGGCTAAGACTATAACTTGCATAAGCTACACATGTTAAAGGTGTCAACTTGTTTGGTTAAATGTCACAGTCTACATAATATAACCCAAATTCATGTATAAACTTGCAACATAATGGTGGTGTGAACTAGTATAGAACTCACACATGTCATGGATCCAATTTTAGATCTAAAATAAGTGTCATGAAACCTACACAATTTTTATTAATCAGTGCCAAAACTTGCATAGGTACATGTATGAATCATCATAGCCCAAACATATATAACATCATGATTTGACTAACATGAACTAACCAACATGGATACTAACATCGTGACTATGTAACATATGTGACATCATTTACAACATATCATCATCTAACTTAATAACATAGGTTCATGTATATGGGTACATCTAACTTAATTGACAAATTCCCATAATCAAGATCCAGGGATAATCATGTATATGGGTACATCTAACTCAATAGACAAATTCCCATTATCAAAATCCAAGGATAATTAAGAATCATGTATATGGGTACATCTAACTTAATAGACAAATTCCCATAATAAAAATTTATTTAGTCATAGATTCATGCATATGGGTACACCTAACTTAATAGGCAAATTCCCATAATCATGATCCATTTAATTTTTAGAAAAAAAAAACATAAACTTTAAAACATGATCCAATTTGCATAAATAACAACATCATGATTTTACAACTTGTACGATTCAACACAACTTAACATGTTATCATAATCATATAACTTATGGATTTCCAACATATGTGTTAACATGAGATCTACAACATATATAAGATTTATGACATAACATAGCATGATTTACACATAGCATAGCATGATAGCATAACATAGCATAGCATGATTTTCATCATAGCATGGCATGATAGCATAACATAGCATAGCATGATTTTCATCATAGCATAACAAAACATTTAGAACATACATGACAACATAAGATTTTACAATAACATATATGACAATTCACATCATTTTCTTATGTTCCATTTATATCTTAATCAAATTAGTTTGCTAATAATCTTGTGAGAATCATCATACTCACTATTTAAGAAGAAAGAGAGAGTCTCTAGATTGCTTTTAGAATTGATTAGAATTGGATTAGATTAGCTTTCTTCTACTTTGATTTGCGGCGGCTACTCGGAGTTCCATGGCGACGGCATCACGGCGGCTTCTCTAATTTTTCATATGAATTAGAATGAGAGACTACCCACTTATTTATAGAATTTAGGATTCATTTAGGCCATTAGATTTAACCTAGAAATAACCACAGCCGTTCAGACAAGATGGGGTTTATCTTATTGACTCGACAATGAGTCAGAAGTGACTCAGCAAACACTCAGCAAATTAATAAACTTCTATTCATGTTTACATTAACTGCCCATATATATATATATATATATATATATATATATATATACCCGCACCTATTCATGAATTCAAATAATGCAAATTAATTGCTTGCCTGAAAAAAAGGAAATCGAGCATATAATTTAATTTTCCCCTTTTTTTCTCTACTTTCCTTGCAACATGAAAAATCAATGCATAATGAAGTTACCTACATACATATCTACTTATGCATAAATCTTTCCCTCCAAATAAATTGACTGTATTTATCTTCTCAATTATATATATATATATATATATATATATATACATATATATATTCAATATATATATATATATATTTAATTTTTTTGAACCGCGTTCACACTAAGCCGCTTTTTAGCCATTCCCCAAAAACAAAAATATGGCGTTGGCGGGGATCGAACTCTGCACCTCTTGTATGCAAGTCACATGTTCCAACCAAATGAGCTATTATGTCTTTTGCTTACAATTCTTAGAACAATGCTAAACATTATTCTTTTCTCATTCCTCTTTTTCCATGTTTTGCTGCAATATTTAATTTAAGGATATCTTTTTCATACAGAGTCCAATTTACGCAAACTCGGACTCTATCTCAAGCAGAATTCCGAGACGAACGCAACGGCGCAACCCGTTTCACCTAATTATTTTTCTAAAAATTAATTATATCTTGATTTTTTTTTATGTTCATAGAAAATACAGGGTGTTACAATATATGTTACTTCTTCCAATCTCCAATGATTAAATTTATAAATTCCCTTTCTTACCTAATAAAATTCCATTATACGTATTCGCTTATTAAATTTCATATATAATTGAAAAGTCAATTTTTGGTTATCTAACTTTTGTTAAATTTTTCTATCTCCTTAAATTTCCAAAAAATTTCGCCAGCACCTCCTTTGTACCGGTCAATAGCTCAAACTCTAACTCGCTTCGTTGGGCCCTTTCCATTCAAAAAGAAAATCAAAAGGCCAAGCGGCTTGCCGATTCCGCGCATAATATCGCATATGGAATTTGAATGTGTACCTTTTTGTCGGGCACTTAAACTAAAATCTTCGTACAGTTCATTCCATTCCTGTCTAACCCATATACGTCCATTCTCAATTTATTCTAACTTAATCTGGTCATTTTAACTCAATTCGCTAATTTATTCTTTAATTTGCTCTTTTGTCTATTCCACTTTTAAACTAAACATATCAACTTCATATACAATTTAGATTGGAGGATTTTACTATAAGGGCTTATTTATCTTATATAATTAATTTTTAGGACACGGTTTGCCAATAATTACTTTCCAGGACATTTTTCATTTCCCACTTCTAGTTAATTTAATATAACCTAATTACTAAATCGCTTGAATCATTACTTTCTGACTTTACCAAAACATCATTTAGACGAAATCGATCTTCGCCATATTCGTAGATCAAGCATCTACTATAAAAGTAAGTTTTAATTCACAATTAATGAATAGTAAGTATACTTTTTCTCTAAATGTTGTCTATTATTAGTTAATTGTTTGCCTTTGTTGATTATATTGCTTTAATCGATCGATATTAATTGCTAATCAGTGTTTAGTCCTGCAAACTCTTTTATTATGAATCGATCTAGGATAATTACTTGTTCGCGTTTGTTGATGATATTGCTTGAATCGAACGAGGATAATTACAAGTTAGTGATTAAAAATACAATCGTGGGTACTCTTTTGTTAAGAAATAATGCTCATATATTACAAGTCACTAATAATATTCTATTTTGGAAAAGATAAACGGTTATCTCTTTCCCTGAAAAGTGGCTATAAAATTGATTTGTCATTATTTATGTAATGTAATTTGTTTGATTGATTGCTCTTTCGAATATTTTGAAATGATTATATGACTAATTGGATACTCAAAGTTGTTAGTGTTGAAGTATGTGATAATATATGTTGGATTGAAGAGGATGAAGATAGCTTCGAGTCGGAGAAAACCATATGCAAATGGGAGTTCGCACGAGAAAGTTATAAGCTGAAAGGTGTTTGGTATCAACAGGCTAGTGCGACAGACGTCTGTCGTATGGGACGACAGACGTCTGAGTTGTCAAGGTGGATTTTCCCGAGAGTTCCCATAGACTTCTGTCATCCCCACGACAAACGTCTGATAGCGGGACAGATGTCTGTCATATTAGGGACAAACGCCTGAGCTGAGAGCTAAAGCCCAAATGATTCCTTGGGAGGGACAGACGTCTGTCACCTCTCACGGCAGACGTCTGACGAGCGTTTTGGGCTATTTCGGGCTGGAAACTTGACAAGTTGATTTGTGAATATACGGGGGCAATTTGGGTAATTGGCCTATCTCTATATAAACTATTTTCAGGTGAATTAGTGGGAGAGCTTGGATACTTGATTTGGGATCAAGGATTTATTCTCAAGGGTGAATTAGGGTTTATAACCTAATTCCAATTCTTCAATTTTATTCTCGTAAAACTCTTTTCTATATTGAAATATAGTGATCATTGGATCAATCTCTTGTATTCCTTTCATCATGGTAATAAAATATTCTCTCCAAAGTGTACGTACACTAACAAGATGTTAGTGGAACCACTATAAATCCTCATGTGATTTATTTTTGCTACTTTATCATTAGTTTCTTTCTTATGATTGAGATTTGGATTGCTCGTGATTGGTTGATCTTGGTTTGTGATTTGAGTTATTGTTTTGGTTGTTTTTGTAAATCTAACAATGGTCTAGTCTTCCGCCAGCGCTTTGTGGTTTAGTTATCGGATTCGAGTGGTCTTGAGTCAGATTAATCACAACGGTTACAACAGTTAGTTTTCAGAAAAAAATAAATTCATATATCTTTTTTACTGCTTTGTGTTTTGGTTTGGTTCAAAAATTGAATAATTGTGTATATTTATCCAGGATAAAATTGAGACAAGGTCAAAAAGAAACCAAGTTGTATTTAAAGATGCTACATGCATCTTCATGGACAAAGGAATTCAATGCATAAACAGTAGGCCAATTTCTTTTCCTTATTGTGAAGAACACATTCAAACATAATCATTGTCAAAAACACCACTGGTAACCTTTTTTACTTAAATTGTGTGTGCAATAATTATCTGTTTTGATTTTTATGCATAGCAATATGAAAGTTATACAACATGCTATCAATAAAAGAAAGTGATACAATATAATATCAGTAAAAGATAAATGTATTTATATTTTTAACAAATAGTCATAAACATTACGATTTCAGTAATGTTTATTTATACTAATATTTAAAAATACGTGATATATGTTACTCCAGTTTAATGTTTTAATAATTATTTCAAATTATTTCACTCCTTATACACTAAGTTTCCAAACTATGTCAAAAAGGTATATCATAATATCTTTTTGTACACATTATTGTGCATGCATGTTATTGTTTGGATGATATAGCATTTAATTTCTGTTCAGTATTGTTTTCATACAATAAAATAATATCTTAAACATCCTAAATTAATAATTAGATTTTCATGAATGCAGGAACAATATAAACATGAACAGTATGAACCAAGTAATACAAAAATAGGAAGAGAGTCTGATGAAGAATATACAAAGTCAGATAACAAACTGAGGAAACAAATACTAACTTGGATGATGCAGATAACCAAAGTGAGGAAACAAATACTGACTTGGATGATGCAGATAAATATGAAATTGTGGAAACAAGGAGAAAAAGAAAAAAGCAATAGTACACTGGCACATATAGATGCAATTTATATGCAATGTATAAAGTGATGTTTGTTATTAAAAAGGAAAAAAATTCTTTCTCAGGAAGCAAAAGACTTCATAGAGAAAACACCTTTTAAAGATATTTTCAAATTTTTTCTCAACGATTCAATATCAAGACAAGATATAAGGAAATGTGCTTAAATCTATTTGATATAATTACTACTTTTGATGTTACTGAAAATGCTTTTAAAGTGGGAAACAAAATTTTAACAATAACTCCCAAAGAAGTGGGTTTTATATTTGAAATGCCATTAGCTGGAGAGGAGTTATTCCCTATTCCGGCTTCAAGCAAGGCTTCAGCCATTGAAAGTTTTTCTGACTTTTTAAGTTCAAATTTCAATGAAGAAAATGTAATAAATAGTAAAACAGTGAAAAGTAGGTTGAATTCATTGATTAAAAAGAAAAAAGAGATAAAAATCTAGTAAAGTTATTGTTATTACTACTTATCATAACATTCCTTTTTCCCAACAATCAAAGTTATTTGCCATGGGGTTTTTTGGGTAAATTGTTAAATCCTAATAAAATGAACTCAATCTCTTGGCCGCGAGCAATTTGTCAAAATGTTTTAAAACATGTTAAGAAATGCCATGTTGAACTAAGGAATACACCGGGTTGCACTATGGTTTTGTTGGTATGATGTTATAATATTTGCTTAATAAAAATTCATTGAATATTATATTTATTATAAAAATATAAATACTTTTATCTTTTTCTCCCAGTACTGGTAGTAACGACCGAGAATTTCGCTCGATCCGAATCAGTCGCTAAACCGACCCAAACCGTTCGAAACGCCTGATTGTTTTGAGAACACGATAAATTAGAACGCAAACAGAAGAACATTTCATTGTATATTACAACAATTCCATCAGAATACGAGAATATACAGAGTAAGAATAAATATTACACAGAAAATATCAGAGATTTAAAATAAATTTAAATACATCGCAGCGGAAAATAATACAAAACACAACTAGAAGTAATACACGGATACATAGCTTTCCGAGTATCGTTCCAGCTGTAAATCAGGATCCTATGAATATAAATCTGCAAAACCAAAACTACTAGCTGCCCGTGCGGAAAATAGGGGCACCCAGAGTTTAGGTTAAAACAATAAACTCTAGGTCAGTCATGTGACTGGTGTGAGAACTAAAACAGTTATTAATCTTTATTTTAAAGTTAGGTAAATCAAGGGACCACGCCGTATAACACGGAACGGGTTTCCTCCCAAGAATACAAGTGCATAAAAAAACAACGCAATGCTAAATAAAGAACAATGAAGCTATTATAAGACCCAGGTCCAATCACATAACGCAACGCAAACTGGAGGATAGGATTTTTACCTTATAATAGCCAAGAATGCTTGATACGTTTCAAACTAATCATTTGATACTATTATAAGTGCATAGTGTATAAAACAACTTCAAATCATAAGTATCAATCATAGACGGCATAAGCGCCCCATCCCACTATGTCGCCATACTAGGCTCTACAAATAAAACCGCAAATGTCACGTACTTGGAAATTGGATTTCCGTTTGTGAACCAAGGCAAAAGATTGTCCTCAACCGATTCGAGACTGTCTAGCCCGAGTCTCAGGAACAGCCGCAACTGCCCCTTGGATCGTCAGGGTCGGTCCACCGATGTGGATTATTATGCCTGAACACTACGTTTCCCCGCCCTTTGGGGGTGTAATGAGCCAACAAATGACTCCATCGGCTTCACATAGTCACCGATATATCCGAGGCGCCACGCAATAGCTACAACCATATAAGTCAAACTCGTCCGGGCGTGTAAAACCACTGACGCCACTTTTAGCTAGAAGGAAATGCATGCCCTTCCTGAGGTCCTCTCCCGTTTCTGGTTCACAACCGGGGTGTGAGGCTCGCGAATCAACGTTATACAAAGCTATGCCACACAGACCATGCTTTGATCATCAACCACAAGACTCTGCTTTTCAACAGAAGCCTTGATCAATTGCCACACATGCAATTCACTCCATGCATTTGATATCCATCAATATATAACCTTTGAGCTCGTACATTTCATAGAAGGGCGTTAAGCAAGAGAATAAATTCTCCGCCGCCAAACAGATGTATATTTAATAGAAATCAATCACACAGACTAAAATCCAATGTCAGACACACAGTCCATTTACAAGTCCGCTCTGGGTCTAAACGAAACCGGAGGCACCTTATACCTCGTTTATCCATCGATCTCCATGTACGTCTGGACGATCACCAACTGATTCCCTCCTCTTGGGTGTACGGCCCAATCAAGATCATCGGTAATTATCCAAATGATGTAGAAGACCTCCGGTCTTCAACCACCGTCTTAATCCTTGACACCACGTCGAATCAGTTATTTAGAATGAGATAAACTCAGTCTTTCTGAATAACTCGCGTATATAATAAACAAGTGTTACACAAACACAACATACGCCTCATTCTAATTCAAAATATTCTTTTATTCAAATATTCTTATACTTTGGGAAAGGTTCCCATTAATTTTATCAAAGATAAATTCTTTAAATTTATTCTTTAATCTCCTTTGAATATCAATTCAAACTAGTCGGGATTAGCGAACTACACCGAAGTAATCATTTATTTTATTTCCCAATCCCAACCTATTCATCCCATGAAGTAAAACTGGTCAGACTTCATATCTAACACCACGGTGTTATCGGTAAATTCAATTACCATTTCACGTTCAAATCTAATTAAAGATTTAACTATCGCCTGGAGCAAAACTGGTGATACTCCATTCTCGACCATTCCAATCTAATTAAAGATTCATTAAACCTCCACTTGGTTTTAATCTTCCCAAAAATCAATATCAATGATTATTTAACTTGGGAAATCACATCCTGTCTTTAACTAGGTTAAAGAACCAATGTCATTTAAAACACGGTTCACTATAAACCCAAAATCACATTCCATTAATTATCGGGTTAAAGAACAAGTGTTATTTAAAACACCTTTCACGATAAACCCAAAAATCAATTCAAATTCAATTCCAATTATATACCATTTAATTGGTACACTTCATTAAAACCAAATAAAAAGATTTAATCTTTTTCTCAACTGGGTTTAAGAACAATGTTAATGAAGACACCATTCACGACAAACCCAAATCACATTTGATATTAAATACAAGGCTCTGAATAGAAAATATATCGGCTTATATTCAATAACAAATTCTACGACCAACAAATATCGTATTGGAAATAACAATATAAATATATCTTTCAAATTTCCTTAATAATATCTGTATAATCACGAAATCCAACATCGAAATATTCCAAAGACAATTTCGATTCAAATCCATTCTAATTCAATTATTGGAAATTCTGGTTATATTTTAAAACCATTTGAAATTCAATTTATTTATTTAAAAATAAATAGAATTTTAATTCTAGTTCAAAACTAGTTCATTTCGATAAAAATCTATTTTTATCTTTTCAAATATGGAATTTTTTCACCCCAATTCTTCACAAATCATTTCTTATGAATTTACCATAATTATTACTATTTTTAATAATTTTATCAAGGCCCGTACAGTCAATTTCCACCAATGGTCATCGAACTTCACTTACAACGACCTTTTCCAAATTTGATTTGGACATAATTCCAAATTCAACCGTTAGATTTCAAATTTCTAATATTCGTTAGAAAGCTCTTTTCGATACGAACCCAACGGTTCCGGTTTTAGGAGAATCCGACGGTCGGATCTCCCGCAATGTCCACTCAAAGTCAATGGTCGAAATTCGCGAACTGTCGCGGCGCGTTCTATTCAGGCCATTATATTATATACATAATATATATTTCGTCGATTTCCTTTTAAAACGTATTTTATAAATCATTTTAAATTCGTTTTCGAAACGATTTCAACTTCATTTTCAAATTCAAATCAAGATTGAATTTTTTCAATATAAATTCGTTTTAAATTCATCTCAAATTGATTTCAATTTAAATCGATTTTTAATTCAATTTCAATTCGTTCTCAATTCAACTCAATTTTAATTCAAATTCATTTCTATTCAATTTCAATTCGAATTCAATTCTATTCAATTTTAATTCGAATTCCTTTTCAATTCGAATCCAATTCTATTTAATTTCAATTCTATTCAATTCGAATTCATTTTAAATTGATTTCCATTCAATTTCAATTCGATTCGAATTACTTTTCAAAATATTCGATTTTGAAATCACTTTTCAATATTCATTATAAAAACGAATATAATCGATATAAATATCATTTGCGTCAAAATGGCGTCAATCTAATCAACAAGGCTTCATATATTTCTATTTTCAAATATTCTATTTCAAATATTTCTTTTTCAAACATTTCTATTTTCAAATATTCTATTTCAAATATTTCTTTTTCAAATATTTCTGTTATCAAATATTCTATTTCGAATATTTCTTTTCAAAAATTTCTATTTTCAAATATTCTATTTCAAAAATTTCTTTTCAAAAATTTCTATTTTCAAATATTCTATTTCAAAAATTTCTTTTCAAAAATTTCTATTTTCAAATATTATATTTCAAATATTTCTATTTTCAAATATTCTATTTCAAATATTTCTTTTCAAAATTGGAATGAGGCCCAATCAATTACCATAGATTTTATTTCTATGGATTTCCATACAACGCATGTATATCAACAATGACAAATAATCAACCATCATCCAAAGTGCATTCTACACTGTATAAGCATCAAATGTAAATATTCAACGCTTATAATAGTTTGTCAATCAATCGATCGACATACAACTAATTATTGGGACTAGTGTATCTCATATATCACCCTAATACCCGTGTGGGGTTATCAAACAATCAAACACAGATTTTATTTGTGCAGTTGGGCGATGCGTAAAATTTATCGTCCCAATCAATATCAGTCAAATGTGTGTTTATAAACTAATCGTCCAATTTGTTTATTTCATTTTAAATACACGTTAATAATTCTATTTTCAACTATAAAATATTTTAACTATATAAATATTTTATTTTGCATTTCACATCACATCACACAATCAACTACACAGCAATATCAAACAAACAAGCATACAAGTCGTCCATGGTCTGTGGACGACAGGTGTCGGGTGCTACTAAACACCATCTGCATCCTAGTATATATTTCAACTAGAAATAAAATTAAAAAGTGAGAAGTTCTCACTAACTAGCTAATCCAAACGCCACGCCTCTTCATATGTAGAAAATCTTCGCCATCTGACACTTTCGTTGCCCGTATTCACTACGTATATAAAAATCACATTTTTATTTCAAAACTATAGGGATAAAAATCACATTTTCATACTGCAACTATATAGATAAAAATTTTACTTTTATTCCGCCATCCAAATATAAAAACCAATTATTTTTTTGTTTCATAAAAATCCAAATTCTCTACAACAAAATCTAAACTCTCCACTATATAAAAAAAATTGAATCTTTGCAGTTTGAAAATCATATATTTCTAGTTTTAAAATCATACCCTTTCAATTTTATAAAGCAAATCATTTCAGTTTTAAAAAGCAAATCATTTCAGTTTTAAAAAGCAAATCATATCCGTTTTAAAAAGTGAATCATTTCAGTTTTAAAAAGCAAATCATTTCAGTTTTAAAAAGAAAATCATTTCAATTTTAAAAAGCAAATCATTTCCATTTTAAGACAAATAAAATAAATGAATAATAAAAAGAAAAAGAAGAAGGCTTACATCGTTCAAATGGAAGAAGGAGGGTTTTCGCTAATCGTACGGAGGCAGGGGGTGCTTGTCGGCGCTGGGTGATCGGGTGGGTTGCTGGTGGGGGGGGGTGCTGCGTCGAATGGGGCTTTGGTTTTGGGGCTCGGATCGGTTGTTGTGCGAGAGTAGGGAGGAGAAGAAGAGGAGGGGGCGGTCGGCCGATATGAGGTGGAGAGGGAAGGGGGGCGGCACGCGATTCGATTAGGGTTTTCTTTTCTTTATTTTCTGAAATGAAATAGAATGGGGGGGGGTCTAATTTGAAGGGAAAAGGAGATAACGGGGAGAGAATATGTTAATATATATTTATTTTAATTAATTAAATTTTCAAAAAGTAACTTTTGATTTCGAACTCGAAACGAGACCCATCGCCTGTCGTCCATAGCCAATTACCCCCATTTCGAATACAATGGGATATGTATCACAGGCTGATTCGACTGTTTCGATCAGTTTTCATCAAAATCAAAATATAACTCTATATATTGAATTTGAACATGCATTTCAATTTACTGGGGCCACATACTAACTAGAAAAATTCCCTAAAAATATTTTCTAGCTTCGTATTGACGATACGGTCATAACAAAACTAACTTCGTCGAATTCTGAGACCGTTTGAAAATTGGCCATTTTCCAGTCGATTAAAATCCACTGAAACTGGTCAAACGCGTTTTCCTTTGCCACGCTCACATATTGATTTGAAAAATTACGAAATTTGAAACCTAGCAATAACATGACATCACGGATCCAACAAAAGTGGTTTCGTCGAAAATCGAGGTCGTTTGCAAAATGGCTATTTTTAAGGGCCTGAATTCCATAGCGACTATTCTGAATTTTCAATTGGACATAACTTTTGATCCCCGCTATGAAATTTCAATTTTTTGGATTCATTGGAAAGAAATTCTCAATTAGATTCAAATATTTTTGGTTTCACTAAAATCCGGTTTATTTTGAATCCTGTACATCCATTTGAAATTTGAAATCGAATTTACGAACTACCGCAGCGTTTTCAATTCCTTTTATAATTTAAAATAAATATTTATATTCTAACGACGATCTATAATATATATACGTTCGAATTCTATTCAAAATAAATTTTTCGTCATTATTATTTAAAATAATTCATTTTAAATATTCAAAATTCACCAAATTTGCCAAAATAAAAATTTTAAATTGGCTCGGATTTCCGGGTTATTACAATCTCCCCCACTTAAAACTATTCGTCCCCGAAAAGGAACGAAGCCGAAAGTTCTTTAACTAATCAACTCAACTTCCAATATTTTCTTTACGGCTTAAGTTCTTCGACTTTTCAGTTTCTAAGAACTTTTCAATTTTTTTTTCAAAAATTTGGCTAACACCCTAAATTTCCGAAAAAATTCGCCATAACCTCCCCTGCACCGCGGACTTCGGGATATTTCATATAGTCTCCCATGGCCTTCTTCAATCCAAAAGAAAAAGAAAAAGCCAAGCAGCTAGCCAATTGGCTCATAAAATCATCATCACCCAAACAAAACAGTAAATTATGGTAAACATGTACCTATTTGTCGGGCAAACAATTTTATTCATCTGCTCTAGACTCCTTGCTATGACCTGTTCAATGTAAGTACATGTACATGCATGCAAATGCGACTAATTTTCAACACAATTCACTATTTGATACAATTTGGCTATAGGGTACAAATTTTAATTAATCAACCAATAATCAACAACACAACCATCAATCAATTAGTTGATTAGCTTTTCAAATTCATAACTTTGATATATAGTCAAAAAAATCAGATTTTTGATGCCAAATCACAACAATAAGCCCTATCTAATTTCGGTTCTCACACCAGTCAATTGGAAATATATAGAAATCTCACTTTCGAAACTCGAAAATAAATACTGGCAATGGTGCCCCATCACCAGAATTATCCCCGGGCAACTAGAGTGTGATTCTATATCTATCCAACACATTAAAACTTCGAATACTTGTTTGCAAGGCGTATATGCAAAATCTTTATATATTGGATTGTCCAAATTCAATATAAAATAAATAACCAAATACAAATAAGTGATTTAAATTTCAAAACAAACTTGTTTTCACTTTAAAAATATACTCTTCACACTAGTTCTAGGATACTACTGATCCCATCTCTAACGAGTCATTCTTATAGAATATTACTAATCCAATCTCTGATGAATTCTTTCGTACAGTTCTAATGTGTCTTGTTCTCTGAGCTTTGTAAACCAAAGCTCTGATATCACGAAGTAACGACCGAGAATTTTTCTCGATCCGAATCAGTCGCTAAACTGACCCAAATCGTTCGAAACGCCTGATTGTTTTGAGAACACGACAAATTAGAACGCAGACAGAAGAACATTTCATTGTATATTACAACAATTCCATCATAATACGAGAATATACAGAGTAAGAATAAATATTACACAGAAAATATCAGAGATTTAAATTACATTTAAATACATTGCAGCGGAAAATAATACAAAACACAACTAGAAGTAATACACGGATACAGAGCTTTCCGAGTATCGTTCCAGTTGTAAATCAAGATCCTGTGAATATAAATCTGCAAAACCAAAACTACTAGTTGCTCATGCGGAAAATTGGGGCACCCAGAGTTTAGGTTAAAACAATAAACTCCAGGTCAGTCATGTGACTGGTGTGAGAACTAAAACAATTAATAATCTTTATTTTAAAGTTAGGTAAATCAAGGGACCACACCGTATAACACGAAACGGGTTTCCTCCCAAGAATACCAGTGCATAAAACAACAACGCAATGCTAAATAAAGAACAATGAAGCTATTATAAGACCCAGGTCCAATCACACAATGCAACGCAAGCCGGAGGATAGGGTTTTTACCTTATAATAGCCAAGAATGCTTGATATGTTTGAAACAAATCATTTGATACTATTATAAGTGCATAGTGTATAAAACAACTTCAAATCATAAGTATCAATCATAGACGGCATAAGCGCCCCATCCCACTATGTCGCCATACTAGTCTTTACAAATAAAACCGCAAATGTCACGTACTTGAAAATTGGATTTCCGTCTGTGAACTGAGGCAAAAGATAGTCCTCAACCGATTTGAGACTGTCTAGCCCGAGTCTAGAAACAGCCGCAACTGCCCCTTGGATCGTCAGGGTCGGTCCACCGATGTGGATTATTATACCTGAACACTACGTTTCCCTTCCCTTTGGGGCGTAAATGAGCCAACAAATGACTCCATCGGTGTAACACCCCACATCCGTTAGTGTCACACACAAAGGGAATGCACTAAGTTCTGTGGAGCATTTTAAGGTAAAAGATGCAGATAAATTACAAGACAGACAAAAATTAAACAGTGGAAAATAAAACTTTGCTTCATTGATAAAATAGTTTGTACAATGATTTCATTACAATATCAGAGTATCATCTGTCTTACAAAATAAAGAAGCATAAAACAACATTTATATTCCCCAAATTTTAGCAAGAGCCAGCCATTGCATCTGAAAAGAGAATCCAAGCTAACTTCGACAAATCTTCAAGCTGGGAAAGAGTGACAATCCAACTTAACTTGAGCTATAATATTCCCTCCTTTACTACCTGGGGGGGGGGAATGGAAGAAAAGAAGACGAAAGAAAAACAGAGTCAGACATAAAGCCTGAGTAAGTTCAGTAACTTCTAGCATGTGAACATGAAGAAACAAAATGACATGAATTAACTGAATACAAGATAACACCATGATGATAGGGTTGGCAAGATTAGACAAGATAATCACAAGATATGCTAAGATAAGATAAACTGGATATGCTCTAATACTTTCGCCGCTCTGCTATTTCTTTATTATACTGGTTTCTATATCTCTGCATCGCCTATCTAGTGTCCTAACTAGTAACGATAACGTGATCCCAATCCCTGTATTTTCCATTGCCTTCAGGCATACATTCATTATTTATTACCTAGATCAAATCTAGGGTTTTCTACCAAGTGCCTTCTAGATTCAACTAGAGTCTACAATATCTGCTAAACGCTTCTCGGATTCAGGGTTTATTCCACCTAGTCCAACTAGGGATTATGCTACCTGACGAACGATGCCCCCAAGTCTAGGACACACTACCTAGAGTGGTATATGTTCCTATACTTCCTCACGCATGTATCGCGAATCGTTATCGCTTGTCTAGATGCACATGTCCTGTAATGTGCGGTCCGTGACCTGTGGCAGGGCAAATCAAGGAATACAGAACTCGGTCGGGAGCTTTCAGATATCTGCAGATGCAGATGCTAAGGTCTGTTTTTATTCCAGTGGCTATGGTCCCACTTGAACCCTCCCTCAACTAATGAAAGGCACACCTTGAAAATGAGAACTATACGCAGGCCCCCGGTGCCCCACTATCCTATGGCCATCCTCACCCATAACTAGATAGCAAGTATATGGTCTTTTGGAGTTCTACACCTTTCCGCTTCACGTATCTCGACTGACTCAAGATGGATGGTAGACGACGAGTTGCTATCACAGGGCTACCGTTTTCTCGTCGAATCACGCTGGTCCATCCTGGTCTTTAGGTTGCCATGTATTGCAACCAAGGCATACCCCTGGTTCTTCTACGAAGACCTTAACCTCTGTGAGCCCAGGAGGATCATCTGCGGCCTCACAGAGGGATACCAAGAGTACCCTCACGTCCCCTCGGGCTTCGTAACCCAATTCGTTGGAGCCTTCTTTTTACCCAGACGGACATTCGCTCCTTCTCGTGTTATACTAAGAACTACTACTTAGTTCTACTAAGGTTTACCACTTAGTTCTCTTTCCCGTCAATTTGGATTGGTTAAGTGTCATTAGTCAATTCAAGCTAACTTAACCCCCTTCATTTATCCTGTTAAACTGGTTAAGTGTTATCAGTAATTCATGTTGACTTAACCCCATCACAGACCAAGTTATATTGGTTAAGTATTTCTTATTACTTAACCCTACCCATTCACCCTGTATTGGTTAAGTGTTCCTTTTTAACTTAACCTTGCCCGTCTGTTTTAACTAACATGTTATTAATGGTTAAGTATTATCACTTCATGTTTTAGACTTAACCCTATTCCTTTATCACAATCTGACGGTTAAGTGTTCAAGTTTACTTGACCCTACGGTCTAGCCCAGCTAACATATCAAATTGGCTAAGTATATTAGATTTTACTTAACCCCAACCTCTAGTCTAGTTAACATGTTAATTTGGCTAAGTGTGTTAACTTTACTTAACCCCACCTTCTAGTCTAGTTAACATGTTAATTCGGCTAAGTGTTTCCTTAGTTACTTAACCCCTACAAATCTTGTCTTGTTACCATGTTAAGTTTGTTAAGTGTCCCTATGGACTTAGCCCTCCCATTCTAGCTTAACTGTGTTATGTTGGTTAAGTGTTCCTATGGACTTAACCCTCCCATTCTAGCTTAACTGTGCTAGGTGTCTATATGAACCTAACCCCACCCATTGGTTTGGTTATCATGTTGAATTGGCTAAGTGTATTAATAAACTTAACCCTACCATTCTTGTTCTAGCTTTAACTAAATAAATTAAAGCCGCTACCACTCACATTAGATAGATATTGTTGCGATTACTGGATGTGCCGGTTGGCTCCGGGCAGGTTTACATCGCAACTCAGTCTAACCTCGGGTTAGGCCTATTCGTGTTTTCTAAGTTCAAAGGGTTTTGATTAAATTTCAAATCAGGTTTTGAAAGTAATCATCCCGTCCGTCGGGTCAGCCAGGGAGAGCAGGAAACTTGTATTTTCCAAACTCAAGCCTAGACACTATCCTCTCTGTCACCCTAAAACTTTCTGGTGTGTTATTAAAAGAGATGTCATTAATAAACCTTTCTTTTGTATATAAATAAGTTGTTAACAATTTATTCTCAAAGTCCATTTTCCCTTTTCCAAATGAATTTGGCATATACCCTATACATTTGCCATGCCTACTAATTGGACTTTTATCCTAGGCCCAACTCTTGATTTGCCTATCTTACAGTTTACAGCAATTTAGATCCAACACCCCCATTTAAAGTTCATGCCAAAACTAGATTTTATATTCTAGTTCACCGTTTATGCCCCAAACTTAATTTGCATACCAACTACCTATTTTGTGGCCCATTTAACCATTTACCATTTACGCCCAATGTATGTAAATTATGCTAATATACTTATCATACTTAATTTAGCCACCCAATTCTGATTCAATATTCTAATTTCAGTTCATGTCAAAACTAGACTTGTTATTCTAATTTTCATCAAATTATGCCAATTTCCAAGTTTTAGTCAATTTCATGTTTTTCCCCAAAACGTATTCCCAACGTTCATATAATCGTGATTCAACCAAGATCATAAGTAAAGCTAGCTTCGTTGATAAAAGGGAATGGACCAAAATGCCATGAAAGAACGGACATAACAACTGGCATAAGATGATAATTCACGGGCATATAGATTACGACATGAAAAGGGTTGAATAGTATAGATTCAAGAACTTGGGTAGACCTAACTTAATAGGTAAATTCCCAAGGTCTAAAACCAAAGAAAACCAAGAATAGACAGAATAGAGACGTAGGTTCAGGAACATGGGTAGACCTAACTTAATAGGTAAATTCCCACTGTCTAAAACCAAAGAAAACCAAGAATAGACAGAATAGAAAATCAGGTTTAGACCCAATTTCACAGTCACAAAACTTAAGCAACACTTTCCTAGTCATGAATCATAGGTTTTTAGTCACATTTGTCCTTGTTATGTCATAGGCAATAGTTTATGTTTTCTAATCAAAGGCATAGGCTTGTGTTCATAGTCTAGGAAATAATTCTCATAGTCACAGTCATAGGCAATGTTCATAGTCATAGCAATGTTCATAGTCATAGGCATATGGTTCTAAGGTCCATAGTTTCGTAGTCATGGTCTTATTTGTCTTTGAATCATGACAGTTCTTAATTAGGACCAAAGAAATATGCACTGATTCGAATAGAAAGAATTGGCATACTCTTTTATTCCTTTAATTTCATGTCACGAAAAGAGAAACGTTCAAATCTGAGAAGTAACTGACTTACAGAGATTAGATTAGAATAGAAAGAAGGCGTTGCTATGATTCGTGCGACATTATCCTTTAATCCTTATCTTGAAGCTTTAATCTTGATTTGAATCTCTTCTGGACAATTTGAGCAGCATAACCTTGTCTTGGATTTTCGTAGTATTTTCTTATTTTTATTTATTTATATATTTTCTCAGAGGCAGCATAAGGATAGAAAAGAATTGTGAATAGAGGAGGAGACAAAGGCTGTTTATATAGGATTAGGCGGACGAATCTGCTCAGAAGGGCGTCCGGATACAGAAGAATGAACCAGGTTCAGAAATCTGGAAAAAGTAGGGGGGTCGACCCCCAGGTCGACTATGGGCTGGAAAATTACCGCCCAACCCAATCTGGGTCCGATTTTCGAATTTGAACTCCTTTTCTGACCTGTTTTAAAATTTGAACTTCGCTGAATCTTCCGGAGGCCATATCTTCCTCATACGGACTCCGATTTATGCAAACTCGGACTCGTTTTCATGCAGAATTCCGAGACGAACGCAATGGCGCAGCCCGTTTCCCTTGATTTTTATTTTAACTTTTAATTCTTCCTTGATTTGTGAATCTTAGTGTTACGGAATTACGGGGTGTTACAATCGGCTTCACATAGTCACCGATATATCCGAGCCGCCTCGCAATAGCAATAACCACATAAGTCAAACTCGTCAGGGCGTGTAAAACCACTGATGCCACTTTTAGCTAGAAGGAAACGCATGCCCTCCCTGAGGTCCTCTCCCGTTTCTGGTTCACAACCGGGGTGTGAGGCTCGCGAATCAACGTTACACAAAGCTATGCCACACAGGCCGTGCTTTGATTATTAACCACAAGACTCTTCTTTTCAACAGAAGTCTTGATCAGTTGCCACTTAGGCATGCCACACAGACAATTCACTACATGCGTTTGATATCAATCAATATATAACCTCTGAGCTCATACATTTCAGAGAAGGGCGTTAAGCTAGAGAATAAATTCTCCGCCACCAAACAGATGTATATTTAATAGAAATCAATCACACAGACTAAAATCCAATGACAGACACACAGTCCATTTACAAGTCCGTTCTGGGTTTGAACGAAACCGGAGGCACCTTGTACCTCACTTATCCATCGATCTCCAAGTACGTCTGGACGATCACCAACTGATTCCCTCCTCTTGGGTGTACGGCCCAATCAAGATAATCAGTAATTATCCAAACGATGTTGAAGACCTCCGGTCTTCAACCACCGTCTTCATCCTCGACACCACGTCGAATCAGTTATTCAGAATGGGATAAACTCGGTCTTTCTGAATAACTCGCGTATATAATAAATAAGTGTTACACAAACACAACATACGCCTCATTCCAATTCAAAATATTCCTTTATTCAAATACTCTTATACTTTGGGAAAGGTTCCCATTAATTTTATCAAAGATAAATTCTTTAAATTTATTCTTTATTCTCCTTTGAATATTAATTCAAACTAGTCGGGATTAGCAAACCACACTGAAGTAATCATTTATTTTATTTCCCAATCCCAACCTATTCATCCCATGAAGTAAAACGGGTCATACTGCATATCTAACCCCACGGTGTTATCGGTAAATTCAATTACCATTTCACGTTCAAATCTAATTAAAGATTTAACTATCGCCTGGAGAAAAACTGGTGATACTCCATTCTCGACCATTCCAATCTAATTAAAGATTCCTTAAAACTCCACTTGGTTTTAATCTTCCCAAAAATCAATATCAATGATTATTTAACTTGGGAAATCACATCCTATCTTTAACTAGGTTAAAGAACCAATTTCATTTAAAACACGGTTCACTATAAATCCAAAATCACATTCCATTAATTATCAGGTTAAAGAACAAGTGTTATTTAAAACACCGTTCACGATAAACCCAAAAATCAATTCAAATTCAATTCCAATTAAATACCAATTAATTGGTACACTTCATTAAATCCAAACAAAAAGATTTAATCTTTTTCTCAACTAGGTTTAAGAACAGTGTTAATGAATACACCATTCACGACAAACCCAAGTCACACTTGATATTAAATACAAGGCTCTGAATAGAAAATATATAGGCTTATATTCAATAACAAATTCTACGACCAACAAATATCGTATTGGAAATAACGATATAAATATATCTTTCAAATTTCCATAACAATATCTGTATAATCACGAAATCCAACATCGAAATATTCCAAAGACAATTTCGATTCAAATCCATTCCAATTCAATTATTGGAAATTCTGGTTATATTTTAAAACCATTTCAAATTCAATTTATTTATTTAAAAATAAATAGAATTATAATTCTAGTTCAAAACTAGTTCATTTCGATAAAAATCTATTTTTATCTTTTCAAATATGGAATTTTTTCACCCTAATTCTTCACAAATCATTTCTTATGATTTTAAACAAATTATTACTATTTTTAATAATTTTATTAAGGCCCGTACAGTTGATTTCCACCAACGGCTATCGAACTGCACTTACAGCGACCTTTTCCAAATTTGATTTGGACATAATTCCAAATCCAACCGTTAGATTTCAAATCTCTAGTATTCATTAGAAAGCTCTTTCCGATACGAACCCAACGGTTCTGGTTTTAGGAGAATCTGACGGTCGAATCTCCCACAAAGTCCACTTGAAGTCAATAGTCGAAATTCACGAACTGCCGTGGCGCGGAGCGTTCTATTCAGGCCATTATATTACATATATAATATATATTTCATCGATTTCCTTTTAAAATGTATTTTATAAATTGTTTTAAATTCGTTTTCGAAACGATTTCAACTCCATTTTCAAATTCAAATCAAGATTGAATTTTTTTCAATATAAATTCGTTTTAAATTCATCTCAAATTGATATCAATTTAAATCTATTTTTAATTCGATTTCAATTCGTTCTCAATTCAATTTCAATTCGAATTCATTTCTATTCAATTTCAATTCAAATTCAATTCTATTCAATTTTAATTTGAATTCCTTTTCAATTCGAATCCAATTCTATTCAATTTCAATTATATTCAATTTCAATTCGAATTCATTTCAAATTGATTTCCATTCAATTTCAATTCGATTTGAATTCCTTTTCAAAATATTCGATTTTGAAATCACTTTTCAATATTCATTATAAAAACGAATATAATCGATATAAATATCGTTTGCGTCAAAATGGCGTCAATCTAGTCAACATGGCTTCATATATTTCTATTTTCAAATATTCTATTTCAAATATTTCTTTTTCAAATATTTCTATTTTCAAATATTCTATTTCAAATATTTCTTTTTCAAATATTTCTATTTTCAAATATTCTATTTCAAACATTTCTTTTCAAAAATTTCTATTTTCAAATATTCTATTTCAAAAATTTCTTTTCAAAAATTTCTATTTTCAAATATTCAATTTCAAATATTTCTATTTTCAAATATTCTATTTCAAATATTTCTATTCAAAACTGGAATGAGGCCCAATCAATTACCATAGATTTTATTTCTGTGGATTTCTATATAACGCATGTATATATCAACAATGACAAATAATCAACCATCATCCAAAGTGCATTCTACATTGTATAAGCATCAAATGTAAATATTCAACGCTTATAACAGTCTGTCAATCAATCGATTGACATACAACTAATTATTGGGATTAGTGTATGTCATATATCACCCCAATACCCGTGTGGGGTTCTCAAACAATCAAACACAGATTTTATTTGTGCAGTTGGGCGATGCGTAAAATTTATCGTCCCAATCAATATCCGTCAAATGTGTGTATATAAAAAAATTGCCTGATTTGTTTATTTCATTTTAAATACACGTTAAAAATTCTATTTTCAACTATAAAATATTTTAAGTATATAAATATTTTATTTCCATTTCACATCACACAATCAATTACAAAGCAAAAACAAACAAACAAGCATACAAGCCATCCATGGTCTGTGGACGACGGGTGTCGGGTGCTACTAAACACCGTCTGCATCCTAATATATATTTCAACTAGAAATAAAATTAAAAAGTGAGATGTTCTCACCAATTAGCTAATCCAAACGCCACGTCTCTTCATATGTAGAAAATCTTCGCCGTCTGACACTTTCGTTGCCCGTATTCACTACATATATAGAAATCACATTTTTATTTCAATGCTATAGGGATAAAAATCACATTTTCATACTGCAACTATATAGACAAAAATTCTACTTTTATTCCGCCATCCAAATATAAAAACCATTTTTTTTATTTCATAAAAATCCAAATTCTCTACAACAAAATCTAAACTCTCCACTATATAAAAAAATCGAATCTTTGCAGTTTGAAAAATCGTATATTTCTAGTTTTAAAATCAAACCCTTTCAGTTTTATAAAGAAAATCATTTTAGTTTTAAAAAGCAAATCATTTCGGTTTTAAAAAGCAAATTATTTCCGTTTTAAAAAGCAAATCATTTCAGTGTTAAAAAGCAAATCATTTCAGTTTTAAAAAGCAAATCATTTTCGTTTTAAGGTAAATAAAATAAATGAATAATAAAAAGAAAAGGAAGAAGGTTTACATTGTTCAAATGGAAGAAGGGGGGTTTCGCTGATTGTAAGGAGGCAGGGGGTGCTTGTCGGCGTTGGGTGGTCGGGTGGGTTGCTGGTGGTGGGGGGTGCTGCATCGAATGGGGCTTTGGGTTTGGGGCTCGGATCGGGTACTGTGCGAGAGGAGGGAGGAGAAGAAGAGAGGGGGGTGGTCGGCCGATCTGAGGTGGAGGGGGAAGGGGGCGGACGGTGCGGTCATCGACGAGGGGGGCACGCGATTCGATTAGGTTTTTTTTTGTTTTCTGAAATGAAATAGAACGGGGGGGTCTGATTTGAAGAGAAAAGAAGATAAAGGGGAGAATATGTTAATATATATTTATTTTAATTACTTAAATATTCAAAAGGTAACTTTTGATTTCGAACTCGAAACGAGACCCACCGCCTGTCGTCCATAGCCAGTTACCCCCATTCCGAACACAATGGGATATGTATCATAGGCTGATTCGACTGTTTCGATCAGTTTTCGTCAAAATCAAAATATCTCTATATATTGAATTTGAACACGCATTTCAATTTACTGGGGCCACATACTAACTAGAAAAATTCCCTAAAATATTTTCTAGCTTCGTAGTGACGATACAGTCATAACAAAACTAATTTCGTCGAATTCTGAGACCGTTTGAAAAATGGCCATTTTCCAGTCGATTAAAATCCACTGAAACTGGTCAAACGCGTTTTCCTTTGCCACGCTCACATATTGGTTCGAAAAATTACGAAATTTGAAACCTAGCAATAACTTGACATCACGGATCCAACAAAAGTGGTTTCGTCGAAAAACGAGGTCGTTTGCAAAATGGCTATTTTTAAGGGCTTGAATTCCATAGCGACCATTCTGAATTTTCAACTGGACATAACTTTTGATCCCCGCTATGAAATTTCAATTTTTCGGATTCGTTGGAAAGATATTCTCAATTAGATTCAAATATTTTTGGTTTCACTAAAATCCGGTTTATTTTGAATCCTGTACATCCATTTTAAATTTGAAATCGAATTATCGAACTACCGCAGCGTTTTCAATTCCTTTTATAATTTAAAATAAATATTTATATTCTAACGATGATCTATATAATATATGCGTTTGAATTCTATTCAAAGCCAAAACTCATCTACGTATGATTGTAACACCCCTGATGTACCTCATAGTTGGGATGTACCTTCTTCAGGTGTCAAATGTGATGCTGTACCTGGTCGTTTAAATCAGACCTCCATTTCGGTACAACGAGAAGGAGTTTACTATGGTCAGGGCAAGGAGCTTCTTGGAAGAAATTCTAGTGCACTACCTCTCTCAGTATATGGTGCTTACCAACCGGTAGGTGCATTAGTACCAAGAATCATTCATTACCAATCCGCATCAACACCAAGCAAAGGCAACTAATCAACAGAAATAAGTCCCGGTAGTGTCGAACAAGTAGGCGTAACTGTTGAGTTCTATGGTGGCGAACTCAATGGAGTCAATTATAGTGATCCTGCTACTATGAAAAAATATGCTAGGCGTGCACAATTAGGGGAAATTCAGGGATTGCCAATAGTTCACTAGTTTTCTCAGGGGAGAAATCCAAGTATGCATCAAAATCGATTACGCGGGTCGAGACGTACAAAGACTCACCTATGGTTGTTTACCGATGTTTTCTACATAGCAAGTTGAAGGGCATCTTTAAGTCACATCTAAGAGCTGTTCAAAAGGGTAGACAACAATGGGAGAATGCCATAGTAATATATGTCGTAGGCTCTAGACCTCATTATCCATTTTAGCATATATCCATGGAGTGTGGAGACCAGTGGGTGATTTTATAATTTATTCTAAGGAAGACGGGTTCTACATCAGAAAATTTGATAGAAAATCAAACTGTGATAGAATCATCGAGGAGGACCTTATTTTTATGATAGGAAGTTAATGATGATGAAACGCTGGTCAGCTGGAGACCATGGGCCCGGCAGACAAGCTGGCTTTGAATACTCCAGTATCTCCGGTTTCGGGATAAGATAGGCTGCTTTACCCATCCGAGGAGTTTACTTTTTGATCGATAGGGGAACGACAGCATATTCGACCATTGATCGAAGAATAGGCCAATATATCAAAATTCGGAGAAAAAAGTCTTATTTGAATATGGAAGAATAGTTTGGCTCCTTTTAGTCGCCCCTCCGTTTCTCATTTGGAATTTCATCATAGGTAAGGCAAAGCGCTTTCTTTCAAAGAAGCATCTGGTTCACTCTTTCTTTCGAGAGTTAACCCACCCTTTGATTTTAAGGAAATATTTATAAAGGACAAGGACAAGTAGTAAGATTCTCGCTACGCACCTTTCATCATAGGTAAGGCAAAGCGCTTTCTTTTAAAGAAGTATCTGGTTCTCCTCGTTTTTATTCAATGTTGATATGACTCATTTTGATGGAGATTTGTTTTTTCGTCGTTATTATTTAAAATAATTCATTTTAAATATTCAAAATTCACCAAATTTGCCAAAATAAAAATTTTAAATTGGCTCGGATTTCCGGGTTATTACACTGGTTCTGTGAAAGAACTCAAATCATTGATCAAAAAGAAGGCATTGAAGACAAAATCCCAAGAATGAGGAAATGGGATTTATCGAAACTAAAGGACATTGACTTAACAAAAGTTGATGATAACAAGGTATCCTATTTAGTAATTTTTAGTTTTGTAATCAATTTAGTTAAATGTTTGCATTAGTTTCTTCTTATAAATTTTAGTACCATAGTACTGTTTCTTTAAACGATTGTTTAACTGAATTTTCTTCTGTACATACTGCATTATTTTCAACTAATTATTTTAACGCTATATATAACTGTTTCAAATGAAGTTCAATATTATACTACATGTTACTATATACATCAATTAAAATGATAAATGCTGTTCTACTTTCATATTGACTAATAAATAACAAATTAATTTGTATTTATATATCACAGTTACTACTACATGATAAATAAATTTATCATTTTTAATGTGATTTGAAATTCTTACATAAGGTATATAAATTACTTAAACAACATATAGAAAACATAAACGCGTTTATCTTTTCAGATTAATGACATATTATACAGTAATTATATATACTACTTCCGAATACATATTAAACCTATTTTTCATTTTTTTCCATGATTTGAAGTTCCTACATAAGGTGTACAAATGATATAAACATAATATAGAAAAGATAAATGAATTTATCTTTTACAAGTTCTAATATAAGTCTTGGTATTGTATGCATGAATTATGTTACAAATTTTTGCAATTTGTACCTCTTCTTAATAGACTACAATTTCAAGAAAAAAAAATTATGAATTGCCTCTTAGAATACAGATTCAAGCTAAGAAGAATTACATATATAGTAATGATTGTCTTGCCCAATACAACTTTTGTGTAATAGGGATGACTAGTTAATCTGACTATTTTTTATAATTTTCTTGTAGATTTTAAACTTCTTTTCAGATGTTACAAAAGAGGAGAATGATCTTTTGTCAAAAAAAAATTAAACCAGTTGAAGATGATATAGAGAATTGTAAAAAAAGGAGATTTGATGACAATATGGAAGTTCATAGTTTGAAAAAAAAAATTGAATGAGCTGGAAACAAAATTCAACTTTTTGAGTAATGAGTTGAAAAGTTTTGGGGAGCAATTAGCCGAAGAAAGAGTTTTACGTTAAGCAGGTGAAAAAAGAATCCAAATTCTAGAAATGAAGATTCAAATGTGTGAAGGGCGTAATGTCATGGAAATACAAATTTTGGAAGAAAAGACTGATGATACTAATGGTAACAAAAAATTAAATAAAAAAAAACAGTTGGTATGAAAAACATAAATAGGTCTACTAAATTTCTATGCTTTAATTTGATAAACAATGAAGATTTCAGTTTAGAAACTGAAGAAGGTTTAATATATGATAACAACAAACAAAGTACGGAGAAATTTGCTGATGAAATTGCAATTACCATTAAGGATGAAAGTAGTCCTAAAGAAGAAAAGAAGAAGATGAAACCAAAAAATATTGAAAAATGTCCACTACTACAACATCTTAGTGAAGAACAACAAGAAGTTGTAAAAACTTTTTTTAAAGTTTCAGGGGGAAGCAAGTAAGTAATTAACCTACTTTATAATCAAACTAAATTTATTTTATTAACAATTGTTTAACTTTATAGCAATGAAGCATTCAGTTGTGATGATGAAAATTTCATCACCATAACAAAATGCATGATAAAAGACCTCCTATATCAACATAATATTTGTGGTCAAGTAAGTAAAACAAAATATACTTTTCATGAATAAAAATTTTCTCATTTTATTAATAATATTTTTCAAATGTAGGTCATCGATTGAGTCTGGTTTCGGAAAACAAAGCTGCAAGAAGAAAGCAACAGCATTGTCTATGTGAACACAACAATGACAGTAAGTGGAGTATATTATCAAATTAGCATTTTGTAAACAAAAAAAATCTAAAACATAATTTTAACAGAAAAGTGAAAATGATGGAAAAGTGGAAAAAATCAAGAAACAAATGTCCATTCCATTCATGAAAAATACACTTTTAAATCCATTATGTTCCAACATATTGTTCAGCATGCATGGAAATGAACATTGGAGCTTGCTAGAACTAGTTTTGGAGATTGCACCTGGAATCACTATGACTCTCTACACTTAAGAACAAGATCAAAAACTAGGAGAAGCGGTCATGCACACTTTGCAAGCAATTTGGTAAGTGCAGATAAAAAAAGTAAAAAGATAAATGTGTTTATATTTATTATTAATTCTTTTCAATTTTTGCAGAAAGCAGCAGTCAATACACTAAATAGACAGTTATAAGATGAAGGACCGAAAACCATTCTGAAAAAAAATTCAATAATAAATAATGTTGACTGTGCTCAACAAAATACCGGGTAATTCTTAGAAATTCAATTTGACAATTAAAATTTCGTAGTAATCATATATGTAAAATGTTATATAAGTTTAACATATTTTTCCATGGCTAATTCGTAGTAATCATATACGTAGTATGTTATATAATTTGGAAGGAATTTGACCATTATGAGTAAATGATAGCATTAAATTCTAGAAGATATAAATGGTTTTATTTTTTCGACAAAACTAGGCTAATACATAATACGAAATGTACCAAGGTTATGTTAACAGTTTTAATTTAAATTAAGATATTTTAAACCATTACAAAAATGATTTAAAACTTTACGTAATTATTAAAAGTTACCAGCAACTTGATTTACTAGAAAAGATAAATGTATTTATCATTTGTTGATTGTAGGCTACAAATTGATTTTTGTATAAAGTACTGCTTGTTTACATTATCGTAATAATAAGTACAATGAATGCAGGTACGATTGTGAGATAGTTGTAATGATGTTCATGCAAAAAATAACTCAAAGAATGCAAACTTCAACAAAACTAAGTACTGAACAAGTAGATGCATTCCGAGCAACTATAGCTGCCCAAATACTTACTAACGAACCATACTGTTGGAAGCTTGAGAAGTAATGCAGCTCTGGATGAAACCTTTAAAACGCTGTTGATCACGAATGATGTTTTTAAAATGTAAATGCGGACGTAAACAAATAGATATTGAATTTTTTGTTTAATGTGTCATAGCTAATACTGATTTGATCATTGTTGTTAGGGATTATATCTGAGTTTGGAGATTAATTACAAAGTTCTGATGTACTGTTCTGTGTACAATGTTATCAATCAAAAGCTAAATGCTGTAATTTTTTATTTGATGGTTAGAGAACCACAACAATAATTTTTTTGTATTTATTTAGATTTATCTTGTTATTAAATTTAATGCTAATATACAATCTTTAGGCAATTTCCAAAAAAAAAATACAGACATAACAAGCATCTTTTAAGAAAAAGATAAATATAATTATCTTTTCATCAATATCCCACTTTTTTATTTTTTATGATTACTTACCGAATTTTTTTAGTGTGTATGATTAATTGGTAGAGTAGTGTGTATGATTAATTGATATCAGAATTGTAATCATTTCAATTATTAATTCATTGCTATTAGTAGAAATATATAAAACAAAATGATAAAGATATTTATCTTTCTCATCCTGTAAACCACAACGTAATAAATTTAACAGTGAAATCATTGTGCAATTATTTACTAATATATTGAAACAAAATTATTTTATAGGACACAGATACTCAAACAACGTGAAACTATTAAATTTAGTACAAACAACATACCTAGGTAATTGGATTTACATGAAAATACAAATGCAGTTGTCTTTTCAAAACTTTGTTGTCCAGAAAACAAAAATAATCAAATTATCATCCAACAGAACACAACATAAATTTAAGAAGACCAAATAAGCAAATAATCATTCAACAAAAGAACTAGTTGCATAATATAAAATAAAAAGATAATACTGAATATCTTTTTAATAAACTAAACTAATAATATAACAAAACATAAAAGAAAACTTACAGAATTTCAATCAGTTCTTAATATTAATCACTCCTAAAAATCAATATTCATCACATCCATATAACCAAAATTTCATTTTAACATATTATTGAACTGAAAAACCGAATTTAAAAATAATCATTCAAATACAATGAATTTTAAACAACAATTCAATCATTCAAAGAACAACTTCTTATATTATGCCCTAGTTTATTACACTTTCCACATTTGTTTTGTTTAGCATGAAAATCAACACGTTCAATTCTATTCACTCTAGGCCTACCAGGACCACGAATAGCTTTAGGAGGAATAACAGTACATGATTCTTCAGCTTCAATTGCTTCTTTATCAAAAGTTGGAATTAGATTTATTACATGTGAATAAGTAGCTTGATAATACTCAACAGTGAAGTACGGCTCAATGTAATCATAAACAGAATTTTTAGACAAATATATACACTTCAAAGCATGGGAACAAGAAAAACCCTTTACTTTCCATTGATTGCTGCTGCAAATTGATTTTTAAGATCTACTTTTTGCGATGTTAGGGAATGAACTTCATAAATAAATCTATAAAATTCATAATAAGTCATATGTAAATAAATAACGTTATTACAGTTAAAAAATTCCCACATTAACATCTAATCGTACATAATGTGTTTAATATCCTGATATCTGCATAATAAGCATTACTTTCATGCACTACATAATATCACACTACAAAAACATAAATCCTTAAATTTATAGTACAAATTTAAATAATACTCAAATTATCCTATTGTTACATATTTCTCATTCGTCTTTTTCATTAACTTAATGATCAAAATATTAAAAAGATAAATGCATATATCTTTTTATGAATTAATTTGCACTAAAAAAATAAATCTTTTTTAACTGTTTACATCATAATCCAAAAAAAAACATCCTAGATGATTTAGTAACACTCTATGCAAACCCTTCCTCCTTCAATTTCAACAAACAAGCTTCCATTTTTGGATAAAGAACATTATTCCAGTTTGCTGCCTCTTCTCTTCGATTGTACATTTACAACATAAGCTTCATCCGAATACCATCAAGACATGCAGTAACAGACAGACTTCTTTCATCCAAGATCCATGAATTGAAAATCTCCGCTACGTTAGATTTATTTTCACCATATCTTTTTCTAGGATAAACCAAATCAGCCCAATGATCACATGGCTTATCATTCAAATACTAAATAGCTTTTGCACCCACAATTTCTTTAAATTTAGCCATAGCCTTTTCAAATTCATAGGCATTTGAGCTAATGCACACTGTTCCGAGCAAATGACCTACCCAAGCACCCCTCCCACTTTTAACAATACCAGCAATATTACTTTGCATACGATGTAGACAGTAAGAATAATGGCTATTTGGAAAAAAATTAGGAATACTCAACAACAAACCCCAATGTCAATGGTTTAGCAAACCTAAGTGCATCTCTAAAGTGGTTCAAAAACCAACTCCAACAGTCTTCATTTTCTTTATGCACAAGAGCCAATGCCAATGGAAAAAAACTTGAAACATAAAACAGCAACAGCAACAACAACAATTTTTCTAAATAGTGTTCACTTATTTTTCGAATGTTCTTTTGTCAACCATATATGGAAGAGGTTGCTAGCAGTAGGCGGTTATCACTTTCCATCTCCTATTAGTTGAATTGAGTGGTATAATATCTTTTTAGCTACAAGATGGAAATGTAATAGAACTTGTATCTTGCTCAAGTTATTGAAGAAGCTCATCTATGGAGTCAGGATGGAAAGGAATAACCGCATATTTGGGCTTAAAGCAATGAACTCTGATCAGGTGTGCATGCGGATTATTCACAAGATGGTCAAATCTTGTCGTCTAGAAAATTAACTTTTGTTGCTGAGTGTTACGAATATTTATGTAAATATCTGCGTCATAGGCAGGATAAGGATAATGCTGACTCATGCATTCGCAGGATATGGATCATGCTGACTCATACACTTAATGATATCTGCGTCATAGGCAGGATAAGGATAATGTTGATTCATGCATTCATAGGATATGGATCATGCTGACTCATACACTTAATGCTTTCCTCTTATATTATTTTTCCTTTATATCTTACTAAAGGGAAATTGTTATTGCTCGTTTTAACCGCTTGTACTCCATCTATGTAAAGCACTGTAATGTAAATCAATGGAGGTAAGGAATATGATTAAAAAATCACCTTTTCTACAATCTCTCATACTTTTAGAAATTCTATCATAGTATCAGCGCCAAGTTATAAAGAGGGGAGAAAATGAAAAAAGAAGTTTTCTTTCAATTTTTTTTCCATTTGCCCTTGTTGCTGTTCAAATATTAGTTGCTTGCCTTGGTGTCATTAGATTGGTCGTTGCACTCTTGGTTGTAATTCTTGTTATGAGATTTTCCTCGACAACTGCTATGTATTGTTTTCTTTGGGTCCTTTTAAACTAGTTTAGTAATATTAAGCCCTACGTGGTGTGTGTAGTGGTTGGTCTACTTTAAAAACCATTAATGTGGTCGGTTCACTATAAAAACCGTTTGTTAGGGTGTATGTAGTGGTTGGTCCACTTTAAAAACAATTAACATGGTTGGTTCACCATAAAAACCATAGTGGTTGGTCCACTTTAAAAACCATTAATGTGGTTGGTTCACCATAAAAACCGTAGTGGTTGGTCCATTAAAAAAACCATCAGTGTGGTTGGTTCACCATAAAAACCGTAGTGGTTGGTCCAATTTAAAAACCATAGTGGTTGGTTCAATTTAAAAACCATTAATGTGGTTGGTTCACCATAAAAACTATTTGTAAAAGTGAAGTTGTTGAAGGCTTGAGCTGAATGTAGCGTGTCAGGTTTCAAGTTTCCGATTTCCAAGATTCAAGTTGCAAGTTTCAAGTTTTAAGTCTCTCTGTCACATGTTTCAACATCTTCACAATTGGGGGATATTTCTACGGCATATGTTCTGATAGGTCATCAATTGGTAGATATATTGACAAAAAGCTCTTGGAAGTCAGCAATTTACATTTTTATTGCACAAGTTGGGCATTTGTGATTTACATGCTCCAATTTGAGGGGGAGTGTTAAGAATATTAATGTAAATATCTGCGTCGTAGGAAGGATAATGTTGACTCATACATTCTCAGGATATGAATCATGCTAACTCATAGACTTAATGATATCTGTGTCATAGGCAGGATAAGGATAATGCTGATTCATGCATTCACAGGATATGGATCATGCTGACTCATACACTTAATGCTTTCCTCTAATATTATTTTTGCTTTATATCATATTAAAGGGAAATTGTCATTGTTTGTTTTAACTGCATGTACTCCATCTATATAAAGCACTGTAATGTAAATCAATGGGGCAAGGAATAAGATTAAAAAAATTCATCTTTTCTACAATCTCTTATACTATTAGAAATTCTATCACTGAGTTCCAGGTTGGTTGGCATATCAAATTTTGATGTTATGTCCCACGTTTCTTTTTGATATTTCTGTATAGTTATTTAAGAATCAGTATTGTATCCGTTCTAGCGGTAGTTTGCTAGAATGAATTTTGTATTTAGTTGTGTATAAATAAATATAAATCCTTTTGCCTTTCAAAAAACAATTATTCTAAATAACTGTAACGACCCGTACTTTTACGGATAATAAATAATTTATTTAATTATTTAAATAAAGATTTGGTAATTTAAAATGACCAGAATTAAGGAATATTTAATTTATATAATAAATAAATAATATTTTTAAATTCCAGAATAGTTGGAAATAGTAGAATTCACAATACGATGTGAATTGGATCATATATAAGCTATAATCCAGTTTGGAATTGAATTAGAATAACGAATATATTATTTAAATGAAGTTTGAATGTATAATTATATTATAATTAAAATCGAGCCTGAAATGGCGTGGCAGTTCTTTAATTGGTGATTTGAACTTCAAATGGATATACAGAATCTGTTTTAAGCTAGATTTCTGTGAAATAAGAAAATTTCGGAGCTGGTGAAGTATATTTTTCTAATGAAAGAGAAAAATCGGGATTTCGTCGTGTAGATTTTGATTTATATTCAAATCAAATTTTAAAAAAAGTCACTATGGAAGTCCTTTGAAATTTATATATATATATTTATAGTATAAACGGATTTTATATATAAATCAAATATCGATATAACTGGGAATTTTGAAGTATCGAGTTATAAATCCAATTGAAGTTGAATGGTATTCTGTGTGAATGTATATACGATAATATTTAATTTAATTATTTTTAAATGTATTTAATATTTAAATGGGTTTATTTAAAGCTTTAAAAATAGCCAGTTTTGCAAACGACCTCCGTTTTTGATGAAACTAATTTTGTTGGATCCACAATATTAAATTATTGCTAGATTTCAATCTTCGTGATTTTGGAAGTCAGTGTGTGGCCGTATGGAGTTTTAATGTGAAAAACAGTCAGTATTTTGACGGTTAAAAATACGCTGTGAGCAAACGGAGTTGGAATTCGATGAAACCAGTTTCGTTGGTTCCGTAATGTCGAACCGTAGCTACATGCCCATTTTCATGATTTTTGGGTATCGTATGTGATCATACGAATTTTTAAATGCAAAATGAAAGTAATGATTCATTAAAATGGAATATAATAATCAATAAAAAAATAATATTTTTACTCTATAAATAGGCTAACATTTCTACAGCCCTAATCCATTTTCTCAGTGGTCAAAAATTGTGCCGCCACTACATTTCTTCATCACAGCCAAAACATATTAAAGAAAATTTATTTAAAATCGAATATACAATGAAATCATCAAATCTTTGATTCGTTGAGATGCGGGGGTGGAGAGCTTCACGTTGATGCTATCCTTGTTGGGTGCGAACACCATTTCGCGATTTCGAATCTTACACAGTAAAATTTAGGGTTCCATGTTTGATGCAATAGAAGAAGGAGTTTGAATCGAGTTCATTTCCGGGTTCGGCATGGAAATCTGCAGCGTGTATGAAAGTTTTGAAGGGTTCCGTTGCAATGATTTTCGCACTTCACTATTCATCGCTGCTATAGTGTGAAACCGCAACGAGAAATGGTGGATTTGAGTTGCACCAGAACAGTACCAGATGATAGAGGAGATGAAGCGCTGAACACCAGTGGATCTCTTTTCAAATTCGATGGTTGCTGGAGGAAGAACGGGTTGTATGAAAAATAGAAAATGGTGGAGGAGTCGGATTCCTGGAGTCGCGATAATTCAGTGATGAAGAAAGGCATTAGCGGGCTTATGGGTTGTACAGTTGGGCCGGGTATGAAAATGGGTGAGGCCTATTAGGATAAATACTTAAGTTTATTTTTAATTAAATATTGTATTTATTTGTATAAAGCATAACAAATTCATATGCAAACGAAATTCAGCGAAACAAGATCCGTTAGGATCGTATGGACGATACCTACACAATGGAACTAACGGGGAGTGAATCGGAGCCCGTTACAATTTATAGCGAAATAAATTGTCCGTCTGAATCAAGCGATGGTTATCGTTATTAACGATGATCATCCAATGTGAGTAAATTTCACTAACTCAACTCAGTTTATATTTTTATAAAATATTTTTAGAATTTATAAATGATAGTTGTTTGCTACGTGTTGGCTGTTTGGTTGAACTACTAGTTAATTGATTGAAATTTAGATAACGATATATATAAATCATTAACTGAATATTAATTCTATTTATCAGAATATTTCATATTCGTGTTATTTATGTTGATTAACATCTGTGGATGCAGGGAAACAGGTCAGAGGGACCCAACTGGGTTCCTCAAATTTATTTTGCTGTTTTTCATATATTGTGATATATGATGTGATTTATAATCTGTTGTTGATAACGTGTGTTTGATCATTGTTATTTGGTACTTTTAAATACCAAAGGAAATACTGGAGTGTGAAAAGGGAAATTTCAAAACTATAATTTGTAATAAAATATTTTTATAAAATCAAAGGATTTTATATAAAAAGGAAATTTTCAAAGTGTATATTGAAATAAAAATATTCGTATAAAATCAAAGTATTTTATAATAAGAAATGTATGAAGTGAATACGGGATTTTGAAATTTTATAAAATCAAATGGACTTATTAAAAGGAGATATTTGATAATTAAATAAAAGACTTCTTTATGAAGTTAACAACAGTTATATGGAAGTTTGAAAGACCGATTTGATTAAAATACTAAATGAAGGTAATAAGAAGTAAATAAAGAGCTTTATGGAGTAAATATAATATTTAGGAAAAACAAATAGAATTGAAAGGAAATGTTTCAGAAATCAAATTGAATTATAAAAGAAACTATTTGGGGAAATAAATAGAATTATAAAAGAGAATTGAGAAGATATAAAAGAACAACGAGAAGATGGTTTCAAAGAAGGTTTTAAATAGAAATATGGTTTAACAGATAAATAGAGATGATTAATTTATAAATGATATTTTATAAATTAACTAAAATATTTATCATTCGATAAATGGAATGTATAAGTTCAAACTTAAATAGAGAAGTAGAAATTGGTTTTTTCATCGATATTTTAAATAGATTGTGAACTCAGCATTTATAAAAGGAATTATAAATGAGACTTAAGTGTTAGAAATAAAAAGGAGATTTTGTATGTATAATTCTAAATAGAAGTGTAAATAAAAGTTGGAAAATGGGATATTGTTTTAAAATATGAATTCAAGCTAAAGAGATTGTATAAAAGGGATATTTCTCACATTTGGTGTGAAAAGTGGATTTAAGCAAAGATTTCGTAAATAAACCCGTTTATAAAGGAAAGTGGATTTTTGAAATAGAAATTTAACAGAAATGGAAATTAAAATGGTTAAAAATAAATAACTTGTTTAAAAATGAAGACAAGTGTTGTGATTTATAAACAATATTTATAAATGAACTAAAATGTAGTTATCAGTGGATAATTGAGATTCAAATTCAACGGAAAATAAAATGGGAAATTTGGAGTTGTTTTGAAAAGGGAATGATGAAATCTATTTCGATACCCGAAATGTAAGAAGGTATTAAATAAAATCTGTAAAGATTTGTAATTAGAATTGAAATAAGCTAGATGTTTTAAAAATAAATTATTTGAAGAAATTATATATTGACTAAATCAGGATTAAACAAGATAATTAGTATTTAGTTGGAAACCGATATTTGATTAATCAAATATAAGTTATTCGAAAGAGAATTAATCGAATATAAGTTATTCGGAAGAGGATTTATCGAATATAAGTTATTCGAGAGAGATTATCGAATATACATTATTCGAAGAAGAGAGCTAACCGAATATAAGCTATCTGAAAGGAAGAGTTATCGAATATAGTTTATTCGAAAGAGGGTTTATCGAATATAGTTATTCGAAGAAAGAGACAATCAACTATGGTTATTCGAAAGGGAGTTATCGAATAGAGATTATTCGAGAGAGATAACTATAAGTTGAAATTCGATTATATCGAATTAGGGAATGTACTATTTACTTTCCTTTTTTAAATCAAGATTTATTAACTTATTTATAAATTAGTTATTTGTTTGTTTATTCATATTAAGAAATAGAAGTTATATTTAAGTTATTATATTTCGGAAGTATGGGATTATAACACCATCGTTATAATAAAATGATTTTGGTAAAATAAGTGGATTCGTAAATAGAATCCGAGTTACATAAGGAAATTGGTTAAAGGATTTAAAAAGTGGACTTTGTCTATTTCGAGGTTAGAATTGTTGTTTAGTTATGGTCTGAGATGTAGTTATACCCCAACTTGATTGACTTCATTTTTAACTAAGGGATGGGTAAGGCTCGATAGTGAAGGTTGGTTAAGTGAACTTAGTTAATGAGTGTAATGGTTTGAATTGGCTTAGGGATGTCTTATTTAAACATCTGTTTATTCGAATGAAGGAGTGAAACAACCGGAAATCCCCCTTACGGGAAATCACGGATTGAGTTGAGAACAAGCCGCAACAGAACGCAGAGAGAAGAACATTTCATTGCTAATTACAACAATTCCATCAGAATACAAGAATATACAGAGTGTGAATAAATATTACACAACAGAAAAATATCAGAGATTACAATACATTACATAGCAGTGGAAAATAATACAAAGCACAACTGAAAGAGATATACGGATACAGAGCTTTCCAGATATCATTCCAGCTGTAAACCAGGATCCTGTGAATATAAATCTACAAAACCAAAACTGCTAGCTGCCCATGTCAAAATAAGGGCACCCAGAGTTTAGGTTAAAACAATAAACTCCAGGTCAGTCATGGGACTGGTGTGAGAACTAAAACAGTTATTAATCTTTATTTTAAAGTTAGGTAAATCAAGGGAACATGCCGTATAACACGGAACGGGTTTCCTCCTTAGAATACCAGTGCATAAAACAAACAGCGCAATGCTAAATAAAGAAAAATGAAGCTATTATAAGACCTAGGTCCCATCACACAATGCAACGCAAGCCGGAGGATAGGGTTTTTACCTTATAATAGCCAAAGAATGCTTGATACGCTAAATTTCATCTTTTGATTCTTAATCAGACTCCAGCCGTAAATTAGTAAGAGAACGATTCCCTAAGTATTAACCCCGAAGGCCGAAATCAACATCAGACCAATACCCAGGAAACCACCCATCTTAGCTCGTTTCCAGTTAGTTTCTGATTTTATATACAATCATAAATATCAATCATAGGCGGCATGAATGTCCCATACCACTATGTCGCCATATATAGGTATACAATCAAAACCGCAATTGTCACGTATTGGAAGTTGGATTTCCATCTGTGAACCGAGGCAAGGGATCGTCCTCCACCGATTCGAGATGCTCTAGCCCGCCCCTCAGGCAAGTACTCAGTAAAGCCTTTGGATCGTCAGGGTCGGTCCACCGATGTGGATTAAAATGCCTGAACATTGCGTTTCCCCGCCCTTTGGGGCGTAAATGAGCCAACGAATGACTCCATCGGCTTCACATAGTCACTGATATATCTGAGCGCCTCGCAACAGCAACAACCACATAACTCAAACTCGTCAGGGCATGTAAAACCACTGACGCCACTTCTAACTAGAAATAAACGCATGTCCTCCCTGAGGTCCTTCTCCCATTTCTGGTTCACAACCGGGGTGTAAGGCTCGCGAATCAACGCTACACAAAGCTATGCCACACAGGTCGTGCTTTGATCATCAACCACAAGACTTTGCTTTTCAACAGAAGCCTTGATCAATTTGCATCTTCGCATGCCACACAGGCAAACTACTCCATGCAACCGATATCCATCAATCACACAGAATGATATCCAATGTCAGACACACAGTCCATCTACAAGTCCGTTCTGGGTCTGAACGAAACCGGAGGCACCTTGTACCTTGCATATCCATCGATCTCCAAGTACGTCTGGATGACCACTAACTGATTTCCCCCTCTTGGGTGTACGGCCCAATCAAGATCATCAGTATCACCCAAACGACGTGACGACCTCCGGTCTTCAACCACCGTCTTCCTCTTCGACACCACGTCGAATCAATTATTCAGAATGGGATAAACCCGGTCTTTCCGAATAACTCGCATATATAATAAACAAGTGTTACACAAACACAACATACGCCTCATTCCAATTCATCAGTCCCTAACCGTAAATTAGCAAGAGAACAATTCCCCAAATATTAACCCCGAAGGCCGAAACCAACATCAGATCAATACCCAGGAAACCATTCAACTTAACTAATCTCCAGTTAGTTTCTAATTTTCTTAACTCCTTTGGGTCTAAAAACAGTATTATTGAAGATACCGTTCACGACAACCCAAAATCACATTCCATTAATTATTGGGTTAAAGAACAAGTGTTATTTAAAACACTGTTCACGATAAACCCAAAAATCAATACCAATTCAATTCCAATTAAATATTATTTAATTGGTACACTTCATTAAATCTAAACAAAAAGATTTAATCTTTTTCTCAACTGGGGTAAAGATGAGTGTTAATGAAGACACCATTCACGACAAACCCAAATCCCATTTGATATTAAATACAAGGCTCTGAATAGAAAATATATCGGCTTATATTCAATATAAAATTCTACGACCAACAAATATCGTATTGGAAATAACGACATAAATATATATTTCAAATTTCCATAACAATATCTGTATAATTCCGAAATCCAACATCGAAATATTCCAAAGACGATTTCGATTCAAATCCATTCCAATTCAATTATTGGAAATTCTGGTCATTATCAAAACCATTTCAAATCCAATTTATTTATTTTAAAAATAAACAAATTGTTATTCTAGTTCAAAACTAGTTCATTTCGATAAAAATCTACTTTTAACTTTTCAAATATAGAGTTTTTCATCCCAATTCTTCACAAATCATTTCTTATGATTTTACACAAATTATTACTATTTTTAATAATTTTATCAAGGCTGCCCGTACAGTCGATTTCCATAAACGGCCATCGAACTGCACTTACAGCGATCTTTTCCAAATTTGATTTGGACATAATTCCAAATCCAACCATTAGATTTCTAATATCTAATACTCTTAGAAAGCTCTTTTCGATACGAACCCAACGGTTCCAGTTTTAGGAGAATTCGACAGTCGGATCTCCCGCAACTTCAATTCGAAGTCAATGGTCGAAATTCACGAACTGCCGCAGCGCGACGCATTTTATTCAGGTCATTATATATATGTATAATATATTTCATCGATTTCCTTTTAAAACGTATTTTATAAATCGTTTTAAATTCGTTTTCAAAACGGTTTCAACTTCATATTCAATTTCAAATCAAAATTGAATGTTCCATATCATTAACATATAAATGATAATATTTTCAAAATGTTATATTTTGAAATCACTTCCTTTTCGATATTCGTTATAAAAAATGAATAAAATCGACATAAATATCGCTCGCGTCAAAATGGCGCAAACCTAATCAACATGGCTTCATATATTTCTATTTTCAAATATTCTATTTCAAATATTCTTTTTCAAATATTCTATTTCAAATATTTCTATTCAAATATTTCTATTCAAATAATTCTTTTTCAAATAATTCTTTTTTAAATATTCTATTTCAAAACTGGAAGGAGGCCCAATCAGTTACCATAAAATGTTAATTATATGGATTTTCTACAACACATGGATAAAATAACAATGATAAATAATCAACCATCATCCAGAGTGCACCACACAACTGCATAAGCATTAAATATAAATAATTAACGCTTACACAGTCTGTCAATCCATCGATTGACATACAACTAAATAATTGGGATTGGTGTATGCCAAATATCATCCCAATACCCGTGTGGGGTTTCAAATCAACAAACACATATTTTTATTTGTGCAGTTGGACGATGTGTAAAATTTATCGTCCCAATCAATATCAGTCAAATCAGTGTATATAAACAAATCTCTGATTTGTTTATTACTATTTATTTTATATACACGTTAAAAATTATATTTTTAGCTATAAAATATTTTCCACTATAAAATATTTTACTTTATTTCACATCACACAATCAAATTTCATAGCACAGCAATCAATTGAACAAGTCATCCATGGTCTATGGACGACGGGTGTCGGGTGCTACTAAACACCGTCTGCATCCTAGTATATATTTCAACTAGAAAAATAAATAAAACGTGAGGAATTCTCACCGAATTGCTAAACCAAACGCCATGACTCTTCTTATGTAGAAATCTTCGTCGTGCTCACCTTTCGTCAATTTCGTTGTCCGTAGCCACTACATATATAAAAAATCACATTTTTATATTGTTGTTATCTATATAAAAATCACGTTTTTACACCGCTACTATATAGATAAAAATTCTATATTTATACCGCTACTAATATAATAAAAATTATATCTTTATACCACTACTAATATAATAAAATTTCTATTTTTATACCGCTACTGATATAATAAAAATTATATTTTTATACCGCTACTAATATAATAAAAATTATATTTTTATACCGCTACTAATATAATAAAAATTATATTTTTATTACTCTACACAAATAAAAATCATATTTTTACTCTTCCTATGATATAAAAAACATATTTTTATACTTCCCATGATATAAAAATCATATTTTTATAAATCGGTTTTCTCTATAAAAATCTTATCTTTACTTCAAAAAAACTAATCTTTATTTCGCTACACATACATAAAAATTATATTTTTGTTAATGCTACTTCCTTATACAAATCATATTTTCATAGCGATAAAAATCATTTGTTTATAGCAATAAAAAAATCACATCTTGAATTTTATAAATAAAAATATAATCTTCCATATAAAAGTATAATCTTTTATGTTCAAAAACTTATAATTACTAAATTACTCACATTCATATAAATAAAAATGGATAAAGAAAATAAATAAAAATAAAATAAAAACTTATAGGAAATCAGATTTTCCAAAGAGGGGGAGGGGGGGTCCACTTCGGCTGTGGGTGGTCGGAAGGGTGAGCGGATGGCGGTTGGTGGTGGCGGCGTCCCCCTGGAGTGACTGGCGGCGGTCTTCAGTTGTGGAGGGGGGGGAAGTCGCGGGTTTTGTTTTGGGAGAAGAGGGAGGAAGAGAAGGCGGAGGAAGGGGGAAAACGGTGGGGGGGGCTCGCCCTCCGACGGTGGCGCGCCAGGAGGCGCGGCTGCGCCCCGATCGGAGGAGCGGCGGCTCCTCCCTCCTCTTCTTTTTTTTATTTCTTCTAAAGAATAATGAAGGGTGGGGGCCTGAAAGGATATAGGATATGAAAGAGGGGTTTTTTTTCTATTTTTTTTTATTTAATTATTTCAAATAAGCAACTTTAAATTTCGACCTCGAAATCGAACCCACAGCCTATCGTCCATAGCTAACTATCCCCATTCCGAACACAATGGGATATGTATCGTAGGCTGATTCGATCGTATCGATCAGTTTTCTTCAAAATCAAAATATAAATATATATATATTGAATTTTGAACACGCATTTCAATTTATGGGGCCCACATATAGCCTCTAAAAATTCCCGAAAAATATTTTCTTGCTTCGTATTGACGATACGGTCCTAACAAAACTAATTTCGTTGAATTCTGAGACCGTTTGAAATATGGCCATTTTCCAGTCGATTAAAATCAACTAGAACTGGTCAAATGCGTTTTCCTTCGCCACGCTCACATACTGACTCAAAAAATTATGAATTTTGGAATCTAGCAATAATTTGACATCGCGGATCCAACAAAAGTGGTTTCATCGAAAACCGATATCGTTTGAAAAATTCCCATTTTTAAGGGCCAGAATTCCATAGCGACTATTCTGAAATTTCAACTGGACATATCTTTTGATTCCCGCTATGAAATTTCGATTTTTCTAATTTATTGGAAAGATATTCTCATTTAGATTCTAATATTTTTGGTTTCACTAAAATCCGGTTTATTTTGCACTCGGCACATTCATTTGAACTTTGAAATCGAATTATCGAACTACCGCGCCAATTTCAATTCCTTTTATATATATAAATAAATATTTATATTCTAACAATGATATGTATAAATATATACATTCTAATTCTTTTCAAAATAAATTTCTCGCACTTATTATTTAAAACAATTCATTTTAAATATTCAAAATTCGTCAAAATTGCCAAAATAAAAATTTTAAATTGCCTTAGATTTCCAGGTTATTACAAGGAGTTTTGGAAATGTTCTCTAATATAGGAAATAAGGAATGGAGCAAATACTGAAATGTTTCCAATGATCAATAAAGTATATTTTCTAAATCTAGAAATAAGAATTTACAAATATATAGAAATGGGAAATGAATAAATTAATGCTAAATTAAATTAAAGGATATCAGTGTTGATTAATGATTGATTGATCGAATTTCTATCTGGAAATATGATCGTTGGTTGTACACCTATTTTTCTTTTATAGTTAAATCAACGACCATCGAAGATTTTGACCATTTTCCGTCGTCAATACGGAGAGACCGGGATCAGATTTATTATATGAAAACCGCTCTGTATGGGTGTTATCGTTGCGATCAAATATGATGAAAATAATTGAAGTTGGAGTTTATGCAAGGGCTATCCTATTTATAGAATAGTGCCATCCGTTTTTTCAGTCCCAGGACAACATGAATGGATGAATGTCTGACTGAGTATATCTAACAGATCGTGCAAGTTGATCTCTTCAAACGTACTTACGTTTGGTGGTGGAGGAATTCATTTCTCTTAGCTTTATACCCATGGTATTTTTGGGGAAATCAATTTGTGATTTGGCGGGTATGACGATGTGGCATTCAAAGTGAATGGTGGTCAGATGTTCCAAAAGATACATAATGACCTCAAGCCTCATCAACCGGGAAATGACAGAAATTGGGCAGGCAGCATGGCTAGGTGGGTCGCTCCCATTAGGGTGTATATCACCTATCTAGAGAAAATCCATTTCATTTTTTTATCTTTTTTCGATGCTGTCCCTTTCGGGAAACGGTGGGTAGCTCCCAACCATTGGTGATATACATTCAATACACTCAAGCGAAATGAGTGGTCGGTCATGTGTGGGCCGAGTTGCAAGACGTTCTTGTTGAACCCAGTGTATTCGCCTCTAGAGATACACTATCAGCAGGTGGTCCCATACCTTGTCATAGTCGGAATCCAATCTCCAATTAGAGCCCGCGAGTTTGATTGTATATAATATACGTGGAGCGTGAGATGCAAGCGTTCTGCTAGATTCTATTTATGTGTATTTAGAAACTATTATAATATCAGAAAAATATAGATTTCTAAAAATGTTTTGGGTTATCATAATGTAAAAACCATCCGTATTTATGTGTGGATTGGTCTTACGATTATCATACTTTTGAAAATGATTTTGGAAAGTTAAACTAAATGATTTGAGTTTACTCACACAAGTCCCATGACTGACCCAGAGTTTATTTTGTTTTATTTTCCCTAAACTCTTGGGTGCCCAAATTTGTACGAGCAGTCAGGTAGTCGGGATTTACAGGTATAATAGGAGGAACTTGGAGCATGAGGCTTCAACATCATTATATAGCTATTGTTTAATTCCGCTGTGATGTAAGTGTTGTACTCTAATAAACAAATACAGATTTAAGTTTCAAAGTTATGCTATATATTATATTTTATTCGTTCCGCTGTGAGATTCGTATTACTCTGATTTTGTTCCGTAGTGATCTTCTTCTTCTTCTATTCTAATTTTCTATCTTATCTATTCTCACAATCTAACTTCTTTCTATTAATGATCAGGTATTTCCGATGTCTGAATAGTCAACATGGTAGTTTTGTGTTGATTTTCGGTGTCAAAAATCGCCAGTTCATTACAGTGGTATCAGAGCTGAAGGTTAAGTGATTACCTTGGCCCTGTGGCGCGACTCAGTAGAGATGGGATTAATAATACCCTAGATTAAGTTTGAGTGTATATGTATGCGTGAACGTATTTGTAGATTTTATAAAAATTTGTTTATATTGTAGAGAATTATTGGTTGAATTATTTATAAGTTCTGGTCGATCAGTTTGATCAACTTTATCGATAGGAGTTTCTAAACACTCAAGTACGATAAACCGACGCAGTATGTTTTGAAAGAGGGTAAATGAAATAATTTTACCAAACTATATTTTGATATAAACGAATGATTAATATTGGAAATATTATAGTATTTGGATGTGTTTGTTGTTATTATAATCAAATGAGATTATAAAAAGTGAAATGGTTAAATATAACCAATTAGATTTCATATAAGTGTAATATATGGAACCAGATGAATTAAATCTGAATTTGAAATCAGAATTGGAATAAAAAATTCCTAAATGTTGAAAGAGTGGTTGTAAGTGGATTTGGATTAAGTAGATGAGAATTTTAAAATCCTGGGAGATTTTAAATTGTTTTCCAAATATTATAAAGATATTTTGAAATAATTTCAAAATGGTAATGACTAAGAAATGGTTTTGAAAAGTGATATAGTATCGAACTCACTTCGACAACTGGGAAATAACTCTGATGATGCTGGCCACATCATCAGTGTTCATTTTTGAGTTGTAAGTGATGGATTACTACCAAAGATTTTGTGTTGAATTGTTTTGAGAAAACAAGTTGTTTTGAATCCTAAAAAGGAATATTCGATTTTTGAAAGAGCTAAACTGTTTATAAACTCCCAGAAGGGATTGTTTGAACAAAAACAAATTTAAACAGAAATTTGTGAAAGCAAGATGGAATTGAATTGAAACCAATTAACTAGAAATTGAATTGGAATATAATATATTAAGTAGAATCAGATTTTGAATTATGAGATATGAATCTGGAAAGATATTGGATTGGTGAGTTAGGAGTTTGGATTCGAGAATGGAACTCGAGGATGAAATGGAATTTGGCTTTCGATAAGCGAATAACTGTGTTGAGATTTGATTGATTGAAATTGATTGGAAATCGACTAGTATAGATGGATATATGATCAACAGGTATTGAGTAGAAGCAAGTGCAAGGATTAAATGATATGCCCGACAAAAAGGTACATGTTTAAACATCCATATGAGGTTTTACGCGTCGAATTGGCAAGCCGCTTGGCTTTTTGATTTTCTTTTTGAAAGGAAAGGGCCTAGAGAGGCGAGTTGGGGTTTGAACTATTGACCGGTACAAAGGAGGTGCTGGCGAAATTTTCCGAAAATTTAGAGTGTTAGAAAATTTTCAGAATTTTTAAAAATTTCATTAATCGAAATGAATTAATATTTTAATGGAAATAAATTAATTAAATTGAAACTGAAATTAAATAAGTAAAGAATAATAATAAACCAGTTAATATGGTTGTTTTCTACCTTAGCAATTTCGAGGACGAAATTATTTTAAGGGGAAAGAATGTAACGACCTGTACTTTTATGGATAATAAATAATTTATTTAATTATTTAAATAAAGATTTGTTAATTTAAAATGACCAGAATTAAGGAATATTTAATTTATATAATAATTAAGTAATATATTTAAATTCCGGAATAGTCGGAAATAGTAGAATTCACAATACGATGTGAATTGGATCATATATAAGCTATAATCCAGTTTGGAATTGAATTAGAATAACGAATATATTATTTAAACGAAGTGTGAACGTATAATTATATTATAACTAAAATCGAGCCTGAAATGGCATGGCAGTTCGTTAATTGGTGATTTGAACTTCAAATGGATATACAGAACCCGTTATAAGCCGGATTTCTGTGAAACAAGAAACTTTCGGAGCTGGTGAAGTATATTTTTCTAATAAAATAGAAAAATCAGGATTTCGTCGTGTAGATTTTGATTTATGTTCAAATCAAATTTTAAAAAAAGTCGCTATGGAATTCCTTTGAAATTTATAAGTATATATTTATATTATAAACGAATTTTATATACAAATCAAATATCGATATAACTGGGAATTTTGAAGTATCGAGTTATAAATCCAATTGGAATTGAATGGTATTCTATGTGAATATATATACGATAATATTTATTTATAAATATTTAATTTAATTATTTTTAAATATATTTAATATTAAATGGGTTTTTTTAAAGCTTTAAAAATAGCCAGTTTTGCAAACCACCTCCGTTTTCAATGAAACTAATTTTATTGGATCCGCAATATTAAATTATATCTAGATTTCAATCTTGGTGATTTTTGGAGTTAGTGTGTGATCGTACGGATTTTTAACGTGAAAAACAATCAGTATTTTGATGGTTAAAAATACACTATGTGAGCAAACAGAGTCGGAATTCGATGAAACCAGTTTCTTTGGGTCCGTAATGTTGAACCATTGTTGCATGCCCATTTTCATGATTTTTGGGTATCGTATGTGATCATACGAATTTTTAAATGCTAAATGAAAGTAACGATTCATTAAAATGGAATATAATAATCAATAAAAAATAATATTTTTACTCTATAAATACACTAACATTTCTACAACCCTAATCCATTTTCTCAGTGGTCAAAAATTGGGCCGCCACTAAATTTCTTCATCACAACCAAAACGTAAGAAAGAAAATTCATATAAAATCGAATATACAATGAAATCATCAAATCTTTGATTCGTTGAGATGCTGGGGTGGAGAGCTTCGCATTGATGCTATCCTTGTTGGGTGCGAACACCATTTCGTGAGTTCGAATTTCACACTGTAAAATCTTGGGTTCCACATTTGATGCAATAGTAGAAGAAGGAGTTTGAATCAAGTTCATTTCTAGGTTCGACATGGAAATCTGCAGCGTGTGTGAAAGTTTTAAAGGGTTCTGTTGCATTGATTTTCGCACTTCACTGTTCACCGCTGCTACAGTATGAAACCGCGGTGAGAAATGGTGGATTCGAGTTGCACCAAAACAGTACCAGATGAGAGAGGAGATGAAGCACTGAACACCGGTGGATCTCTTTTCGAATTCAATGGTTGCTGGAGGAAGAACGGGTTGTATGAAAAATCGAAAATGGTGGAGGAGTCGGGTTCATGGAGTCGCGATAATTTAGTGATGAAGAAAGGCATTAGCAGGTTTATGGGTTGTACAGTTGGGCCAGGTATGAAAATGGGTGAGGCCTGTTAGGATAAATACTTAAGTTTATTTTTAATTAAATAGTGTATTTATTTGTATAAAGCATAACAAATTCATATGTGAACAAAATTCAGCGAAACAAGATCCGTTAGGATCGTATGGACGACACCTACAAAATGGAATTGAAGAGGAGTGAATTGGAGCCCGCCCATTGCAATTTATAGCGAAATAAATTGCCCGTTTGAATTAAGCGTTGGTTATCGTTATTAACGATGATAATCCAATGTGAGTAAATGTCACTAACTCTACTCAATTTATATTTTTATAAAATAATTTTAGAGTTTATAAATGATGGTTGTTTGCTATGTGTTGGCTATTTGGTTGAACTGCTAGTTAATTGATTGAAATTTAGATAACGATATATATAAATCATTAATTGAATATTAATTATGTTTATCAGAATATTTCATATTCGTGTTATTTATGTTGATTAACATCTGTGGATGCAGGGAAACAGGTCGGAGGGACCCAACTGGGTTCCTCAACATTTATTTTGTTGTTTTTCATATATTTTGATATATGATGTAATTTATAATCTGTAGTTGATTATGTGTGTTTGATCATTATTATTTGATACTTTTAAATACCAAAGGAAATACTGGAGTGTGAAAAGGGAAATTTCAAAACTATAATTTGTAATAAAATATTTATATAAAATCAAAGGATTTTATATAAAAAGGAAATTCTCAAAGTGTATATTGAAATAAAAATATTCCTATAAAATCAAAGTATTTTATAACAAGAAATGTATCAGGTGAATATGGGATTTTGGAATTTTATAAAATCAAATGGACTTACTAAAAGGAGATATTTGACATTTAAATAAAAGAATTCTGTATGAAGTTAACAACAGTTATATGGAAGTTTGAAAGACCGATTTGGTTAAAATACTAAATGAAGGTAATAAGAAGTAAATAAAGAGCTTTATGGAGTAAATATAATATTTAGGAAAAACAAATAGAATTGAAAGGAAATATTTCAGAAATCAAATTGAATTATAAAAGAAATTATTTGGGGAAATAAATAGAATTATAAAAGAGAATTGAGAAGATATAAAAGAACAACAAGAAGATGGTTTCAAAGTACATTTTAAATAGAAATATGGTTTAACAGATAAATGGAGACGATTAATTTATAAATGATATTTTATAAATTAAGTAAAATATTTATCATTCGATAAATGGAATGTATAAGTTCAAACTTATATAAAGAAGTAGAAATTGGTTTTTACACCAACATTTTAAGTAGATTGTGAACTTAGCATTTATAAAAGGAATTATAAATGAGATTTAAGTGTTAGAAATAAAAAGGAGATTTCGTATGTATAATTCTAAATAGAAGTGTAAATAAAAGTTGGAAAATGGGATATTGTTTTGAAATACGAAATCAAACTAAAGAGAGTGTATAAAAGGGATATTTTTCACATTTGGTGTGAAAAGTGGATTTAAGCAAAGATTTTGCAAATAAACCCATTTATAAAGGAAAGTGGATTTTTGAAATAGAAATTTAACAGAAATGGAATTTAAAATGGTTAAAATAAATAACTTGTTTAAAAATGAAGACAAGTGTTGTGATTTATAAACAATGTTTATAAATGGACTAAAATGTAATTATCAGTGGATAATTGAGATTCAAACTCAACGGTAAATAAAATGGGAAATTTGGAGTTGTTTTGAAAAGGGAATGATGAAATCCATTTCGATACTCAAAATGTAAGAAGGGATTAAATAAAATCCGTAAAGATTTGTAATTATAATTCAACTAAGCCAGATGTTTAAAAAATAAATTATTTGAAGAAATTATATATTGAATAAATCAGGGTTAAACAAGATAATTAGTATTCGGTTGGAAATCGATATTTGATTAATCAAATATAAGTTATTCGAAAGAGAATTAATCGAATATAAGTTATTCGGAAGAGGATTTATCGAATATAAATTATTCGAGAGAGATTATCGAATATACGTTATTCAAAGAAGAGAGTTAATCGAATATAAGCTATCCGTAAGGAAGAGTTATCGAATATAGTTTATTCGAAAGAGGGTTTATCGAATATAGTTATTCGAAGAAAGAGACAATCGACTATGGTTATTCGAAAGGGAGTTATCAAATAAAGATTATTCGAGAGAGAGAAATATAAGTTGAAATTCGATTATACCGAATTAGGGAAAGTACTATTTACTTTCCATTTTTAAATCAAGATTTATTTATTTATTTATTTATAAATTGGTTGCTTTTTGTTTATTCAAATTAAGAAATGGAAGTTATATTTAAGTTATTATATATCGGAAGTATGGGATTATAACACCATCAATATAATCAAATGATTTTGGTCAAAGAAGTGGATTTGTAAATTAAATCTAAGTTACGTAAGGAAATTGGTTAAAGGATTTAAAAAGGTGGACTTTGTCTATTTCGAGGTTAGAATTGTTGTTCAGTTAAGGTCTGAGAGGTAGTTATACCCCAACTTGATTGACTTCGTTTTTAACAAAGGGGTGGGTAAGGCTCGATAGTGAAGGTTGGTTAAGTGAATTTAGTTAAGGGTCCGTTTGTCACAGGTCCCTATTAAGTTTCAAAATTAGGCTCACATCCGGTCCTATACTTATTGTAAATTAGGTCCCTATTTTTCAAAAACATATAAAAAATATATAAAAAAAAACACTAAAATTCATTATTAAATAAAACACGTTCACGCCAAAAAAATCAGGTGGAAAAACAATCAAAAACCACGTCAAAACCCAAAATAACACAAAATCAGCGAAACAGCAGGTTTTTGCATCAAAAGATGCACATATTTGTAAATAGTTGCACACATTCATGCTAATCTTTCAGTGTTGCGCCCAAACTGCAGTATAAATGCATACATGTATGCAGGTAAACTGCATTACATGCATCCTTTTATGCATATATTCAAATTTGACCTATTTTTTCAAGCATTCGCCGTTTTCAGACATTGTTGCACACATTTATGCTCTTGTACAGAATAAATGCATGCATACATGCATATATTCGCTAGCCATCGTCCCTTTTAAAATTGTTGCACACATGCATGCATATATACATAATAGTTGCATTCATGTATGCAACTTTTCGTTACACGTGAATCTCAGTTCAACTTTGTATGCATAAATGTATGTAGTTATTTGCTTATAGTTGCATACATGTATGCGTATATTGGTCCAGATTTTCAACAGAAATACACTATATGAATATATGCATACATGTATGCTACTTTTCAGATATTGTTGCATAGAAGTATGCAACTTCTTTTTTTGGCGAATGCTCCTGAGAATATTTCCTATTTTTAGAATTTTTTTTACTCACTAGCGCACTTTTTTTTCAAAAATTGGAAAACACGTAACATTTCATGGCAGGTCCGAAAATGGACACAAAAAAGTGGGCGGCAGCTAAAAACAGGGGGCAGAAACGTATGGAAAGTTAGGGGGGATGTGGCTTTAATTAAGTTTGAAAATAGGGATGTGAGCCTAATTTTCACTTTAGTTAATGAGTGTAATGGTTTGAAATGGCTTAGGGATGTTTTATTTAAACATCTGTTTATTCGAATGGAGGAGTTTTGAAAATGTTTTCCAAATGAGAATCAGAAATGTTTTCGAATATAGAAAATAAGGAATGGAGAAAATACGGAAATGTTTCCAATGATTAATAAAGTATATTTTCTAAATCTAGAAATAAGAATTTACAAATATATAGAAATGGGAAACGAATAAATTAATGATAAATAAAATTAAAGGAGATCAGTGTTGGTTGATGATTGATCGATCGAATTTCTATCTGGAAATAAGATCGTTGGTTGTACATCTATTTTTCTTTGATAGTTAAATCACCAACTATCGAAGTTTTTGACCATTTTCCATCGTCAATACGGAGAGATCGGGATCAGATTTATTATTTGAAAACCACTCTGTATGGGCGTTATCGTTGTGATCAAATATGATGAAAATAATTCAAGTCAGAGTTATGCAATGGCTATCTTGTTTACATAATAGTGCCTTCGGTTTGTCCAGTCCCAGGACAACGTGAATGGACAAATGTCTGAAAGAGTATATCTAACGTATCGCATAAGTTGATCTCTTCTAACCTACTTACATTTGGTGGTGGAGGAATTCGTTTCTCTTAGCTTTGTACCCGTGGTATTTTTAGGGAAATCAATTTGTGATTTAGCGGGTATGACGATGCGGCATTCAAAGTGAATGATGGTCAGGTGTTCCAAAAGATACGTAATGACCTTAAGCCTCATCAACCGGGAAATGACAGAAATCCGGCTGGCAGCATGGCTAGGTGGGTCGCGCCCATTTTGTTTGATGTGTTCTTTAGACTATACAAAACATATTTCAAGTTTTAAACGTAAATTTTTGTCTACTATACTAATATTGCATCTGAGCTCTATTTTATTCTGTTTTGACTGAAGGCAGCTTGCTAAAATCAACTGCATTATTTGTTTAAATTTACATATATTTGTTTCATGTTTTATTCAGACTATATAAAACATATTTCAAGTTTTAAAATTCAAGTTTTAAACGTAAGTTTTTGTCTACTATACTAATATTGCATTTGAGCTCTATTTTATTCTGTTTTCACTAAAGATAGCTTGCTAAAATCTTATATGTTTAATAAAAGAAGGCTTTATATTATTAACTGATTATACTATATTTTTTTTTCATTACAAAGTACTAAATTTAACAAGGCCTGATAGCATGTATTTATAGTATGCAAAGGCATGAAAATTGTGAAGGCACATTACAATAACTCATCCCATAAATGCGGGATAGTTTCCTTTATGAAAGTGAGGGATATGAATTGTCGGGTCTGTTGTAATTATCCAAGGGAGCCTTCAAATGCCCCTGCATTGATGGTTCGAGTACAGCTCTATGCATCATAAGAAAACAAAGTTTGATTGAATTTTTGCTTATACTAACTCAACGTCATAAGACTTAAGGTTTACAAAGGATCAATATAAAAATTCCAGATTTCATAATTCACTCATCATTGATCAGTTAATCAGATGATCCTCCCGACACCGATACCGCCACTGCAGTCGATCATAATTTAGCATTCTAAGAAGGATAAGAAAGGACCCTGAAGTAGGCGGAATGGAGTCAATTTTGGCACGTGAGCTTGAGTAAGCTCTAAAATACTAGCTCAAATCCTTCACCAAAGACCATTTCAAGCTGCAAGGCTGCACTCGCCGCCTGCGCTCAATGTTGCTACTACTAGAGTTGGGAAGCCTGAAATCACGGTAACTTAATGTTTACTAGACAATTAATGACGGTGTCATAATGCTGGTATTGTAAATGAGACGTCATGGTAGAATTTTCTCAATAAAGCTACAACATTATTTGTGTGTATAAAAATTGAAATTGTTTATTTCCCCTACTGCTAAATTAAATAGGAGATTTAGTAAAGACTACCAATGCTGTGAGTGCATAGGCTACTTTTTCACTGAATATGAACTTATGTTAGTATTCAATTTTACTTTTAAGAAGTTTCCATTCAATTTTACTTTTAACATCACTTATGCGGGGGATCAATTCTTCTGTGCCCAACTCGGGTGTTCCCGTGTGCCCGACAAATTACCACCACACATATTATTAATAATATAATGAACGGGTCCTACAATCCACTCAAAAACATTAGATTTTGTGCAAATCAATGGATAAGATTGATCCGGCACATGGGAACGCCAGAGTTGGGTACAGAAGAATTCATCCCCTTATGCGGCTGTTTTCTGACTTATACCAAACAAAAAAAGGTTAACGTGTTTTCCTAACTTGAATAGCTAAACATTTTCCTACCTGCTTTCAAAAGTGTTTAGGTACAATATTCTAGGTACAAGTTCACGTAATCGTAAACTTGGGTTTGTTTGTTATAGTAATTCAATAATAGAAGAGTTTGACTTATTATGAAATAGCATAGATATATGACCTTGACTCAATGCAAGAAGCACATTATGTTTTGGAAGTTGAGTTTTCCTGTTTTGATGATTAGATAGATAAGTTTCTATTACGCAAGCGTAATTCCGCTTCTATATATATTCATTTATGCAATGATTTGATTCTTGTATTTCTCTTGATACAAATAATATGCAAAATTCAAGCAGTGAACAACCATAAAGATATTTTTTGGGTCATGTTGAAAAGGGTCAAATGAAAATATTGTTTTGAATAAAGCAAAAAAGAAAGCAGGAAAAGAAAACAAGAAAAAAAAAGCATGTTTAGAATTTCCCTCTACACACTTACATAATAAATCAACTTGAATGGAAATATATTTACATGTTACGCATTATACTGCAATATATTTTATTATTCTCCATGACAACATACTTTATGATTCTTCTTGACAATGAAATGTTATAATTATTACGGGGTGGTTTGTTTCCATATCTTGTTTTGTATGCGGATGTTCAACTTAAAATCTATTGGGAATTGGTATAAATTTAAACATAATGGTTTGGTTATATATATATAAAATGCAACATTTAATTTCACACCTAAATAATCAAATACTGGTCATTTTATAGAACCAAAATGCTATACAAGAAGCCCTTTAAAAGGAAAAATAATTATCATATTTATATTTTTTATTTTGTGTTGTGCTAATAGGAGCGTTTACTGTCATGTTGGTGCTCTAATTTATTATTTGTTTCTAATTTTCATGTGTACAGAAATTTGCGTTCAATTTTGGATTTCACACGTTTTGGATGGATGACGACAGATTTGTAGCAGCACCGATCAAAGTTGCTAGAATATTTCAGTGGCTTTTGGTTGCAAAAAGTTTGAGTTTAGATATGTGCATTCACCTATATGTGAGTTTTGAGAAATATATTTTCGGTATTGTTTCCTGTGCATTATATATATATAGAGAACCACACGACGAGTGCTTTTGTACTTTCTGATTTTAGTTTGTTTTTGGATATTAAAGCTTTATTTTATTAATTGGCTGTATTCTTTTCTATCCTAAGTTTTGCCGATCTCATTGTTTCAAATGTGATAAAGCTTTTTTCTTTTGTATGTAAAATAACATTGAGTTTGTCTTCTAAAAATGATGATTATTTATGTATACATGATTCTAACTGTGAATACATTTGGTTTCACATCTTGGTCCAGTGTTATCTAAATAGCTAATTGAGCATTTCAATTGACCTTATTTGACTCAAAATGAATAGTTTATTGAATCTTTTAACTTGATGTTGTTTCCTACTAATGCTCAATAGAGGTTGCATGTTGTTCCTCAATTTCAGTTCGAAACACTATACTTTTTTTTGGTAGAATTGGTAATATTTATAACTTTTGTTTCTCAATCATTTAACATGGTTTTCCATCTTTATAACTTACCTATAATTTATATACCAGTTTCAATAATCTTGAAAATTTGATATTCTATAGAATACAGTTAACAAAGAGAGAGATATAATCATTTGATAATCATGAGTTGTCAAAAGAAAATATGGTTTGAAACCAACTTTATAATATTGGTAATTTCCGAAGGCATATATATTGTACTAATAGAATATCAGAATGTTAGTTTAACAAAATTTCAAAATCTCTCAGCTAGAATAATTTTTATATTGAAATATAATAGGAAATACTTAATGCATAATGACTAATATGTTTTCATTTGTGAAAACACAACCGAGTCCTAGACCAGAGTCGTCATAGTATATACGCACTGATCACCGTATTTTATAGTGATTATTAACATCTCATTTCAGTTATCATGAGGCATGCTACACACTCTTCAGCTCCAACTAGGTGCAACTCCTGCGTGGTAGAACATCCTAAGATTACTTGATCATAACAAGGTGTATGTACTACATTGTTCATTATATGTAATAAATACTAGAATGCATAAAACATTGGGAAGAAATGTTGTAGTATTCATTACCAAATATCCAACCAAAATAAATATCAATCTTAAAGACCCGTGCAACGCACGGGCTATGTACTAGTGTGTGTGTGTGTGTATATATATAAAAACAGTGAATCTGTTTTCGTATTTAAATTTAAACTTCTATTTAATACAATCCTAATATCTTTTCTGAAAATATTTTATCCAAATAAATTTGATTTTATCGAATTCAAATCATAAATCCATACATTTATTTTAATTCAATCTACATATGGAATACTAGAATAGATATATCGTTTCTCTATGAAACTAATTTAAATTTCCTTTTTGAAATTCTTATCTGAATTCAGACTTCCTAAATTATCCAAATGATAATTTTTCCATTTCATTTATAAACACCGTTTATAAATTTACTTAAACTCCCCACATTATTTAATTCATAAACATTGTTTATAAATTCACTTCAATTCTCGCGTTATGTAATTTATAAACATCATTTATAAATTCAGTTGTTTTATATATTCAAAAAAAGTTAATATTTCTTAGCCTATTCAAAATTCAACTTCTATTTTTTAAAAATAGAATCTTCCTTTTAAATCTCAAAACCCCTTTTCATGATATTATTATAAATAAACATTCAGACCCGGTGATATTTAAACATTCAAAAACACCTAATTATCAATCACATGTTTTCTAACACATCATATATGATAATATATATGAAACAACAAATAATAATATTTTTGAGGAATCCAGTTGGATCCCTCCAACCTGTTTTTCCTGCATCTACAAATGTTAGCCAACATAAATAATACTCATCCTGCTTCGAGGCAGGATATCGCGGTATAGAAGGTCATCTACTATCATATTGCGGGGTGCATAGTGAAACACCCCACCTCCGTTAAGGGCACTCACAAAAGGGAATGCCTTAACTTTGGTGGAGCATTTTAGGTAAAAGATGCAGATAAATTACAAGACAGACAAATAAAGCAGCGGAAAATAAAGTCATTTTATAAACAATATGGTTCAGTCAAGCTTTTACAATGGTTGTCTCAATCATACTTAAAAGTAATACATAGAACATCTGTCTTGATCTAAAAACTTCCAAATATAAAAGAAGCATAAAAACAACAACGATATTCCCCAATAAAGCATGAACCAGCCATAGCAATGGAAGAGAGAGTCCAAAGCAATACGTCGACTATCTTCGAGTTTGGAAAGAAAACTGAGCTAAGTGGTAACATTTCCTCCCTGTGAACCTTGGGGGGGAACGGAAGAAAAGAGGCGAAAGAAAACAAGGTCAGACATAAGTCTGGTAAGTCAGTGACTTTCAGCATATGAACAGGTAAAATCATCAAGACATAATCAAACTGAATATAAGACAATACTGTGATAACATGGTTAACAAGATAACATAGGATAAGCATAAGGCATGATAAGGTAAGATAAACTGAATGCGCTTCTACTCTTTCTCTGCTTCGCTACTACTTTGTTATTCTGATTTCTATATCTATCTCTGCACCACTTAACTAGTGTCCCAACTAGTAATCTGTATAAGATGATAATATTATAAGGTGATCCCAATCCCCGCAAATGGTGGTAGCCTCCAAGCGTACATCTATCCTGAGGATTCCACCTCAATCAGCCTAATTGCCATGAACATGTTAGATGTACCCTTAGTACCCTATCGATCGGCTCCCTTACTTGAATTCATGTTCCAAGTGTCTGTGTCAATCGGCCCTCTCTTGTGTGTAGATACCCTGTGTTGGTCCCACCAAAAGGTGTATCAATCCTTATGATGGCGACCCGACACGATTCAAGATGCACAGTGTATAAATATTGGTACTCAGTGCCTTCTTTTTCCCAATCCGGAGCACATGCACACCCGTAAACCGTCGGAGCCTACACTGACGGACCCCCTGCCGCTGTTTTGATGGCTTATAATCAGCTCAGTAATCGTGCCCCACCCTGCCTAGTTTCAGGGTACCATGATACATCTATGTGGGTTACTGCTGAAATGGGTCCCCGTTACTAGGGTTTCTTATTGGTTAAGTTTGTGGGCCTATATATACAAGTATTACACACCTACATGAGATGTACTTAACCCTCCCATCGATTCAAGCATGTTTATTTAATGGTTAAGTTTGTGGGCCAATATGTGTTAATATTACCCACCTACATGAGATGTACTTAACCTTCCCATCGATTCAAGCATGTTTATTTAACGGTGAAGTTTGTGGGCCTATATGTGTTAATATTACCCACCTAAACGATTTGTACTTAACCTTCCCATCGATTCAAGCATGTTTATTTAACAGTTAAGTTTGTGGGCCTATATTTACTAATATTACCCACCAACCCGATATGTACCTAACCCTCCCGTACATTATGTCATATTGGTTAAGTGTTGTCCATTCATGTTAACTTAACCGACCCATTCATCATGTCATGTTGGTTAAGTGTTTCTTATTTACTTAACCCTCCTCACTTATCATGTTAGATTGGTTAAGTGTTTCTTGTTGACTTAACCCCACGTGTTCGTCATGTTGTATTGGTTAAGTGTCATCAATCAATTCAAGTTAACTTAACCCACCTACTCATCATGTCATGTTACTTTGGTTAAGTGTCGCCTTCTTGTGTTAACTTAACCCTACCACAAATCAAGTTATATTGGTTAAGTGTTATCTTAACACTATCACAAATCAAGTTATATTGGTTAAGTGTTAACTTAACCCTTTCCATTTATCATGCTATACCAGTTAAGTGTTTCCTATTAACTTAACTCTAGTCATCCATGTTATATTGGTTAAGTGTTCCTATGAACTTAACCCTACTCATCCATGTTATATTGGTTAAGTGTTCCTATAAACTTAACCCTACTCATTCATCTTGTTCATTAACATTAATTGATTTATTAATGCACCAACCTCTCACATTAGATATGTGTTGTTGCGATTACTGAATGTGCTGGGTGGTTCTGGGCAGCTTTTCACCACAACTCAATCTAACCTCGGGTTTTTCTTGGGCAAGATGCACTAACGTCTCACATTAGATAGGTGATGTTGTGGTTACTAGATGTGTCGGGCGGTTCCGGGCAGTTTTACACCACAACTCAATCTAACCTCGGGTTAGGCATGTTCATCTTTACTTTACACATTTACCCTGTATACCCAAATCTAGATTTTACATGCTAATTACCAAATTCACCAAACTAATCATGTTACATTTTACACCCAATGTAGATTTAATGCTCAAGTTACCCCAAATTCGCAACAATAACAATTTTTCCCAAAACTTGATTTATATGCCAACTTCATACTTTGTCGTTCATGCCAATTCTAGGTTCAATATGTTAAATTACATATTCCATAATTCATGTCAAATTGCATCTTAACAGTTATGCCATGTTACATGTTCCAAATTATGCCAAATAATGTCAATTTCATGTTATACCCAATTTCCCCTGCATTCACAACGTACGTATTTCGAGATTCAACTCAAGATTCATGATATAAGGGGGAGCAAGATGGAACATCGTAAGAATAGGCATAGTCATATGATGATAAGAACTACTGTTCCAATAAACTTAATATACTAAAAAGACAAGTTTTGCAAGGAATACATCGCAGGCATGTAGATATGATAAGAATTATATCATGAACTTAAAAAGGATTACAATTCCGATATACAACAAGGATATATATGATTGGACCAGTTTCATAGTCAAAAATGATTCCCAAATATATATATATACTCAAGCACAGATTTCAATGAAAGGATATCTTACATCAGACATATTCTCATATCCATTTTATTACATGTCACAATTAGATTCAGGTGTTCAAATCGAAAAAGTAACTGACTTACAAAACAAAGGCAAATCTTGTTTTCATGCCTAAGCCATACATCACTATATACCCTAATCTTCTTCTTCCAAATCATAAACTATCATATATATATATATATATATCTATATGTCCCAATTTTAGACCACAACATGTACTATTCCTTATATTTATAGTTCAATTTACGCCCCAAATCCCAAGTCATATGTCCAATACTTTATGCCACAAATCTCAAGTCATATGTCCAATACTTTATGCCTCAAACCTCAATTCATATGTCCAATACTTTATGCTTCAAATCCCAAGTCATATGTCTGATACTTTATGTTTTGAAAATTTTATGTCCTCGAAACAGTTACAACTCGATTATTCCCAATTATACACAATTTAATACTTTTCCCGAATTTTAGCGTTGGTCATGTCCAAATCATAATTTATGCCCAATTTTATTTCCAACGCACGTTCATCTCTTATGAGATCTGGCTCAGGCTCACAGTGGCCTGGCTATAAAATGTTAAAATGGAAGAAGGAAAGAACAGACAAAGAACGGACATAATATTATCAATGAGATAGATCCAAAAGATATAGAAAGACAGGCATAATCTGAAATGCAGATTTATTACAATGTCAGAATCACAATTAACTTTTATTTCTGAAAGTAATGTGAACTTACAAATTACAGAAGGGTCTTGAATTCTGGGATCCGTATTCTGAAATTAAATAGCCCTCCCTTGAAGTGGACTATTTGATTTGATTCTTAGAAATAGTCGTTGAATTAGCTTGAATATTTACTAGAATTCTAAACTTGATTTCTACGAAGAATTTGAGCAGCATAACCCCGTCTTTGATTTATTTTGATATGAATTAGGTTAAAGTTTAGGCGTTATAAAGTTGTGTGGAGAGAAAGTGAGGTTTAGGGGTGTTTAAATAGCTTAGGAGCAACGAACCTGGTCAGAACGGTCATCTAAATGCAGAAAAACGAATCTGTCCACGGATCTGGAAAAGGTGGAGAGGTCGACCCCATGGTCGACCTGTTCTACCTAGGTCGACCCCCTAGTCGACCTGGGTCCTGGGCAGGAAATTTCCTACCCAGCCCGGGTGTGTGATTTGAATTTCGAAACTTTAAATTTGAATTCGGGCAGGTTTTTATTTAAATCTCTGAAACTTCTAAAGGTTATAACTTCTTCGTAAGGAGCCAGATTTACGCAAACTCAAACTCTATCTCAAGCAGAATTCCAAGAAGAACGCAATGGCATAACCCATTTCCCTTAATTCTTCTCTTAAAAATTAAGTATACTTTAATTTGTTACTTTAATATTCTCAGAAAATACGGGGTGTTACATTCTCCCATCGTTAAAGGATTTCGTCCCAGAAATCTTCAAGTTAAGAAGAATGTATATCCTACCATCCAATCATCCATCTACTCAACCATCAAACACAGACATCCATTGTCCTTAAAAAGATTTCTAATGCCTTCATGATAATATGCATAATGTGTGTACATGTCCTTATCTAATGCAAAATCAGGCGGTATACTGATTCAGTTGAACTCCTTAATGCGAATTATGTTAGTGCCATGAGTCCATCATGTATGCAATTATTCCTAATGCACTTTATAACTTCTACATGAGTGCACAATCATTCATACAAATGCAACATCCATATGATAACATATCAATTTTCAATCCATATACAAATACATACATTCATATGCATATGCAATATGAAAGTGACTGAGCCGATCTAGCGCCTAATGTGTGTATATGCATCCACGAGTAACCACGTGCAACCATCAATCATAACATGTTTCAAATACATGTTTACATCCATTGGCTTCTACCTAAGGATCGAAGATATGACCTAGAGGATATACCTAAAAAGATGGAAACAAGTATGCATAACATTCCTAGAAAAAGAGATCAAGGATATACCTTTAAAAGGTTATGATGCGCGTATCTAGTCTTCAGTCTTCTAAGTCGTATCTTCTTGAGCTTCACTATATTATACCTTAACTAATTTGACTTCACGATTGTGAAGCTTCTTGACCTCCATTTCCAAAACCCACTATTAAAGATAGGACCTCGCTCACTTAATATGCTAGAGGGTATCCAATATAGTCGAACTATCTTTCCAAGATAAACAGGTGTTAACCATGATACCAAGTGTATATATTAAGATGATTAGAGGTCTCTCTTCTACTTAGCTTATCCATCATGTCACAATTTTGAGGGTCTAAAGCTAAAGGTTGTTATGTACTTTTTACCTCTCTTAAGGTCAGTCTTACCTAGGGCGCCTGCCACAACCATTTATTTCTCATGCAAACCATCCTAGTCGAATTCGACATCCCTCAAGTACAAGCCCCAAAGGCCTAAACCAATATCAGACAAGCACCCAAGGAATACCTCCTCCGAATCTGGACGATCTATGTGAGATGATACTAGCAAAACAACCAAACAATTGAGCACTTAACTGACTCTGGGTATCCTCGCCCATCTTACTCCAAAACTATCGCATAATTGGCTTTGCATTGTCAACTAGATATATGTGGAAGTCTATCTCAAGTTTTAGAGGGAAAACCCCTAACCTAATCAAAAACATCTGCGTACTCATGAAATACTCTAACGGATCGCAAATCGTCGATCAAGTGATTCCAGGTAGCTAAGCCTAACTGACCCCCTTAGGATCGCACAAAGTCTCGAGGGTATTCCCGAGGCAAGTAAAAAGTCTAACTACCCTCCTTTCACAATTACTAGCTAACCAACCCATGCCTAGAACCAACACATAGCCCATGGAACCAAAAACATAAGCATTATACCTAAACTCAATACTCAATATAGCTATTCTCAAATCCTCAAAAACCAAAGATAAATGAGCCGAACCACCAATTTGATTTGAGACAATAATGGGATCTTCTATTATACAAGAAGTAAGGTGCAGAGACTCAACTATGGAAGCAGATATAAACAAATGTGAAGCGCTAAAATCTAAAAGAGTACTAATAGGATGATCAAAGAGAAAAAACTAAACTCTTTCAACATAAACCTTACTACCTCTCTCTCAGGTACGCTGGCAGTGAGAGCATGCATTTGCCCTCCTGAAAATCCTGTCATTTGTTTTTGCCCTTGTCCTTAATTATACGACCCGTTATACCATAATAAAGATACTTCCTCTTGTCATAGGTTTTACTATTCTTCCCTCCCCTCCTTTTTGAACCAATTCTATATCCATGAGTTCTTCATCCTTGGATTGTGCTCCTTAGCCTAACTCCCTCATTCTCATCTTTGCCATCCTTGTGTAACTTGTTGACAGGTCCCTTGAAAGCTGCCTCCATCGCATGGAAAATCCTACGGAGCTCGAAAGAAAATTAGCCGTAGGTGAAACTACTGCGACTACAGATGGAAGTTGGGCACTTATTTGCTCTTTGACAAGCATCGTAGTCTCATCAAGCCTACAGAACCATGTCGCGATGAGGTTACCTCCCAGAAAGATAGGAGTCCCAGAGACTCAAGAAAGAGAGAAACAGAGGATCAAAAGATAATGAATACGGCTTTGGGGAATATGCCTTTAAAACAAAACTTTTCTTTTGAAAATGCTTCTCTTAAAACCGTTTTGAAACTAATTTTTCAAATCTTTTATCTGATCCGGTAACCTTCAGCTCTGATACCAAGTGAAACACCCCACCTCCGTTAAGGTCACTCAGAAAGAGAATGCCTTAACTTTGGTGGAGAATTTTAGGAAAAAGATGCAGATAAATTACAAGACAGAAAAATAAAGCAGCAGAAAATAAAGTCATTTTATAAACAATATGGTTCAATCAAGCTTTTACAACGGTTTTCTCAACCTTACTTAAAAGTAATACATAGATCTTTTGTCTTGATCTAAAAACTTCCAAATATAAAAGAAGCATAAAAAACAATGATATTCCCCAATAAAGCATGAACCAGCCTTAGCAGTGGAAGAGAGAGTCCAATGCAATACATTGACTATCTTCGAGCTTGGAAAGAAAACTGAGCTAAGTGGTAACATTTCCTCCCTATGAACCTTGGGGGGAACGGAAGAAAAGAGGCAAAAGAAAACTAGGTCAGACATAAGTCTGGTAAGTCCAGTGGCTCTCAGCAAATGAACAGGTAAAAACATTATGACATAAATAAACTGAATATAAGACAATACCGTGATAACATGGATAACAAGATAACATAGGATAAGCATAAGATATGATAAGGCAAGATAAACTGAATGCGCTTCTGCTCTTTCTCTGCTTCGCTATACTTTGTTATTCTGATTTCTATATCTATCTCTGCACCACCTAACTAGTGTCCCAACTAGTAATCTGTATAAAATGATAACATTGCAACATGATCCCAATCCTCGCAAATTGTGGTAGCCTCCAGGTGTACATCTATCATGAGGATTCCACCTCAATCAGCCTAATTTCCATGAACATGTTAGATGCACCCTTACTACCCTATCGATCGGCTACCTTATTGTATTCATGTTCCAAGTGTATGTGTCAATCGGCCCTCTCTTGCGTGTAGATACCCTGTGCTGGTCCCACCATAAGGTGTATCAATCCTTATGATGGTGACCCGACAAGATTCAAGATGCATAGTGTATAACTACTGGTACTCAGTGCCTGCTTTTTCTCAATCCGGAGCACGTGCACGCCCGTAAACCGTCGGAATCTACACTGACGCTCCCTTGCCATTGTTTTGACGGCTTATAATCAGCATAGTAATCGTGCCCCACCCTGCCTAGTTTCAGGGTACCATGATACATCTATGTGGGTTACTACTGAAATGGGTCCCCGTTACAAGGGTTTCTTATTGGTTAAGTTTGTGGGCCCATATATACAAATATTACCCATCTACACGAGATGTACTTAACCCTCCCATCGATTCAAGCATGTTTATTTAATGGTTAAGTTTGTGGGCCTATATGTGTTAATATTACCCACCTACACGAGATGTACTTAACGTTAACATCGATTCAAGCATGTTTATTTAACGGTTAAGTTTGTGGGCCTATATGTGTTAATATTACCCACCTACACAAGATGTACTTAACCTTCCCATCGATTCAAGCATGTTTATTTAACGGTTAAGTTTGTGGGCCTATATTTACTAATATTACCCACCAACTCGATATGTACTTAACCCTCCCACACATTATGTCATATTGGTTAAGTGTTGTCCATTCATGTTAACTTAACCCACCCATTCATCATGTCGTGTTGGTTAAGTGTTTCTTATTTACTTAACCCTCCTCACTTATCATGTTAGATTGGTTAAGTGTTTCTTGTTGACTTAACCCCACATGTTCGTCATATTGTATTGGTTAAGTGTCATCAATCAATTCAAGTTAACTTAACCCACCTACTCATCATGTCATGTTACTTTGGTTAAGTGTCGCCTTCTTGAGTTAACTTAACCCTACCACAAATCAAGTTATATTGGTTAAGTGTTAACTTAACCCTACCACAAATCAAGTTATATTGGTTAAGTGTTAACTTAATCCTTTCCATTTATCATGCTATACCGGTTAAGTGTTTCCTATTAACTTAAACCTAGTCATCCATGTTATATTGGTTAAGTGTTCCTATGAACTTAACTCTACTCATCCATGTTATATTGGTTAAGTGTTTCTATGAACTTAACCCTACTCAGTCATCTTGTTCATTAGCATTAATTGATTTATTAATGCACCAACCTCTTATATTAGATATGTGTTGTTCCGGTTACTGGATGTGCCGGGCGGTTCTGGGCAGTTTTACACCACAACTCAATCTAACCTCAGGTTTTTTGGGGCATGATGCACTAACCTCTCACTTAGATAGGTGTTGTTGTGGTTACTGGATGTGCTTGGCGGTTCTGGGCAGTTTTACACCACAACTCGATCTAACCTTGGGTTAGGCATGTTCATCTTTAATTTACACATTTACCCTATATACCCAAATCTAGTTTCTACATGCTAATTACCAAATTCACCAAAACAAGTCATGTTACATTTTACACCCAATCTAGATTTAATGCTCAAGTTACCCCAAATTTGCAACAATAACAATTTTGCCCAAAACTTGATTTATATGCCAACTTCATACTTTGTCATTCATGCCAATTCTAGGTTCAATATGTCAAATTACATATTCCATAATTCATGTTAAATTGCATCATAACAGTTATGCCATGTTACATGTTCCAAATTATGCCAAATAATGTCAATTTCATGTTATACCCAATTTCCCACGCATTCGTAACGTACGTATTTCGAGATTCAACTCAAGATTCGTAATATAAGGGGAGAAGCAAGATGGAACATCGTAAGAATATGCATAGTCATATGATGATAAGAACTAATGGTCCAATAAACTAGATGTACTAAAAAGACAAGTTTTGCAAGGAATACATCGCAGGCATATAGATGATAAGAATTATATCATGAACTTAAAAAGGATTACAATTCCGATATATAACAAGGATAGATATGATTGGACCGGTTTCATAGTCAAAAATGATTCAAAAAGATATATATACTCAAGCCCAGATTTCAATGAAAGGATAGCTTACATCAGGCATATTCTCATATCCATTTTATTACATGTCACAATTAGATTTAGGTGTTCAAATCTAAAAAGTAACTGACTTACAAAATAAAGGCAAATCTTTTTTTCATGCCTAAGCCATACATCACTATACACCCTAATCTTCTTCTTCCAAATCATAAACTATCATATATATATATGTCCCAATTTTAGACCACAACATGTACTATGCCTTATATTTCAAGTTCAATTTATGCCCTAAATCCCAAGTCATATGTCCAGTACTTTATGCCTCAAATCTCAAGTCATATATCCAATACTTTATGCTTCAAATCTCAAGTCATATGTCCAATACTTTATGCTTCAAATCCTAAGTCATATGTTTGATACTTTGTGTTTTGAATGTGTTATGTCCTCAAATTAGTTACAACTCGATTATGCCCAATTATACACAATTTAATACTTTTCCCGAATTTTAGGGCGGGTCATGTCCAAATCATAATTTATGCCCAATTTTATTTCCAACGCACATTCATCTCTTATGAGATCTGGCTCAGGCTCGCAGTAGCCTGGCTATAAAATGTTAAAAGGGAAGAAGGAAAGAAGAGACAAAGAATGGACATAATATTATCAATGAGATAGATCCAAAGGATATAGAAAGATAGGCATAATCTCAGATCCAGATTTACTACAATGTCAGAATAACAATTAACTTTTATTTTTGAAAGTAACGTGAACTTACAAATTACAGAAGGGTCTTGAATTATGGGATCTGTATTCTGAAACTGAATATCTCTCCCTTGAAGTGGACTATTTGATTTTATTCTTAAAAATAGTTGTTGAAGTCGTTGAATTACCTTGAATCTCTACTAGAATTCTAAACTTGATTTCTACGAAGAACTTGAGCATCATAACCCCATCTTTGATTTATTTTGATATGAATTAGGGTAGAGTATAGGCGTAATGAAGTTGTATTGAGATAAAGTAAGGTTTGGGGGTGTTTAAATAGCTTAGGAGCAACGAATCTAGTCAGAACGGGCGTCTAAATGCAGAAAAACAAATTTGTCCACGAATATGGAAAAAGGGGAGAGGTCGACCCCCAGGTCGACCCCATGGTCGACCTGTTCCACCCAGGTCGACCCCTTGGTCGACCTGGGTCCTGGGCGGGAAATTTCCCGCCCAGCCCGGGTGTGTGATTTGAATTTTGAAACTTTAAATTTGAATTCGGGCTGGTTTTTATTTAAATCTCTGAAACTTTTGAAAGTCATAAATTCTTCATACGGTGTCCGATTTACGCAAACTCAGACTCTATCTCAAGAAGAATTCAGAGACAAACGCAATGGCTAACCCGTTTCCGTTAATTCTTCTCTTAAAAATTAAGTATATTTAATTTGTTACTTTAATATTCTTAGAAAATACGGGGTGTTACACATAGTGTCATCAGTTAATGATACCGTAGGCATCCGCTAATGGTACTATAGGAAATATCTAACCACCAATATATATAACAGCCAAACACCAAGCCTAAATAACTAATATATATATATATATATAATAGCCATAGTAATATTTCTACACATTCCAACAAACAACATAAAAAAATTATTTAAATAAAATCCAGATAGTGAGTTTACTCACCTTGATTTTTATTTGCATTCAGTTTTGATTTCAATAGGTATTCCTTTGCATTGATTCTGATTGTTTCTGAATAAAAATCCATATTGTAATTTCAAAGCTACTACCCAATTTCGTCTTGTTCATGAATTTCGGACCTTGCATGTAGTGGCCCGAAAATCCATACCAGTTTGAGCTGACTAATATTCAATACATTGAACTCAAAGTGCACGAAAATTCAGATCATTAATAGAAGAATTAAGAGGATGAGAAAGATAAGATATAACTAATAGAATAGAAGAAGGAGAATACAACTGAACAAAATCAGAGTAAACATGAATCTCACAGCAGAATGAATAAATTGTATTATAACATAACTTTGAAATACACAAACCGAATTTGTATGTACATACCATATATCAGAGTACAACTTATATATATCACAGCGGAAATAATCTCTAACTAATAAATGGTGAAGCCTTCTGCTTCTAGCTCCTCCAAGTAAATCTGTAAAAGCCTGAAACACATGACTGCCCGTACAAATTTTGGGCACCCAAGATTTTAGGGAAAACAAACAAAATAAACTCTGGGTCAGTCACGGGACTGGTGTGAGTAAATTCCAACCATACTGTTTAACTTTGAAAATCCTTTCAAAACAAAATGATAATAGTAAGACCAGCCCACACATAAACATGGACGGTTTTTACCTTACTATAATCAAGGATACTTTGATATCAAATCTAGTGATATTATAATAATGTCTAAACACATAAATATCCAAGTAGCAGAACGCTTGCATCTCACGCTCCATATATATATAGTATAAAATCATGAACCGCAGGGCGCTTATTGGAGAATGGGTTCCAACAGACAAGGTATGGGAGCACCTACCGATCAATGTACTCTAGAGGGTATACACCTGGGTTCAAAAAGAACGTCTTGCAACCCGGCCACACATGACCGACCACTCATTTAGCTTGAGTGTGTCGAATATATTGCCACCCAGGTTGCTGGCCATCCAACCGTAATCTGAAGATACAGAATCGAAAAAGAAGAACAAATATGAATTTTCTCTAGATCAGTGGCAATACCCCCTGCTTGGGGATGATGCAACTAGCCATGCAGCCTAGCCCAACATTTGTTATTTCCTGGTTGTGAGGCTAAAGGCTACGTCTTTCTTCAGAACATCTGGTCACTATTCACTTTGAATGCCACATCGTCAAACCCGTCAATTCACTAATCGATTTCCAAAAATATCACGGGTATAAAAAGCTAAGAGGAACGAATTCCTTCGCCACCGGACGAAATACCTTTAAGAGATCAACTGTACGTGATTTGTTAGGTATACTTTGTCAGACACTCGTCCATACAAGTTGTCCTAAGACTGGACAAACATAAAGCACCATTCTGGAACAGGACTACCCTTGCATTTCACTCCGTCTTCAATTTTCTTCAGCATAATCTAATTCGCAGCGCTTAGGCCTATACGGAGTGGTTTTCAGATAATATACCCAACCGGTCTCTCCGTATTGACAAAGATGGTCAAAACACTTCGATGTTGGTTATTTAACTATCGAAGTAAAAACAAACATTCATTCAAATGTACAATTAAATATCACACAATCACTGGCCCTTTTTATTTTAACATTAATTTTCCGGTTTCCTGTATCTTCCTAGGTATTTCCCCAACCCGTTTTCTTGGAAAACATTTCCAATTATTATAAATCTTTATTCTCCCGTATTCTAGATATATATATATTGTTAATGTTCGAACCATTTCCATTAATTTCACATCCTTTATTTCTATAATTGGATAATCTACCCTATTTACATTGGAAAATATTTCCAATTTTGTTGTAACCTTTTAATCGGCCCAACGTTCACTTTTAAAACATTATTCACTTTGAAATGTGAATACCATCCCTTATTATATAAATCTGAACACCTTGATAGTGTAACTCTTTATTCACGTAATAATTTCCCTTATCTTGTTTACCGAAATCTCTTTCATACTTTTTCACTCCTATTCCACTTTATAAAGTCTATCTCTAAGTCAACTTCTTATCAAATCGATATCAAGTTTATAACTAAATATGGATTCCTATCCTATCAACATTTATTTGTTTAAAACTAAATGTTAATTATCCTATCAGATTATTTACTTTAATACATTCGACATCGTCGAATTAAAATTCCAAATCCTAATGGTTAAATTCTAGTCACATTTCGAATAACGAAACGATGTCATTGCTTTCTAAAATTATTTTCCAATATCTCTTTCTAACTCGTTCTTATAATTCTTTGGACATACATTGTTACTTTTTAGAATAAGTGGATTTCAAAACAAACTGTTTACATTTCCTAGGGAGTGTTGCTATATATAAAAACCACACTTAAGTTTGGTTAACAGCGTTAATTTATCGTTACAGTTCAAAACTTATCATACGCTGTAATATTCTCGTTTAACTAATCTCGACATAACAATCACGCTTAAGCCTAGTGAATAGCATTATTTTATCTTTATAGTTCGAAAACTTGCTGTACGCTGCTATATCCCTTTATAACTAATCTTGACATCTCTTTTCCCTTACAACTGATTCTATTCCTTGACAATAGTGAAGTCGTTCAAGTTGGGGTATTTTATTTACCTCTCAGACCTTGATCGACAACGTTCTTATCTTAGAGCAGATATAAGTCTATAACTCTAATCCTTTATTACTTACAATGTTTATAAGACCGTATTTTCTTTTTTAATTTGAACTATGGTTTTATAACCCCATATCCTTATTTTGAAAACTCGATTATTTATAACTATTTACATTAGTCATTAACTCTTCGCTTCATCTTCCTTAGACAAACCTATTTAAAACTTCTCTTATCGAAAATCAATAATGTTCTTTATCTTTTGACAATTTAATTTTTATTCGAATTATTATACCCAATTCAAGTAAACATCTTATTGCAAACTCAATACCATCTTAAATGAAATCCATTTAAGAACCAATTAATCTAATCAAATAGTGATTAACTTGATCATTTTCTGTAGTAAACGGTTTACTTCATTATTAATAAACAATACTAATTACACTAGTTCAATAGCTATTTAAAACTTCATTAATTAAAAAGGTAATCAAATCTTATTAATTTTGATTAATTTATTTCTAAACAATTTCATTAGATTAATTGAAGACCAATTAATCAAATCATCAATTTCCAATAAACGGTTGATTTAATCAATTTCAAACCATCAGTAAATTCTTTAACGGATTCTAGTTACTTCACTTTATTAGATTAATATAATTAATCTAATAATATTTCTTAACTGTTTGCCTTAAAATAATTATCCAAATTATTTACTTGTCGGATAATTACAGCTTCATACTTATTTAAATAATCATTTAGAACTTTTATTATAATTTAAAATTCGCTTTAATTATAAAAATATATTTTTTATAATTATCTTCACTTGTTTGCCTGACGGATAACCAATTTCTCAACAAAAATTATTTTATGGTCGACTGTTGCTATTTTCTTAATATATATAGTCTATTTATTAAATTAACATAACGTTGAATTTTCATTCAACATGATTCAAGCAGTGCGTATATGAAACAAACAATACATATAAATATCGAGGAATCCGATTGGATTCCTCTAACCGGTTTCTGCATTCACAGATGTTAGTCAGACAATTAACAATAGTTCTATACTAGGGAATATATAATCGATGGGATCAGTATCCAACAAATGATGTGTATATATACGACGATATTCAACCAATTAAATTATAATTTACCAAATCAACCATCACGCAGTATTCAACCAACTTTGAAAAATAATTATAATATTTTAAAGCAGATCAGAGTTAGTGAATTTACTCACCTAGCGCGTTAACCGTTAAATAACGATTTGCGTTAGTTGATTCACATCAGTCCATGCATGAAACCAACGTCTGTTAAAAACATAAATCCAGCGCCATTTTCCCCCTCTGCATTATTGCCGCACCCTCTTCTACACAACAAAACTAACTGCACCGGCCTCGCTAAAACCACCATCCACTCACATCTGCTCCTCATCCTTCAGAACACTGTGATTTGCATCGTCCACTCCCACAAGTAAACCATACCCAAACAATCACCATACCATAGTCAATCCCTTTCCCTTCTATGCGCTGAATGCAACTGCTGTGCATGCCCCATATACACCAAAGTATTTCAATTCCATTATTTCTTCAACCCGAACTGTTGGTCCAGCGCAAGTCCTCAAAACTCCATTCATACTCCCTCGACCTACCACCTACGTCTTCATCAGAGAATACACGAACTTCTCTGTGACTCACGTCGCCCAGGAATCCGCATCACTTCCATCCCAAAACCACAAACCAAACCGTTTATCTCTTCCTGAACGTCCCTACACTCTATCAACACTTCGAAGCACTCCCACTATCCACAACGCACCCAGCAGTGGTAACACCTATCATTTGCCATCACAGGTTCACTCAAATTCGGCCGACATCCCCTCAGCTTGGCGACTTCCACTCGCTCCTCTTTTCGTTCATTTTGTCTCTCTTTTTATATATATACTTGTGAAAATGTTTTAGTGAAGGTTACTGAAACTTGGGTTTTAGCTGGAGAAATGACAACTCGGTTTTTCAGAAGAGAAATCCCAAAAGAAATGAGCTTGCGTTTGTATAATTATAGGGTAGAAGAAACTTAACCCTTAAGCGTTAGGTGTAGAACATAGGGTAGGATTGAAGACTGATTTGATTTTTTATTAAATTATATATATATATATATATATATATATATGCTTGTATACTTAGAGGCGAAGTATACTATGTACCATGACCTTTTAGGAAAGGCAGGTCTGTACGAAACGGGTTTTCAGGGTATGGCATGTGGATAATTTATTTATACTAGCATGTTTATTAGGTGGTAGACAAGGCATATGGTCTTCAATTTTAAAATCCTATAGGGTAACACGTTGTCTGCATGGTTCTTGTTTCATGAAGTACTGTGTACTTCTTTAATATCTTTTGGGGTAATTTCTTTTTCTTCTTTAACTTTATGTTTCTCTAATGTTTTCGAAGACCTACTGGATTCAAAAATTTAGTCTAACAATATTGAAAACACAACCCTTTGAAACGTCAGAAGGTAGGTAAAACCAAGGGACTTCGCATGTATTGCAAATTTGTTTTATACTTTAACATTTTAGTGTACCACGTTACGCACATTTCGTTCATGTCCGAGCGGCTGCGGACAGAAATAAAAATTTGGTCATGTCTAGCGAGGTGCCCCGATCCCGAAAATATAATAATATCGGTAGGTTGACTCATATTTTGAAACCCCAAAATACTTATACAGGGTGCAAAATACTTCAAATAAAAAGTTGCGTATTTAATTAATTAAAAATTACAGTAAAATTCTAAAAATTAGTTTATCGCTATGTCTCAAAAGAATCTTGTCCAAATTCGTAGCTGATATCTAGTTATATCAAATAAACGTTACGGTCGATATATGATTTCATAGCGACTTTTTGGAAATTTGATCTGGGCATAACTTCACAATCTATAACACAAAATCTTGGTTTTTCTGTTAGAAAAATATAGTTCAACAGATTCCAACGTTTCTTGTTTCGAAGAAATCTGATTAATAACGGGTCATGTACACTCAGTTGAAGTTCTGAACGTTAAATTACGAACTACCGCGATATTACGGGCTCGATTATATTTAATATATATTTCTATACGTTCAACTTCGTTTTAATTTATATATAAATCCACTTATATTACGAATTCAATATTTAAACTGATTTAAATATTTAAATTCAAACCAATAAAAATGTGGGATGTTACATTCCTTCCCCCTTAAACTAATTTCATCCTCGAAATTGCTAAGGCAGAAAACAACCCTATTGACTAGATATTTTGTTCACTTCTTATCTTCAGTTTCAACTGAACCAATTTAATTTTAATTAAAATATTAATTAATTCTTACCAATGAAAATTTTCAAAAATTCTGAAAATTTTCTAACACCTTAACTTTTCGAAAAATTTAGCCAGCACCTCCTTTGTATTGGTTAATAGCTCAAACTCCAACTCGCCTCTCTAGGCCTTCTTCAACCCAAAAGAAAATCAAACAACCAAATGGCTTGCCCAAACTGGCTCATAAAATCTCATGCTCGTATATAACCGTGTACTTTCTCTGTTGGGCATTCAACTCTATCTCTGCCATCTGCTATCAAACCAGCATATGTCCAAACATTTCCAACTGATCCCCAATCAATTTATTTTCCAATCCGATCATTCGCTTTTACTAAGCCAAATTTCTATTTCAACTCCAATTCTATTTACTGATTTATTTCTCAAATCAGTTATCTTCATCTCCAAATTCAAAATTCGATTCTTATTTTCCAAGAATCAATTCATTTTAATAACTCGAATCTCTAGTATTTCTCTTTTACAATTTCTATTCTGGATCATTCCAAATTCAATCTCATTTTGTTTATCTTAGTTTACTTTTACCATTTTAACTCCATAAGTTAAATATTTATTTCAGAATTCAAATTTCTGGGATTTTTTTCAAATCAGTTTGAAATCATATATTAATAATATTTGAATTTTTGACAACTTGTTTCCTCACAATAATTCAAAAACAAAACGTTTGGTAGTAATCCGTCACTTAGAAACTCGAAAATGAACACCGATAATGGCGCGCTTCATCATCGGAATTATTTTCCAGTAATTGAAGTGAGTTCAATACTATATCAATTTCAAAACTCATATTTAAACACTTATATTTGAAAATATCCTCAAAATATCTTTCATAGCACTTGGAAAACAATTTTCAAATCACTCAGGATTTAAAATTCCCATATATTTAATCCAAACATTATTTCCAACTCTTTTCTAAGTTTCTAGAGTTTTGTTTCAATTCTGGATTTAAATTCAGATTCAGTTCATCTGATTTTGCATATTATACTTATATAATATTTCGATTGGTTATTAGTATAAACAACTCAATTATAAATCTTATTCGATCATAATTTCAACCAACATATTCAATATATATTAGATAATTCCAATATACATGCTTTCGTTATATCAAAATATACCTTGAGTAAGATTATTTCATTAACCCTCTTTTCAAAACGTACTGTGTCGAATTACTCTGTTCAAGTGTTTAGAAACACCTATCGACACATTTTGCATTACTGTTTCGACCAGAATTTATAAACCATTCTACTGACCAGTCAACACAATATAAAACAGTTTTTGTATTTATTTTCAATTACGCGCTCATATATATACACTCAACTCAATCTAGAGTATCACTGATCCTATCTCTATTGAGTTACGCCACAGAGCCAAGGTAATCACTTAACCTCGCCCTGATACCAACTGTAGTGGCCCGAAAATCCATACCAATTTGAGCTGACTAATATTCTACACATTCAACTCAAAGTGCACGAAAATTCAGATCATTAACAGAAGAATTAAGAGGATGAGAAAGATAAGATAGAACTAATAGAATAGAAGAAGAAGAATACAACTGAACAAAATTAGAGTAAACACGAATCCCACACCGGAATGAATAAGTTGTATTATGACATAACTTTGAAATACACAAACCGAATTTGTATATACATACCATATATCAGATTATAACTTATATTTATCACAGCGGAAATAATCTCTAACTAATAAATGGTGAAGCCTTCTACTTCCAGCTCCTCCAAGTAAATCTGTAAAAGCCTGAAATACTTGATTGCCCGTACAAATTTTGGGCACCTAAGAGTTTAGCGAAAACAAACAAAATAAACTCTGGGTCAGTCATGGGACTGGTGTGAGTAAATTTCAGCCATACTTTTTAACTTTGAAAATCCTTTCAAAACAAAAAGATAATAGTAAGACCAGCCCACACATAAACATGGACGGTTTTTACCTTACTATAATCACAGATACTTTGATATCAAATCCAGTAAAATTATAATAATGTCTAAACACATAAATATCCAAGAAGCAAAACGCTTGCATCTCACGCTCCACATATGTATAGTATAAAATCATGAACCGCAGGGCGCTTATTAGAGAATGGGTTCCAACAGACAAGGTATGGGAGCACCTACCGATCAGTGTACTCTAGAGGGTATACACCTGGGTTCAAAAAGAGTGTCTTGCAACCCGGCCACACATGACCGACCACTCATTTAGCTTGAGTGTATCAAATGTATTGCCACCTACGGTTGTTGGCCATCCAACAGTAATCTGAAGATACAGAATCGAAAAAGAAGAACAAATATGAATTTTCTCTAGATCGGTGGCAATACCCCCTGCTTGGGGATGATGCAACTAGCCATGCAGCCTAGCCCAACATTTGTTATTTCCTTGTTGTGAGGCTAAAGGCTACGTCTATCTTCAGAACATCTGGTCACTATTCACTTTGAATGCCACATCGTCAAACCCGTCAATTCACTAATCGATTTCCCAAAATATCACGGGTATAAAAAGCTAAGAGGAACGAATTCCTCCGCCACCAGACGAAATACATTTAAGAGATCAACTGTACGTGATTTGTTATGTATGCTCTGTCAGACACTCATCCATACAAGTTGTTCTTGGACTGGACAAACATAAAGCACCATTCTGGAACAGGACGACCGTTGCATTTCACTTCGTCTTCAATTTTCTTCAGCATAATCTAATTCGCAGCGCTTAGGCCTATACGGAGTGGTTTTCAGATAATATATCCAACCTGTCTCTCCGTATTGACAACGATGGTCAAAACACTTCGATAGTTGGTTATTCAACTATCGAAGTAAAAACAAACATTCATTCAAATGTACAATTAAACATCACACAATCAATGGCCCTTTTTATTTTAACATTAATTTTCCGGTTTCCTATATCTTCCTAGGTATTTCCCCAACCCGTTTTCTTGGAAAACATTTCCAATTATTATAAATCTTTATTCTCCCATATTCCAGATATATATATAGATATATATATATATATATATATATATTGTTGATGTTCAAACCATTTCCATTAATTTCACATCCTTTATTTTATACTTGGATAATCTACCCTATTTACATTGGAAAATATTTCCAATTTCGTTTTAACCTTTTAATCAGCCCAACATTCACTTTTAAAACATTATTCACTTTGAAATGTGAATACCATCCCTTATTATAGAAATCTGAACACCTTGATAATATAACTCTTTATTAACATAATAATTTCCCTTATCTTGTTTACCGAAATCTCTTTCATACTTTTTCATTCCTATTCCACTTTATAAACTCTATCTCTAAGTCAACTTCTTTTCAAATCGATATCAAATTTATAACTAAATATTGATTCCTATCCTATCAACATTTATTTATTTAAAACTAAATGTTAATTATCCTATCAGATTATACTTCTTAAAGATTATTTACTTTAATACATTCGACATCGTCGAATTAAAATTCCAAATCCTAATGGTTAAATTCTAATCACATTTCGAATATCGAAATGATGTCATTGCTTTCTGAAATAATTTTCCAATATCTCTTTCTAACTCGTTCTTATAATTCTTTGGACAAACATTGTTACTTTTTAGAATAAGTGGATTTCAAAACAAACTGTTTACATTTCCTAGGGAGTGTTGCTATATATAAAAACCACACTTAAGTTTGGTTAACAGCGTTAATTTATCGTTACAGTTCGAAACTTGTCATACGATGTAATATTCTCCTTTACAACTAATCTCGACATAACAGTCACGCTTAAGCCTAATCAACAACGTTATTTTATCGTTATAGTTCGAAAACTTGCTATATGCTGCTATATCCCTTTATAACTAATCTTGACATCTCTTTTCCCTTACAACTGATACTACTCCTCGACAATAGTGATGTCGTTCAAGTTGGGGTATTTTATTTACATCTCAGACCTTGATCGACAACGTTCTTATCTTAGAACAGATATAAGTCTATAACTCTATTCCTTTATTACTTACAATGTTTATTAGACCGTATTTTCTTGTTTAATTAGAACTATGGTTTTATAACCCCATATCCTTATTTCGAAAACTCGATTATTTATAATTATTTACATTAGTCATTAACTCTTCGCTTTATCTTCCTTAGACAAATCTATTTAAAACTTCTCTTATTGAAAATCAATAATGTTCTTTGTCTTTTGACAATTTACTTTTTTATTTGAATTATTATACCCAATTCAAGTAAGCATCTTATTACAAATTCAATACCATCTTAAATGAAATCCATTTAAGAACCAATTAATCTAAACAAATAATGATTAACTTGATCATTTTCTGAAGTAAACGGTTTACTTCATTATTAATAAACAATACTAATTACACTAGTTCAATAACTATTTAAAACTTCATTAATTAAAAAGGTAATCAAATCTTATTAATTTTGATTAATTTATTTCTAAACATTTTCATTAGATTAATTGAAGACCAATTAATTAAATCATCAATTTCCAATAAACGGTTGATTTAATCAATTTCAAACCATCAGAAAATTCGTTAACTGATTCTAGTTACTTTACTTTATTAGATTAATATAATTAATCTAATAATATTTCTTAACCGTTTGCCTTAAAATAATTATCCAAAATATTAACTTATCGGATAATTACAGCTTCATACTTATTTAAATAATCGTTTAGAACTTTTATTATAACTTAAAACTTCGCTTTAATTATAAAAATATAATTTTATAATTATCTTCACTGGTTTGCGTGACGGACAATCAATTTCTCAACAAAAATGGTTTTATGGTCGACTGTTGCTATTTTCTTAATCTATATAGTCTATTTATTAAATTAACCTAACGTTGAATTTTCATTCAACATGATTCAAACAGTGCATATATGAAACAAACAATACATATAAATATCGAGGAATCCGGTTGGATTCCTCGATCCGGTTTCCGCATTCACAGATGTTAGTCAGACAATTAACATTAGTTCTATACTAGGGAATATATAATCGATGGGATCAGTATCCAACAAATGATGTGTATATATACGACGATATTAAACCAATTAAATTATAATTTACCAAATCAACCTTCACGCAGTATTCAACCAACATTAAAATATAATTATAATATTTTAAAGCAGATCAGAGTTAGTGAATTTACTCACCTAGCGCGTTAACCGTTAAATAACGATTTGCGTCAGTTGATTCACATCAGTCCATGCAAGAAACCGGCGTCTGCTAAAAACATAAATCCAGCGCCATTTTCCCCCTCTGCATTATTGTCGCACCCTCTTCTACACAACAAAACTAACCGCACCGGCCTCGCAAGAAACCACCATCCACTCACGTCCTCTCCTTATCCTTCACAACACTGTGATTTGCATTGTCCACTCCCACGTGTAAACCATACCCAAACAATCACCATACCATAGTCAATCCATTTCCCTTCTATGCGCTGAATGCAACTGCTGTGCATGCCCCATATACACCAAAGTATTTCAAGTCCATTATTTCTTCAGCCCGAACTGTTGGTCCAGCACAAGTCCTCAAAACTCCATTCATACTCCCTCGACCTACCACCTGCGTCTTCATCAGAGAATACACGAACTTCCCAGTGACTCGCGTCGCCCAGGAATCTGCATCACTTCCATCCCAAAACCACAAAACAGACCGTTTATCTCTTCCTGAACGTCCCTACACTCTATCATCACTTCGAAGCACTCCCACTATCCACAATGCACTCAGCAGTGGCAACACCCGTCATTTGCCATCACAGGTTCACTCAAATTCGGCTGACATCCCCTCAGCTTGGAGACTTCCACTCGCTCCTCTTTTCGTTCATTTTGTCTCTCTTTTTATATGTATACTTGCAAAAATGTTTTAGTGAAGGTCACTGAAACTTGGGTTTTAGCTGGAGAAATGACAGCTTGGTTTTTCAGAAGAGAAATCCCAAAAGAAATGAGCTTGCGTTTGTATAATTATAGGGTAGAAGAAACTTAACCCTTAAGCATTAGGTGCAGAACATAGGGTAGGATTGGAGACTGATTTGATTTTTTTATTAAATTATATATATAGGCTTGTATACATAGAGGCGAAGTATACTGTGTACCATGACCTTTTAGGCAAGGCAGGTCTGTACGAAACGGGTTTTCAGGGTATGGCATGTGGGTAGTTTATATAGACTAGCATGTTCATTAGGTGGTAGACAAGGCATATGGTCTTCAATTTTAAAATCCTATCGGGTAACATGTTGTCTGCAAGGTTCTTGTTTCATGAAGTACTGTGTACTTCTTTAATATCTTTTTGGGTAAGTTCTTTTTCTTCTTTAAATTTATGTTTCTCTAATGTTTTCGAAGACCTATTGGATTCAAAAATTTAGTCTAACAATATTGAAGACACAACCCTTTGAAACATCAGAGGGTAGGTAAAACCAAGGGACTTCGCATAACTCGCAAATTTATTTTATACTTTAACATTTTAGTGTACCACGTTACGCACATTTTATTCATGTCCGAGCGGCTGTAGACAGAAATAAAAATACGGTCATGTCCAACGAGGTGCCCCGATCCCAAAAATATAATAATTTCGGTAGGTTGACTCATATTTTGAAACCCCAAATACTGATACAGGGTGCAAAATACTTCAAATGAAAAGTTGCATATTTAATTAATTAAAAATTACAGTAAAATTTTAAAAATTAATTTATTGCTATGTTCCAAAAGAACCTTGTCCAAATTCGAAGCCGATATCTAGTTATATAAAATAAATCGTTACAGTTAATATACGATTTTATAGTGACTTTTTAGAAATTTGATCTGGGCATAACTTCACAATTTATAACACGGATCTTGGTTTTTCTGTTAGACAAATACAGTTCAACAGAGTCCAACGTTTCTTGTTTCGAAGAAATCCGACTAATAACGGGTCGTGTACACTCAGTTGAAGTTCAGAACGTTAAATTACGAACTGCCGCGATATTACGGGCTCGATTATATTTAATATATATTTCTATACGTTCAACTTCGTTTTAATTAATATATAAATCCGCTTATATTACGAATTCAATATTTAAACTTATTTAAATATTTAAATTCAAACCGATAAAAATGTGGGACGTTACATCGCATAAATTCATTTTCTTATTATATAAGTTGACTATTTTTAATATTCAACTAAATCATTAAAAAAAATTAATTATAATAAAAACTTTAATAACTAAATTATAAGTAAATTCCTTAATTTATGTTTTCACTATCTTCTTACTTATTGTAAAATCCGAACTTGTTGCACTAGACTGAGTTGTCCATTTGAATCTCTTTTACTTCTTCCCTTTGAATCAATAAGGATCACTCTTAGCTTCTGCCCTAATAGTTTACTTTTCCTTTGAATCATGACCATTTCCGAAGATTTGTTGAAGGTCTATCGAAGCATAGTAGCAAACTTGAATCCCCCTGATATCGCGACTTCTCCTTCCAGACCATAGCGCATCACCCTAGAGAAATGAAACTTTTATTCGAACAAAACCTCACTAGAAATTTTACCATGTACTGTTCTTCTCCCGATCTCGAGTCTGGCCACTTCCCATCACCCTGACAACATCTGCATTGACAAAGAACTCGAGCCCTGAATTTCCTTGCGAGTGGTACACGGTTATCACCGTAATACCATCAGAATGTCACCAACCTGGCACACCCACTGTTCGCGCACACCCTCCATACTGGCGACGAGGCTATAAGATTAATTGCGATTTTTTTTCTACTGTGAACAATGGGTCGATTTTAGAAAATAGGACAGCTATTTCAATTACTTCGATAGTTCGAGTTTTCAATTCTCTAAAATGGAAAAAGGGTGGGATCGTGATTCTTGATATTGAGGAAGAAGAAAACAACGGCTTTGATTTCGAATGGAAAAATGAAATGGGGAGGGTTGGCTTTGATTTTATATTTGTTTCTGAGGAATGAAATTAAAAAGGGAGAAGGAAAAAAGTGCGTCCGATTTTGAAAGTAAAGGAGTGCATCCTTTTTTGCTTTTAATTTAATTTGCAGAAGTGCAAGGATGAAAGGGGTCAAAGAGGGAGAGTCATTGCGATTTATAGATGAAGGGAAACTTAAGAGCCAAGGAATTAGGCTTGTGTGTGGTACAATATAGGAGATAGGTTTAGTACAATGTTTTTAGTTTGATTTGATATTAAATTTTGTACGATTTGATATAAAGAGATTTTTATTCTTTTTAGATGGATATCGATTTGATTTCGATCCTATCCACTAATCAAATATCTTGGGGTCCATTACTTGAAATAACAAAACCCTATTTTAATATAGCTACCAACGTTTCAATATTATAACGTTATTCTGAACCCAATAGAATAGATTCTAAAATTAAATTTGAACGTATATAACCATATTACATCGACATAAGATAATTTAAATTCAAAAATAAAAAACTCCATGATAATAAATTATCATTATTATTGTTTCTATTCAAATTGAATTTCTATTAATTATTTTGACTTAGTTTAAATTTTGAATTGGATTATTTCAAATTCTCGTATTACGATAATTATATATATTCGAAATAAATTGTATTCCAATTATTAAACTGATAACTCAATCTAAAAAATTGATTTATATTATCAACTCAATATTTAATACCATATTAAATATTTAAAATAAATCGACCAAAAATCCGGGTCATTACATTGTTTTACCCTATACTCTGGGTACCCAAATTTGTATAGGCAGTCAAGTAGTTCAGGTGTTTACAGATATTCTTGGAGGAGCTTGGAGAAGGAGGCTGAAACGACCCGAAATCCCCCTTGCGGGAAATCCCAGATTGAGTTGAAAACAAGCCACATAGGAATGCAGACAGAAGAACATTTTCATTGCTTATTACAAATATTCCATCAGATTACAAAAATATACAGAGTATAAATCAATATTACACATTATAGAATATCAGAGATTAAAATACATTACATAGCAACGGAAAATAATACAATACACAACTAGAAGTAATACACGAATACAGAGCTTTCCGAGTATCTTTCCAGTTGTAAATCAGGATCCTGTGAAATTTTGATTCCCGCTATGAAATTTCAACCGGATGTAACTTTTTATTCCTGCTATGAAATTTTGATTTTTCGGATTCGTTGGGAAGATATTCTCAATTAGATTCAAATATTTTTGGATTCACTAAAATCTGGTTTGCACCCTGTACATCCATTTGAAATTTGAAATCGAATTATCGAACTACAGCGCCATTTTCATTTCCTTTTATAATTAAAAATAAATATTTATATTCTAACAACGATCTATATAATATATACGTTCGAATTCTATTCAAAATAAATTTCTCGTCGATATTATTAAAAATAATTCATTTTAAATAATCAAAATTCACTAAAATTGCCAAAATAAAAATTTTTAATTGGCTCGGATTTCCGGGTTGTTACAATCTCCCCCACTTAAAACTTTTCATCCCCGAAAAGGAACGAAGCCGAAAGTTGTTTAACTAATCAACTCAACTTTCTTTATTTTCATTACGGCTTAAGTTCTTCAACTTTTCAGTTTCTAAAAACTTTTCAAACTTTTCAAAAATTTGGCTAACACCCTAAATTTTCGAAAAATTTCGCCATAACCTCCCCTGCACCGGGGACTTCGGGATATTTCATATAGCCTCCCATGGCCTTCTTCAATCCAAAAGAAAAGGAAAGGCCAAGCGGCTAGCCAATCGGCTCATAAAATCATCATCACCCAAACAAAACATTAAATTATGGTAAACATGTACCTATTTGTCGTGCAAACAATTTTATTCTTCTGCTCTAGCTTCCTTGCTATTACCTGTTCAATGTAAGTACATGTATATGCATGCAAATGCAACTAATTTTCAATACAATTTACTATTTGGTTCAAATTGGCTATATGGTTCAAACTTGTAACGACCCATATTCTACGCATCATAGGATCGTAGAATATTTATTTCTTTCACATACGAAGTCGTATGGTCATGTAACTTTGGGAGACGACTATTGGGGTCATTTCCCATGTTCATGATTTTTCCCGATTTTTAAATGACCATTTTACCCCTAGTTGGCACTGTTTTGGCCATAACTTTTGACTGGAAAAGAATTTTGACCTGAAACCACTCCCATTGGCTCTGAATGATGGTTTACAATTCCGTAGAGTGGTCACATTAGCCAAACGGACTCACCGTTTGGGAGATATGGCTGAAACAAGTTTCAGATGGTAAAAACAGTTAATTGGGCTTAACCGGGTGATTAACAGTTAGGCCCAATGGGGGATTTCGGGATTAGGGTAAGGAGGAGGCTGAAATCAGTTAGAGAACGATCTTATCCTCATTTCCTTGCCGCCACTTTCTTTCTTGCAACCCTAGCAATGGCCTCCAACACCCAAATCACCTTCTAATCAAGTTTTGGCTTAATCTACATCAAATTAAGGAGAGGAAACACGAAAGCAAGGCTAGAGTTGCTGTTAGATATCAGTATTCGTCCAAATCAGCAAGGTTTCAGTTCCGAGAATTTCGTTTGTGGCCAAGGTGAGTGATTAGCATCGTTTTGACACTAATTACAGTTAGTTAAGGGTAATTAGTGAAGATTAGCGAATTTACACACTAATAAATTCTGGAAAAATATCTATAAATTCGAAAATAATATTTTATGCCTCTGGTAGAAATTTGGTTTAATTTGATTAAGTTTTGTTAACCCTATGATTAGTTTTGCTCAAACATGCTTAAGGGAAATTATGGGGTTTTCGGTATATTTGATACATTTTGACATATGAATTCATTGTTTTGGTGTTTGTAGTTAGTTTGCTATGTTGCTATGACTGTTTGACATGATTTGTGATTGATTAGTATAGTTAGATTTGTCGAAAATGTCGTTGAATGGCGTAAACAAGTTGCTGGAAAAAGTTGTAGAAAGTTGTGCAGGGTTTCGGATCGGATCGGATATGGGCTCGGATCGGATAGGAGACCTGGGCAAGGAACCCGACCCGAACTGGAGTCTGGCACAAAAGAGGCTTGGCAAAAAGGAAGGCCATGTTGGTTAAGCTGGGGATCGGATCGACTTAGGGACGAAGGGCTCGGATCGGAACTTGACACTTGGGAGAACTGGCAAGAGGGAAGGTCACGCTAATTGAACTGGGATCGGATCGAACGAAGAAGGAGGGATCGGATCGGAGCACGTGAAGAACGAGGGAGCGGATCAGAGCGGAAGTACGAACTGGAAGGGAGATGGCACCCGACCCGAGGTGGGACACCCGACCCGGAGGAGGACACCCGACCCGAACCGACGCGATGGAGTGGACCTGAACCGAACCGCTATCAGAGGAAGACCATGCATCAATGCAACGCAGCGGACCCGACCCGAACCGATGGCTTGAAAGGAACCCGACCCGACCCAGTATTGACCAATAACCCGAGATGCAAAGGTAGTCCAATATGGGAAGTTAGAGCTCAGGATCCAGTTGGGAACCGATGAGTTCACTTCATGATTGGGCTTTGCTGCGGGACGTGTGCCAAGGGGCAGTCGATGTTTATGAATTTGGATCACTATGTATGGGAAGTACGTGAACGGATTCAGGGCTGAAATGGCCTAGGTACAACTAAAGGGCTATAAACCAATGAAGTGGGGTCATTTGTAAAGATTTGGTCATGACTCCATGTGGTAAGCTTGGTAGTAGCAGTAGTTGTACAAGTTGAACTCCGTCACTACTTCGATGGGTCTAGTGATTGGCAGTGGTGGACATCGTATGCTTTACGCACTGAGTGAGAGATGTGAGGATGGTTGCTATGGATGATTTGTTTGCTATCATTATGACATGCACACCCCACCCCCGTATTCTTTACACTATTTATTATGGCACCTTAGAGTACTGTACGGTATGTGGTACTAACTCTTTGGTTGCAGGTCCAGGTTCAGGTATGGTTTAGTATACCTGTTATTGTTCTGTTTAGATGCTTATCACTCATACCAGGCTTTATGTCTGACCCATAGTTTTATGTCTCCTCTTATTACTCTGGGTGCTCACACGAGCAGACTAGAGACATGTTAGCTAGTGATGCACGAGTAGATGATCCGGAGACGAGCAGGAGGCTTCCACGTAATATATATATAGTATTCTCCCTGTGTTGTTGAAGATCACTGCTTGGGGATTAGTGGTGCATCTTCTACTTTAGTTTTCTTTTGTTTAGAGACAGTAAATTTGGAAAGTTGTAATAAGCTGTATTTGGATTTCCGCTGCTCTGATGTTGATGTTGATTTTAGTTATCAGCTTATGCAATGTCTCACCTGTTTTTTGTCGAGTATGTTATTATTATATTTTACTCCATGCGCTGTGAGACATTCTACAGGTTCTTGTTTAGTTCGTTCCCTTCTTTCCTTTCTCCTGACGACCGTCCCATGCTAGTCGAGCATGTGTACAGTGCACTTTCGGAGGAAATGCAGGCTGGTGCGGGGCGGGCCATCACACTTGGTATCAGAGCTCTAGGTTGTGTAGTTAACCTAGGGAAGTTATCAGGGAGAGATAATATACGTATACGAGAGAGCGTATTTGTGATTATTTTGGTTTTTAAAGCTATACATATATATTATTAGTAGTATAAGAATGAAGTCGTGTTGCACTAGCACCACTATGGGGTCGTTAATCGTTTCCTTTTTCATATTGATGATGAGCCGATATGTTAGAGGTACCAGTAGAGGGGCCAATAATGGGAATGTTGCTGACATGAGGACGATGTTTACTGACCTCATGAGAGAGATGTTTATAGATGTACAGAGGGCAGCTCCCAATGGTGGAAATGGTGGTGGTCCAATAGTGCAGGCGCCGAGAGTCGACTTCGCCATGCTGAATAAGGATTATACTAGTTTCGGTGGGAAGCCGTTCCACGGAACGGAGTCGGCTACGGATGTTCAGGATTGGTTGGATAGTTGCGAACGTATCTTCGAGGATTTGGGTATCGAGGATGCGATGAAGAGAAAGCTAGCGTCCCGTCGGCTGCAAGGGAGGGCAATGAATTGGTGGAATGCTATAAAGGAAGCTACTCCCGAAGATCAGATTACCTGGGAGCAGTTTAAGGCTCGCTTTAGCGAGAAGTTCATTCCAGCTGCTCAGAAGTCAGTGCTGTTTAAGAAATTCTTGAAGCTCAAGCAGAATGGCAGAGTTGTCTCGGAGTATATTGCTGAATTCGACACTTTGTCAAAATATGGGTTATCTCTTATTGATACTGCCGAGAAGAAGAATGAGAAATTCATAAATGGTTTGGATCAGTACTTGGGGGAAAGGCTTATTAACCACATCGATGAGACGTTTGAATCGATTGTGGAGAAAGCATTAAGATCAGAAAGTCTCTACCCTAAGCCGAAGACTGAGGTTGCATCCGCAGATGAGCTAAAGCCACAAGCAAGTGGTGGAGGCAAGGGTGGTTCCCAGAATAAGAGAAAGCAGAATCAGACTAAGGATGGCCAGAAGAAAAAGAATAAGCAAGATGTTGAGTGCTTCAGCTGTGGTAAGAAGGGCCATTATGCTAGTAATTGTCGGGCCAAGCCAGCGGATAGGAAGTGCTTCAACTGTGGCCAAATGGGACATCACAAGGACAAGTGTCCACATCCCCCTAAAGAAAAGCAAATGGTGAAAGCATACGCCCTTAATACTATTCCTTCTTCGTCGAATGCTCCAACTGCGGCGGAGAAGGGAAATAATGTCGTCATTCAAGGTATGCTTTCTGTTTATGATGTTCCTGTTAGAGTTTTGTTTGATACCGGAGCTTCCAGTTCTTTCGTATCTAGTGACCTGGTAGATAGGTTGGGATTGGAGCCCGAGATTGTCGATAGACCTTTAGTAGTGACGAACCCGATTGGTGGTTCGACTAGCCTTAGCATGATTTGTCGTAATGTGGTCTTATCGAGTCATGGATGCATGTTTGTTTGTGATTGCTTTGTTTTGGGCTTTACTGGGTTTGGCATTATTTTGGGAGTAGATTGGCTCCAAAGATACGGGGTGGTGGTAGACTGTGAGGGCTTTTTGGTGACAGCTAGAGCGGATGATGGGCGGAGGATAGTGTTTGGTGGTCTACCCAGTGAGGGGGTATTGGCTAGTTTTCTAAATCCCTCGACATTCCGCATAGTGAGTTGTCAGGTTTGCCCGTGGTTGGCCAGTATCCGGATTTTTTCGAAGAAGTGACCGGGCTTCCACCACACCGAGAGATTGAGTTCCGTATTGATTTGGTAAAAGATGCCAGACCTATAGTGATGCCACTTCGTCGTATGGCACCAAGAGAGCAGCGAGAGCTCGAGGTGCAAGTCAGCGATCTTTTGAAGAAGGGATTTATCAGAAGGAGTGTTTCTGAATGGGGAGCACCAGTTGTGTTTGCTACCAAGGCGGATGGTTCCCTTCGTTTGTGTGTAGACTACCGCGAGTTGAATAAAGTGACAAGGAAGAACAAGTATCCTCTACCGCGGATAGATGATTTGTTCGATCAGTTGAGTGGCGCGAGAGTATTTTCTCAGTTGGATCTCGCGACAAGTTTTCATCAGCTTAGAGTGGAAGCTGAGAGTATAGCTAAAACGGCATTTCGGACGCCGTCTGGATTTTATGAGTGGTTGGTCATGCCATTCGGGCTGACCAATGCCCCAGCATATTTTGTGGATCTTATGAATAGGGTATTCACAGATCAGTTGAATAAGTTTGTCCTTGTGTTCGTTGATGATATTTTGGTCTACTCGAGGACAAAGGAAGAACACAAGGAACATTTAAGAATAGTGATGGAGGTGTTGAGAAAACACCAATTGAAAGCAAAATTTTCTAAGTGTCACTTCTGGAAGAGGGGAGTGAGGTTCTTGGGCCATGTTGTTTCAGAGAATGGTATTTCCATGGACCCGGCGAAGGTGGCTACGGTGCAGGATTGGCCTACACCCAAGAATGCAATAGATGTAAGAAGTTTCTTGGGGTTAGCTGGATATTATCGTAAGTTTATCCAAGGTTTCTCCAAGATAGCAGCACCATTGACCCAGTTGACCAAGAAGAATCAAGCTTTTGTCTGGGATGAAAGGTGCGAGAATGCATTCAAGAGTCTAAAGGACAAGTTGACATGCGCACCAGTGTTAGTCATTCCTAGGGAAATGAAGAGATGACGGTATACACAGATGCCTGTGGTACCGGACTGGGTGCTGTATTGATGCAAGGCGGTAGGGTTGTAGCCTATGCAAGTCGGCAATTGAAACCGCACGAGAAAAGATACCCTACCCATGATTTGGAATTGGCAGCAATCGTGTTCGCGTTGAAGATGTGGGGACACTATCTCTTGGGAGAAAGATTTGAGTTGTTCACGGATCATAAGTCGTTGAAGTATCTCTTCTCCCGGAAGGATTTAAATCTCCGGCAACAAAGGTGGTTAGAATTCTTGGCTTCCTATGATCATCGCATATACACCGGGAAAGGGCAACGCGGTGGCTGATGCATTGAGTAGGAGACATGCCAGTTTAGGGGCTATGTTTCTAGAATGGAAGCAACTGGAGTACATCGCTGGGTATGATTTCAGACCAAAGTGAGAATTGGATCCAGAAATGTTAGCAAGCTTGACGATCAGACCCACTTTGATTGAGCGGATCGGCTCTAGTCAGAGGGACGATCCTAACCTATTGGAAATCATCTCCAAGTTAGAGACAAGTATGGGCTTGATCGAGATGGATGGCTTAGAAAGAATGGAAAGCTTGTTGTACCCAATGTCAATGGATTGAGAGATGAAGTGCTTAGAGAATGTCATCACTCAAAACTGACTATACACCCCGGTGGTAACAAGATGTATCGAGACATGAAGCAGACCTACTACTGGGAAGGGATGAAAAGAGACATTGGGAGGTTTATATCCAAATGCATGAATTGCCAGCTAGTTAAAGCCGAGCAAAAGAAGCCTAGTCGGTTGTTACAGCCATTAGAAATTCCCGAATGGAAATGGGAGCAAGTCTCGATTGATTTCATCGATGGTTTACCAAGGACTAGATCAGGACATGATAGCATTTGGGTAATTGTGGATCGATTGACTAAAAGCGCAAGATTTATACCAGTCAAATCGACCAGAACGGCAGCTAAGTTAGCAGAATTGTATATGAAGTGGGTAGTGAGATTTCATGGAGTACCTAAAAGCATTGTGAGTGACCGAGACCCGTTGTTCACTAGTGGGTTTTGGAAAAGCTTACAAGAGGCTCTAGGGTCAGAGTTACATCTCAGTACCGCATATCATCCTCAGACCGACGGTCAGACGGAGAGGGTGAATCGTATTTTGGAAGATCTCTTGAGAGCATGTATATTGGATTTTGGTGGATCATGGGATGACCATTTGCATCTAGTAGAGTTTGCATATAATAATAGCTACCAATCCAGTATCGATATGGCTCCGTTTGAAGCTTTGTACGGAAGACCGTGCAACTCCCCATCATGTTGGATAGAGACCGACGAGAAGTTTATGCTTGGACCATATGTGGTGAGGGAAACTTCAGGCAAGATCAAGATCATTCAACAACGAATGAAAGCTGCCCAAGATAGGCAGAAGAGTTATGCTGATAAGAGGAGAAGAGACTTAAAATTCTCCGTTGGTGACTTGGTGTTTGTCAAGATTTCTCCGTTGAAGAGCGTGATACGATTTGGCAGGAGAGGCAAGTTAGCACCAAGATTTGTTGGCCCATTCCCTGTTCTTGAACCAGTCGGGAATTTGGCATATAGAGTTGACTTACCAGAGAAGATGGCGGGAGTTCACAACGTATTTCATGTTTCCCAACTAAGGAAGTTCATTCACGACCCAAATATGACTATTTCACCTGATCAGTTAGAGAACTTCGAAGTAGAACCCGAGGCGGTTGGGAACCGCAAGCCGGCCCGTATTATCGAGCACGACATGAAGCAACTTCGAAGGAAGGCGGTGAAGCTAGTCAAGTTTCAGTGGGGCGAGGACGAGAATGATTGTACTTGGGAGACAGAGGAGAACATTAGGAAGACATACCCAGAACTCTTTGCCTGGTAAGATTTTGACTTCGATTTAGTTTTCCGCATGCAAGGATAGGCTTGTTTGCTTGCTTTGCATGTTTGGTTGTTGTATGTGGTTGTTAGGCATGCGGGATCTTTTGTATGTCTTGGGTTAAGGAATTTCGGGGACGAAATTTCTTAAGGGAGGAGAGTGTAACGACCCGTATTCTACGCATCATAGGATCGTAGAATATTTATTTCTTTCACATACGAAGTCGTATGGTCATGTAACTTTGGGAGACGACTATTGGGGTCATTTCCCATGTTCACGATTTTTCCTGATTTTTAAATGACCATTTTACCCCTAGTTGGCACTGTTTTGGCCATAACTTTTGACTGGAAAAGAATTTTGACCTGAAGCCACTTCCATTGGCTCCGGATGATGGTTTACAATTCCGTAGAGTGGTTACATTAGCCAAACGGACTCACCGTTTGGGAGATATGGCTGAAACAAGTTTCAAATGGTGAAAAACAACTTAATTGGGCTTAACCAGGTGATTAACAGCTAGGCCCAATGGGGGATTTCGGGATTAGGGTAAGGAGGAGGCTGAAATCAGTTAGAGAACGATCTTATCCTCATTTCCTAGCCGCCACTTTCTTTCTGGCAACCCTAGCAATGGCCTCCAACACCCAAATCACCTTCTAATCACTTTCTAATCAAGTTTTGGCTTAATCTACATCAAATTAAGTAGAGGAAACACGAAAGCAAGGCTAGAGCTGCTGTTAGACATCAGTATTCGCCCAAATCAGCAAGGTTTCAGTTCCGAGAATTTCGTTTGTGGCCAAGGTGAGTGATTAGCATCGTTTTGACACTAATTATAGTTAGTTAAGGGTAATTAGTGAAGATTAGCGAATTTACACACTAATAAATTCTGGAAAAATATCAATAAATTCGAAAATAATATTTTATGCCTTTGGTAGAAATTTGGTTTAATTTGATTAAGTTTTGTTAACCCTATGATTAGTTTTGCTCAAACATGCTTAAGGGAAATTATGGGGTTTCGGGTATATTTGATCCATTTTGACATATGAATTCATTATTTTGGTGTTTGTGGTTAGTTTGCTTTATTGCTATGACTGTTTGACATGATTTGTGATTGATTAGTATAGTTAGATTTGTCGAAAACGTCATCGAATGGCGTAAACAAGTTGTTGGAAAAAGTTGCAGAAAGTTGTGCAGGTTTTCGGATCGGATCGGATATGGGCTCGGATCGGATAGGAGACCTGGGCAAGGAACCCAACCCGAACTGGAGTCTGGCACAAAAGAGGCTTGGCAAAAAGGAAGGCCTTGTTGGTTAAGCTGGGGATCGGATCGACTTTGGGACGAAGGGCTCGGATCGGAACTTGACACTTGGGAGAACTGGCAAGAAGGAAGGTCACGCTAATTGAACTGGGATCGGATCGGACGACGAAGGAGGGATCGGATCGGAGCACGTGAAGAACGAGGGAGCGGATCGGAGCGGAAGTACGAATTGGAAGGGAGATGGCACCCGACCCGAGGTGGGACACCCGACCCGGAGGAGGACACCCGACCCGAACCGACGCGATGTAGTGGACCTGAACCGAACCGCTATCAGAGGAAGACCGTGCATCAACGCAACGCAGTGGACCCGACACGAACCGATGGCTTGAAAGGAACCCGACCCGACCCAGTATTGACCAATAACCCGAGATGCAAAGGTAGTCCAATATGGGAAGTTAGAGCTCAGGATCCAGTTGGGAACCGATGAGTTCACTTCATGATTGGGCTTTGCTGCGGGACGTGTGCCGAGGGGCAGTTGATGTTTATGACTTTGGATCACTATGTATGGGTAGTACGTGAATGGATTCAGGGCTGAAATGGCCTAGGTACGACTAAAGGGCTATAAACCAATGAAGTGGGGTCATTTGTAAATATTTGGTCATGACTCCATGTAGTAAGCTTGGTAGTAGCAGTAGTTGTACAAGTTGAACTCCGTCACTACTTCGATGGGTCTAGTGATTGGCAGTGGTGGACATCGTATGCTTTACGCACTGAGTGAGAGATGTGAGGATGGTTGCTATGGATGATTTGTTTGCTATCATTATGACATGCACACCCCACCCCCGTATTCTTTACATTATTTATTATGGCACCTTAGAGTACTGTACGGTATGTGATACTAACTCTTTGGTTGCAGGTCCAGGTTCAGGTATGGTTTAGTATACCTGTTATTGTTTTGTTTATATGCTTATCGCTCATACCAGGCTTTATGTCTGACCCAGAGTTTTATGTCTCCTCTTATTACTCTGGGTGCTCACACGAGCAGACTTGAGACAGGTTAGCTGGTGATGCACGGGTAGATGATCCGGAGACGAGCAGGAGGCTTCCACGTAATATATATATAGTATTCTCCCTGTGTTGTTGAAGATCACTGCTTATGCATTAGTGGTGCATCTTCTACTTTAGTTTTCTTTTGTTTAGAGACAGTAAATTTGGAAAGTTGTAATAAGCTGTATTTGGATTTCCGCTGCTCTGATGTTGATTTTAGTTATCAGCTTATGCACTGTCTCACCTGTTTTATGTCAAGTATGTTATTATTATATTTTACTCCATGCGCTGTGAGACATTCTACAGGTTCTTGATTAGTTCGTTCCCTTCTTTCCTTTCTCTCGACGACCGTCCCGTGCTAGTCGGGCATGTGTACAGCGCACTTTCGGAGGAAATGCAGGCTGGTGCGGGGCGGGCCGTCACAAAACTTATGGATCAAATAATAATCAAACAACACAATCAGCAAACATTTAGTGAATTATCATTTCAAATTCATAACTTTGATACATAGTCTAAAAAACAGATTTTTGATGCCAAATCACAACAATAAGCCTATCTAGTTCCGGTTCTCACACCAGTCAATTGGAAATATACAGAAATCTCACTTTCGAAACTCGAAAATAAATACTGACGATGGTGCCACGTCACCAGAATTATCCACGGGCAACTATAGCGTGATTCTATAACCATCCAGTACATTAAAACTTCGAATACACGTTTGCAAGGCATATAGGCAAAATCTTTATATATTTGATTGTCCACATCAATATAAATAAATATTCAAATACGTATAAAACGATTTAAATTTCAAAATAAAGTTTTTTTTCGTTTTTATTTTTCAAAACAACACTCTTCAGACTCGTTCTAGGATACTACTGATCCCATCTCTAACGAGTTATTCCTATTGGATATTACTAATCCAATTTATGATGAATTCTTTCGTTTGGTTCTAATGTGTCATGTTCTCGAGCTTTGTAAACCAAAGCTCTGATACCACGATGAAACGACCCGAAATCCCCCTTGCGGGAAATCCCGGATTGAGTTGAAAACAAGCCACATAGGAACGCAGACAGAAGAACATTTCATTGCTTATTACAAATATTCCATCAGACTACAAGAATATACAAAGTATAAATCAATATTACACATTATAGAATATCAGAGATTACAATACATTACATAGCAGCGGAAAATAATACAATACACAACTAGAAGTAATACACGGATACAGAGCTTTCCGAGTATCTTTCCAGTTGTAAATCAGGATCCTGTGAATATAAATCTGCAAAACCAAAACTACTAGCTGCCCGTGCGGAAAATAGGGCCACCCAGAGTTTAGGTTAAAAAATAAACTCCAAGTCAGTCATGGGGCTGGTGTGAGAACTAAAACAGTTATTAATCTTTATTTTAAAGTTAGGTAAATCAAGGGACCACGTCGTATAACACGGAACGGGTTTCCTCCCAAGAATACCAGTGCATAAAACAAACAGCGCTATGCTAAATAAAGAAAAATGAAGCTATTATAAGACCCAGGTCCCATCACATAATGCAACGCAAGCCGGAGGATAGGGTTTTTACCTTATAATAGCCAAAGAATGCTTGATGCACTAAATTTCATCTTTTGATTCTTAATCAGACTCCAATCGTAAATTAGTAAGAGAACGATTCCCTAAGTATTAACCCGGAAGGCCGAAACCAACATCAGACCAATACCCAGGAAACCACCCATCTTAGCTCGTTTCCAGATATTTTCTGATTTTATATACAATCATAAATATCAATCATAGGTGGCATGAGCGCCCCATCCCACTATGTCGCCATATATAGGATTACAATCAAAACCGCAAAGTCACGTATTGGAAACTGGATTTCCATCTGCGAACCGAGGCAAAAGATAGTCCTCTACCGATTCGAGACAATCTAGCCCATGTCTCAGGCAAGTACTCAGTCAAGCCTTTGGATCGTCAGGGCCGGTCCACCGATGTGGATTAAAATGCCTGAACACTGTGTTTCCCCGCCCTTTGGGGCGTAAATGAGCCAACGAATGAATCCGTCAGCTTCACATAGTCACTGATATATCTGAGGCGCCTCGCAAACCAACAACCACATAAGTCAAACTTGTCAGGGCGTGTAAAACCACTGACGCCACTTCTAACTAGAAGGAAACACATGCCCTCCCTGATGTCCTCTCCCATTTCTGGTTCACAACCGGGGCGTGAGGCTCGCGAATCAACGCTACACAAAGCTATGCCACACAGGCCGTGCTTTGATCATCAACCACAAGACTCTGCTTTTCAACAAAAGCCTTGATCATTTGCATCTTAGCATGCCACACAGGCAAACCACTCCATGCAACCGATATCCATCAATCACACAGAATGATATCCAATGTCACACACAGTCCATTTACATGTTCGTTCTGGGTTTGAACGAAACCCTAGGCACCTTGTTCCTCGCATATCCATCGATCTGCAAGTACGTCTGGACGACCACTAATTGATTCCCTCCTCTTAGGTGTATGGCCCAATCAAGATCATCAGTAATTATCCAAACGACGTGAAGACCTCCGGTCTTCAACCACAGTCTTCATCTTCGACTAATCGTCGAATCAGTTATTCAGAATGGGATAAACCCGGTCTTTCTGAATAACTCGCGTATATAATAAACAAGTGTTACACAAACACAGCATACGCCTCATTCCAATTCGTCGGTCACTAACCGTAAATTAGCAAGAGAATAATTCCCAAATATTAACCCCGAAGGACGAAACCAGCATCAGATCAATACCCAGGAAACCATTCATCTTAGCCAACCTACAATTAGTTTCTAAATTTCACATTCTTAGGGAAAGGTTCCCATTAATTTTATCAAAGACAAATTCTTTTAAATTTATTCTTTAATCTTCCTTTGAATATCACTTCAAACTAGTAGGGATTAGCGAACCTTACTGAAGTAATCATTTGTTTTAATTTCCCATCCCCAACCTATTCATCCCATGAAGTAAAACTGGTAATACTTCATATCTAACACTACGGTGTTATTGGTAAATTCAATTACCATTTCACGTTCAAATCTAATTAAAGATTTAACCACCGCCTGGAGTAAAACTAGTGATACTCCATTCTCGATCTTTTCAATCTAATTAAAGATTCATTAAAACTCCACTTAGTTTTAATCTTTAACTAGGTTAAAGAATCGGTGTCATTTAAAACACGGTTCACGATAAACCCCAAAATCCCATCACATTTCAATCAGTCCCTAACCGTAAATTAGCAAGTGAGCAATTCATTAAGTATTAATCCCGAAGGCCGAAACCAACATCAGATCAATACCCTAGAAACCATTCAACTTAACTAATCCCTAGTTAGTTTCTGATTTTCTTAACTCCTTTGGGTTTAAGAACGGTATTATTGAAGATACCGTTCTCGACAACCCAAAATCACATTCCATCAATAATCGAGTTAAAGAACAAGTGTTATTTAAAACACTGTTCACAATAAACCCAAAAATCAATACCAATTCAATTCCAGTTAAATATTATTTAGTTAGTACACTTCATTAAATCTAAATAAAAAGATTTAATCTTTTTCTCAACTGGGCTTAAGAACAGTGTTAATGAAGACAACATTCACGACAAACCCAAATCACATTTGATATTAAATACAAGGCTCTGAATAGAGAATATTTCGGCTTATATTTAATATCAAATTTTACGACCAACAAATATCGTATTGGAAATAACGATATAAATATATCTTTCAAATTTCCATAACAATATCTGTATAATCACGAAATCCAACATCGAAATATTCCAAAGACAATTTCGATTCAAATCCATTTTTTATTCAATTTCAATTCGTTTTCAACTCAATTTCAATTCGAATTCAATTCTATTCAATTTCAATTCGAATTCAGTTCTATTCAATTTCAATTCGAATTCAATTCTATTCAATTTCAATTCGAATTCAATTTCAATTCGAATTCATTTTGAATTCGATTTCCATTCAATTACAATTCGATTCGAATTCATTTTATTTTCAGTTCAATTCGAATTCTAATTCGTTTCAATTTAGTTTAATTAGAATTTCATTTTATTTTCAATTCGAATTTTAATTTGTTTCAATTCAATTCGAATTCTAATTCGTTTCAATTTAATTTAATTCGAATTTCATTTCAAAATATTCGACTTTGAAATCACTTTTCAATATTCATTATAAAAACGAATATAATCGATATAAATATCGTTCGCGTCAAAATAGCGTGTATCTAATCAACACGGATTTATATATTTCTATTTCAAATATTCTATTCAAATATTTCGTTTCAAATATTTCTTCTCAAATATTTTATCCAAACATTTCTCTTCAAATTTTCTATTTCAAAACTGGAATGAGGCCCAATCAATTACCATAGATTTTATTCCTATGGATTTCCATACAACGCATGTATATATCAACAATGACTAATAATCAACCATCATCCAAAGTGCATTCTACACTATATAAGCATCAAATATAAATATTTAACGCTCATAACATTCTGTCAATCAATCGATCGATATACAACTAATTATTGGGATTAGTGTATGTCATATATCATCCCAATCCCCGTGTGGGGTTTCAATCAATCAAACACAGATTTTATTTGTGCAGTTGGGCGATGTGTAAAATTTATCGTCCCAATCAATATCAGTCAAATGTGTGTATTTAAACAAATCGTTCGATTTGTTTATATTAATTTATTTCATTTCATATACATGTTAAAAATTCTATTTTTAACTATAAAAATATTTTTATTTCAATCCACATCACACAATCAACTACACATCAAAATCAAACAAACAAACAAACAAACAAGCTGTCCATGGTCTGTGGACGACGGGTGTCGGGTGCTACTAAACACCGTCTGCATCCTAGTATATATTTTAACTAGAAAATTAAATCAAAAGTGAGAAGTTCTCACCTTTGGGATCCACTCCTCCATTCTATAATTCTGAACAGTTCGAATTTGCCCACTATACCAATGCAATCTTTTCATGCTATTCATATTAAAAATCACATTTTTAATTCGCTACACATATAAAAATCGAATTTTTATTTCGCTACTACATATATAAAAATCGTATCTTTATATTCTCTATCTTATAAAAATCATATTTTTATTATCTACATCATATAAAAATTATATTTTTATTCTTTATATCATATAATAATTTTTCCTTTTCAAAAATAAAGATTTCGCCCTTTCAAAATCAAGGCTTTCGCCCTTTAAAAATCAAAGCTTTCGCCCTTTAGAAATCAAAGCTTTATACTCTAATTTATATTACAAAAATCAGGGTTTTTAATCCATGTAAAAACTGATAAGAAAATTAAATATAAAAACTCACACTGCCTTTTCAGAGGAGAAGGGGGTTTCTCTGATCGTACGGAGGCAGGGGGTTAGGGCAGGCGAATGGGGGTCTTGGGGCTTCAATCGAAGAAGAGAGGAATGAGAAAGGGAAGTGGGTAGCCAAGGAGGTGGTGTGCCAGTCGGGGGGAGGCTCTGGCGATCGGAGGTGGGGGTGCGGAGGGCTGCGCGAAGTCGCGGTAGGGGTCTTAGGCATTAACTACATCGGTTTTCAGGGTTTGGGGGTTCGATTGGGGAAGCGTCGGTGAGTGAGGAGGAGAGGGGCGTCGGTCGAAGCGGAGGGGGTGGCCGCGACGGACGGGGTTCGGCGGCGCTCTCTTCCTTCGTCCTCCCTTTCTTTCTTTTTTTCTTTCGATTGAATGAAGAACCGGGGGGGGGGGGGGGGCTGAGAGGAAAAAGGGGATGAAAAAGTTATTATATTTTTTTATTAATTATTTATTTGCAAAAAGTTGATTTTTTTATTCGACCTCTAAACGAGGCCCACCGCCTGTCGTCCATAGCTAATTACCCCCATTCCGAACACAATGGGGTATGTATCACAGGCTGATTCGACTGTTTCGATCAGTTTTTATCAAAATCAAAATATAACTACATATATTGAATTTGAATGCACATTTCAATTTACCGGGCCTACATACTAACTAGAAAAATTCCCGAAAAATATCATATAACTTCGTATTGACGATACGATCCTAACAAAACTAGTTTCGTCGAATTCTGAGACCGTTTGAAAAATGATCATTTTACAATCGATTAAAATCAACTGAAATTGGTCAAACGTGTTTTCCTTTGCCACGCTCACATATTGATTCGAAAAATTATGAATTTTGGAATCTAGCATTAACCTGACATCACGGATCCAACAAAAGTGGTTTCGTCGAAATCCGAGGTCGTTTGCAAAATTTCCATTTTTAAGGGCCTGAATTCCATAGCGACTATTCATAATTTTCAATTGGACGTAACTTTTTATTTCCACTATGAAATTTTGATTTTTCGGATTCTTTGAGAAGATATTCTCAATTAGATTCAAATATTTTTGGTTTCACTAAAATCCGGTTTATTTTGCACCCCGTACATCCATTTGAAATTTGAAATCGAATTATCGAACTACCGCGCCATTTTCAATTCCTTTTATAATTTAAAATAAATATTTATGTTCTAACGACAATCTATATAATATATATGTTTGAATTATATTCAAAATAAATTTCTCGTCGATATTATTTAAAATAATTCATTTTAAATAATCAAAATTCACTAAAATTGCCAAAATAAAAATTTTAAATTGGCTCGGATTTCCGGGTTATTACAGAGGCTTCAGCGTTAGATAGTATTGTTATCTCCGCTGTGTTGTAAGGGTTATACTCTGATAATTGTATGTTATACAATTAAACTTTTGTATTTCAAAAGTTATGATATCATATTTTGTTCCTTTGCGATGTAAGATTTTTTTTGTTATTTCTGTTCTCCTTCTACCTTTTTCTTCTTTATTTCATAATGATTCGTATTTCTATGCAATTTGGATAGGATGTGTGATGTATTTAGTTAACTCAAATAGTATGGATTTGCAGGCCTTTATAGTTGAACTTTAGTTTTTCAAATTTTCTCCATTTACCTTTTGTAATATCATTGTATAACCATTTGGAGATATATGGATCTATAGGTTTCTCTTGAGAAGATAAAGCACCTCTTCTTGGTCTCTCTCTTGTAGGATCCATTGATTCGATGATATGAGGTTGAAAAATTATTTTTTTGCTGATGGGAGATAGCTTAGGGTTTTTACTTGAGAAAACTAGGTTTTAGAAATGAAGTAGAAAGTAGTTTAGGTGGTTAAAAAGCACTAAATCAAGTAGCAGTTGTTTGCACCTGAAATAACCTACCAGTCGATTGGTATGGAATCCACCAGTCGACAGGTGGCTGAAAAACTAGTTTTCCAGTTTTTTCTGTTTGCATATATATATATATATATATATATATATATATATATATATGCTTCTATGTTTCTCGCACATTTTTATTGTAAAATTTTGGATAAACCTTTATTAATCATTAATTTATCTTTTATAAATCTCATGTTATATAATTTATTTAATTATTGAAATAGTGATACCCATATATACTTTCTTATAATATGTATACAATAGGATTTAATTGAAGAAAAAATATTTTTATTAAAGAATAACAAGAAATACATTTATCTATTGCATTATCTATCAATGCAATACTTATTGTCTTCGAAGCAAACAAAACTCAAAAGGAGTAACACGACAATCATATTAGTCCAAATCTGAAGAAGTTGATTTCTTTTTGGGAGTTCCTGGTTTAGCCCCATCATTATCCTTGTAGTTTTCGTCCCATGAATTAGGACTGTATTTAAGTGCTTTGGGAGTGTTCTTCCATGGCCTCCAGGATGTAGATTGTCCTTCTAGAGTTGTGGACAATGGATGATGCGGTAGTTCTAAAACAACTGATTTTCCACAAGCTCAAATCACAATTTCTTCAAGAAAACTAAATCTCCATGAAGTAGTTTTCTGTCCATAGTATAATTCACAATGCAATTCAAGCTGTTGCTGCTGATAATGATGGATTTCGTCTATCTAATATCGTGTAGAAAGAGGGACTGAAATATTCTTTTTTTTTCTCTTGGAATCTAGAGTGTTTGCAGTATGATAATTTTGCCATTTATACTCCGGATTGTAGTTTCGAATTGGAGAAACTAAAATGTCAATGGATTCAAAGGAGTTTTTCTCCAGTGTTTTTGTTGGAGTTGATTTATTTGATGAGGATTTATTGGATATATTGATTTTAGCTGAAAAACTATGTTGGAAAGCAAAAGAAAAGGTTCTTTCAGATATATATATATAGGATAAAAAATAGATAAAAGTAGCAACTAATAAATAAATGAATGTTGAGTTTATTTATAGCCATTATTTTTATAGAATTTTTGTTAGTTTGTTATAAGATTACCAAAAAATAGTTTCAGCAAAATATCTACATAACATTATGTAGTATGATAAGTTGAACGTGAAAATTAATATAGCTCATTTGATAACTAAGCTTAGCTAGAGAATAAAAGCATCTGGGTTCAAAACCTCATGAGCACACAATATTTTATTTTCGGATTCTTTATCTAGACTTATATTTTTATAATTATCTTATGAATTTTAAGAAACATATAATAATCATTTGCTTTTGAAAAATAATAATATTTTAATTTAATAAAAATTTGCTAGCAAAAATTAGAATTAAGAAATAAATTATATATTGTAATTGCTCACATTCCCTTTTCTGATGATATATCCTTTGGAATTATCTCGAAATGTGACAGTCCCTCCTTTAGAGTAAATAATATTGGTCAGCATTTCCATGTCTCTTGTCACATGTTTTAAGCAACCACTGTCGAGTATCCATTTTCCTCTATTTTTAAATGGGACCTCAGTTTCTTTGGCCATGAAGCACACATTTGCTTGTTCATTGTCTCTATCACTACCACTTTCTGAAGATGAAGAGTCTAAATCATCCCATGTAACCGAGAAAGCTCTCCTTTTAGACTTCTCCTTTTTGTTGTGATTTTTCTTCAGCTCTGGACAATGTTTTTGAAAGTGCCCGGTTTTGTGACAATTGAAGCACTCAACTAAGGATAGATCAACCTCATTCTCTTTCGTAGGATACTTTTTTGCATTCTTAAAGTGGCCCTTCTTATGTTTCGTAAATTTTCTAATTTTTTTGGCAACTAAGGCTATGTCTTCTTCACCTGAACCCGATTCATTTTTTCCAGCATGGAAAGCTAGATTTGTTTTATCTTGAGCATGAATCTTTTGTAGTGTCCCGAAATTCTAGTACAATTTGAGCCGACCAATTAACACATGTCCAACCCAAATTACACCGGAAACCAGAAAACAGAGGGTGAGAATAGTTAAGATAGAAACTTAGAATAGAAGAAGAAGAAGAACATACAACATCAGAGTAAACACAAATCTCAATGCGAAACGAATAATATATAATAGATACACAACTTTGAAATAAAACCAGTATATGTATACAGTAACATTATCAGAGCACAACACTTACAACACAGCGGAAATAAATATAGCTATAAAATCATGAAGCCTTCTGCTCCAAGCTCTCCATGTATATCTGTAAAATCCTGACTACTTGACTGCCCGTACAAAATTGGGCACCCAAGAGTTTAGGGAAAACAAAACAAAATAAACTCCGGGTCTGTCATGTGACTGGTGTGAGTAAACTCAAATCATTTGATTTAACTTTCAAAGTCCTTTTGAAACAAAGGATAATCATAAGACCGATCCACACATAAACACGGATGGCTTTTACCTTACGATAACCCAAAATATTTCTAAAACGATACTTGTTTGATATTATAATAATGTCTAGATCAAGTAAATAGAAATCTAGCATAAACGCTTGCATCTAACGTTCTACATATATAATATACAATCAAAACCGCGGGCTCTTATTTGGGTAATGGATTCCAACTATGAAAAGGTATGGATCCACCTTCCGCTCGGTGTACTCTAGAAGTGATACACTGGGATTCAACAAGAACATCTTGTAACTCGGCCATACATGACCGACCATTCATTTCACTTGAATGTATCGAATATATTGCCACCCCTCGGTTAATATTCCAGCATAACTGTTCCCGGGAGATACAGAATTTAAAGAAGTACAAATATGAATATTCTCTAGATGGGGACAATATACCCTAATTGGGTGCGGCCCACTTAGCTATGCTGTCTGCCCGATTTCTGTCATTTCCCAGTTGATGAGGCTCGAGGTCAAAACGTATCTTTTAACAAATCACTCTTCCATTTACTTCGAATGCCACATTGTCATGCCTGTCAAATCACAAATTGATTTCCCCAAAAATACCACGGGTATAAGCTAAGAGAAATGAATTCCTCCGCCACTAACGTAAATACATTTGAAACGATCAACTTACGCGATCTACCAGATATACTCTGTCAGACATTTGTCCATTCAAGTTGTCCTGGGACTGGACAAAACAAAGGCACTATTCTATAAACAGGACAACCCTTGCATAACTCCGTCTTCAATTATCTTCATCATATTTGATTCGCAACGCTAATACCCATACAGAGTGGTTTTTAGATAATGAATCTGATCCCGATCTCTCCGTATTGATGATGGAAAAATGGTCAAAATCTTCAATAGCAGGTGAGTTAACTATCAAGGAAAAATATGTGTACAGACAACGGTCGTATTTCCAAATGGAAATCTTACCGAGCAAATCATCAATCAACACTGATCCACTTAAATTTAATTTGTCATTCAATTATCCATTTCCCTATTCCTGTTTCCATGCATTCAACATTTTCTATTTTCTAAATTTAGAAAATATACGTTATTAACATTGCGAACATTTCCATTTCTTGTTTTCTATATTAGAAAACATTTTTGATTCTTATTTGGAAAACACATTTCCAAAACTCCTACATGTAACGACCCGGAAAATCTGAACCAATTTAAAAATTTTAAATTGGCTAAAATAATGGATTTTAAATATTTTAAATAAATATTTTAAATAATAGCAATGAAAAGTGAGTTTGAATCGACAATTGAAAACGAATATAATTAATTATAATTATAAACAAGGCCTGAAAAGGCGCTGTAGTTTCAAAAATTGAATTCAAAATTTGTCGGACTGTACCGGGTGCAAAACAAAACGGATTTTAGCGAAACCAAAAATATCTAAATCTGTTAGTGAATACCTTTCTAACGAATCTGAAAAATCGAATTTTCATAGCGGAAAGCAAAAGTTATGGCCGAATGAATTTTCAGAAAGGTCGCTATGGAATTTATATAGCCCATGAAATTGGCCATTTTGCATACGACCTCGGAATTCGACGAAACCACTTTTGTTGGATCCGGGATGTGAAGTTATTGCTAGGTTTAAAATTTCATAATTTTTGAAGCTGATATGTGAGCGTGGCAAAGGAAAATGTGTTTTGGTCAATTATAGTTAAATTGGATCGACCAGAAATGGGCCTTTTTGCAAACGGTCTCAGAATTCGACGAAACTAGTTTTGTTGGGACCGTATCGTCAAAACATAGCTAGATTTATTTTTCTGGAATTTTTCGAATTAGTTTGTGGCCCTGGGAAATTGAAATGCACGTTCAAATCAAATATTGAATGTTTTATATTTTAATTTGAAGGGAAACTGACTGAAACAGTCGAATGGGCCTACGAAACATATCCCATTGTGTTCGGAATGGCGGTAAAATGCTAGGGACGACAGTCGTTAGGCTTGGATTGGTGTTCGTGTGTGACGAGGGGTATTTTCGGATTTTTAAAAACTTTACAAAAAAATATTAATTGGTCCACGTGAGTTCAACCCCCCCCCCCCCCCGCTTTTCTCTCTCGCCGACTCGAACGAACGATATAAATTGGCCGCTGCCTTCTCTCCTCTTTTTCTTCTGATCCGCTCAATGAAATCCAACGCCACAGTTAAGGTTTTTATAGTACTTCTCATGATCTTCAAATCCATATAAGTGTTGGATTTTTTCGTGGCCTGTAGGGGGAGAACCACCCTCGAGAAGTTCGGCCGTTCGCACCCAGATTCTGCCGCCTGGGGACCACCGAGCTCGACCCCTCCTTGGCGCACGTGCGCCTCTCCTAGCCCGACAAGGTGGCACTGGCCGATCGAAGCAACAATCAGCGGATTGCCTGAAAGATCGAAACCTAGTTTCAAAGATTTTGAAAGGTATCGGCTGTTTTAATTTAAAACTGATTTTAACAGTTTAAAACCATTGCAAACTTTGAAAAATCATATCTTTTTCGTTCGTTAACGAAATTCGATGAAACAGGAAACATCGTGACCGTGTGGACGTCTTCTACATTTTAGAAGAGACCGCATATTTTTCTGAACCTTCTGCTATTTTTGGTGGAGTAGAACCCAATGTGAGATTTCTAATTTATAAACAATATGGAAAACGACGATGTATAAATTATATGGTTGATGTATGAGTTATATAAGAGTTGTACACCTCATGTATAAGCGTTGTATAAGTTGTACGTTCGATGTATAAGTTATATATGCGTTGTAAAAAATTATATATGTGTTGAAATAGAAGTGAATTGCTATATATATATATATATATATATATATATATACACGCCCCTCGTCCACAAACCATGGACGATATTTATTGATTGTGATTGGTGTGAAAATTGATTGATAGCGAATGGTTGTTTGGGATTGTTTGTGGTTGATATTGATTGATTGTGGTTGAAAAATACCCGTTTGTGGTTGAGAAATATTTGGTTGAAACCACATAGGATTAGTTTGTGGAAATGAAATAAATATATACATGCCGCCTGCGTGCGAACTAGATGCATGATCCCCATTGTCAAAACCCGCGAGGTTTTAAGGTAGAGCGAGGAGCCGTACTAGGGACGGTCCTGGTTTTAACTACCATGCCGTTATGCTGTCGAAATTTTGAATAATATTCATGTGTTTGAATCATTTTCATTTGCTGAAACTATATTTATTCATTGAATAGAAAACCTTCATGTGTTGAATCGATATTCATTCATTGAATTGAAATTCATGTGTTGAATGGTATTCGTGTTTTAAATATAAAAATCACATTTTTATCCTTATATAGAAACTATAGAAAACCTTCATGTGTTGAATCGATATTCATTCGTTGAATTGAAATTCATGTGTTGAATGGTATTCGTGTTTTAAATATAAAAATCACATTTTTTATCTATATATAGAAACTATAGAAAACCTTCATGTGTTGAATCGATATTCATTCGTTGAATTGAAATTCATGTGTTGAATGGTATTCATATTTTGAAATAAATTGTTTTATAATAAAAATCCCATTTTTATCACCTATATAAACTATATAAAATAATAGTGTTTTGAAATGAATTGTTTTACAATAAAAACCACATTTTTATTATATACACGAATTGTTGAATTGTGAAGTGTTAAAAATAGCCACTCGTTCAAATAAATATATATGAGTTGATATATTCATTAATTAGCTAATGATATGATTTGTGCCTATACATGCAACATTAGAATTAATGGTGTTTTTAAACCAAATGGAATCGAATATGAAGTTGAATAGAAAATGATAAGTGATAAGAACTATATATATGTACATGCATATTTATTGAACAGGTTATAGCAAAGGGGCTAGAGAAGAGGAATAAAATTTTGTGCCCGACAAATAGGTACACATTTACTGTTTTGTTTGGGTGATGATTTTATGAGCTTGTTTGCTAGCCGCTTGGCTTTTCCTTTTTCTTTTTGACATGAGACGCCCGTGTGCCTATTTGGGAATTTTCCCAGCCCCTCCCGTACAAAGGAGGTTATGGCGAAATTTTCCAAAATTTTAAGGCGTTAGTGAAATATTTGAAGTGAAAACGATATTGAAATTGTTGAATGAACTATATTTATATAAATATATAAATATAAATAAAATTAAAACGAAACGAGGCCGTGCAGTTCGTACTTTGAAACCGTGATTTCAAACAACTAGTGCGGGAAATCCGACCATTGGATTTTCCCGAAACCGCAACCGTCGGGTTCGCCTTGGAAAAAGCTATCCAACGGCACCAATTTTGTAAAAATCCAACGGTTGGATTGTCTGGAACGTTAAATTCAAATCTGAAGAAAAACAGCGCCAGAAACGATTATATTTATATATATATATATAATTATATTTAATCGAATAACGACGCTGCAGTTCGTATTTTGAAATCGAAACTTCAAACGATTGTACCGGGAGATCCGACCGTCGGATTTTCCCGAAACTGGAACCGTTGGATTCGTTTTGAAAAGACCTTTCTAATGATGCAAATTTTGTGAAGATCCAACGGTTAGATTTTCAGATATATGTAAATCAAATCTGAAGAAAAACAGCGTCACGGCCGCGTTATGGTCCGAAGCGTCGTTTTTGAATAAATTGGCTATTTTAAAATAAATAAAAATAGCGATAAATCGTTATAAAATATCATAAACGATATGGAATGGAAATAAACTGAATTTGCTCGATCTATGTGGTATTGGATGGTTGAATGTGTTTGGTGTGAAAATTACATTGAAGAACAAAACTGGTGTTGTCGAATGATTTAACCATTGAAATAAATTGATTTGAAATTCTAAATATACGTGAATTATTTGAAAAGGCCAAGTTAATTCTCATTTCGAATAATTACACGACGATTGAAAGTCGAAGATGAAGACGATGGTTGAAGACCGGAGATCTTCACCTCGTATGGATGGTAACCGAGGTCCTGATTGGGAGGCATCCCAAAATATGGATAATGAGTGGTGATCGTCCGGACGTACGTGGGGATCGATGGGTTTGCGAGGTATTTAGTGCCTCCGGTTTCGTTCAGACCCAGAACGAACTTGTAAATGGACTGTGTGTCTGACATTGGATTTTATTCTGTGTCGATTGATCTCTGTTAAATATACATCTGTTTGGCGGCGGAGAATTTATTCTTTTGCTTAACGCCCTTCTCTGAAACGCACGAGCTCAGAGGTTGTGTATCGATGGACATCAGTCGCATGACATGAATTGCTAGTGTGGCATGCCTAAGTGGCAAATGATCAGGACTTCTGTTTAAAAGCAAAGTCTTGTGGTGATGATCAAAGCACTGCCTGTGTGGTGTAGCTTTGTGTGTAACGTGAAATCGCGAGCCTCACACCTCGGTATGAACCAGAAACGGGAGGAAGGACCTCAGGGAGGACATGCGTTTCTTCCTAGCTAGGGTGGTGTCAGTGACCTACCAGCCCTGACATTTATATATACTTTTCACCTGTGTGGTTGTTGCTGTTGCGAGGCGCCTCGGTTTGATCGGACGATCCGGGTCCGATGGAGTCATTCGTTGGCTCGTTTACGCCCCAAAGGGTGGGGAAACGTATTGTTCAGGAATTTTAATCCACATCGGTGGACCGACCCTGTCGCTCCTAGGGTCACTCGAGCTCTGATCCTGAGACTCGGGCTAGGCAGTCTCGAATTCGGTAAGGACTATCTTTTGCCTTGGTTCATGACGGAAATCCAATTTCCAAATACGTGACTGTGCGGTTTTGATTGTATACCAATATATGGCGACATAGTGGTATGGGGCATTAATGCCGTCTATGATTGATAATTATGATTTGAAATTGTTTTTGAAACAAATAAACACTAGTCATAATATCAAATGCTTTTGTTTTATTCGTATCAATCATATTTTGGTCATTATAAGGTAAAACTCTATCCTCCGGTTTGCGTTGCATTGTGTGATGGGAACTGAGTCTTATAATGGCTTCATTTTTTATAAAATGCATTGCGTTGTTTAAAAGAAAGAATTATTTTAAAGCACTGGCAATCCAATGGAGAAAACCCGTTCCACGAAAGTGGCGTGGTCCGGTGATTAGCCAAATTATATATGTGTTGAGTAGATTTCTCATACCAGTCCCATGACTGACTCGTAGTTTGTTTCACTTTCAAACTCGGGTGCCCCTATTTCTACACGGGCAGCCTTGTATTCAAGTTTAGCTGGTTCTTTCTGGATAGCTGGAGCTGAAGATGGATTCTATTATTTATCTCTTTTTATGCTGTTCAGCTCCTATTGTACATATTTTGTTTATTTCCGCTGTAGACATTTATGTATAGCTGAACTGTATTTGTACTAAGTAAAATCCTGTATACTGTGTAACTCTGATGATTACTTTTATCCAGTATATTCTATTGTTCATTATTTGGTGTATTTATTTAATTTTGTTCTGCTATTATCGGTTTCTTTGTTATATTCCACGGATTACCCTTGCCGCCGTCAGTACGGGGTTTGGAGACGTCTCATTTGGTATCAGAGCTAGGATTAAGCTTAGTTCTGGAATATAATATTTGAACGAACTCGTCAGAAATAGAACCAGTAGTGTTCTAGGACGGGTAACTCTATACAGATAGGATCAGCAATATCCTAGTATGAGTAGCAGAATGAAATTACACCTTGATAGACACATTTACATTCAAGTATTTGTCTCTATATTTGAAAATATCTTTTCTGTTGACCTGACACTTGATCTGCTATTTGCAGAAGTACTAGAAAATGAGTGTCAGAAATAAAAGGAATGCAGAACCGGATATTGAGGCCCTATTAATCAAATATCGAAATATGGGTGGAATACCGTTCTCTGGTGAAGAATCCATTATGAAGACACAGGCTTGGGTTCGTTCGGCTGAAAAGATCTTTGATGGTTTAAAGCTGAGGGATGACCAGAAAAGATTACTGGCCTCCTGGGCACTCAAAGACGAAGCTTTGTTCTGGTGGGATTCGGTTATAGAGAATAATCCAGAAGGTGATATCACCTGGGATAGATTCAAAGTGATTTTCCTAGAAAGATTTACTCCACCAGAAGCGACCCAGCGATTATGCGACGAATTTTCTTATCTGATACAAGGTGATATGACCATCCCAGAATATCATAAGAAATTCAACAAACTTTCTCATTTTGCTCCTCATCTGATTAAAGACCCAAAGAGGAAAAATCTGAGATTTATTCACGGGCTTCAAAGAAAATATCAGAACAGTGTAATGAGGAACGTGAAGCTCCCCTTTTCTGAAATGATATACATGGCTTATCAGTACGAAGATCTGGACAAGAAAGGTATGCTACAGTATGAAGAGGAAGTCAGTTCTAGTAATAAATTTGTGTCTGAAACTGATCGTCCTGAGGCCGGTACAATGTCTAAAGTCGGTAATGAGCCCAAAGTTGATCGAAAAAGGGCCAGATCCGGAAAAGAACCAGTAACGACAGCTGTATGCAGTAACTGCCATAAACAGGGGCATTTGACCAGGAATTGTAAACCCTCGAAGAAGCTAAGGAAAGATGAAACTAAATCCAGTAAGAAGTTCCAAGAGAATAGAAAGTGCAGTCAGTGCCATCAGTCCGGTCATCTTTCAAAGGCCTGCCCGCTATTCAGAAAACCTAAAGCAGTACATGTAAATGAAGTGGTAGAAGTACCTGCATCCTCGTCTGCTCAGGAAAGGTTTGATGTTTTAGAAGGCACACTCAATGTCAAAAACATTCCAGTTAAAGTACTGTTTGACACAGGCGCGTCACGAAGCTTTGTTGCAAAGAGTGCAGTTAAGAAACTGGATTTGAATTTGAAGAAGCTCAAAGAGCCAATGACTGTCCAAAATCCAGTTGGGGGTTCCATCAATCTCAGTTGGGTTTTTGCAGTACCTGTCTCTTTTTCTTGCTATAAATTCCCTATTATCTCTATCGTCATGAATTTTAATGAATTCGATCTTATTCTGGGATTGGATTGGCTAACCAAATATGAAGCGGAGGTTAGATGCGCCGAGAGAGTTGTAAAGGCAAAGGCACAATCGGGGAATTATATAACCATACCTTGTGAAGGCCCGACTTCAAATAGAAAGGACTTCTGGGCAGCTTTGGATGTTTCTCCAGTCCAAATAGAAAATATTCCTGAAGTCACGGAGAATATTCCTGACCTCATCAAAGACATTCCTGTCGTCAAGAACTATGCGGATGTGTTCGAAGAAGTTGTTCGCTTACCTCCGCAGAGAGAAATTGATTTCAAAATTGCTTCAATTCCCAATGCAAGGCCGGTAGTTCACGCTATTCAAAGAATGTCCTTGAAAGAGAAGGAGGAATTAGACAATCAAACACGACAGCTAGTATGGAAAGGTCTGATCAGGCCTAGTTTCTCTGATTGGGGTGCAACAGTGGTATTTGTCCCAAAATCTGACGGTACTCTACGGCTATGCGTGGACTATCATGATCTGAACAAGCATACCATAAAGAACAAGTATCCATTGCCGCGAATAGATGATTTGTTGGATAGATTAAATGGAGCACAGGTATTCTCAAGGATGGACCTAGCTACAGGCTTCCATCAACTTCGAATTGCCGAAGAGTGTGTTCCAATGACAGAATTCAGAGGTCGGGACTTATTTTACGAGTGGTTAGTAATGCCGTTCGGCTTGTGTAACGCTCCTGCTTACTTCGTCGATCTGATGAATAGAGTGTTCAGAGGAGTTTTGAATAAATTTGTTTTGGTTTTCATTGACGATATTCTAATCTTCTCTAAATCAAAGGCCGAACATGAAAAGCATCTGGAATAGGTTCTAGAAATTCTGAGATGGAATGTACTAAAAGCCAAATTTTCCAAATGTATCTTCTGGCAAGATGAAGTAAAATTTCTAGGCCATGTAGTATCGAAAGAAGGAATTGCTGTGGATCCAAGCAAAATCACAGCCATTCAGAATTGGAAACAGCCCAGTACCCCCACTGAAGTCCGCAGTTTTCTCAGATTGGCTAGCTATTACCGGAAGTTTGTCAAAAAGTTTTCGAAGATATCTGGCCACTTAACGAAGCTTACGAAGAAGCACTCTAAGTTTAAATGGACTCCAGAAAGTGAGGAGGCTTTTGAAGAGCTAAAATTAAGACTAACGACTGCTCCAGTGTTAACCATCATTGATGGCAACCAAGATTTGAAAGTCTGGACTAATGCTTCTAGAGAAGGCCTTGGCGCAGTGTTAATGCAAAGGGGTCAAGTGATTGCTTATGCTAGCCGCCAGCTGAAGCCGCACGAGAAGAACTACGTAACTCATGATCTTGAGTTATTGGCCATAGTATTCGCCTTGAAAATCTGGAGACACTATCTTCTGGGTGAGAGATTTGAGCTGTTTACAGATCACCAGTCGTTAAAGTATCTGTTCACCCTGAATTTGAGGCAGCAACGTTGGCTGGAGTTTCTTGCAGCATACGATTTTGAAATTATATATACTCCAGGGAAAGCCAATGTCGTGGCCGATGCGCTGAGCCGAAAGAATGTAATGATCGCCAGCTTTATTATCACGACTTCCTTGATGGACAAAATATCTATTCTTCAGAAGGAGGATAACTTTATTAAGGATATGATTAAGAGAATTCAGAAAGGCGAACACTCATGTTTTCAAATAGATAACGACGAGACCCTAAGATTGAAAGGAAGGATTTGTGTTCTTGACATTCCCGAGCTCAAAAGGGAAGTGTTAGATGAGTGTCACAAGTCTAGGCTGAGTATCCATCCCGGTGTGGCCAAAATGTATAACGATCTCAAACGAACGTTCTGGTGGAAAGCTATGAAAAGAGACGTTTCAATATACGTTAGCCGATGCCCTACTTGCCAATTGGTCAAGAGCGACCAACAGAAGTTTGCTGGGTTGTTACAACAACTAGAAGTTCCGGGCTGGAAGTGGGAACATATTTCTATGGATTTCATTGATGGTCTGCCCCGAACCAGAAAAGGGAATGACAGTATTTGGGTGATCATAGATCGCTTCACGAAGACCGCCCATTTCATATCTGTCAGGTCAAACAGAACTGCTCAGAGTCTGGCGCAGATATACTTCAAGGAAATAGTTAGACTACATGGAGTGCCGCTCAGTATAGTCAGTGATAGAGATACAATATTCACTAGCAAATTCTGGGAGGCATTTCAAGTCGAACTGGGAACGAAGTTGAACCTAAGCACCGCTTATCATCCTCAGACAGACGACCAGACTGATAGGGTGAATCGTATTTTAGAAGATCTATTGCGGGCTTGTGTTATAGATTTTGGTGGATTACGGGAAGACCATCTGCATTTGGCTGAATTCTCATATAACAACAGTTACCAGGCGAGTCTGACAATGTCGCCATTCGAAGCATTGTATGGTAGACCGTGCCGATCTCCCGCTTGTTGGGTCGAGCCCGGGAATAGACTTATGTTGGGTTCTGATATGATTCGAGAAGCGGCCGACAAAGTCGATTTTATTAAGAAGCGATTACTCGCCGCTCAAAGCCGACAAAAGAGCTATGCCGATAGGAGGAGGAGAGATATATCCTTTGCCGTTGGCGACTATGTATATTTGAAAGTATCGCCGATGAGAGGAGTAATCCGGTTTGGTAAAACTAGAAAGTTAGCACCCAAATTCATTGGTCCGTTTCCTATTCTGGAACGGATCGGGACTCTCGCTTATAGGGTCAAATTGCCTGATTGGTTGCCTGGAGTTCATGATGTATTTCATATATCTCAACTTCGAAAGCACGTTCATGATCCATACTTGATCGTAGAAGAAGCAGCTCAACAGGATATTGAAATTACTCCAGAACTAGCTGTGAGAAGAGAGCCGCTAAAGATTATCGGCAAAGAAACCAAAGAGCTGAGGAACAAGAAGGTTCACTTAGTCAAAGTGCAATGGAATGGAGATCCGCGAGATTGTACTTGGGAAACGGAGGAGAGCATTTAGAAAGCTTATCCTAGATGCCGAGTGGATATCTCTGATTGACTCTGGTGCAAGGTACATTTACCCTACTTTGCATTACCATTTGATTCTCTACTCTGTTGTTATTTTCTTTACATGAATGTGCACTTTTAAATTCTATAGTCTGAATGATTTTTTTTTAAAAAGAGTATAAAAGTTGATTAGTATATTTTTGAAAGGTTAAAGCGATTTGATTGTTGGTTGTGTTGTGTGATTGTAGATTTATCAAACCACTTTCGACTTTGTTCCTTTTCAGGGACGAAAAGTTTTAAGTGGGGGAGATTGTAACGACCCAGAAAATCTGAACCAATTTAAAATTTTTAAATTGGCTAAAATAATGGATTTTAAATATTTAAAATAAATATTTTAAATAAAAGCAATGAAAAGTGAGTTTGAATCGACAATTGAAAACGAATATAATTAATTATAATTATAAACAAGGCCTGAAAAGGCGCTGTAGTTTCAAAAATTGAATTCAAACTTTGTCGGACTGTACTGGGTGCAAAACAAAACGGATTTTAGCAAAACCAAAAATATCAAAATCTGTTAGTGAATACCTTTCTAACGAATCTGAAAAATCGAATTTTCATAGCGAAAAGCAAAAGTTATGACTGAATGAATTTTCAGAAAGGTCGCTATGGAATTTATATAGCCCATGAAATTGGCCATTTTGCATACGACCTCGGAATTCGACGAAACCACTTTTGTTGGATCCGGGATGTGAAGTTATTGCTAGGTTTCAAATTTTATAATTTTGGAAGCTGATATGTGAGCGTGGCAAAGGAAAATGTGTTTTGGTCAATTATAGTTAAATTGGATCGACCAGAAATGGGCCTTTTTGCAAACGGTCTCAGAATTCGACGAAACTAGTTTTGTTGGGACCGTATCGTCAAAACTTAGCTAGATTTATTTTTCTGGAATTTTTCGAATTAGTTTGTGGCGCTGGCAAATTGAAATGCACGTTCAAATCAAATATTAAATGTTTAATATTTTAATTTGAAGGGAAACTGACTGAAACAGTCGAATGGGACTACGAAACATATCCCATTGTGTTTGGAATGGGGGTAAAACGCTAGGGATGACAGTCGTTGGGCTTGGATTGGTGTTCGTGTATGACGAGGGGTATTTTCGAATTTTTAAAAACTTTATAAATAAAAAAATATATAATTGGTCCATGTCAGTTCACCCCCCCCCCCCCCCCCCGCGCTTTTCTCTCTCCCCGACTCGAACGAACGACGGAAATTGGCCGCCGCCTTCTCTCCTCTTTTTCTTCTGATCCGCTCAATGAAATCCAACGCCACAGTTAAGGTTTTTGTAGTACTTCTTATGATCTTCAAATCCATATAAGTGTTGGATTTTTTCGTGGCCTGTAGGGGGAGAACCACCCTCGAGAAGTTCGGCCGTTCGCACCCAGATTCCGCCGCCTGGGGACCACCGAGCTCGACCCCCTCCCTGGCGCACGTGCGCCTCTACTAGCCCGACAAGGTGGCGCTGGCCGATCGAAGCAACAATCAGCGGATTGCCTGAAAGATCGAAACCTAGTTTTGAAGATTTTGAAAGGTATCGGCTGTTTTAATTTAAAACTGATTTTAACAGTTTAAAACCATTGCAAACTTTTAAAAATCATATCTTTTTCGTTCGTTAACGAAATTCGATGAAACAGGAAACATCGTGACCGTGTGGACGTCTTCTACATTTTAGAAGAGACCGCATATTTTTCTGAGCCTTCTGCTATTTTTGGTGGAGTGGAACCCAATGTGAGATTTCTAATTTATAAACAATATGGAAAACGATGATGTATAAATTATATGGTCGATGTATGAGTTATATAAGCGTTGTACACCTCATGTATAAGCGTTGTATAAGTTGTACGTTCGATGTATAAGTTATATATGCGTTGTAAAAATTATATATGTGTTGAAATAGAAGTGAATTGCTATATATATATATATATATATATATATATATGTATGTATATACGCCCCTCGTCCACAAACCATGGACGATATTTATTGATTGTGATTGGTGTGAAAATTGATTGATAGCGAATTGTTGTTTGGGATTGTTTGTGGTTGATATTGATTGATTGTGGTTGAAAAATACCCGTTTGTGGTTGAGAAATATTTGGTTGAAACCACATAGGATTAGTTTGTGGAAATGAAATAAATATATACATGCCGCCTGCGTGCGAACTAGATGCATGATCCCCATTGTCAAAAACCGCGAGGTTTTAAGGTAGAGCGAGGAGCCGTACTAGGGACGGCCCCGGTTTTAACTACCCTGTCGTTATGCTGCCGAAATTTTGAATAGTATTCATGTGTTTGAATCATTTTCATTTGCTGAAACTATATTTATTCATTGAATAGAAAACCTTCATGTGTTGAATCGATATTCATTCGTTGAATTGAAATTCATGTGTTGAATGGTATTCGTGTTTTAAATATAAAAATCACATTTTTATCAATATATAGAAACTATAGAAAACCTTCATGTGTTGAATCGATATTCATTCGTTGAATTGAAATTCATGTGTTGAATGGTATTCGTGTTTTAAATATAAAAATCACATTTTTTATCTATATATAGAAACTATAGAAAACCTTCATGTGTTGAATCGATATTCATTCGTTGAATTGAAATTCATGTGTTGAATGGTATTCATATTTTGAAATAAATTGTTTTATAATAAAAATCCCATTTTTATCACCTATATAAACTATATAAAATAATAGTGTTTTGAAATGAATTGTTTTACAATAAAAATCACATTTTTATTATATACACGAATTGTTGAAATGTGAAGTGTTAAAAATAGCCACTCGTTCAAATAAATATATATGAGTTGAAATATTCATTAATTAGCTAATGATATGATTTGTGCCTATACATGCAACATTAGAATGAATGGTGTTTTTAAACCAAATGGAATCGAATATGAAGTTGAATAGAAAATGATAAGTGATAAGAACTATATATATGTACATGCATATTTATTGAACAGGTTATAGCAAAGGGGCTAGAGAAGAGGAATAAAATTTTGTGCCCGACAAATAGGTACACATTTACTGTTTTGTTTGGGTGATGATTTTATGAGCCTATTGGCTAACCGCTTGGCTTTTCCTTTTTCTTTTTGACATGAGACGCCCGTGTGGCTATTTGGGAATTTTCCCAGCCCCTCCCGTACAAAGGAGGTTATGGCGAAATTTTCCAAAATTTTAAGGCGTTAGTGAAATATTTGAAGTGAAAACGATATTGAAATTGTTGAATGAACTATATTTATATAAATATATAAATATAAATAAAATTAAAACGAAATGAGGCCGTGCAGTTCGTACTTTGAAACCGTGATTTCAAACAACTAGTGCTGGAAATCCGACCATTGGATTTTCCTGAAACCGCAACCGTCGGGTTCGCCTTGGAAAAATCTTTCCAACGGCACCAATTTTGTAAAAATCCAATGGTTGGATTGTCTGGAACGTTAAATTCAAATCTGAAGAAAAACAGCGCCAGAAACGATTATATATATATATATATAATTATATTTAATCGAATAACGACGCTGCAGTTCGTATTTTGAAATCGAAACTTCAAACGATTGTACCGGGAGATCCGACCGTCGGATTTTCCCGAAACTGGAACCGTTGGATTCGTTTTGAAAAGTCCTTTCTAATGATGCAAATTTTGTGAAGATCCAACGGTTAGATTTTCAGATATGTGTAAATCAAATCTGAAGAAAAACAGCGTCACGGCCGCGTTATGGTCCGAAGCGTCGTTTTTGAATAAATTGGCTATTTTAAAATAAATAAAAATAGCGATAAATCGTTATAAAATATCATAAACGATATGGAATGGAAATAAACTGAATTTGCTCGATCTATGTGGTATTTGATGGTTGAATGTGTTTGGTGTGAAAATTACATTGAAGAATAAAACTGGTGTTGTCGAATGATTTAACCATTGAAATAAATTGATTTGAAATTCTAAATATACGTGAATTATTTGAAAAGGCCGAGTTAATTCTCATTTCGAATAATTGACCGACGATTGAAAGTCGAAGATGAAGACGATGGTCGAAGACCAGAGATCTTCACCTCGTTTGGATGGTAACTGAGGTCCTGATTGGGAGGCATCCCGAAATATGGATAATGAGTGGTGATTGTAACACCCCACCTCCGTTAAGGTCACTCACAAAGGGAATGCCTTAACTTTGGTGGAGCATTTTAGTAAACAGAACAGAAACTTAAAAGACAGATAAAACAGTACTTGAAATTTTTTAACTTTATTACAGTAGAAACAGAAATCAATATGGTTACATCCTTTCAAATCTCAGAATTCAAGTACAAATATCAGTCTTGTACAAAAGCCTTCAAAATGCATGTTTAAAATCATAATCCCCATAGAACGGGAGCTATACAGAGCCAAGCCATACTTTAAGCACTTCAAGCAGAGAGAAATCCGGATCAAGCTAAAGTATTCCCTCCTTGGATAACCTGGGGGGGAAACGGAAGAAAGGAGGCGAAACAACAAGGGTCAGACAAAAAGTCTGGCAAGTCCAGTGACTTTCAGCATATGAACAGATAATAATAATATGACATGAACATAAAACTGGATGAGAGATAACTGTAACAAGTGTAGCAGATATAACAGAAGAACAGAATGACATAGACTATTGCTTTACACTTCTCTGCACTAATACTAGTATAACAGAATTAGGTGTCACCCTAATGTCTAAACTGAAACGGAAACGGGTACAGAATAATTTAACAGAAACAGGATGCTAATAATGGGCCTTTACTACCCGATCAGAAACAGACAGAAGCAGAAACAGATTAATCCCTACGGAAACAGAATGTAGAATTAGGTGTACACTAGTAATGGGCCTTTACCACCCGAACAGACGGTACCACGCAGAAACAGACAGGTGTTACCACCCAACAGAAACAGACGGTACCAACAAAAACAGACAGAACTAAGTGTACCCTAAAACCCTACCCCAAGCGATCGGCTCCCTAAGACATAAATATCCTGTGTCGGCCCCACAATAGGGTGTATCACTCCCTAAAGTGACAACCAATTGGCACAGACCTATTTACAGATGTCACGGCGTCTTACATCCTCAGAGGCAGACCGGGATCCATGCACGCACATGACCCGGTTGGAACGCACCATCAACACCCCTCGCCATTATCAGAATGAACCGCTTATAATTAGTTCAGTAAGTGTGCCCGGACCCTACTTCCTGTTGGGTCAAAGTTTTGATACCAGAAAGGGTTACTGACTAATATGGGTCCCAAACAACAGATGACACAAGTAATTCCCCTCCTAACCTTGTGTCCCCAGACTAACAGATTTCAGTTTAACTTGTCTACAAGTTTCAGACATACAAAATTTAGATTAACTAGTTCACTGATCAGGCAATCAAGTTAACAGGTTTTCAAACTAACGGATCAGATGTTCGGATTAACAGGCTTACAGATTAACTGGTTCCAGATTATCTAACTTTGTATTGGGCCTATGGATTCACGAAACGGGTTTATCAGATTCATTGGTCCAATTGGTTTAACCTTACCCAACACGTTTTAGGCATCACAATTATCTCAGATCTTCATTAATTAAATATTAATGCCCAAACCTCTCACATTAGACTGACAGTTTGCGGCTACTGGTTAGGCCGGTTGGTTCCGGGCAGGTTTCTGTCGCAAACTGAGTCCAACCTCGGGTTTCAAGCACGTTATGACTAATTTCTCACATTAGAACCTATTGTTTGCGACCACTGGAATATGCCGGGCGGTTCCGGGAAGAATTACGTCGCAAACTCATTCTAACCTCGAGTTAGCCATGTTTATCTTTGCGGCCAATTAATTAATGATTTACCATTTATACTCATGCCTAATATACATGTCAATTATTCATAGCTAATGACAACAACAGACTGAATATATCAACTTAACGGATATAGCAGATAACAAGTTTTGCAGATTAGGCGACTTAACGGATTTAGCCAATTAAACAAACTAGCAGATTTTAGCATATAACAGATTAGGCATCTCAACAAACAAATTTAACAGACAAGGCATCTCAATCTAATTAGCAGTTTAGGAAGAATTGGCAGATTAGAACTAGCAAATTAGGAAAATATATTAGATTTAATCATTCCTTAAGGTTTCACAACATATCTTGCCTAAATATAAATCTTGCCTAAGTTCACATGCATAAATAAGAGTCATGATTCCCAATATGATCATTTATCCCATGTTTGCATTAAATTCACATAGCACAGATTATGGTCATAATTTACCATATATCATATGTTCCCCTTTTTATTAAACTTGCAAAGTACAGAAGATCCATATATAGATTATACCAAATATAACCATAGATTACTATGCATTTCATATATCCCAAAGATCCCTTACTTAGGTGTTTATTTACATAATAGATATCCTACTTCCATGTAAATCTTTCTACCTAAGCCATATTCCTTTTTTTTTAAAGTCATAGTCCATTATATAAAATATGCCCAAGGATCTAGATCTAACCTGTATTATGTCTTTCTATTCAGATCTTAATTTTTAACATGCCTTATATTCCAGATTTACAAGTCATATATTATCATATGATAATCCCAAATTGTCATATATGCATAGATCTAGATCTAGTTTACAACCTATGTCCTTCACTCAAATCAGTCACAAATCAGTCCAATTATGTATCATTCATTTTATTGTCCCAAATATTTTAGCGTATGTTAATCTCTTATGAGATTGGCTCAGGCTCGTGGTAGCCTGGCTATAGAACAAAAAGAGGAAAGAGATAAGATAGATCCAAACAGAACAAAAAAGAACAGATATAATCTCATATTCAGATTTACAATTCATGTCACAATCAGAATTAACGTTTATATCGGAAAATAACTGTACTTGCCTTGATTGGATTAAAGAAAGAACTTTAACTTGTTGTAGAATCTTTGCAGAAACTTTAATCTCTAGTTTGAATTGAGTTGCTTAGGCTGATGTTGATTATCTTCTAGTTTTGATTCCAGCAGAGTAGCGACGCCATTATTTTATTTTAGTTAGAATAAAGGCAGAGTATAGGTAGAATGAAGTTGTGTGGAGAGAAAGTGAGGTTTGGGGGTGTTTTTGTAGGAGAATAGGGTGATTTAGAGCCTTCAGATCAGTCCAGAAGTCATCAGAATCGTACAACTCGAATACACATCATCCAGCCACTCAAAAGAAGACACGTCACCTCAGAACACTCCAGAATTCGGTGCTGGATTTGTATGGGCGCACTTGGCAGGTGCGCCAGTGTATTTTTGTACTGGCACACTTCACAAGTGCGCCAGTGTATTCTGGCCTATTTCCGGTTTTTCTGCCTAACTTCGTTCGTCCATATCTTCTTCATACGGACTCCGATTTACGCAAATTCGGACTCTATTTCGCGTATTTTTCCGAGACGAACACAATGGCGCAACCCGTTTCCCTTATTTCTTCTCCTAAAAATTAATTATACCTTGATTTTTAACTCTTATGTTTACAGAAAATACGGGGTGTTACATTCTCCCCTCCTTAGAGGATTTCGTCCCCGAAATCTTCAAGTTAAGAAGAATGTGTCCTACCATCCAATCACCCATCTACTCAACCATCATCCACAAGCATCCATTGTCCTTAGAAAACTTCTAATGTTGTATGAACATATGCAAAAGTGTGTGTATATGTTCCTTATCTAGTGCAAAGATCAGGCGGTCTACTGATTCAGTTGACCTCCTTAATGCGAATTATGTCAGTGCCATGAGTCCAACATGTATGCAATAGAATTCTAATGATATATATTATTTCTATATGAGTGCACAATCATTCACTCAAATGCAACATCCATGTGCTGAATCAACCAATTTACATCCACAAGAATTGAAAAATGCTCACCCATCCATATGCAGTATGAGAGTGTTTTCGAGCCGATCTAGTGCCTAGTGTGTGTATATGCATCCACGGGCAACCACTAGCAACCACTTGCATCCACTTACAACCATCAAACATAACATGTCTCAAACACATGTTTACACCCATTAGTTTCTACCTAAAGTTCGAATATTCGATCGATAGGATACAGTCGAATGATGGAAGCGAGTACAGATAGAACGAAAATTTGGTTCCCATTAGACATGGGTCCTGAGTATCGGCCCCAAAGACCGAAACCAACATCAAATTGACACCCAGAGGATTACCTTCTTTAGACAATGTCAAAACTGGAAATCCTACCAAAAGTATTTAGATATTTACAGACTACTGGTACAGATCAGGTTCCCTAATGATTCTTAGGAAGCTAAGCATGATAAAATCATACCCCACGAAAACTCAGAATGTATGCGTCATACTTGATGCCTAACACAAATATCCCTCAAACCCCAATCTCAAACAGATGATCCATAACCCTTATGGGTCTGAGTCTACAGCGGAATTCAGAAATAATACTAGTATTAAAGTGCAGAGTATCGATTACAAAATCAAAATACCAGAATCAGAAAAAGTCTTAACTCCATAATCAGATAAAGAAATTAAACCTACTATAGAAATTTTCCTATTTCTATCCTAGCCACAAGCCTCAAGAGTGTTCGCCTACCCTCCTTGTCCTCGTCTCTTCGGGCAGTCCCTAGTGAAATGTCCCATCTCCCCACAGTTGAAGCAAGCGCCCTTCCTTTTTCTACAATCCTTGTTCAGATGAGTCAAGCTCCCACAAGTAAAGCACTTTTTCCCCTTCTTATCTTCAGACTTCTCATCCTTCTTTTGTGTTTCCTTTTTGGGCCCCGCTTTCTTATTCTGTGGTTCTTCCTTCTTTGTCTCTTTCGGGCCCTTGTCTTCCTCGTGCAGTAGTGCCATATCCACCAATTTATCGTAAGTTGCTCCCATGGGTACATGGGTCATGGCTAGGCTGTGTAGTGGCTCGTTCAATCCTTTAACAAAGCGGAGAGCCTTTTTATGCTGAGTGTTGACTAAATCCAATCCGAACCTAGCCAGTTGGTTGAACTGGTTGACGTATTCCTTGACCGTCATACTTCCTTGCTTAAGAGATAAGAACTTTTCCAATTGTAAACTTCGTTCAGCTTGCGAGAGGAATTTTGTCTCAAACCTTGTTCTGAAATCCATCCATGTCTCAACCGGCCTCTCGGCGTTAGTGACTTCCCACCAGTAGGAAGCTTCGTCTTTGAGCAGACATACTGCCAACTGTACCTTCTGCCTATCGTCCACCTCGAAGATAACGAATAGATCCTCAGTTTCTTTGAGCCAATTCCTTGCTTCTACGAATGATTCAGTTCCTTTGAAATCCTTCCCACCCATGGCCCTAAAATCTCTACAGATCTTTGAGAAAGCAATTGCACGAGGAGGGGGTGGAAGAGGGGGATCATTTGCTGGACCTGCAGCGGCGGTCCTAGCCTCAAGATATTGACGAAACCGACCAGATACATGAATACCCTCTGGTATCTCAGATGCTTCAGACATGCTGAAACGAAAAAGGAAAGGTTCAATACAAAAAGGACTGAAAGAAAGATATATGGCTCTTGGGGATTATGTTTTTCAAAATAAGCTTTTTTTTAAAAAATACTTCCTTTCAAAACCTTTTTTGAAAATAGTTTTCAAAACTTTTTATAAAATCTGGTAACCTTCAGCTCTGATACCAAGTGTAACACCCCACCTCCGTTAAGGTCACTCACAAAGGGAATGCCTTAACTTTGGTGGAGCATTTTAGTAAACAGAACAGAAACTTACAAGACAGATAAAACAGTACTTGAAAATTTTTAACTTTATTACAGTAGAAACAGAAATCAATATGGTTACATCCTTTCAAATCTCAGAATTCAAGTACAAATATCAGTCTTGTACAAAAGCCTTCAAAATGCATGTTTAAAATCATAATCCCCATAGAACGGGAGCTATACAGAGCCAAGCCATACTTTAAGCACTTCAAGCAGAGAGAAATCCGGATCAAGCTAAAGTATTCCCTCCTTGGATAACCTGGGGGGGAAACAGAAGAAAGGAGGCGAAACAACAAGGGTCAGACAAAAAGTCTGGCAAGTCCAGTGACTTTCAGCATATGAACAGATAATAATAATATGACATGAACATAAAACTGGATGAGAGATAACTGTAACAGGTGTAGCAGATATAACAGAAGAACAGAATGACATAGACTATTGCTTTACACTTCTCTGCACTAATACTAGTATAACAGAATTAGGTGTCACCCTAATGTCTAAACTGAAACGGAAACGGGTACAGAATAATTTAACAGAAACAGGATGCTAATAATGGGCCTTTACTACCCGATCAGAAACAGACAGAAGCAGAAACAGATTAATCCCTACGGAAACAGAATGCAGAATTAGGTGTACACTAGTAATGGGCCTTTACCACCCGAACAGACGGTACCACGCAGAAACAGACAGGTGTTACCACCCAACAGAAACAGACGGTACCAACAAAAACAGACAGAACTAAGTGTACCCTAAAACCCTACCCCAAGCGATCGGCTCCCTAAGACATAAATATCCTGTGTCGGCCCCACAATAGGGTGTATCACTCCCTAAAGTGACAACCAATTGGCACAGACCTATTTACAGATGTCACGGCGTCTTACATCCTCAGAGGCAGACCGGGATCCATGCACGCACATGACCCGGTTGGAACGCACCATCAACACCCCTCGCCATTATCAGAATGAACCGCTTATAATTAGTTCAGTAAGCGTGCCCGGACCCTACTTCCTGTTGGGTCAAAGTTTTGATACCAGAAAGGGTTACTGACTAATATGGGTCACAAACAACAGATGACACAAGTAATTCCCCTCCTAACCTTGTGTCCCCAGACTAACAGATTTCAGTTTAACTTGTCTACAAGTTTCAGACATACAAAATTTAGATTAACTAGTTCACTGATCAGGCAATCAAGTTAACAGGTTTTCAGACTAACGGATCAGATGTTCGGATTAACAGGCTTACAGATTAACTGGTTCCAGATTATCTAACTTTGTATTGGGCCTATGGATTCACGAAACGGGTTTATCAGATTCATTGGTCCAATTGGTTTAACCTTACCCAACACGTTTTAGGCATCACAATTATCTCAGATCTTCATTAATTAAATATTAATGCCCAAACCTCTCACATTAGACTGACAGTTTGCGGCTACTGGTTAGGCCGGTTGGTTCCGGGCAGGTTTCTGTCGCAAACTGAGTCCAACCTCGGGTTTCAAGCACGTTATGACTAACTTCTCACATTAGAACCTATTGTTTGCGACCACTGGAATATGCCGGGCGGTTCCGGGCAGAATTACGTCGCAAACTCATTCTAACCTCGAGTTAGCCATGTTTATCTTTGCGTCCAATTAATTAATGATTTACCATTTATACTCATGCCTAATATACATGTCAATTATTCATAGCTAATGACAACAACAGACTGAATATATCAACTTAACGGATATAGCAGATAACAAGTTTTGCAGATTAGGCGACTTAACGGATTTAGCCAATTAAACAAACTAGCAGATTTTAGCATATAACAGATTAGGCATCTCAACAGACAAATTTAACAGACTAGGCATCCCAATCTAATTAGCAGTTTAGGAAGAATTGGCAGATTAGAACTAGCAAATTAGGAAAATATATTAGATTTAATCATTCCTTAAGGTTTCACAACATATCTTGCCTAAATATAAATCTTGCCTAAGTTCACATGCATAAATAAGAGTCATGATTCCCAATATGATCATTTATCCCATGTTTGCATTAAATTCACATAGCACAGATTATGGTCATAATTTACCATATATCATATGTTCCCCTTTTTATTAAACTTGCAAAGTACAGAAGATCCATATATAGATTATACCAAATATAACCATAGATTACTATGCATTTCATATATCCCAAAGATCCCTTACTTAGGTGTTTATTTACATAATAGATATCCTACTTCCATGTAAATCTTTCTACCTAAGCCATATTCCTTTTTTTTTAAAGTCATAGTCCATTATATAAAATATGCCCAAGGATCTAGATCTAACCTGTATTATGTCTTTCTATTCAGATCTTAATTTTTAACATGCCTTATATTCCAGATTTACAAGTCATATATTATCATATGATAATCCCAAATTGTCATATATGCATAGATCTAGATCTAGTTTACAACCTATGTCCTTCACTCAAATCAGTCACAAATCAGTCCAATTATGTATCATTCATTTTATTGTCCCAAATATTTTAGCGTATGTTAATCTCTTATGAGATTGGCTCAGGCTCGTGGTAGCCTGGCTATAGAACAAAAAGAGGAAAGAGATAAGATAGATCCAAACAGAACAAAAAAGAACAGATATAATCTCATATTCAGATTTACAATTCATGTCACAATCAGAATTAACATTTATATCGGAAAATAACTGTAATTGCCATGATTGGATTAAAGAAAGAACTTTAACTTGTTGTAGAATCTTTGCAGAAACTTTAATCTCTAGTTTGAATTGAGTTGCTTAGGCTGATGTTGATTATCTTCTAGTTTTGATTCGAGCAGAGTAGCGACGCCATTATTTTATTTTAGTTAGAATAAAGGCAGAGTATAGGTAGAATGAAGTTGTGTGGAGAGAAAGTGAGGTTTGGGGGTGTTTTTGTAGGAGAATAGGGTGATTTAGAGCCTTCAGATCAGTCCGGAAGTCATCAGAATCGTACAACTCGAATACACATCATCCAGCCACTCAAAAGAAGACACGTCACCTCAGAACACTCCAGAATTCGGTGCTGGATTTGTATGGGCGCACTTGGCAGGTGCGCCAGTGTATTTTTGTACTGGCGCACTTCACAAGTGCGCCAGTGTATTCTGGCCTGTTTCCGGTTTTTCTGCCTAACTTCGTTCGTCCATATCTTCTTCATACGGACTCCGATTTACGCAAATTCGGACTCTATTTCGCGTATTTTTCCGAGACGAACACAATGGCGCAACCCGTTTCCCTTATTTCTTCTCCTAAAAATTAATTATACCTTGATTTTTAACTCTTATGTTTATAGAAAATACGGGGTGTTACAGTGATCGTCCGGACGTACGTGGGGATCGATGGGTTTGCGAGGTATTTAGTGCCTCCGGTTTCGTTCAGACCCAGAACGAACTTGTAAATGGACTGTGTGTCTGACATTGGATTTTATTCTGTGTCGATTGATCTCTGTTAAATATACATCTGTTTGGCGGCGGAGAATTTATTCTTTTGCTTAACGCCCTTCTCTGAAACGCACGAGCTCAGAGGTTGTGTATCGATGGACATCAGTCGCTTGGCATGAATTGCCAGTGTGGCATGCCTAAGTGGCAAATGATCAGGACTTCTGTTGAAAAGCAAAGTCTTGTGGTGATGATCAAAGCACCGCCTGTGTGGTGTAGCTTTGTGTGTAACATGAAATCGCGAGCCTCACACCCCGGTATGAACCAGAAACGGGAGGAAGGACCTCAGGGAGGACATGCGTTTCTTCCTAGCTAGGGTGGTGTCAGTGACCTACCAGCCCTGACATTTATATACTTTTCACCTGTGTGGTTGTTGCTGTTGCGAGGCGCCTTGGTTTGATCGGACGATCCGGGTCCGATGGAGTCATTCGTTGGCTCGTTTACGACCCAAAGGGCGGGGAAACGTATTGTTCAGGAATTTTAATCCACATCGGTGGACCGGCCCTGTCGCTCCTAGGGTCACTCGAGCTCTGATCCTGAGACTCGGGCTAGGCAGTCTCGAATTCGGTAAGGACAATCTTTTGCCTTGGTTCATGACGGAAATCCAATTTCCAAATACGTGACTGTGCGGTTTTGATTGTATACCTATATATGGTGACATAGTGGTATGGGGCATTAATGCCGTCTATGATTGATAGTTATGATTTGAAATTGTTTTTGAAACAAATAAACACTAGTCATAATATCAAATGCTTTTGTTTTATTCGTATCAATCATATTTTGGTCATTATAAGGTAAAACTCTATCCTCCGGTTTGCGTTGCATTATGTGATGGGAACTGAGTCTTATAATGGCTTCATTTTTTATGAAATGCATTGCGTTGTTTAAAAGAAAGATTTGTTTTAGAGCACTGGCAATCCAATGGAGAAAACCCGTTCCACGAAAGTGGCGTGGTCCGGTGATTAGCCAAATTATATATGTGTTGAGTAGATTTCTCATACCAGTCCCATGACTGACTCGTAGTTTCACTTTCAAACTCGGGTGCCCCTTTTTCTACACGGGCAGCCTTGTATTCAGGTTTAGCTGGTTCTTTCTGGATAGCTGGAGCTGAAGATGGATTCTATTATTTATCTCTTTTTATGCTGTTCAGCTCATATTGTACATATTTTGTTTATTTCCGCTGTAGACATTTATGTATAGCTGAACTGTATTTGTACTAAGTAAAATCCTGTATACTGTGTAACTCTGATGATTACTTTTATCCAGTATATTCTATTGTTCATTATTTGGTGTATTTATTTAATTTTGTTCTGCTATTATCGGTTTCTGTGTTATATTCCACGGATTACCCTTGCCGCCATCAGTACGGGGTTTGGGGCCGTCTCACTACATTTGGATTTAAACAGATGTTTAAATAAAACATCGCTATGCCAAATCAAAACATTACATTTATTAACTAAATTCACTTAACCATTACTTAGTTAAAAATGGAGTCAATCAAGTTGGGGTTTAGTTACCTCTCAGACCTTAACTGAACAACATTTGCAACCTCGAAATAGACAGTTCACCTTTTAAACCTTTAACAAACTTCCTTACGTAACTCTCGGATTCTATTCATGAATCCACTTCTTTATTGAAACACTGATTATAACTATAGCGTTATAATTCCTACTTCGAAATATCTAACTTCAAAATATAGCTTTTATTCCTTAATTTAACTAAATAACTAACTAGCCAATTTATAACCAAATAAGTAAATCTTGATTAAAAACGGAAAAAGTGAATAGTAATTTCCCGAATTCGATATAATCGAATTTCAACGTATAACTCCCTTTCGAATAATCTCTATTCGATAACTCCATTTCGAATAAACTATATTCTATTAACTCTCTTCGAATAACTTATTATCGATTAACTCATTTTTTTGGAATAACTACTATTCGATAACCTCACTTCGAATAACTAATATTCGATTAACTTACTTCGAATAACTAATATTCGATAACCTTACTACGAATAACTAATATTCGATTAACTTACTTCGAATAACTAATATTCGACTAACTCCTTTGGATTAACTCATTTGGATTAACTCGGTTTGATTAATTCATCTTGACTAACTTAACTCGATTAACTCAACTTGATTAACCTACTTGATTAACTCAACTTGACTAACTTAACTCGATTAACTCAACTTGATTAACTTACTTGATTAACTCAACTTGACTAACTTAATTTGACTAACTTAACTTGATTAACTCAACTTGACTAACTTAACTTGATTAACTTACTTAATTAACTCAACTTACTTAACTCCTATCGAATAACTAATAATCGATTAACTTATATTCGAATAACTATGTCTGTTTCAACTTTATTTCGAATGGCTAACATTCGATTTAACTCCGTTCGCTTTACTCTAGATTGCAGCGATCACAATGGTTACGCCTGATTCCCTCAGGAAACATCCGACAGCCATAGGCTATATGCAGCCCTGCGAATTACGCTAGCAGTCGTATGAAATGGCAACTCATCCTGAACAACTATGTTTGACTAACTCTATCTCAAATAACTATGTTCGATCAACTCTAGTTGAATAACTAATATTCAATTTATCCTAATTCGATTAACCATGTTCAATTACTCTATCTGGTTAACTCTTACTGGTTAACTCTATCTAATTAACTCTAACAGGTTAACTCTAATCGATTAACTCTAACTCTAATCGATTAATTCTAACTCTAATCGATTAGTTCTAATTGATTAGCTCTAACTGGTTAACTCTAATCATTAATTATAATTGATTAGCTCTAACTGGTAAACTCTAATCGACTAACTCTTATTCAAATAAATTATATTTGATAACTCTATTTGATTACAAGTACTTCCTTTTCTATTTGTCTATATTTATTTCATATAAATATTTCCTTTTTATAATTCTATTTATTTCATAGATATTCCCTATTATAACTTTATTTATTTCCTAAATAAATATTTCCTTTTAACTCCAACTATTTATCAAATAAATTCTTTTTTTATGTTTATTTAATTTCTAAATAAATAATCCTTTTATACTTCTATTTATTTCTTAAATATATATCCCATTTCAGTTCTATTTATTTAACAAATAAATCTTCTGTTTACATTTGTTTTACAAATATTTTTTTTATATTTGTTTTACAAATAATTTCCTTTATATTTCTTTGAATTTATAATTATTTCCTTTTATAAAATCCTTTTCCTTTTATATATAAAATCCATTGATTTTATATAAATAATTTATTTTCAAAATATACTTTGAAAATCCCCTTTTTACATCCCAGTATTTCTAACAGTATTTAAAATACCAAATAATAGTGATAGATATCATTCAAACACACATAATCCACAATAGATTATATATCACATCATATATTAGAATATATGAATAGAACAGTATAATAAATATTGAGAAATCCAGTTGGATCCCTCCAACCTGTTTCCCTGCATCACAAATGTTAAACAATATAATTCCCATCAATTTCATTTCAATATGAAATATTCTGATAAACAGAATCAATATTTGATTAACGATATATATATATATATATATATAACTATATCGTTAATTTCAACCAATCAATTAGCAGTTCAACCAAACAGTCAACACACAAAATCAACCATCATTTATCAGTTCTAAAAATACGTTATAAAAATATAACTGTTCAGAGTTGGTGAGTTTTACTCACATTGGCAGTTCATCGTTAAATAACGGTAAACTGTTGTTGATTCGGATCAGACAATTTATTTTGCTATAAATTGTAATGAGCTCGAATTCACTTCCAATCAGTTTCATTGCATGGCCGCCGTCTATACGATCCCAATGGATCCTGTTTTTCCTAATTCCGATACCGTACGATAAAATTATATAATTTACAAGTTTGTACATTATAAATCAAAATAAATTGAATTTCCTTTTATAATCTATTTGGGCTTAACCTTAAATTTTCCCGGTCAAACTCCTCTCTCAAGCCTAAACCTGCTTCTTCATTCATCTCCTCCAAATACCGCTCGCGTATTTCCTCTTGCTTCTGAAACAACTCCCAAGCTTAAACCCAATTCTTGCCTCCACCAAATCACGAAATAATCACACCAAATAACTCAGCATTTGAATCTCGTTAACCCTATACCATCACCTTCAAACTTGAACCATCCACTTAAAGTCTGACGTCCACCTGCAATTGCGCACAACTGTGCATCACCGAACAAAAAGCCCATGGAATTCTCCCATACTTTGCAAACTGGTGCGCTTTTCTATGATAAACCCAAACGTAATACTCACTCCATCCATCAATGCCTTAATCGCCCAAAAACCTGTGCCCTAGCCTTATTGTGCATTTCCAGTAACAAGAAAAATGATGTCGAGTATGTTAAAATCATACTGGGATGAAGAGCGGCTCACCGCAAATCCATATTTCTTAGTTTTGGGATTTAAGAGATTTTATTTGATTTTGTTTAGATTTTTACAAGTTGCGTTTTGATTTTTGAGGAGTAGAAAAAAATAGCAGATGAGAGGTTGTTGACTACGGGGAAGATGTATAAGGGTTTGAAGGATAAAGACATTTATGTAGAACATTTTTATTTATTTATTTTATTCGATTATTATATTGAATTTTAAGCAAACACTATTTTTATTTGTCCTCTAAAATTCCTGTAATCATACATGATGCCCAAAATTCACGAAATTGGACATGCAGCTATAGTTTGACATTACAGACCCAACAAAACTGGTTTCGTGGAACTCCGACTCCGTTTGCTCACACAACGTATTTTTAACCATCAAAATACTGACTGTTTTTCACATTAAAAATCTGTACGGTCACACATTGACCCCAAAAACCACGAAACTTGAAATCTAACAATAATCTGACATTATGGATCCAACAAAATTAGTTTCGTCAAAAACGGAGGTCGTTTCCAAAACTGGCTACTTTTAAAGCCCTAAATAACCCATTTTAAATATATAAATATATTTAAAAATACTTAAATTAAATATTTAAAAATAAATATTATTGTATATATCCACAATAGAATATCATACAGCTCTAGAATAATCCTCCATGGATTTCTAACTCGATATTCAAATCCCGGTTGAATCGATATTCGATTTATATTGAAATTCCTTTTATATATCGTTATAAATTATAAAGGAATTCCATAGCAATTTTTTGAAATTTTGATTTGGACATAAATCAAAATCTACACAATGAAATCCCAATTTTTCTCTTCCACTAGAAAAATATACTTCACCAGCTCCTAACGTTTCTTGTTTCACAGAAATCCGATTTAAAACGGACCATATATATTCAATTGAAGTTCAAATCGCCAAAAAGCGAACTACCGCGCCATTTCGAGCTCAATTTTAATTATATTAAAATTATACGTTCAACTGTCGTTTATATAATATATTCGTTATTCTAATTCAAATTCTAAATTGAATTATATATTTTGAATTGCCCAATTCACAGAATATTGTGAATTCTACTATTTCTGACTATTTCAAAAATTAAATATATTATTCTATTATTTAATTTATTTTAATATTCACTATTATTTAATTCTAGTCATTTTAAATAACCATACCATTATTTAAATAATTAAATAAATTATTTATATACTGAAAAAATATGGGTCGTTACACTTTTTGTCCTGCAAATTTACTTCATACGACATAAGATTACCTATCATCCCTTCAGATTTCATGGTTGAAAGATCGTTAGCTTCTTTGATAGCTAAAAGCTTTCTTTACCATTCATCCGTCAAAGAGTTTAAAATCTTTGGTACTATATCAAAATCAGTGTATTTCTCACATAAGCCCATTAATGAATGATAAATATTCTAAATTCTTGAAGACATATCGTTGATAGATTCATTTTCATTCATTCTAAAATTGAATTTTAAGCATGGAGATCTTGTTTTGTTTAACCTTGCTAGTTCCTTCGTGAGTTACTTTGAGTGTTTGCCAAATTTCGAATGCAGTATTGCACATGCAAATTGTAACAACCCGAAAATCTGGGCCAGTTTAAAATTTTTATTTTGGCGATTTTAGCGAATTTTGAACTTTTAAAATGAATTATTTTAAATAATATCGACGAGAAATTTATTTTGAATAGAATCGAACGTATATATTATATATGTCGTCGTGAGAATATGAATATTTATTTTAAATTATAAATAGAATTGAAAATGGCGCGGTAGTTCGATAATTCGATTTCAAACTTCAATTGAATGTACCGGTGCAAAATAAACCGGATTTTAGTGAAACCAAAAATAATAGAATCTATTTGAGAATATCTTTCCAACGAATCCGAAAAATCGAAATTTCATAACGGGGATCAAAAGATATGTCCAGTTGAAAATTCTGAATAGTCGCTATGGAATTCAGGCCCTTAAAAATGGGAATTTTGCAAACGACCTCGGATTTCGACGAAACCACTTTTGTTGGGTCCGTGATGTCAAGTTATTGCTAGATTCCAAATTTCATTATTTTTCGAATCAATATGTGAGCATGGCAAAAGAAAACGTGTTTGACCAGTTTTAGTTGATTTTAATCGACTGGAAAATGGCCATTTTTCCAATGGTCTCAGAATTTGATGAAATTAGTTTGTTAGGACCGTAACGTCAATACGAAACTAGAAAATATTTTTCGGGAATTTTTCTAGTTAGTGTGTGGCCCTGATAATTTGAAATGCGTGTTCAAATTCAATATATAGAGTTATATGTTGATTTTGACGAAAACTGATCGAAGCGATCGAATCAGCTTATGATACATATCCCATTGTGTTCGAAATGGGGGTAATTAGCTATGGACGACAGTCGTTGGGCCTCGTTTGGTGTTCGAATTAAAAGTCAACTTTCATGGATTTAAAAATTTAAAAAAAAAACCCTCTCCCTTTTAACTTCTCTGCCCCCCCCCCCCCGGTTCAAAAATCGATTCAACAAAAAAAAGAAGAAAAAAAGGCGATGGAGAAGGAAGGGGGAGGAGCCGCCGCTCCTCCCACCGCCGCCCATCGCGACTTCCTCCTAGTGGCGGGCGCCACCGCCCCTCTCCACCCTCCCTCTTCTCTTCTTCCTCCCTCCTTCTCACTTCCTGACGCGAAGACACCCCCTCCCTCCAGTCGAACCCAGTCGCCCCCCTTCTTTCCCCTGCGCCTCCGCCTCCTCCCCCCTCAGCAAGCTGCCACCACCTAAACCCCCTCCCCAAGCCGCTGTAAGTTTTTTTTTCTTATTTATTTACTTTGTTTTTAATATTTTTATTTATGTGGAGTAACTAAAAATAATATTCTCAACTGAAATAACCTTGTCGTAAGGTATTCGATCAATATGTATGAGCATAGAAGTTATTTTCAGTTTTAGAATTAAAAAAAATTGGATTTTTACTTAGGGGAAATATTAAAAATATGATTTTTATCATATGTGAAATATAAAAATATAATATTTTGTATTGGAGAAGTCAAAAATATAATTTTTATCGCATGTAAAGGTTGAAAATATAATTTTCATATTATATAGATAATAAAAATGTGATCTTTATATGGTAGGATATTTTTATGTAGTGAAAGACGATATTTTAATGTAGTGAAAGACGATATTTTTATGTAGTGAAAGACGATATTTTTATGTAGTGAAAGACGACATTTTTAAAGTAAGAAAAGATGAAATCTTTATATTTAAAAAGGCGAAATCTTTATATTTAAAAAGGCGAAATCCTTATATTTAAGAAAATACGAAATCTTTATATTTAAAAAGGCGAAATCTTTATGTAGAGAATAGCGTGATAAAAATAGAATTTTTATCTATATAGTAGCAATGTAAAAATAGAATTTTTATCTATATAGTAGCAATGTAAAAATAGAATATTTATCTATATAGTAGCAATGTAAAAGTAGAATTTTTATCTATATAGTAGCAATGTAAAAGTAGAATTTTTATCTATATAGTAGCAATGTAAAAATAGAATTTTTATCTATATAGTAGCAATGTAAAAATAGAATTTTTATCTATATAGTAGCAATGTAAAAATAGAATTTTTATCTATATAGTAGCAATGTAAAAATAGAATTTTTATCTATATAGTAGCAATGTAAAAATAGAATTTTTATCTTTATAGTAGCGATGTAAAAATAGAATTTTTATCTATATAAAAGTGAAGTGAAAATTCGATTTTTATATATTGAATAGCAATATAAAAATGTATATGTAGTGGCTACGGGCGACGAAAGTGACAAAATGCGAGAACGACGAATATTTCTACATAAGAAGAGTCGTGGAGTTAGGATAGCTATCGGTGAGAACTTCTCACTCTAAATTTCTTTTTCTAGTTATATATATACTAGGATGCAGACGGTGCTTAGCAGCACCCGACACCCGTCATCCACAGACCATGGATGGCTTGTTTGTTTGATTGATGTGTTGTGAAAATTGTTTGTGATGTTGATGTGAAATCGATGATAAATTGTAGATGATTGAAATAAATTAATTATCATTAAAAAAATATAATTTTTAACATGAATATGAATATAGTGAATGTGAGAAAATAAATATTTATAAACAAATCGCCCGATTTGTTTATATACACTGATTTGACTGATATTGATTGGGTCGATAAATTTTACACATCGCCCAACTGCACAAATAAAAAATCTGTGTTTGTGGATTTGAAACCCCACACGGGTGTTGGGATGATATTTGGCGTACATTAATCCCGAATATTTAATTGTATGTCGATCGATTGGTCGACAGACAGTGTAAGCGTTGATTATTTATATTTGATGCTTATGCAGTTGTGTGGTGCACTTTGGATGATGGTTGATTGTTTATCGTTGTTATTACATACATGTGTTGTATGGAATCCATATAATTAACGTTATATGGTGATTGATTGGGCCTCATTCCAATTGGGAAAATAATGAATATTTTAAAAGAAAATTCATGTGTTGAATATAAAAATAGTCATGTGTTGACGATGTTCATGTGTTGAAACTATTTATGTGTTGAGTGAAATATTTTAATAATAAAATTCACATCTTTATCATATTTAAAATTAGAACTACTTCACGGTGGAGTCCAATTGAAAATCAAACGATAGATTCCATAATTTTATAAAACATTTTGCATAACAAAAATAGTGATGTGTTGACAGTACTCTTGTGTTGAGATTAGTCGTGTGTTGAAAGAAATATAAATTCATGTGTTGAATAGAATAAATATTCATTTGTTGAATAGAATAAAGAAGCTTTTGAAAAATATAAAGCCGTGTTGATTAGAGATGCGTTATTTTGACGCGAACAATATTTATATCGATTTTATTCGTTCTATAATGAATATTGAAAAGTGATTTCAAAATGTAATATTTTGAAATGAAATTCAAATTGAATTAAATTCAAATTCAAATTGAAATTTTATTGAATCAATTTGAAATGAATTCGAATCGAATAGAAAATGAATTCAATTCAAATTGAATAGAATTCGAATTGAATTAAATAGAAGGTAAATTCAAATAGAATTGAATTGAAACGAATTAAAATTTGAATTGAAACGAATTAGAATTTGAATTGAATTGCAACGAATTAGAATTTGAATTGCATTGAAACGAATTAGAATTAGAATTGAATTGAAACGAATTAAAATTTGAATTGAATTGAAACGAATTTTAATTCGAATTAAATAAAATTGAAATGAATTCGAATTGAATTGAAATCAAATCGATTTGAAATTGAATGTAGCGTTGAAATGGTTTTGAAAACGAATTTAAAACAATTTAAAAAATACGTTTTAAAAAGGAAATCGACGAAATATATATAATATATATATTATATATATAATGGCCTGAATAGAACGCGCCGCGCCGCGGCAGTTCGTAAATTTCGACCATTGACTTCGAATTGACGTTGCGGGAGATTCGACTGTCGGATTCTCCTAAAACCGGAACCATTGGGTTCGTATCGAAAAGAGCTGTAAGTGCAGTTCGATGGCCGTTGATGGAAATTGACTGTACGGGCCTTGATAAAATTATTAAAAATATCTATAATTTGTGTAAAATCATAAGAGATGATTTGGGAAAAATTGGGCTGAAGAATTCCACATTTGAAAGGATAAAAATATATTTTTGTCGAAATGAACTAGTTTTGAACTAGAATTAAAATCAATTTATTTTTGAAATAAATAAATTGAATTTGAAAGTTATTTTAAAAATAAGCAATATTCCCAATATGTGAATTGGACCGGAGTTGAATCGAAATTATCTTCGGAATATTTCGATATTGGATTTCGTGTAACACCCCGTAATTCTGTGACATTAAGATTCTCATATTAAAGCATAATTAATTTTTAAAAGAAAAATTAAAAGAAAAAGATCCATGCAGTTGTTTAATTTAAGTATTGTAACTAACATGAAAAAGAGAAGTAAGGAGAGAACAATAATTATTATTGTTCTAAGACTTATTAACAAAAGCCTCTGTAGCTCAGTTGGTTAAGGCATTGGATTTGTAGCATGGAGGTCGGGGGTTCGAACCCCGGCGGCGGCATAATTTTTTTATCTTTGTTTTAGAGAGGGCCAACTGAAAATGCAAATATATGTACGTATACAAATTCAAAATTTGAAAGGATAAGAACGTTCATATAAGGAAATAAAGAAAATATATATATACATATGAGAATATAAAAATATATATATATATGCAAAAATATATGTATACAAAAGATAAAATTCAAGATAAGGCTACAGTCAATGAAATATGGCAACATCATTTGAATTTTGAAAATAAAATGAAAGTTGTGCGTATATATATACGCGTAAAATGGTCGTTAGAGGAATTGTATACATATAAGAATATTTCATGTGAATAAAACAGTTAAATAAATTCCAGAAATTCAAAAGTTCGAAAATCAAACTTCTACGCCAAAACAATTCATTCGAAATTCAAATTTCTACGCCAAAATAGCTTGTGGGACCCAATGCTGACTCAGCACTGCGTGTATGATAAGGTTTGGCTAGATTCATCTATGTACCTGGACTATTTTCTTAACTGGGTTCAATGCTGACTCAGTGCTGCGTGTACGATAAGGTCTTGAGCAGCTATATAAATAGCCCTAGTCTTCATTCTCTTTGCACCAATTCTCTTCTATCCTTATGCTGCTAAGATTCATGGCTTCTTCCCCTCCTCTAAATTTTCTTAAATAATTAAAATAAAATATAAATTCAAGACATGGAGATGCTGCTCAAATCTGTTCAAGAGAAGATTCAAATCAAAGTGAAGAATTCAAAGGCTAAATCAACAAACCTCGAGCAACGACATACGAATCTTAACATCGCCGTTCTTCTATTCTAGATCTAATTTCTGTAAGTTGGTTATTTCTAGACTTGAACGTTTTATTTTTATTTGTGACATGAAATTAAAAGGATATAATAAAAATGCCTAATCTCTTCACTTGGATCTGTGTTTATTTAAGTTTTTGGAACTAATTCTTGACTATGGCCCAGAACATACTATGACTTTGATTGACGGCCTATGACTATTGAACAAAGAGGATATGCCTATGCCTATGATCATGATTATGAGAACTATGACCATGAACCTATTGCCTTTGAATTACGAACATGAACCTTGATTTGGGACATACAACATATGACTATGACATTGCCTATGACAATGACTTATGACTATGGGAATTATTTTCCCTTTTGGACTATAAACATTGCCTATAACTATGAACTTTGCCTATGATTCATAATTACGAAAATTGTTGCTTAAGTTTTGTGGCTATGAAATTGGGTCTAAACCCGATTATCTATTTTATCTGTTCCTTGTTTTTCTTTGGTTTTAGACTGTGGGAATTTACCTATTCAGTTAGGTCTACCCATGTTCTTGAACCTATTCTATCTATTGGTTTTAGACCGTGGGAATTTACCTATTAAGTTAGGTCTACCCATATTCTTGAACCTACGTCGTTATCCAAACCTTTTATGCCAGTTATTATCCCTTTTCATAGCATCTTTGGTTCATTCCCTATTTTCTACGAATTTAGATTTATTTACAATCTAGGTTAAATCACGATTATGCGAATGGTGGGAATGCAATTTGGGGAAAATATGAAAATGAACATAAATGTAGTTATAAGCTTGGAAATTGACATAAATTGGGAATATGTATTATGGCATGTTCATAGGAATGCAAATTGGATAAGTTTGACATATTAAATTTAGTATTAGCAAGTAAGATAAATTTTAGGCATGAAATGTAAACTAGTATAATAATTTTGACTGTGAATTAGGAATGTTAAATCAAAATCGTGTTAATTAAAGATTTGGAATAAGTATATTAGCACAATTTTTAATTTAGCCATAATTGTGAGAAATTGTCATGTTTAGAATAAATTATGGTTAGTGACACTTAATTTGGTATAATTTACATACCAAAAAGTATAAATATGATAAATAAGAGGGAACGGGCCATAATAATAAATGTGACAATGTACATTAAAAGTGTAATAATGAAATAAGTAAATTAGGGGTAAATTTACTTATAGAATTTGTCATAAATGATAAATTGTTCATTTACCACAAAATATGTAACTTGCATGTAGGTAAAGTTTTGGCCATAAATTATAAACTAGGATATTTAATCTAGTTTTGGCAATGAAATAGGAAATGGCCTGAACTGCAAGTTGGGTTAGGACTTGGGCCTAGAATATAAGTATACTAGTGGGCAGGACAAAATGAAAATGGTATAGGCCAAGTTTATTTAAAAAGGGAAAATGGACTTTGAAGATAAATTGTTGACAATTTATATATGGACAAAAGAAAGGTTTTCTCTTTGAATAACACATACACCTGAAAGTTCTAGGGTGACAGAGAAGATAGTGTCTAGGCTTGGGTTTGGAAAATACAAGTTTCCTGCCCTCCCTGGCTATCCCTAACTGATCCGAAGGACGGGATGGTTGTTTTCAAAACCAGATTTGGAAATTAATCAAAAACCCTTTGAACTTAGAAAACATGAATATGCCTAACCCGAGGTTAGACTGAGTTGCGGTGTAAACCTGCCCGGAACCGACCGGCACATCTAGTAACCGCAACAATATCTGTCTAATGTGAGAGGTTGCGGCTTTAATTTATTAATTAAAGCTAGAACAAGAATGGGAGAGTTAAGTCCATAGAAACACTTAACCAATTTAACACAGTTAAGCAAGAATGGGTGGGTTAAGTCCATAGGAACACTTAACCAACTTAACACAGTTAAGCTAGAATGGGAAGGTTAAGGAACACTTAACCAACTTAGCACAGTTAAAGCTAGAATGGGAGGGTTAAGTCCATGGGAATACTTAGCCAAATTAACATGTTGACTAGACTAGAAGGTGGGGTTAAGTAAAGTTAATACACTTAGCCAATTTAACATGTTAATTAGACTAGAGGTTGGGGTTAAGTAATACACTTAGCCAATTTAATATGTTAGCTGGACTAGACCATAGGGTTAAGTAAACTTGAACGCTTAACCATCAGAATATGATAAATGAATAGGGTTAAGTAAAAAGCATAAAGGGATAACACTTAACCAGTTTAACAGGATAAGGGAAGAGGGTTAAGATAGCTTGAATCGACTAAAGACACTTAACCAATCCAACCTGGCGAGAAAGAAAACTAAGTAGTAAACCTCAGTTGAAAAGGGGACTAAGTAGTAAAACTTAGTTAAGAAAACAAGGAATTTGGAAACTAAGTGGTAAACCTTAGTTAGTAGAACTAAGTAGTAATTCTTAGTATAACACGAAGGAGCGGACGTCCATCTGATTTTGAAGAAGACTCCAACGAATTGGGATACGAAGCCCAAGGCTTCGAGGGGACGTGAGGGTACTCTTGGTATCCCTCTGTGAGGCTGTAGATGATCCACCTGGGCGCACAGAGGTTAAGGTCTGCGGTAGAAGAGCCAAGGGTATGCCTTGGTTGCAATATATGGCAACCAAAAGACTAGGATGGACCAGCGTGATTCGGCGAGAAGACGGAAGCCCTGTGATAGCAACTCGTCGTCTACCTACCATCTTCAGTCAAGCGAGACACGTGAAGCAGGAAGGCTGGAGGACTCATACGGACCACATACTTGCTATCTAGTTATGGTTGCGGGGTGTTGTTGGCCATAGAATTAGTGGGGCAGATAGGGGCCTTCGTACAGTTCTCATTTTACAAGGGTGGCCTTCCATTAGTTGAGGGAGGGGTCGAGTGGGACCATAGCCACTGGAAAAACAGACCTTAGCATCTGCATCGGCAGATATTGAAAGCTCCCGACCGAGTTTCGTATTTCTAGAGTAGCCCTGACAGCGGAACTCGGACCGCACATTACTTGACATGTGCATCTAGACAAGCGATAACGATTCGCGATACATGCATGGGAAAAGTCTAGGAACATGTACCACCCTAGGTGGTGTGTCCTAGACTAAAGGGCATCGTTCGACAGGTAGCATAATCCCTAGTTTAGAACTAGGTGGCATAAACCCTGAATCCAAGAAGCATTCAGAAAAATAGCGTAAGTTCTAGTTGAATCTAGAAGGCACTTGATAGAAAACCCTAGATTAGATCTAGGTAATTAAATAATAAATGGATGCTTGAAGGCGATGGAAACTACAGGGATTTGGATCACGTTATCGTTACTAGTATGGACACTAGTTAGGCAGTGCAGAGATATAGAAACCAGAATAATAAGGTAATAGCGAAGCAGAGAAAGTTTTAAAGTATATCCAGTTTATCTTGCCTTAGTATATCTTGTGGTAATCTTATCTTATCCTGTTGACCCTATCATCGTGGTATTGTCTTGTATTCAGTTAATTCATGTCGTTTCATTTTTCCCTGTTCACATGCTAGAAGTTACTGACTTACTCAGGCTTTATGTCTGACTCTGTTTTTCTTTCGCTTCTTTTCTTCCGTTCCCCCCCCCCAGGTAGTTGAGGAGGGAATAGTATAACTAAGGATTAGATTGGACCGTTGCTCTTTCCCCAGCTTGAAGATTTGACGAAGTCGTCCTTGGATTCTCTTTCAGATGCTATGGCTGGCTCTTGCTACATTGGGGAATATAAAATGTTGTTTTATGCTTCTTTATTTTGTAAAGACAGATGATACTCTGATATTGTAAAAGAATCTTATACAGACTATTTTATCAATAAAGCAAAGTTCTATTTTCCACTGTTTAATATTTGTCTGTCTTGTAATTTATCTGCATCTTTTACCCAAAATGCTCCATAGAACTTAGTGCATTCCCTTTGTGAGTGACACTAACGGACGTGGGGTGTTACATTTCGTGACTATACAGACATTGTTATGGGAATTTGAAAGATATTTTATATCGATATTTCCAATACGATATTTGTTGGTTTCAGAATTTGATATTGAATATAAGCCGGTATATTTTCTATTCAGAGCCTTGTATTTAATATCAAATGTGATTTGGGTTTGTCGTGAATGGTGTCTGCATTAACACTGTTCTTAAGCCCAATAGAGAAAAAATTAAATCTTTCTATTTAGATTTAATGAAGTGTATCAATTAAATAATATTTAATTGAATTTGAATTTGAATTGGTTTTTGGGTTTATCGTGAGAGGTGTTTTGAACAACACATGTTCTTTAACCCGATTAACAATAGAGTGTGATTTTAGGTTTATCGTGAATCGTGTTTTAGATGACATTGGTTCTTTAACCCAGTTAAAGGCAGAATAATGATTTTTGAGAAGATTAGAACGAAGTGGAGTTTTAATGATTCTTTAATTAGATTGAAAAGTGAATTGATAATTTAAATTATCAAATCTGAAAGGTGATCGAGAATGGAGTACCACCAGTTTTGCTCCAAAGCGATAGTTAAATCTTTAATTAGATTTGAACGTGAAGCGATAGTTAAATCTTTAATTTGATTTGAACATGAAATTGTAATTAATTTTACCGATAGCACCGTGGTGTTAGATATGGAGTATTACCAGTTTCGCTCCATGGGATGAATAGGTTGGGATTGGGAAATAAAATAAATAATTACTTCGATGTGGTTCGCTAATCCCAACTAGGTTGAAATGACATCCGAAGGAAGATTAAAGAATAAATTTAGAAGAATTTATCTTGGATAAAATTAATGGGAACATTTCCCTAAGAATGTGATTTTGTGAATAAAAGAATATTCTGAATTGGAATGAGGCGTTCGTTGTGTTTGTGTAACATTTTTTTATTATATACGTGGGTTATTCAGAAAGGCCGGGTTATACCCATTCTGAATAACCGATTCGACGAGATGTCGAAGATGAAGACGGTGGTTGAAGACCGGAAGTCTTCACATCGTTTGGGTGATTACCGATGATCTTGATTGGGCTGTTGTAACACCCCGTGTATTTTATAACAGTGAAATTCACAAATTAAAGTATAATTAATTTCAAATCAAAGTATTAAGGGAAACGGGATATGCCATTGCGTTCGTCTCGGAAAAATACGCGAAATAGAGTCCGAGTTTACGAAAAACAGAGCCCGTATGACCAAATTATGGCCCGATGAAGTTTCAGAAAATTCAAATTTCGAAAACAGATTTGAATTTCAGCCCAATCAGAGTAGGCGGGAAAATTCCCGCCCAAACCCACCAGGTCGACCTGGGGGTCGACCCTAGGGTCGACCTGACAGGCCAGGTCGACCTGGGAGTCGACCTAGGTGTCGACCTGGGGGTCGACCCTAGGGTCGACCTGACAGGCCAGGTCGACCTGGGAGTCGACCTAGGTGTCGACCTGCCCCAGGCAGGTCGACTCTAGAGTCGATCTGGGGGTCGACTGGGGAGTCGACCTGGCCCCTGAGCCAGGTCGAACCCGGCCCACCCTGGCTGGCCTGGTCTGTGTTTAGTCGATTTTCTGAGCCTTGCCTTGTCACTAGGGCTAGGTGTCAGCTCCTCGTTGGTCTCTCCTTTGAACGAACGGCTATTATTAAACCAAGCTCCATCGACGGTCTAAATCAACTCACAAACTCTATAAAAAGGACCTAAGACTAACCCTAATTCACACAAACTAAAATGGAGATGAGACCGTCATGCTGCTGAGGAGAGACTGAGGATAGCCGTCAGAAATAGAGAGACAATTAGGAGATAATTCAAAGCTTAAAGCAACGTTAATCAAATCAAAGCAACGCCTACAACAAAGGAGAGCATCTCCAAATTCAGATTCCTGAATTGAAGATTCGTCATACGTTGTAAGTAGAGTGCTATTCCGATGTGAATTAAATAATTGTGTTGATTTGTGTAAAGTAAGAAATGGAATTGGGGCGATAATAATCTATATTTGTATTTTGCTTTGATGCTAAACGATTTGGGAATATTATGGTATACGATTGGATATTTGCAAGTACGCGATTTGCGTTGGAAGTTAACAACGAAATGGAATTATGGCGATAATAACTTATATTTGTATGTTATTTTGATTCTAAATGATTTGGCAATGCTATGATGTACGATTGGATTCATACAAGTATAAGGTTTATGTTGACAACCACATGTTGTGGAATTTTAATTGGGATTCATGCAAGCATATGATTCATATTGAAAACTACATGCCTGTGGTAGTTATTTACAACACCCATTTGATAATTGCAAGTATATGATTCATGTTGAAAACAACAACTATGTGTTGTAATAGTTTATTTGAAATTCATGCAAGTATATAATTTATTGTTATGCCAACATGATGTATAATTCTATGGTCATCTTTAGTGTAATTTGGTCCATTTGAGTATTATGATTCATATGAAGTTATGTTGGAATTGGCATTATAGTTCAAGTATAAAAATCATGCTTTTGTGATAGTGACAAAAGCAAGCATCTTTGTGAACTTGTATTAATTTTATGAACATGACTAAACTATGTTTGTTATTATGCCCAATTGAAAAACATGTTTTTAGGCTTATGTTGTTATCATAATCATATGATAATATATGTGACACATAAGTTACATTGGAATTACATTAGAATTACATTCCACTTGCAAGTTCACATAGATAGAATAAAAACCATGATTTAAGTTTAGGTATGTTTATGCTATAATTCTATAAATGGATTAAAAACCATGATTCATATAAGAATTAGGTTGGGATAACTCTAGTTGAACCATACTTTTGTATTAGTGACAAAAGTAAGTACCTTTTTGTTAACATGTAGTGATTTTATGAACATGATTAGTTTATATTATGCCTAAATAAAAATATAGACTTATATTTCTAGTCCAGACCATGTGCCAATAATAATGATATATATAATTTATTTAGATTCTTAATTTCAAGTTTACATGGTTAGTTGAACCTATAATTCATGTTTAAGTATTGTCTATGCATTAACCATATGAGTAAATGATTCATGTTTAAGTATTGTTTATGCCACAATCATATGAATAGAATGATTCACGTTTAAGTATTGTTTATGCAATAATCATATGAATAGATTGATTCATGTTTAAGTATTGTTTATGCCACAATCAAATGAATAGAATGATTCACGTTTAAGTATTGTTCATGCCATAATCATATGAATAGAATGATTCATGTTTAAGTATTGTTCATGCCATAATCATATGAATAGAATGATTCTTGTTTAAGTATTGTTTATGCCATAATCATATGAATAGAATGATTCATGTTTAAGTATTGTTTATGCCATAATCATCTAGAATGATTCATGTTTAAGTATTGTTTATGCCATAATCATCTAGAATGATTCATGTTTAAGTACTGTTTATGCCATAATCATATGAATAGAATGATTCATGTTTAAGTATTGTTTATGCCATGATTATATGAATAGAATGATTCATGTTTAAGTATTGTTATGCCATGATGTTACAATTGCAAGTTCACATGCGCCTACTCTATGTTAACTGAATCGTTCGTTGCAAGTTCATGCGTTCACACTCCCCTTTTTCATGTTACCTTATAAACACCATGTTATAAGCCTCCCCTTTACATTTGGCTAAATTGGGTTTAAGTATTAAACCCAACACACCTTACATTGGAGCGAACGTATAAAACGGGGGTAATGACGTTTGGGCTAAAATATAGAACATATGTGTTGGCATGTTTGACGCATGCCAACAACCTTGAAAAACAATTAAGTGGCATAAATAAATCTTAATCAATAAAGATGAATTTGAATAATGGGCCGCAAATATTTACATATAAAAAGAAAAGAGACAAAATATGTAAATGTAGAAAATACGATGTGTTTAACCCGAGGTTGGATTGAGTTGTGATGTAAACCTGCCCGGAACCGCCCGGCTGTCCAGTAGTCACAACAATACCTATCCAATGTGGGTGGTTAAACACGGAGCCCAATAAGGACCCGAGGTTAGACTGAGTTGTGGCGTAAGACTGCCCGGACCCAACCGGCAACAGGCAGCCACAACAATACCTGTCTAATGTGAGAGGTCAAGGCTTTAATAAGATAATTAAGGCTGAGTCAGGAGTGATAGGATTAAGTAAATTAAATTAATACTTAATCAAAATGGAACATGCTAAACTAAACAGACTGATTTGGGGGTTAGGTTTATAAAACACTTAACCAACTTAGCATGTTGGCTAGAAATAGAAAACCTAGTAGCGGGGGACCCTTTTCAGCAGTAACCCTACAAGGTGTATCAGGATACCCTGAACTAGGCAGGGTGGGGCACGATTATTAGGCTGACTATAAGAGGTCAAATCGACGGCGGTGGTGCAGCAGTGTAGGTTCTAACGGGGTGCGGGCGTGCACACACTCCGACGCAGAAAAATAAGGCACTGGGCACCAGTAGCATACCTGTGCATTCTAGGAGTGTGTCGGGCCGCCACCATGGGACTTGATACACCCCATGTTGGGACCGGCATAGGTAACCACAACATCAGGGGCCTTAAGACACATGTAACTATGCGAGTAGGAGCCGATCATCAGAAAAAGGATCACTTCACCCTGATTATGGGGTGCCTGTTGGGAACTAGTTTATATGGGTATAGAGATTAATATGGGGTACGATAGTATATTCGACCCTAGACAACTTAACTTAGTTTATGGTGCTTTCCCATTTCTAGTTTATACTTATCATACCCAGTTCTTTATTCATAGACTGGATAGTCCTAGACTTACTCAGGCTTTATGTCTGACTCTACTTTTCTTTCGTCTTCTTTTCTTCCGTTTCCCCCCCAGGTCCACAGGGAGGGAATACCGCAGCTTAACCAGCCTTCATATCCAGCTTAAAGAGAAAGAATGTATTGCTTGGATCTTTTTGTTTCGGACTATGGCTTTGGACAGCAATTATGGGACTTTTGCAGTTTATTTATGTTTTCTCTATGCTTCTTTAAATAACGTAATCAAGACAGTTATGATTTTGGAAGTATTGTAAGACAATTATGGCATGGTTTGTGTAACACGTATTTTGATGAAATAAAAGTTGTTGTTTTCCGCTGTTCAAAAATATGTGTTCTTATATCTGTCTTGTATATCTGTGACTTATACTTATAAAACCTCCACCAAAATTAGGGCATTCCCTTTGAGAGTGACCCTAACGGAGGTGGGGTGTTTCACTTGGTATCAGAGCATAGGTTTACCAGATAAGATAAAAAGTTTTGAAAATTTATTTTTCAAAAAGAAATTTAAAGAAGCATTTTTAAAAGATAAAATATTATTTTATTTTAAAAAGGCAAAGTCCCCCAAAGCCATAGGTACTATCTCTTATCCTTCGTTTTGAATCTATCCTTTTTGTTTCAGCATGTCCGAAGAACTTAACTTGCCAGAGGGTGTACCAATACCTGGTTGGTTTAGACGGTTCTTAGAAGAAAGGGCCTCTCAGCCAGGTCCTACCGTTCCTCCTCCCCCAGCTGCAGGAAATCATCCAGCTGCAGCAGCACCTCTTCCTCCACCTCCTCCGCGGGGAAACACTTTTGCTAAGATATGTAAAGATTTTAAAGCTATGGGAGGAAAGGATTTTCATGGAACTGAGTCCTTCGTGGCAGCTAGAAATTGGCTGAAAGAAACCGAGGACTTATTCGTCATCTTTGAGGTAGAAGATAGACAGAAAGTACAACTGGCAGTATGGCTACTTAAAGGCGAGGCTTCCTACTGGTGGGAAGTCACTAATGCAGAAAGACCAGTGGAAATATGGGAGGACTTTAGGGCAAGGTTTGAGGCTAAATTTCTCTCAGACGCGGAAAGGAGCTTGCAGTTGGAAAATTTCTTATTTCTTAAGCAAGGGAATAAGACAGTCAAAGAATATGTTAATCAGTTCGATGAGCTGGCTAGGTTCGGACTGGACCTAGTCAACACCCCACACAAGAAGGCTCTCCGTTTTGTCAAAGGGTTGAATTAGCCATTACACAGTTTGGCCATGACCCATATACCCATGGGAGCTACGTATGAAAGATTGGTACAGATGGCATTGCTGAACGAGGAGGATAAGGGCAAGAAGGAGACAAAGGCAGAAAACTCTCAAGGGAAGAAAGAGGGTTTGCAGCCTAAGAAGACAGACTTTAAGAAGGGCGGGAAAGACAACAAAGAGAAGAGGAATTGTAATTTCTGTGGCAAAGTGGGGCACTTGGTGAAAGATTGCCGGAAAAAGAAGGCCAAGATGAACGACGGATGCTTTTCTTGCGGTGAGACAGGCCACATGGCTAAGGATTGCCCAAAGAAACGAGGACAGGGGCAGAGGGCTGGATCCACCTCAGGGGCACAAGTTCATGTGCTAGAGGCGCCACCTCTGCAACAACGAGGTATAAATACTTCTGTAGAAAGTGTAGTTTATCTTTATGATCGCCCCGTTCGCACTATATTTGATTCCGGCGCATCACACTCCTTTATCTCGTCTGTTTTAGTAGAATCTCTGCACCAAAGAACTAGTATGATAGAGGACCCCTTAATTGTTTCAAACCCAATTGGGGCCCGGCTCATTTGTCTATGATCTGTGTAGGATTGAAAATTTCTATTCTAAGCGTAGAGTTTAATGTAGTGCCTTTGTTTTGGGCCATTGGTTGATTCTAGTGATGGAGTGGTTATCCAGTAAGGGTGACCATCTCGGTTTCGAAAAGAGGGTAGTTAGACTCTTGACTTGCCTCGGTAATACCCTCGAAGTCGCAGGTAACCTTTAGGGTTCTATCATGATTTGTTTCCTAGAATCTCTTGACACATTTATTGGTAATTTGTAATCCGATCGAGTAGTGTTCGCCTCTAAGGCAGAAGGTTCATTTCACTTATGCATGAGTTGTGGAGAATCACCTTAGTAAGTACATTTGGCAACATGGTTGGCATTTATTTCCGAGAGATAGTTCTTCTACGTGGAATACCTGATAGTAAGTGGACAAGATCCAAGATTCACTAGTGAATTTTGGAGAGCTTGCATGAAACCATGAGTACGCCGTTATGTTTGAACCGAGTATACTAGAAGTAGAGTAAGTGAAAGAGGAACGAGAGGCAACAGTGAAATAGGTTTCAACTCAAATTTTGGAAATAAGAATAAAGAAGCTACGAAATTGTGAAGTTAAAGACGGATAAAGCATAATGGAGTTAAGCTCAAGGAAATGCGACTTAGAAGATTGAAGACTAGATTCGTGCATCATATCTCTTCTTAAGAGTATATCTTTGATCCCTCTCTTCCTGTAGAGCTTACTTGCATGCTATCTTTTGTGTATATCCTCTCGGTCCCATTCTCAATCCAATTTCTGTTGCAAACCCCATAGGGAGTATGACTCATCTGTTAGCAACACATGTTGGGGCTTGAGGGTGTTCGTTGGTTTGACTAAACTTTTTGGGTTTTATAGGTTGTTCTTAGGAAGGGACTCCCTTGTGACCTAAAAGGAGTCCATCATGCTTAGTTTCCTAGAATCTAGTGGTTGGGTTGAGTAATTCTTTGGGTGTCAGTCTGATGTTGATTTCGGTCTTCGGGGCTGATGCTTAGAGAGTTCTTCTCCTAATCAATATATATGTGGCATAGATTTCCAGTTTTGACATTGCCTAATGGGCACAAAGTTTTTACTTGCTTCTATCATTCGACTATACCTTTAGGTAGGACCATTCCCTATTATTGAGGAACAATTGGGAAAATGACCTATAGATTAGAGCTACCCGAAAGATTGGCCGGAGTTCACAACGTCTTTCACGTTTCACATCTCCGAAAATGTCTACATGAGTCTGCTGAAGTGGTAGAGCCAAATATCCTAGAAGAAGTTGAAGTGGAACGCGAAGCAACCATAAGGAAAGTTCCAACCCGAATATTAGGAACGGAAGTGAAGAAGCTACGCAACAGCGAAGTCAAGCTCGTCAAAGTTCAGTGGAGCGACGCCGAAGAAGATGCAACTTGGGAAACTGAAGCTAGAATACGCGTTGCCCACCCTTTTCCTTTTCGAGGGTACATCTTTGATCTTTCTTTTTCTTAAGTTGCGCTTTTATCTATCTTTTTAGGTATATCTCCTCGACCTTATCTTTTAGGTAGAAACTCTTTGGATGAAAACATGTGTTTGAGACATGTTATGATTGATGGTTGCAAGTGGTTGCAAGTGATTGCTAGTGGTTGCTCGTGGTTGCATATACACACACACAATTTAGGTTTTAGATCGGCTCAATCACTTCATATTGCATACGCATATATGTTTGCATTCGTATATGGTTGAACTTTAATATGTTGTCATATGGATGTTGCATTTGTATGAATGATTGTGCACTCATGTAGAATCATGAATAGGAGGATTTGCATACATAATGGATTCATTGCACTTACATAATTCGCATTAAGGAGGTCAACTGAATCAGTAGACCGCCTGATTTTGCATTAGATAAGTACATGTACACACACACTTCGCATATTATCATGAAGCATTAGAAGTCTTTTAAGGACAATGGATGCTCGTGCTTGATGGATGAGTAGATGGATGTTTGGATGTTAGGATGTACATTCTTCCTGAACTTGAAGATTTAGGGACGAAATCCTTTTAAGTGGGGGAGAATGTAACACCCCGTGTATTTTATAACAATGAAATTCACAAATTAAAGTATAATAAATTTCAAATCAAAGTATTAATGGAAACGGGATATGCCATTGCGTTCGTCTCGGAAAAATACGCGAAATAGAGTCCGAGTTTTCGAAAAACGGAGCCTGTATGACCAAATTATGGCCCGATGAAGTTTCAGAAAATTCAAATTTCGAAAACAGATTTGAATTTCAGCCCAATCAGAGTAGGAGGGAAAATTCCCGCCCAAACCCACCAGGTCGACCTGTGGGTCGACCCTAGGGTCGACCTGCCAGGCCAGGTCGACCTGGGAGTCGACCTAGGTGTCGACCTGCCCCAGGCAGGTCGACTCTAGAGTCGACCTGGGGGTCGACTGGGGAGTCGACCTGGCCCCTGAGCCAGGTCGAACCCAGCCCACCCTGGCTGGCCTGGTCTGTGTTTAGTATATTTTCTGAGCCTTGCCTTGTCTCTAGGGCTAGGTGTCAGCTCCTGGTTGGTCTCTCCTTTGAACGAACGGCTATTATTAAACCAAGCTCCATCGACGGTCTAAATCAACTCACAAACTCTATAAAAAGGACCTAAGACTAACCCTAATTCACACAAACTAAAATGGAGATGAGACCGTCATGCTGCTGAGGAGAGACTGAGGATAGCCGTCAGAAATAGAGAGACAATTAGGAGATAATTCAAAGCTTAAAGCAACGTTAATCGAATCAAAGCAACGCCTACAACAAAGGATAGCATCTCCAAATTCAGAATTCAGATTCCTGAATTGAAGATTCGTCATACGTTGTAAGTAGAGTGCTATTCCGATGTGAATTAAATAATTGTGTTGATTTGTGTAAAGTAAGAAATGGAATTGGGGCGATAATAATCTATATTTGTATGTTGCTTTGATGCTAAACGATTTGGGAATATTATGGTATACGATTGGATATTTGCAAGTACGCGATTTGCGTTGGAAGTTAACAACGAAATGGAATTACGGTGATAATAACTTATATTTGTATGTTATTTTGATTTTAAATGATTTGGCAATGCTATGATGTACGATTGGATTCATACAAGTATAAGGTTTATGTTGACAACTACATGTTGTGGAATTTTAATTGGGATTCATGCAAGCATATGATTCATATTGAAAACTACATGCTTGTGGTAGTTATTTACAACACCCATTTGATAATTGCAAGTATATGATTCATGTTGAAAATAAAAACTATGTGTTGTAATAGTTTATTTGAAATTCATGCTAGTATATAATTTATTGTTATGCCAACATGATGTATAATTCTATGGTCATCTTTAGTGTAATTTGGTCCATTTGAGTATTATGATTCGTATGAAGTTATGTTGGAATTGGCATTATAGTTCAAGTATAAAAATCATGCTTTTGTGATAGTGACAAAAGCAAGCATCTTTGTGAACTTGTATTAATTTTATGAACATGACTAAACTATGTTTGTTATTATGCCCAATTGAAAAACATGTTTTTAGGCTTATGTTGTTATCATAATCATATGATAATATATGTGACACATAAGTTACATTGGAATTACATTAGAATTACATCCCACTTGCAATTTTACATAGATAGAATAAAAACCATGATTTAAGTTTAGGTATGTTTATGCTATAATTCTATAAATGGATTAAAAACCATGATTCATATAAGAATCAGAAAAAGGATCACTTCACCCTGATTATGGGGTGCCTGTTGGGAACTAGTTTATATGGGTACAGAGATTAATATGGGGTACAATTGTATATTCAACCCTAGACAACTTAACTTAGTTTATGGTGCTTTCCCATTTCTAGTTTATACTTATCATACCCAGTTCTTTATTCATAGACTGAATAGTCCTAGACTTACTCAGGCTTTATGTCTGACTCTACTTTTCTTTCGTCTTCTTTTCTTCCGTTCCCCCCCCCCCCCAAGGTCCACAGGGAGGGAATACCGCAGCTTAACCAGCCTTCATGTCCAGCTTAAAGAGAAAGAATGTATTGCTTGGATCTTTTCATTTCGGACTATGGCTTTGGACAGCAATTATGGGACTTTTGCAGTTTATTTATGTTTTCTTTATGCTTCTTTAAATAATGTAATCAATACAGTTATGATTTTGGAAGTATTGTAAGACAATTATGGCATGGTTTGTGTAACACGTATTTTGATGAAATAAAAGTTGTTATTTTTCGCTGTTCAAAAATATGTGTTCTTATATCTGTCTTGTATATCTGTGACTTATACTTATAAAACCTCCACCAAAATTAGGGCATTCCCTTTGAGAGTGACCCTAACGGAGGTGGGGTGTTTCAGTTGTACACCCAAGATGAGGGAATCAGTTGGTGATCTTCCAGACGTACTTGGAGATGGATGGATATGCGAGGAAAGTGCTTCCGGTTTCGTTCAGACCCAGAACGAACTTGTAAATGGATTGTGTGTCTGACATTGGATTATATTCTGTGTTGATTGATCTCTATTAAATATACATCTGTTTGGCGGTAGAGAATTTATTGTGAAAACCCGTAACTTCCCCGTAAAGGAAAGCGTCGGATAGTTCAAGAACAAACCACAACAGAACACATACAGAAGAACATTTCATTGTATATTACAACAATGCATCAGATTACAAGAATATACAGAGTATAAATGAATAAATATTACACAGAAATATCAGAGATTTAAATTACATTTAAATACATCGCAGCGGAAAATAATACAATACACAACTAGAGGAGATATATGGATACAAAGCTTTCCGGATATCGTTCCAGCGTAAACCAGGATCCTATGAATATAAATCTGCAAAACCGAAACTACTAGCTGCCCGTGTCAAAATAGGGGCACCCAGAGTTTAGGTTAAAACAATAAAATCCAGGTCAGTCATGTGACTGGTGTGAGAACTAAAACAGTTATTATTCTTTATTTTAAAAGTTAGGTAAATCAAGGGACCACGCCGTATAACACGGAACGGGTTTCCTCCCAAGAATACCAGTGCATAAAACAAACAGCGCAATGCTAAATAAAGAAAAATGAAGCTGTTATAAGACCCAGGTCCCATCACACAATGCAACGCAGCCGAGGATAGGGTTTTCCCTTATAACAGCCAAAGAATGCTTGATACGTTTAAAGCAAATCATTTGATACTATAATAAGTGCATAGTGTATAAAACAACTTCAAATCATAAGTATCAATCATAGGCGGCATGAATGCCCCATAACACTATGTCGCCATATATAAGTTTACAATCAAAACCGCAAGACGTCGTATTGGAAGTTGGGTTATCATTTATGGTATGAACCGAGGCTAGGGGCAAGATCCTCAACCGATTCGAGACGCTCTAGTCCGCCCCTCAGGAACAGCCGCAACTGCCCCTTGGATCGTCAGGGCCGGTCCACCGATGTGGATTATTATGCCTGAACACTACGTTTCCCCGCCCTTTGGGGCGTAAGCCTGGCCCGTCAGCCGACCAGAAGCATCGGCCGAAACCGATATCACGAGGCGCCTCGCTTTTCAGCAAGTAATAATAAGTAACATCCACATGAGTCAAACTCGTCAGCCTGTTCAAGCACTGACGCCACTCATAACTAGAAAGAAACGCATGTCCTCCCTGAGGTCCGTCTCCCGTTTTTGATTCATACCGGGTGTGATACTCGCGAATCAACGTTACACAAAGCTACGCCACAAAGGCCGTGCTTCGATCATCAACCACAAGACTTTGCTTTTCAACAGAAGCCTTGATCATTTGCATCTTAGCATGCCACACAGGCAATTCACTCCATGCGATTGATATCCATCAATATATAATCCCTGAGCTCGTACGTCTCAGAGAAGGGCGTTAAGCAAGAGAATAAATCCTCCGCCGCCAAACAGATATATATTTCATAGAGATCAATCACACGGACTAAAATCCAATGTCAGACACACAGTCCATTTACAAGTCCGTTCTGGGTCTGAACGAAACCGGAGGCACCTAGTACCCCGCATATCCATCGATCTCCAAGTACGTCTGGACGATCACTAACTGTTTCCATCTTCTTGGGTGTACAGCCCAATCAAGATCATCAGTAATTACCCAAACGACGTGAAGACCTCCGGTCTTCGACCATCGTCTTCATCTTCGACTTATCGTCGTATCAGTTATTCAGAATGGGATAAACCCGGTCTTTCCGAATAACTCGCGTATATTTTAAATAAGTGTTACACAAACACAACATACGCCTCATTCCAATTCATCAGTCACTAACCGTAAATTAATCAAGAGAATAATTCCCTAAATATTAACCCCGAAGGCCGAAACCAACATCAGATCAATATCCAGAAAACCATTCTGCTTGGCTAACCGACAGTTAGTTTCTAAATTTCACATTCATAGGGAAAGGCCCCCATTAATTTTATCCAAGATAAATTCCTTGAATTTATTCTTTATTCTATTTTTGAATCTCAATTCAAACTAGTCGGGATTAGCGAACCTTACCGAAGTAATCATTTATTTTAATTTCCCCATCCCAACCTATTCATCCCATGAAGTAAAACTGGTGATACTTCATATCTAACACCACAGTGTTATCGGTAAATTCAATTACCATTTTGTTGGCTTGCTTTTTGACCAAGCCATCCAGGGTCATTCGTGAAAGGAAATCAGGAAACCAAGTCCTCCAGGAGAGTGGAAGAATGGATCGCACGCCATCGTCTCGCCCCTCTTGGATCGCACGCCATCGTCTCGCCCCTCTTGGGTCGCACGCCATCGTCTCGCCCAGGGAACGGATCGCTCTCGTCTCGTCGACGAACGCCACCTCCAGGCGATCCGATCCCCAGCAACGAACCGAACCCACTGACCCGTTCAACCACGAGCTGGTCCTCAGCGATCCGAATCGCATGGATCTGACGACACCTGTTCATAACGGCTAGTTTGACTGTTTCTTCAATGGTGGCGAGGCGATCCGAGAATCTCGGGATTCGTGCCACGTGTCCGCGATCCGTCCGACAAAATCAGCTATAAATAGCCCAGAGCTTGGCATTTTTCGGGAGCTTTTTGGCAATAGTGAATACTGAGTCCGCCATTGTTGTCGAACCACTGGAATATCGAAAGAAATCACTGTTGTACTAGCTTTTAAAGCATAATCAATAAGATATAAAGTGGACGTAGGCTCGTTAACGCCGAACCACTATAAATTCTGAGTGTTATTTTCTTTTTCCTGATTCCTCATTTAGAATTCTCTACGGTTTATAACAATTTGGGTGTTAGGTCCAAATTTCGATCTAACATTTTTGGTGCTTTCACTGAGAACCTCAGCCTTAAAGTTTCGTCATTCGTTTTCTTGAAGATTCCAGCAATTCGGATATCATGGCTGGAAAAAGATCTAAAGTTTCGCAGATCAACGAGACGATCGAGGAGAGTGCGCACGAACTGGGCAACGAAGAGGTTCTGGATCGCGGAGCGCAGGGGGCGATCTGATCCGATGAAAACGCCTCGTTCCGAGTCGATGAAGATGAGACGATCCGCGCTACGGAAGGGGTTGTTACTCGATCCCGAGGCAACGCCTCGCAGCCTCCACGCACCATGACCGCGAGTCGATCCCAGGGGGGCGCAGCGAACCGACCTCCACGAACCGCAGCTACCCAGACTGATGGTCAGAACACAACTCGACCTGGAAAAGAACCCATGACCCACTCCTATCGTCCTGGAACCTCTGCTCGACCCGGTCCGAGCACTATGCCCATAAGAGAGGGTGATGATGACCATTATGATCCTACTGCTCCGGTTACTGAAGGGGATCTTTCCCGTTTTGTCGAAATGTAGGATAGGTTGTTTGATGAGTTAGCCGCCCAAAGGCAGGAAAATTCGATCCTACGGCAAAACCTGACGGCTATGGATAGAAGACTTGATGAGTTGACAAGGCAAAGAACATCGCCAGTTCGTCCACTCACTCCAGCATATTCCTCTTCATCTGAAGAATCGCCGAGACCTCCGCGGCGACCGTATGAAAGAGCCGAAAACATAGAACAGCTTCGGTTCGGGACCCTGCCCTCACAAGAAGAAGAAGAACTAGGGGCAGGACCCACAAACCGTAATACGGATGGTCAAGCAACGACCCTCAGGACTCGAGGCATGAACAGTCCTGTGCATGACAGACCACCTCAGCCTCGTCGCCGTACCCATACTCATGATATCGGGGGGCAGCGAGGCCCCGTCCAAGCCCCAGATTTTGTGGCTGCTCCCCGAAGAGAGATCAGAGAGCCTCGTCGGGCCAGAGGCACTGATCCTGAGCCTCCTTTGACTAGTGCAAACGTTGCAGCCATGGTTCACAAGATTTTGGCCGACAGCTGTGGACAGCGGAACGAGGATTGGGGGATTGACCGTAGTCATACTCCTTTTACTGACGATATTTTGGATGCAACTTTTCCAAGGCGTTTCAACATGCCGCAGATGAACCGATATGCAGGAAGATCTGATCCTGTTCAACACCTGATGAGATACTCTTGGACGATGACTGCTGCCGCCGCTTCTGACGCAGTTAAGTGTAAAGCGTTTCCCATATTCCTGGAAGACGTGGCTTTGCTATGGTTTACTCGCCTGCCGGCAAGATCGATTTCCAGCTTCAGGGAACTAAGCGAGAAGTTCGTAGAGCAATTCCGTATCTACGCACAGAAGACGAAAAGCGTGATCGATCTATTTCTTGTCAAACAGCGACCGGGTGAAAGTCTAAAGATGTACCTGGATCGTTTCAATTTGGCAGCCACTGAGGTCAAAGATCCTCATGAGCCGACCATCGTCGCAGCACTAATTGATGGAGTGGATAAGGATACTGAGTTCGGGAGGTACTTGGCAGGCAAACCACCCCACACCAGAGAATTATTCTATGAGAAAGCCAATGTACATCTACGCCGGGAAGAGGTGTACGCGAACCGAAAGCTTAAAACAAATGATAAGGAAGAAGTTCAGAGCAATGTTGCCATCAAGCAGACTGGAGACAGCTCGGGGAAAGTCGAGGTTAACGTCGGAAATCAGAACCAGGGTGGTCGCCGGTCGGGTAACGACAATAACAATGCTAATGGCAACAGCCGGAAGAGGGGCCGAGGGAACGATTCCCAGAGAAGGACTCGTCCCAGGGCCTTTGAGAATTATACACCCATAAATGATACTCTGGAAAATATCTTCATGGATGCGTACGAAGTCCTCCAGAATAAGAAGCCGCCTCCTAGAGAGTCGACGGAAAAAGAGCGTGAGACAGGGAAGTTTTGCCTCTTTCATCAAATTCACGGCCATTCGACGAATGAATGCCGTCTCCTGAGGGACGTAGTCGAAAGGTTGCTTCGAGAGGGGAAGCTAGACGAATACAGAGTAGCACCTAGGGACAGGGGGCAAGCAGTACAAGCCCCGAATCAGAATCAAAATCAACTTGCTGCTAGGCCAACTGCTCAGCAAAAGGGAAAGAATATTGTAATCAACACCGTGATCGGTGGACTCTACCTTGCTGGGCACAGTTCCAAAGCTTTAGATCAATATGTCAACGCAGCCAAACAACACCTCGAAATGGGGGAATGTAGCAACCCCGAGGACAGTGTTCCGATGAAGCAGCAAAAGATGATGACTGATGATGTTGTCTTCCGAGAGCGAGAAAGCATTGGGGTCCATGCTCCAACTGAAGATCCACTTGTAATCACAATACCCATTGGGCCAGCCACTGTTCATAAGGTACTGGTGGACAACGGGAGTTCCGTTAATATCCTTTTCAAAAAAGCCTTTGACCAGATGAATCTTGAGATAAAAGACTTGAAGCCCTGCCAAGGATGGATTCGTGGATTCAACGGAGCATCCACCGCACCTATGGGTTACGTAGAATTGCCAGTTACACTTGGGGAAGGAGAACGCCAGAGAGTGAGAATCCTTCCTTTTGTGGTTTTGGATGTCGAATCGCCATACAATGCCTTCTTGGGCCGGCCGGCCCTCGCAAAATTCAGAGCCTATATAGCCCCCTGGTGCTTGCTATTGAAGTTCCCCACAGAAGCCGGCGTTGGTATCGTCAGAGGGGATCAAGTTGCTGCGCGAGCATGCTATGTTGCCGAATTAAGGTTGCTTCGCAACGGCGAGGATATCGAAACTAAATGCACTCCTCCCCCTTTGGGGGCGGAAACCTTATAGCAATCAAAGAAGATAATTGTTGGAGAGTTGCCTAGAGTGATGCCCGAGGATATAGATCCCAGAGAGGATCAAGAACCCGGGGGCAGGACGGCAACTCCCAACGAAGCAACTGTGGATGTACCAATCGATGACAATGATCCGGAGAAGGTCCTTAAGATTGGATCCCAGTTAAGTCCGACTCTTGCCGAAGAATTGACGGTTTTCTTAAAGAACAACTTGGATGTATTCGCTTGGACCCATGCGGACATGTGCGGGATATCCCCATCAATCATGAGCCATTCTTTGAGCATTAACCCCAAACATCCTCCAGTGAAGCAGAAAAGGCGAGTGCTGGGCCCAGAGAGGTCCGCTGCCTTGAAAGAAGAGGTTGGGAGGCTGAAGAGTAATGGATTTATCAGAGATTCAACTTACCCAGATTGGATCTCGAACCCAGTCCTGGTAAAGAAAGCCAACGGGAAGTGGCGAACGTGTATCGACTTCTCGGATTTAAACAAAGCTTGTCCCAAAGATAGTTTTCCATTACCTCGAATTGACCAGTTGGTAGATTCGACGGCAGGTCACGAGCTTCTCTCATTCATGGATGCTTATTCAGGATACAATCAGATTCCGATGCATGTTCCGGACCAAGAGCATACTAGCTTTATCACTGATCTGGGATTATATTGTTACGTAGTGATGCCCTTTGGCTTGAAGAATGCAGGCGCTACGTACCAACGTTTGGTAAACAGAATGTTTTATAACCAAATCGGGAAAACGATGGAAGTATACGTCGACGATATGTTGGTTAAATCCAAGCAATCCTTTCAACACACTACTGACTTGGCAGAGATGTTCGGCATTCTTCGAAAGTATGGGATGAAACTCAATCCCACCAAATGTTCATTCGGTGTTGCCTCTGGAAAATTCTTAGGATTCATTGTCAGTTCGCGCGGTATCGAGATTAATCCAGACCAGATCACAGCAATCAGGAACATTCAGGAACCTAGGCAAATTAAGGACGTGCAAAGCCTTGCCGAAAAAGTGGCCGCGCTAAGCAGATTTATCTCCAGGGCTACGGATAAGTGCATCCCGTTCTTCGAATTAATAAAGCGGGGAAAACGCCACTTTAAATGGACACCTGACTGCGTGGAAGCGTTTCAGAACTTGCTCAAACACTTGGAGAAACCTCCAATCCTATCTAAACCAATAGACCACGAGGATTTATTCGTGTATTTGGCAGTATCATCTCATGCAGTCAGCTCAGCATTGGTAAGGGAAGAGGAGAAGGTCCAGAGACCTGTGTATTACGTGAGTAAAAAATTAACAGCGGCAGAACGTAATTATCCACGAATAGAAAAACTGGCGTATAGTTTACTGATTGCCTCCAGAAAGCTTCGGCACTATTTTCAAGCACATCCTATTATCATATATACTGATCACCCACTCAAGCAAGTTCTACAGAGACCATAGGCGTCTGGAAGATTACTCAAATGGAATATTGAGTTAAGCCAATTTGACTGGAACTTTCAGCCCAGACGATCAATTCGGGGGCAAGCGATAGCTGACTTCATAGCAGAATTCACAGTTCCTGAAGAAGACATAGCAAACGAAGAAGTGGAACCCTCAAAATTACTTTTCAACCCTGATGTCTGGAGATTATATACTGATGGTGCTAGAAATAATGAAAGATCCGGCGCCGGAATAGTGCTTGAAACCCCCGAGAAACGATTGATAACTTATGCCATCCGAATGGAGTTTCGGGCCACTAACAACGATTCTGAATATGAAGCCCTGATAGCCGGATTAAAGATTGCAAAGGTGCTAGAAGTCACGAAACTAAACATCTTCTGCGATTCCAAGTTAGTTGTGAACCAAGTTACTGGGAGATTCCAAGCTAAAAGTGCAAGATTGATTCTATACTTAAAGAAAGTGAAAGAGCTGCTGGATGAGTTTGATCGCTACAGCATATCTCATATTCCGCGGTCAGAAAATCAGCAGGCAGACAAGTTGGCAAAGATGGCTAGTTCTAGCAATCCTGAAGTGATAGGGCTAGCACCCGTTGAAGTACTTCGGTCCCCCAGCATTGATCAGATGGAAATCGACCTAGTACTAGAGACGGAACCAGAAAAGGAATCGTGGATGACCCCTATAAAGGATTTCCTAATGAATGGAGCGCTTCCGGCCAGGAAAAGCGAGAGGCGAAAAGTGATTCGTAAAGCCGCCCGATACGTACTGCAAGGTGGAGTCCTTTATAGACAAGGGTATTCAATGCCCCTCCTTCGATGTATAGCCCACGATGACGTCAAACATGTGCTGCAAGAAGTCCACGAAGGAGAATGTGGCGACCATACCGGGGGGCAAACCTTGGTAAAAAAGATATTACGGCATGGTTACTTCTGGCCTACCATAAACAAGGATGCAGTAAAATATGCACGACGATGTGATGCATGCCAGAGATTTTCAAAGATACCCAGAGCACCTCCAAGCCAGTTAAAAACAATGATGAGCCCGTGGCCATTTGCTATGTGGGGAATTGATATCATCGGAAGTCTCCCCATAGCAAGGGGTGGAGCCAAGTTCGCCATTGTGGCTGTGGATTATTTCACTAAGTGGGTCGAGGCAGAACCACTAACTACAATCACGACTAAACGAGTAATCAACTTCATCGTGAGAAACATCATCTGTCGATTCGGGATTCCAAAAATTGTGATAACCGACAACGGAACTCAATTTGATAGTGCTGAATTCAGGAACTTCTGCCAGAAATACCACATCGAGAATCGATACACATCTGTGGCACACCCGCAATCGAACGGGCAAGTTGAAGCTGTAAATAAAGTAATTAAGTCCATCCTAAAAAAAGAATGAAGCGGGCTAGAGCCATGTGGGCTGACGAATTGCCCTTGGCACTATGGGCCTACAGGACGACATATAAATCAGCAACAGGACATACCCCGTTCTCCCTTGCTTTTGGAACGGAAGCAGTCATCCCGATTGAGATAAAGGTACCTTCTCATCGGGTGACCTATTATGATCCAATGTCCAATAACGAATTGCTTCTTGAGTCCCTGGATATGATCGAAGAAAAGAGGGATGAAGCCGACCTGCGTGCTCTGAGATGCAAACAACAGGTCGCCCAATACTAGAACAAAAAGGTCCGAGCCCGAACCTTGGAACCCGGAGACTTGGTTCTGAAACGTGTCTTTCCACCCCCAACTCATATGGGAGCGAAGTGGGAAGGACCGTATTCTATTCTCAGCAAGCTTGATAACGGAACCTTCAAGCTGGCAACTGTAGATGGAAAGGAGATCCCCAGAGTGTGGAATGCCCAACATCTACGGCCATATCTAACATGAGAAGTTTCAAATCTATTCTTTTGTTAAAAAAAAAAAAAAACTATGTACAGGGCATGACTTGCCTAGAACAGTCTGATTTCCTAAAGCAAGAGGTTATAAAGTGGACGTAGGTCACGATTCGACCGAACCACTATAAAAATACTGCGTGTCATTTACCTTTACTGCATCTTTATTTATTTGCCTATGAAAAATCAGTGTGAATATTGCAGGTACCCAAAATCCAGTGCCGACAGTTCCTATCATAAACTAATCAGAGGAACCCAAAGCCTTAGTAAATGCTCCAGCTGCTTGTCCGACCGGTTTTAATCCTCGGAGATTGGATTACAATGTAAACCTGAGATGAGTTTAAGGAGCAGGCATGGTCGCAGACGGCTGAGTTCGAACTCTAACTCTCCAGAGAGAGAGAGAGAGAGAGTATAAAGGCGTCTCCGATTGAGCGCTGAGAAAGAGCTCCTTTCCCGCTGAGGGATCGGGCAGCAAATGAATCGCTGAGCTCGAACTCTAACTCTCCAGAGAGAGAGAGAGTATAAAGGCGTCTCCGATTGAGCGCTGAGAAAGAGCTCCTTTCCCGCTGAGGGATCGGGGAGCGAATGAATCGCTGAGCTCGAACTCTAACTCTCCAGAGAGAGAGAGTATAAAAGCGTCTCCGATTGAGCGCTGAGAAAGAGCTCCTTTCCCGCTGAAGGATCGGGGAGCGAATGAATCGCTGAGCTCGAACTCTAACTCTCCACAGAGAGAGAGAGTATAAAAGCGTCTCCGATTGAGCGCTGAGAAAGAGCTCCTTTCCCGCTGAAGGATCGGGGAGCGAATGAATCGCTGAGCTCGAACTCTAACTCCCCAAAGAGAGAGAGTATAGAAGCGACTCCGGTTGAGCGCTGAGAAATGGTTCCTACCCCGCTGAAGGATCGGGGAGCGAACGAGTCTCCAAGTGTAAAACCCTAACAATTGATTAGGGGGCATCACGCACTCCTATGCGAACACTAAACTTTGATATAACAAGTGTAACATAGCACGAACATTCTTCTTCCTGTTGATTGACTAACTTATAATTATTAATAGCTGGCTAACGACTAAATGTGGAAAGTTTCTATGAATACAGGTACACGCTGATGTAAGAAGAAACAAATCTTTGTTCATGTACTGCAAATCAGCAAAGTGAAAACAAGTTAGAAACAAAAGTGAGGGCCAGTCTCACAATTACACTCCCTGGCCAGTGGGAAGCTTAAAAGGCAAGATATCAGTAAACGTCCTATTTGTGCTTTGATATCTTCTCTCGCTTCTGCCTCTCCAGCCTCTCCTTGTCGGCTTCAGATGGATCCCCCTTTTTCCTTTTCCGCTTGTCCACGAGGGGAGCGTCTGTCTCCTCTGAGGCTTCCTCTCCCCCATCTTTTCTCTTGCTTCTGCCGGAGAGGGAAGCAGGGAAATCATCAGGGTTTGCAAAGTGAAGTTGCCGGCTGATGGACTTGGACTGGATTTTCATATTCATCCCAGTTTTGGGATCGAACTCTGCGAGAGGGACCACATCCAAAGCCTCATCCCCCGCCTTCTTCAAAGCCAACTCTTTCTCTTGTCGGGCTTTTCGGCTGGCCAGGGGTTCCTCATCATCATCATCATCGTCGGCCTTCTTGGTGCCGGTGATATCCTCTTCATCATCCACATGCCGACCATCCAAGTCTTTTAAAGCCTCGATAGTCTCAGCATCTTTGGGTACGTCGGCGCTAGGCACCGAGATGCTTCCTTCAGCTGTTGCGGCCTCGACTCGCTCTGAAACATCAATTTCAGCACCCGGCAGGACGATCCCCTCCTCCACCTCTCTCTCTTTTCCAACACCCTTGTCGGCGGGCTCGCCACCTGCATTATGAAAGACACACATTACTAATTCAATGGGTTGCCCTGTTAGACGACGACAATTCGCAATCGCTTTAGCAAATGGTTGAGAATAGAGAAAGGTACCTTCAGCGGATACTCCCTCTTGAGTAGATCCGGATGCTCCAACAGCCACGGGAGTTAAGCCTAAGGGGATCAGCGGATCGTCAGGATGATACTCCTCGACTTCGGAAGTTTTAGGCTTGGCGGCGGAGCCGGAACCTTCGTCAATTTTGCTTTTGCCTTTAGCCAGGGCTCTCTCCTTCTCCATCTCCGCCAAGATTAAGCGACGGCCCTCTGCCAGATCCTCAGGCTCGTTGTCCCTTAGGATGCTTTTCATCCATTCATCTTTATCGATCTCTTCGACCCCTAGTCTATGTTTTTCGCCTTCCACGATGGCATCCCACAAGTTGGCCAAGGTAACATGATAGTCCGGGATCCATGAGATATTGCGAGTCTTGAGAACCTGACCGAGGAAGTCAAAGATCATCTCCTCAAACCCCTCGATTTCTTTTTCTCTTTCAAGGAGTTTGTGGTTGGAGGCCGTGGCCATTTCAATGGCGCTATCAACGTTCTTTTCGGCAAGAGCTGCCCGTCTCTCCGCATCGGCCACCTGATCATTCAGAATCGCTTTTTCCGCCTCTGCCAGAGCCAATTTTTCTTTTAAGCTCGCTCTTTCCGCCTCCCAAGCAGCCTTCTCCGTCGAAAAATGGCCTTGTGCTGTTACCAGTTCGATGTTGGCCATTCTGAGGTCTTCAACTTCCTTTTTTAAGGCCATTTTTTCCTGGCTATTGTAATCCAGTTCTAAATGAAATCGCTGCTTGGCGTTTTCTAATTCAGTTTTGTAGTTTGCGGCGTCTCTCTGTGCCAGGGCGAGCTGGGCTTGAGCGTCTTCCAGGTCCTTCTCTAATTTTGTCCTGGCCCTTTCATTATTTTCGAGCTTTGCTTTAGACCTGTGAGCTTCTATTTCGAGTGTCCGGACGACCTCCGAAAGATTAAGTGCGTGCTTTTTCATCGCCTCGTACTGCTTGGCCACGTGACGGATATGCCCAATAACTTCTTTATCCCAGTTCTTAGGAACTGGTTCCAAGGCAGGAACAAAGACCATCCTATCGAAGAACATTCCTGGAAATTGTTCCCGTAGCTTTTCCAGCCTACCTTGGATTTCAGGACCGTGAACGTAGTCCCGTGAACCAGAGGCAGCTAACTCTGGTTGGCTAGTGGGGACTATGTTGCTTCTCGTTTGCTCAGTATCTTTGGATGAATCCCTGTCCCCATCTTTGGATTCGTGGCGCCTTTTGGACGACCGACTGTGGGAAGGCGCACTCTTTGGAGGTGTCAACTCTTTTGGAAGTATCTTCCCCCCGGTCGAAATTATTGGGTGACTCGAAGGCCTGGTAGAGCTTGATTTGGGTGGAGATCGGGGTTGCGAAGAGCTCGACTTGTGAGAAGGACCGCGAGGGCGCTCAGTACCCGAACGAAGGCTGGGGTGCCTTCGCGAAGAGAACGGAACGAGTAAGATCTCCTGCGTGACATCACTCCTGCAAAAAAGAAAAGAAGAGCATATTATCACATTGAATATCCACGACATAGTAGTGCACGATCAGGCAGTGTGTGTGAGGTGTGCATCCCATATAATTCCCCCTAACAGACCCGGGCCTGGAGACAGGCTCGTCTGGCCCGTTTCACGTCCCCTTGCTAAGTCAGCCGCCTCCTCGGAAGCAGAAAAGAAAGGCTCCTCGCCGAAGTCTTTTTCCGTGTATTCAATGTCGGGCAAAGGGATTTTATTCAGCTCATCGAATAATTGTTCTTCTGTCAATTCGTCATCACCGACAGTTTCCATTGGAGCAGAAGTAGGGATTTCTTTCGACGCATCGCCACGGGATTCATCTCCCCGGTATACATTCAAGTCTTCGTCGTCCTGGATGACTATCGGAGAAGGGCTTTTGTGAAATTTGGTTGTCTCCACCGCTTGTGAAGTTCCCTCTCCTTCCGTCGGAGGCATGTATTTATAAGGTTTGCCGCCGGTCCCAAGTCCAAACTTCCTATCCAAGAGGCGATGCTTGTGAAGGTTGTCATCCGTAATGCATTTTTTAATCCTTAAAAAGTCGGATCTGCTTTGCAAAAGAATGGATAACCGGTTGTTGTACAATGCGCCCTCTGTTTTCGGGAAGACATGATCTGTTTAAGACAAAGGAAAAAGCGGAAGAATGTTATTACTTAGACTCCCCCAAGCAAGATATTCAACTAGACGATCAAAATTTACTTGATTTGAGCCATCTCCGTGAGCATCCAGCCTGTCTTCTTATGTAAAACCAGTCAGACTTAGGGTCCCCGATGTTGCTGTACCCGTCATACAGAACTTTCCTGTTCGCCACTGATTCAAAAAAGGAAAAGTTGGGAGTTGCAGAAGAACGGTGCTTGAAGAGAAAGAAGAACACCAGGTCTCTGAATTTGAGTTCGGCGTGCAAGATTTCCGCGTAAGCAACATACAAAGAATATAGAGACGCGTAGGCGTTTGGATGAAGCTGCATCGGAGCAATGCCTAATCGTCTCAGAGTTTCAATGACAATTGGAGGGAACGGAGGGATAGCTCCTACTAGACACATTGTCCGACTGATCGACATATACCCTTCCGGTGTTAAATGAGGTCTGTCTTCGCTTCCCGGTGTTAAGACATCGTCCCAAGGAATGCCGTGTCTTAGGCAGATTCTCTTGAGTTTTACTTCGTCGAGCTTGGACGCTAAAGAGTCAGAGAATTTATCTATCCCGACTGCGCCTGGAATTTCGTTCGGAGCTCGCTCGTCAGAATCGGAGTTGTTGCTGGATGACGTGCTTTCTGTCGGATCCGATTCTGTGGCTTCATATTCGGACCCCGAATCTTCACCTTCTAGATTGATTGGAGGAATTTGAGGATTATGCTGTTCAGGAGTCTCAGATTCCGTTTCGGCTACAGATCTTGAGGAAGAGTGGTCGTTCGACATTGCTGCTAGGACGAGAAAATATGAACGATAAGATTAACACTACCCGTCCCCCGTGTGTGCAAGTGCAGCTGTGTGTGTTTGTGTGTGCGCATTATTAAAAACGATAACGAAACATGAAAGCAGTCGAGGTTATTAAAAGTCATTAGTCGTCATATGCAGTCAAATCATGAAGTCATTTAGTCCAGAGAGATCAACGTCAGGGCTCTATCCTAACTGTCCAGAGTTTTGTAGCGGCAAGGCGCTGATTAAAATTTCTTCGTATCACCAGCCGTGAGACGGATCGCATAGCAGGGGGATCGCCCCCCTCCGACTCGCACGACCGGGGGATCGCCCCCCTTCGACTCGCATGGCAGAGGGATCGCCCCCCTTTCCCAATCGCAGAGCAGAGAGTTTGCCCCTCACCGAATCGCCGGGCGAAGGGAAGGCTCCCTCACGAACCGTTGCGACTACCGCGGTACGACCCTTGGTTGCCCTCTCAATCTTTCGTCTCGCCACTTGCTTCCGTCCTCAATCACTGACCACGATCCGAGTCAGCCTCCTTCCTCCTTCTCCATCCTTCTTCTTCCTCATCTCCTTCCCATCCACGAGTTCTGAGCTCCACGTTCAATGGCCATGGCGATTTGGTGATTACTTCGAAAAGTAGCGGATTTATATTGTTTCTCTCTGGAATCAACCGAAGAAATTCAGGAAAGTAGTACGAGGGTGCTTCCTATAAAGTTACCTTTCTAAAAAATGAGAGAGTTCTTGGATTTTCGAAAGTTTTAAAGGGTTGGATTCGTTATTCAACAGCTCGCGCGAGACGATTCAGCAGAGAGGAGAAAGAAGGAAAGTGAAGGGGGGAACGTCGGTTTATATAGGCAAAGAAGGTGACCGTTGGCCTCCCCTCCTTTGTCTTATTCGGTCCACGAAACGCCCCCCGAACCGCGACCTGAAGACGGAATCGCAATAAAGCCCACGGACCGCTTTGAAATGATGGCCCACGAAACTCAGAGCCCGATACGACTCGAAGGAAGATGCGCCCTGTATCGCGCAAGACCCTAAGAACTCAGCACGCGACGAGCAGATGACCAAATCGGACCGAGTCGGCCTATGGCGATCCGATTCATCATGTGTCAATTTGAACCAATGCGACTGTAAACTTGCGTCCTTTCAGGAGAGGATCGATAAGTATCTTCGAAGCATGTATCATCATCAATAAAACATACTTCGAGGGGGCAAAATGTTGGCTTGCTTTTTGACCAAGCCATCCAGGGTCATTCGTGAAAGGAAATCAGGAAACCAAGTCCTCCAGGAGAGTGGAAGAATGGATCGCACGCCATCGTCTCGCCCCTCTTGGATCGCACGCCATCGTCTCGCCCCTCTTGGATCGCACGCCATCGTCTCGCCCAGGGAACGGATCGCTCTCGTCTCGTCGACGAACGCCACCTCCAGGCGATCCGATCCCCAGCAACGAACCGAACCCACTGACCCGTTCAACCACGAGCTGGTCCTCAGCGATCCGAATCGCATGGATCTGACGACACCTGTTCATAACGGCTAGTTTGACTGTTTCTTCAATGGTGGCGAGGCGATCCGAGAATCTCGGGATTCGTGCCACGTGTCCGCGATCCGTCCGACCAAATCAGCTATAAATAGCCCAGAGCTTGGCATTTTTCGGGAGCTTTTTGGCAATAGTGAATACTGAGTCCGCCATTGTTGTCGAACCACTGGAATATCGAAAGAAATCACTGTTGTACTAGCTTTTAAAGCATAATCAATAAGATATAAAGTGGACGTAGGCTCGTTAACGCCGAACCACTATAAATTCTGAGTGTTATTTTCTTTTTCCTGATTCCTCATTTAGAATTCTCTACGGTTTATAACAATTTGGGTGTTAGGTCCAAATTTCGATCTAACATATTTCACGTTCAAACCTAATTAAAGATTTAACTATCGCCTGGAGCAAAACTGGTGATACTCCATTTTCGATCATTTCAATCTAATTAAAGATTCATTAAAACTCCACTTAGTTTTAATCTTCGACTGGGTTAAAGAATCCGTGTCATTTAAAAACACAGTTCACGATAAACCCAAAATCACATTCATTAATTATCGGGTTAAAGAACGAGTGTTGTTTAAAACACTGTTCACGATAAACCCAAAAATCAATATCAATTCAATTCCAATTAAATATTATTTAATTGGTACACTTCATTAAATCTAAATAAAAAGATTTAATCTTTTCTCAACTGGGTTCAAGAACAGGGTTAGTGAAGACACCATTCACGACAAACCCAAATCACATTTGATATTCAATACAAGGCTCTGAATAGAAAATATACCGGCTTATATTCAATATCAAATTCTACGACTAACAAATATCGCATTGGAAATAACGATATATATATATATATCTTTCAAATTCCCATAACAATATCTGTATCATCACGAAATCCAACATCGAAATATTCCGAAGGCAATTTCGATTCAAATCCATTCCAATGCAATCATTGGAAATTATGGTTATTTTCAAAACCATTTCAAATCCAATTTATTTATTTAAAAATAAATAGAATTATATTTCTAGTTCAAAACTAGTTCATTTCGATAAAAATCTATTTTTATCTTTTCAAATATGGAGTTTTTCATCCCAATTCTTTCTAATCATTTCTTATGATTTTACATAAATTATTACTATTTTTAATAATTTTATCAAGGCCCGTACAGTCGATTTCCATCAATGGCCATCGAACTGCACTTATAGCGACCTTTTTCAAATTTGATTTGGACATAATTCCAAATCCAACCGTTAGATTTCTAATTTCTAATATTCGTTAGAAAGCTCTTTTCGATACGAACCCAACGGTTCCGGTTTTAGGAGAATCCGACGGTCGGATCTCCCGTAATGTCCGTTTGAAATAAATGGTCGAAATTCACGAACTGCCGCGGCGCGGCGCGTTCTATTCAGGCCATTATATTATATATATAATATATATAATATATACTTCGTCGATTTCTATTTAAAACGAATTTTATAAATAGTTTTGAATTCGTTTCAAAAACAATTTCAACTTGCATTTCAATTCAAATCGAAATTGAATTCTTCTTTATAAATTCGTTTTAAAATTCATTTCTATTCAATTCAAATTTCAATTCAATTTGAATTCATTTCAATTCGCCTTCAATTCAATTTGAATTCGTTTTCAATTCAATTCATTTCGAAATCATTTTCAATTCAATTCATTTCGAAATCGTTATATATTCAATTCATTTCGAAATCGTTTTTAATTCAATTCATTTCGAAATCGTTTTTATTCAATTCATTTCGAAATCGTTTTTAATTCAATTCATTTCGAAATCGTTTTTAATTCAATTCATTTCGAAATCGTTATATATTCAATTCATTTCGAAATCGTTTTCAATTCAATTCATTTCGAAATCGTTTTCAATTCAATTCATTTCGAAATCGTTTTTAATTCAATTCATTTCGAAATCGTTTTTAATTCAATTCATTTCGAAATCGTTTTTAATTCAATTCATTTCGAAATCGTTTTTAATTCAATTCATTTCGAAATCGTTTTTAATTCAATTCATTTCGAAATCGTTTTATATTCAATTCATTTCGAAATCGTTTTTAATTCAATTCATTTCGAAATCGTTTATATATTCAATTCATTTCGAAATGAATAAAATCGATATAAATATCGTTCACGTCAAAATGGCGTCAATCTAATCAACACGGCTTCATAAATTTCTATTTTCAAATATCTTATTTCAAATACTTCTTTTTTTCAAAATAGTTGTTATTATCAAAATATTTCGTTCAACACATGACCAATCTCAATGGATGAGTACTGTCAACACATGAACTTTTATTTTATATCGATAAAGATGTAAATTTTATTACTAAAATATTTCATTCAACACATGACCAATCTCAATGGATGAGTACTGTCAACACATGAACTTTTATTTTATATCGATAAAGATGTAAATTTTATTACTAAAATATTTCGTTCAACACATGACCAATCTCAATGGATGAGTACTGTCAACACATGAACCTTTATTTTATTCTTTATTTTTCAAATTGGAATGAGGCCCAATCAATCACCATATAATGTTAATTATATGGATTTTCATACATTACACACATATAATAGCATTGAAAAATAATCAACCATCAACCAAAGTGCACTACACTGTATAAGCATCAAATATAGATATCTAACACTTATAACAGCCTGTCAATCAATCGATCGACATATTTCATCAATCAGGATGAGTGAACTTCAAATTTCATCCCAACACCCGTGTGGGGTTTCAAACAATCAAACACAAATTTTATTTGTGCAGTTGGGCGATGTGTAAAATTTATCGTCCCAATCAATGTCATTCAAATAGGTGTACATAAACAAACCGTCTGGTTTGTAAATGAATATTTTATTTTATTTCCACGTTAAAAATTATATTTTTAACGAGAAAATATTTTATCTCAACATATGAATTTCTATTCAATTCATTTCTTCAATAAAATGATATTTTTATTTTTCTAACATATTTTAGAAAATTTCGGCGGCATAACGGCACGATACTAGGAACGGGACGAGGCCTAGCCTTATCCCCGGTCTAGTGAAGGCCCACGCCATTCACACATCAATCAAATCTATTCATTTCACCAAACAATTCAATTTCAATCCAATAATCAAACTAATCTATGCAACCAAACAAACAAGTCCATGGTTTGTGGACGATTGTGTCGGGTGCTACTAAGAACCGTCTGCATCCTAGTATATATATATAATTAGAAAAGAAATTGAAAGGTGAGAAATTCTCACCTATAGCTATCCTAGCTCCACGGCACTTCATTGATAGAAATCTTCATCGCTATCGCATCTTCGTTGCCCGTATTCTCTACATATGTAAAAATCACATTTTTACTTTGCTATTCAATATATAAAAATCGAATTTTTACTTCGATGTTCAATTTATAAAAATCGAATTTTTTACTTCGTTATTCAATTTATAAAAATCGAATTTTATCACGCTATTCTCTATATAAAGTTTCCGCCTTTATAAACATATAGATTTTTCCTTTATTAAAATAAAGATTTCAACTTTATAAAAATAAAGATTTCGCCTTTTCAAATTTAAAGATTTCATCTTTATAAAAATCTCATTTTTATTTTTCTACACATATAAAGATCATATTTTTAATATTCCTATCATGTAAAATTTATATTTTTAATTCTTTACTTAAACAAAAATCATATTTTGACATCATCTATATAGTAAAGACTATATTTTTAATACTTTAAAAAAATAAAAATCCTATTTTTACTACGATGTTCAATATATAAAAATCATATTTTTACTACGATGTTCAATATATAAAAATCATATTTTTACTACGATGTTCAATATATAAAAATCTCATTTTTACTTCGATGTTCAATATATAAAAATCTCATTTTTACTTCGATGTTCAATATATAAAAATCTCATTTTTACTTCGATGTTCAATATATAAAAATCTCATTTTTACTTCGATGTTCAATATATAAAAATCTCATTTTTACTTCGATGTTCAATATATAAAAATCTCATTTTTACTTCGATGTTCAATATATAAAAATCTCATTTTTACTTCGATGTTCAATATATAAAAATCTCATTTTTACTTCGATGTTCAATATATAAAAATCTCAATTTTACTTCGATGTTCAATATATAAAAATCTTAACTTTGTGAATTATAAATCAAAGCTTCATAAGAAAAACCTCACCTTTATAAGATTAAAAATATATTCTTTTCATAAAAATATATATATCTAATTCTTTTCTAAATTAAAAAAAAACAGTTTTTTTTTCCTATAGAACTAAAATTATGAGTCAAAGAAATAAAGAAAAGAAAGAAGAAAACGCACCCTTTTCTACAGCAATCGGAGAAGAGGGGGAGAGTTCATCACTGTCGCTTGAAGGGGGGGGGGGCTCCTGGTTCACGGATCGAGGAAGATTGGGGGGGGGAAACGTCAGTTGGGCGCTGCCTTCTCGAGGTGGGCGGCACTGACCCTTGGCGGCGGCTGCGGGGTCTTCAATCGGGGAAAGGGGGTTTTGGGATTCGGCGTCCAAGGGGGAGAGGAGCACAGGGGGCTGAGGTCGTGGGTGAGCGGTGGTGATGGGGACCCGCCTGGGCGGCGACGCGATGATCGGCTCCGAGGGGAGGGTCGAGGGAACAGGATCGCGCTATTTTTTTTTTATTTAGATCTGGAAAACTGACGGGGGGGGGGGGGGAAGGAGAATGAGGGTTGACCAAGTAAGAGGGAGGGTGGGGTTTTATTATTAATATATTTTATTATTTTTCTTCTATGAAAAGTAAGGTTTTTATTCGAACTCGAAATCGAACCTGCCGACTGTCGTCCCCAACGTTTTACCCCCATTCCGAACACAATGGAATATATATCGTAAGCTGATTCCATCGTTTCGATCAGTTTTCGTTGAATTTACATTTAAATCACTATATTGAATTTTAAACGTACATTTCAAATTACCGGGGTCACATACTAACTAGAAAAATTCCCGAAAAATATTTTCTAGCTTCGTATTGACGATACGATCCTAACAAAACTAGTTTCGTCGAATTCTGAGACCGTTTGAAAAATGGCCAATTTCCAGTTGATTAAAATCAACTGAAACTGGTCAAACGCGTTTTCCTTTGCCACGCTCACACATTGAATCGAAAAATTATGAAATTTAAAACCTAGCAATAACTTTACATCCCGGATTCAACAAAAGTGGTTTCGTCGAAATCCGAGGTCGTTTGCAAAATGTCCATTTTTAAGGGCCTGAATTCCATAGCGACTATTCAGAATTTTCAACTGGACATATCTTTTGATTCCCGCTATGAAATTTCGATTTGGTCGGATTCGTTGGAAAGATATTATCAATTAGATCCTAATGTTTTTGGTTTCACTGAAATCCGGATTGTTTTGCACCCAGTACATTCAATTGAAGTTTGAAATCGAATTATCGAACTACCGCGCCATTTTCAATTCTATTTATAATTATATATAAATATTTATATTCTAATGACGATGTATATAATATATACGTCGAATTTCAATTCCAAAATAAATTTTCCTTCGTTTTTATTTAAAATGATTCATTTTAAATATTCAAAATTCGCTAAAATTGCCAAAATAAAAATTTTAAACTGGCCCAAATTTTCGGGTGGTTACAATCTCCCCTACTTAAAACTTTTCGTCCCCGAAAAGGAACAAAGTCGAAAGTGGTTTGATTAATCAACTCTACGTTCGATCTGGCTTCCATTCTCCAACTTTTCAGTTTTTGTGAATTTTCAAATTCTTCAAAAATTTGGCTAACACCCTAAATTTTCGAAAAATTTCGCCATAACCTCCCCTGCACCAGGAGCATCGGGGAATTTCAAATACCTTCCCTGGTCCTTCAGATCTCAAAAAGAAAAAGAAAAAGCCAAGCGGCTAGCCAATAGGCTCATAAAATCATCATCACCCAAACAAAACAGTAAATTATATAGTAAACATGTACCTATTTGTCGGGCAAACAAATTTTATTCTCTGGCTCTAGCATCCTTGCTATGACCTGTTCAATGTAAGTACATGTATGCAAGCAAATGCGACCAAATTTCAATACAATTCATTATTCGATCAAATTAGGCATAATGATTCAAAATTATCCAACAAATAAACAAACAACCCAAACATCAATCAATTAGTGAATTAGAGTTTCAAATTCATAATTTTGATACATATACAAAAATCATGTTTCTGATGCCAATTCACAACAATAAGCCCTATCTAATTTTGGTTCTCACACCAGTCGATAGGAAATATATAGAAATCACACCTTCGGAGCACGAACATAAATATTGATGATGTGGCCACATCATCAGAATTATCCCCGGGTGTCTAGAATGTGACTCTATATCTATCCAGTATATTAAAACTTCGAATATACGTTTGCAAGGCGTATATGCAAATTCTTTATATACTGGACTGTCCAAATCAATATCAAATAAATAATCAAATACAGATAATTGATTTTAAATTTTTAAAACAAAATTTGTTTTCATTTTAAAAATATACTCTTCACACTCGTTCTAGGATACTACTGATCCTATCTCTAACGAGTCATTCTAATTGGATATTACTAATCCAATATCTGATGAATTCTTTCGTATGGTTCTAATGTGCCTTGTTCTCTAGCTTTGTAAACCAAAGCTCTGATACCAACTGTGAAAACCCGTAACTTCCCCGTAAAGGAAAGCGTCGGATAGTTCGAGAACAAACCACAACAGAACACATACAAAAGAACATTTCATTGTATATTACAACAATGCATCAGATTACAAGAATATACAGAGTATAAATGAATAAATATTACACAGAAATATCAGAGATTTAAATTACATTTAAATACATCGCAGCGGAAAATAATACAATACACAACTAGAGGAGATATACGGATACAAAGCTTTCTGGATATCGTTCCAGCTGTAAACCAGGATCCTGTGAATATAAATCTGCAAAACCGAAACTACTAGCTGCCCGTGTCAAAATAGGGGCACCCAGAGTTTAGGTTAAAACAATAAACTCCAGGTCAGTCATGTGACTGGTGTGAGAACTAAAACAGTTATTATTCTTTATTTTAAAAGTTAGGTAAATCAAGGGACCACGCCGTATAACACGGAACGGGTTTCCTCCCAAGAATACCAGTGCATAAAACAAACAGCGCAATGCTAAATAAAGAAAAATGAAGCTGTTATAAGACCCAGGTCCCATCACACAATGCAACGCAGCCGAGGATAGGGTTTTTCCTTATAACAGCCAAAGAATGCTTGATACGTTTAAAGCAAATCATTTGATACTATAATAAGTGCATAGTGTATAAAACAACTTCAAATCATAAGTATCAATCATAGGCGGCATGAATGCCCCATAACACTATGTCGCCATATATAAGTTTACAATCAAAACCGCAAGACGTCGTATTGGAAGTTGGGTTATCATTTATGGTATGAACCGAGGCTAGGGGCAAGATCCTCAACCGATTCGAGACGCTCTAGTCCGCCCCTCAGGAACAGCCGCAACTGCCCCTTGGATCGTCAGCGCCGGTCCACCGATGTGGATTATTATGCCTGAACACTACGTTTCCCCGCCCTTTGGGGCGTAAGCCTGGCCCGTCAGCCGACCAGAAGCATCGGCCGAAACCGATATCACGAGGCGCCTCGCTTTTCAGCAAGTAATAATAAGTAACATCCACATGAGTCAAACTCGTCAGCCAGTTCAAGCACTGACGCCACTCATAACTAGAAAGAAACGCATGTCCTCCCTGAGGTCCGTCTCCCGTTTTTGATTCATACCGGGTGTGATACTCGCGAATCAACGTTACACAAAGCTACGCCACAAAGGTCGTGCTTCGATCATCAACCACAAGAATTTGCTTTTCAACAGAAGCCTTGATCATTTGCATCTTAGCATGCCACACAGGCAATTCACTCCATGCGATTGATATCCATCAATATATAACCCCTGAGCTCGTACGTCTCAGAGAAGGGCGTTAAGCAAGAGAATAAATCCTCCGCCGCCAAACAGATATATATTTCATAGAGATCAATCACACAGACTAAAATCCAATGTCAGACACACAGTCCATTTACAAGTCCGTTCTGGGTCTGAACGAAACCGGAGGCACCTAGTACCCCGCATATCCATCGATCTCCAAGTACGTCTGGACGATCACTAACTGTTTCCATCTTCTTGGGTGTACAGCCCAATCAAGATCATCAGTAATTACCCAAACGACGTGAAGACCTCCGGTCTTCGACCATCGTCTTCATCTTCGACTTATCGTCATATCAGTTATTCAGAATGGGATAAACCCGGTCTTTCCGAATAACTCGCGTATATTTTAAATAAGTGTTACACAAACACAACATACGCCTCATTCCAATTCATCAGTCACTAACCGTAAATTAATCAAGAGAATAATTCCCCAAATATTAACCCCGAAGGCCGAAACCAACATCAGATCAATATCCAGAAAACCATTCTGCTTGGCTAACCGACAGTTAGTTTCTAAATTTCACATTCATAGGGAAAGGCCCCCATTAATTTTATCCAAGATAAATTCCTTGAATTTATTCTTTATTCTATTTTTGAATCTCAATTCAAACTAGTCGGGATTAGCGAACCTTACTGAAGTAATCATTTATTTTAATTTCCCCATCCCAACCTATTCATCCCATGAAGTAAAACTGGTGATACTTCATATCTAACACCACAGTGTTATCGGTAAATTCAATTACCATTTCACGTTCAAACCTAATTAAAGATTTAACTATCGCCTGGAGCAAAACTGGTGATACTCCATTTTCGATCATTTCAATCTAATTAAAGATTCATTAAAACTCCACTTAGTTTTAATCTTCGACTGGGTTAAAGAATCCGTGTCATTTAAAAACACAGTTCACGATAAACCCAAAGTCACATTCATTAATTATCGGATTAAAGAACGAGTGTTGTTTAAAACACTGTTCACGATAAACCCAAAAATCAATATCAATTCAATTCCAATTAAATATTATTTAATTGGTACACTTCATTAAATCTAAATAAAAAGATTTAATCTTTTCTCAACTGGGTTCAAGAACAGGGTTAGTGAAGACACCATTCACGACAAACCCAAATCACATTTGATATTCAATACAAGGCTCTGAATAGAAAATATACCGGCTTATATTCAATATCAAATTCTACGACTAACAAATATCGCATTGGAAATAACGATATATATATATATCTTTCAAATTCCCATAACAATATCTGTATCATCACGAAATCCAACATCGAAATATTCCGAAGGCAATTTCGATTCAAATCCATTCCAATGCAATCATTGGAAATTCTGGTTATTTTCAAAACCATTTCAAATCCAATTTATTTATTTAAAAATAAATAGAATTATATTTCTAGTTCAAAACTAGTTCATTTCGATAAAAATCTATTTTTATCTTTTCAAATATGGAGTTTTTCATCCCAATTCTTTCTAAATCATTTCTTATGATTTTACATAAATTATTACTATTTTTAATAATTTTATCAAGGCCCGTACAGTTGATTTCCATCAATGGCCATCGAACTGCACTTATAGCGACCTTTTTCAAATTTGATTTGGACATAATTCCAAATCCAACCGTTAGATTTCTAATTTCTAATATTCGTTAGAAAGCTCTTTTCGATACGAACCCAACGGTTCCGGTTTTAGGAGAATCCGGCGGTCGGATCTCCCGTAATGTCCGTTTGAAATAAATGGTCGAAATTCACGAACTGCCGCGGCGCGGCGCGTTCTATTCAGGCCATTATATTATATATATAATATATATAATATATACTTCGTCGATTTCTATTTAAAACGAATTTTATAAATAGTTTTGAATTCGTTTCAAAAACAATTTCAACTTCCATTTCAATTCAAATCAAAATTGAATTCTTCTTTATAAATTCGTTATAAATTCGTTTTAAAATTCGTTTCTATTCAATTCAAATTTCAATTCAATTTGAATTCATTTCAATTCGCCTTCAATTCAATTTGAATTCGTTTTCAATTCAATTCATTTCGAAATCATTTTCAATTCAATTCATTTCGAAATCGTTATATATTCAATTCATTTCGAAATCGTTTTTAATTCAATTCATTTCGAAATCGTTTTTAATTAAATTCATTTCGAAATCGTTTTTAATTCAATTCATTTCGAAATCATTTTTAATTCAATTCATTTCGAAATCGTTATATATTCAATTCATTTCGAAATCGTTTTCAATTCAATTCATTTCGAAATCGTTTTCAATTCATTTCGAAATCGTTTTTAATTCAATTCATTTCGAAATCGTTTTTAATTCAATTCATTTCGAAATCGTTTTTAATTCAATTCATTTCGAAATCGTTTTTAATTCAATTCATTTCGAAATCGTTTTATATTCAATTCATTTCGAAATCGTTTTTAATTCAATTCATTTCGAAATCGTTTATATATTCAATTCATTTCGAAATGAATAAAATCGATATAAATATCGTTCACGTCAAAATGGCGTCAATCTAATCAACACGGCTTCATAAATTTCTATTTTCAAATATCTTATTTCAAATACTTCTTTTTTTCAAAATAGTTGTTATTATCAAAATATTTCGTTCAACACATGACCAATCTCAATGGATGAGTACTGTCAACACATGAACTTTTATTTTATATCGATAAAGATGTAAATTTTATTACTAAAATATTTCGTTCAACACATGACCAATCTCAATGGATGAGTACTGTCAACACATGAACTTTTATTTTATATCGATAAAGATGTAAATTTTATTACTAAAATATTTCGTTCAACACATGACCAATCTCAATGGATGAGTACTGTCAACACATGAACCTTTATTTTATTCTTTATTTTTCAAATTGGAATGAGGCCCAATCAATCACCATATAATGTTAATTATATGGATTTTCATACATTACACACATATAATAGCATTGAAAAATAATCAACCATCAACCAAAGTGCACTACACTGTATAAGCATCAAATATAGATATCTAACGCTTATAACAGCCTGTCAATCAATCGATCGACATATTTCATCAATCAGGATGAGTGAACTTCAAATTTCATCCCAACACCCGTGTGGGGTTTCAAACAATCAAACACAGATTTTATTTGTGCAGTTGGGCGATGTGTAAAATTTATCGTCCCAATCAATGTCATTCAAATAGGTGTACATAAACAAACCGTCCGGTTTGTAAATGAATATTTTATTTTATTTCCACGTTAAAAATTATATTTTTAACGAGAAAATATTTTATCTCAACATATGAATTTCTATTCAATTCATTTCTTCAATAAAATGATATTTTTATTTTTCTAACATATTTTAGAAAATTTCGGCGGCATAACGGCACGATGCTAGAAACGGGACGAGGCCTAGCCTTATCCCCGGTCTAGTGAAGGCCCACGCCATTCACACATCAATCAAATCTATTCATTTCACCAAACAATTCAATTTCAATCCAATAATCAAACTAATCTATGCAACCAAACAAACAAGTCCATGGTTTGTGGACGATTGTGTCGGGTGCTACTAAGCACCGTCTGCATCCTAGTATATATATATAATTAGAAAAGAAATTGAAAGGTGAGAAATTCTCACCTATAGCTATCCTAGCTCCACGGCACTTCATTGATAGAAATCTTCATCGCTATCGCATCTTCGTTGCCCGTATTCTCTACATATGTAAAAATCACATTTTTACTTCGCTATTCAATATATAAAAATCGAATTTTTACTTCGATGTTCAATTTATAAAAATCGAATTTTTACTTCGTTATTCAATTTATAAAAATCGAATTTTATCACGCTATTCTCTATATAAAGTTTCCGCCTTTATAAACATATAGATTTTGCCTTTATTAAAATAAAGATTTCAACTTTATAAAAATAAAGATTTCGCCTTTTCAAATTTAAAGATTTCATCTTTATAAAAATCTCATTTTTATTTTTCTACACATATAAAGATCATATTTTTAATATTCCTATCATGTAAAATTTATATTTTTAATTCTTTACTTAAACAAAAATCATATTTTGACATCATCTATATAGTAAAGACTATATTTTTAATACTTTAAAAATATAAAAATCATATTTTTACTACGATGTTCAATATATAAAAATCATATTTTTACTACGATGTTCAATATATAAAATTCATATTTTTACTACGATGTTCAATATATAAAAATCTCATTTTTACTTCGATGTTCAATATATAAAAATCTCATTTTTACTTCGATGCTCAATATATAAAAATCTCATTTTTACTTCGATGTTCAATATATAAAAATCTCATTTTTACTTCGATGTTCAATATATAAAAATCTCATTTTTACTTCGATGTTCAATATATAAAAATCTCATTTTTACTTCGATGTTCAACATATAAAAATCTCATTTTTACTTCGATGTTCAATATATAAAAATCTCATTTTTACTTCGATGTTCAATATATAAAAATCTCATTTTTACTTCGATGTTCAATATATAAAAATCTTAACTTTGTGAATTATAAATCAAAGCTTCATAAGAAAAACCTCACCTTTATAAGATTAAAAATATATTCTTTTCATAAAAATATATATATCTAATCCTTTTCTAAATTAAAAAAAAAACAGTTTTTTTTTCCTATAGAACTAAAATTATGAGTCAAAGAAATAAAGAAAAGAAAGAAGAAAACGCACCCTTTTCTACAGCAATCGGAGAAGAGGGGGAGAGTTCATCACTGTCGCTTGAAGGGGGGGCGCTCCTGGTTCACGGATCGAGGAAGATTGGGGGGGAAACGTCAGTTGGGCGCTGCCTTCTCGAGGTGGGCGGCACTGACCCTTGGCGGCGGTTGCGGGGTCTTCAATCGGGGAAAGGGGGTTTTAGGATTCGGCGTCCAAGGGGGAGAGGAGCACAGGGGGCTGAGGTCGTGGGTGAGCGGTGGTGATGGGGACCCGCCTGGGCGGCGACGCGATGATCGGCTCCGAGGGGAGGGTCGAGGGAACGGGATCGTGCTATATATTTTTTTATTTAGATCTGGAAAACTGACGGGGGGGGGGGGGAAGGAGAATGAGGGTTGACCAAGTAAGAGGGAGGGTGGGGTTTTATTATTAATATATTTTATTATTTTTCTTCTATGAAAAGTAAGGTTTTTATTCGAACTCGAAATCGAACCTGCCGACTGTCATCCCTAGCGTTTTACCCCCATTCTGAACACAATGGAATATATATCGTAAGCTGATTCCATCGTTTCGATCAGTTTTCGTTGAATTTACATTTAAATCACTATATTGAATTTTAAACGTACATTTCAAATTACCGGGGTCACATACTAACTAGAAAAATTCCCGAAAAATATTTTCTAGCTTCGTATTGACGATACGGTCCTAACAAAACTAGTTTCGTCGAATTCTGAGACCGTTTGAAAAATGGCCAATTTCCAGTTGATTAAAATCAACTGAAACTGGTCAAACGCGTTTTCCTTTGCCACGCTCACACATTGAATCGAAAAATTATGAAATTTAAAACCTAGCAATAACTTTACATCCCGGATTCAACAAAAGTGGTTTCGTCGAAATCCGAGGTCGTTTGCAAAATGTCCATTTTTAAGGGCCTGAAATCCATAGCGACTATTCAGAATTTTCAACTGGACATATCTTTTGATTCCCGCTATGAAATTTCGATTTGGTCGGATTCGTTGGAAAGATATTATCAATTAGATCCTAATGTTTTTGGTTTCACTAAAATCCGGATTGTTTTGCACCCGGTACATTCAATTGAAGTTTGAAATCGAATTATCGAACTACCGCGCCATTTTCAATTCTATTTATAATTATATATAAATATTTATATTCTAATGACGACGTATATAATATATACGTCGAATTTCAATTCCAAAATAAATTTTCCTTCGTTTTTATTTAAAATGATTCATTTTAAATATTCAAAATTCGCTAAAATTGCCAAAATAAAAATTTTAAACTGGCCCAAATTTTCGGGTTGTTACATTTATTCTCTTGCTTAAGCCCTTCTCTGAGACGTACGAGCTCAGAGGTTGTATATCGACGGACATCAGTCGCATGGAGTGAATTGCCTGTGTGGAACGCGTAAGTGGCAATTGATCAAGGCTTCTGTTGAAAAGCAAAGTCTTGTGGTTGATGATCAAAGCACGGCCTGTGTGGCGTAGCTTTGTGTATAACGTGAATTCGCGAGCCTCACACCTCGGTATGAGTCAAAAACGGGATAGTGACTGCAGGGAGAGCACGACGTTTCTTTCTAGCTAAGGTGGTGTAAGTGACCTACCAACCCTGACATTTATATACTTTTCACCTGTGTGGTTGTTGGAATGCGAGGCGCCTCAGATATAGGTCTGTAAGGACCGGGAAACGTGTGTTCAGGAATTGCCAATCCTCAAAAGTAAGAGAGGACCGGCCCTGAAGATCCAAGGATCATAGTAGGGTCCTGAGACATTTGCTAGAGTGTCTCGAACGCGGAGAGGAGCTTGCCCCTTGCCTCAGCTCATGACGGAAATCCAATTTCCAATACGTGATATTGCGGTTTTAAGTGTAGAACTAGTATGGCGACATGATATATGGTACCCATGCCGTCTATGATTGATATTTATGATTGAAATTGTTTCGACACTATACACCTATAATAGTATCAAATGATTTGTTTTAAACGTAGCAAGCATTATTTGGCTATTATAAGGGAAAACCCTATCCTTCGGCTTGCGTTGCATTGTGTGATGGGACCTGGGTCTTATAATAGCTTCATTTTTCCAAAAAGCATTGCGTTGTTTTGTTATATGCACCAGTATTCTTGGGAGGAAACCCATTCCATGTTATACAGCGTGGTCCCTCGAATTACTTTCTTCTAAAGTAAAGTTTTAAATAACTGTTTTAGTTCTCACACCAGTCACATGACTGATCTGGAGTTTATTGTTTTAACCTAAACTCTGGGTGCCCCTATTTTCCGCACGGGCAGCTAGTAGTTTTGGTTTTGCAGATTTATATTCACAGGATCCTGATTTACAGCTGGAACGATGCTCGGAAAGCTCTGTATCCATGTATCACTTTCAGTTGTGCTTTTGTATATTTTTCCGCTGCTACGTAATTTATTGTAATCTCTGATATTTGTCGAATGTAATTTATTCATTTATACTCTGTATATTCTTGTATCTGATGGAATTGTTGTAATAACAATGAAATGTTCTTCCGTCTGAGCTCTTTTGTGTGTTGTTCTCAAAGTATCCGCTCTTTCCTTCACGGGGAAGTTACGGGTTCTTACAGAAATTTAGTTAAACTCATTTCTATCCAAGGCACAATGTAACATATTCATAGCTTTAGTGTTAGTGGTTGCTTCTGCTTTTTCAATAGTTGATCACTCAATATAAGTTATAGTAGGTTATGTATATTCTTTTTTAGTGATATTCCAAGCATCAAAACCATTAGCTTGCATATATATTCTCATGCATGTAGCCCAATAACTATAGATCATGCCATTGAAAAATGGAGGTCGTGAAGTAGATTGACCTTCCGTGAATCCAGTGTTTGTGCTAGTGTTATTTTCCATATTAAATAAATATCAAATTATGGTTGTGAGGTTAAATGATGTCCTACTCTGATACAAAATGAAAAGTTGTGTCTTCTGACTTAAAGTAGGATCTTTTTATATGGAATATAAGGAAGTGAATATGAAATTCTAACTTACCTAATACAATAGATATGCAAATAAATATTAGATAAAATAAGATATCACAAATTAGTAAGTGCAGTAAGTAAAGTGACACCAGGAATTTTATACCGATTCAGACTTCCCGTCCTATGTCCAGTCCCAGACTCCTTTTGGAATTCAACTATCAACAACCTCACTTCACCTGGAGCAACAGGTACACAACACACCCAAGCACCGACACAGATTTCCCGCCTGCGCACCGACATGGGACTTCAGCAAACAATAAGTGTTTGACTTCTGATTGTGTTATTGAATAATACTGAAATAGTTGAGTACACCTTCCTATAATCTTATCCTCAAGTATATAACGTGTATGTGAAGATTGAAGGAAGTATATTGCTTATTGAACCAGGAGATTTGAAATAAATTCAATGATTCAAAAGCAATATGATCTTTTTAAAGAGCTTTTAGAATGAAAGAGAACTTATAAATAAATATCAAGATATAGAATAGAAATCAGTAAGAATTAGTGATTTGCATAACAAGTTTGTGATGTATATATAGTGGTTGAAAAGTAGTCATTGTTCATGAAGAATTTTATCGAAGAGAAGCAACCATTTCTTTTAGAAACCAAAAGGAATCTCTTCATAAAAGAAAGTGACATTTCAATAATGTGACTGTTATTGTTGGGTCAGTTGATTGGAATAAAAATCACCAGTCAACTAATCGAATATAAAAAGTATATATGTATATCTAAAATTACACAAAATAGCCATTACTGGGAAAATTTTGCCTAAACAGTCAACTGGTTGATTTCTAACCAGTCAACTGGTTAGAGCAGAACTTCCTAGTTAATGGCTGTTTTGTGCAAGTAATATATATATATATATATAATTGTATTAAAAATGTGTTTGTGTTATGATGAATAAGGATAGATTTTGACATATTCTAACACAACCAAAACACACACACACACATACATATATATAGGTATAGGTATATATATATTAACTAACTTTTCCATCGATCTTCATTTCTTCATTGTCCTGAATCAAAATCTCATGAATCAACACCATTAACTAGAAAATGGTGCTACATATTTAACCAAATCATATAAGTATAATCACGCTTCAACTTAGGCCAAACAATGTTAGATTATACATTATTTTTTTAAAACCCAATAGTTATAATTATATTTCAAAATTATGCAAATAACGTTGTAGTATTCCTCTTATGGAACAGTAAATTAATCTTAACAACTTTTACCATTATAAACTAATATCATTCCTCGATAATAGTGAAGTTGTCCAAGTTAGGGTATTTTAATTACCTCTCAGACCTTTATAAACAACGTTATTATCTTGAGATAGGTAGAAATTTATAATTTAAAAACCTATATTACTATAATATTAATAAAATCTTATTTTAAATTATGGTTTTGTAAACCATATCCTTACTTTTGAAAATCTCTGTTGATTGTAACCATTTTTACTAAGTTCATTGATTAAGTAATCGTTTACAAAATACCTACCTTTCGCTTTAAATTCTGTATACAATCATATGATAAACCATTTACCAATACTTCACCCAAAACCATTTTACATCATATTATAAAACTAGATGCTTGGATTAATAACTAAAATCCATTTAACGATTTCTTTTCCCAAAACCATTAACATCATATTGTAAAACTATATTTTGGATTTATATCTGAAATCCATATATCAACTTCTCTTCCCAAATACAATTATAATTTCATTGGGATTTATATTAGTAACCCGTTAACCTACCACTTTACCAAAATTTGATAAATATCTTCCTTTGCATCCTTGAAAATCTTCTTTCCATCTCAAATTTTTTTGCTCAAAAACTGATGCTAATCCTTATTATTAAACAAAAGATATTTAACTATTCCATTAAATATGGGTTAGAAACCATTTGTTACATTGAAATCTTTTTTTGATTTCAATCATCTTTTACTTGGTTGTTTATCAAGTAAAACTTAAGCAAATCCAAACCTTATTTAAACACCTCTTTCCTAAAATCATTTTTATTTATTACAACATCCATTCACCCAAACCTTTATCTCAACTCGTTATGTGACACCTCACGTCAATTAATGTCAATTCTTTATCAGAATGCATTAAGTTTCGTGAAGCATTATCGGTAAACAGAAACAGAAACATTACAGGACAGATATAAAGTAACAGCAGAATTAAAACTTTACTAAATTGAAAAGCTTTGTCGTCCAAACCCAATTACATAATAAGACAAAAATACTGAAACTCATTATATTAACATAAAACTTTTGTCTTGTACCAAAATCACATCAGATTATAATAATACATAAAAAGAGCATAATCCCTAAATTTAGCCATAGTAGAGAAGATACGAAATCAAGTGGTAGATCTAATGAAGTAGCTCCAAGCAGAGTGAAAGAATAATCCTGGTCACGTTTTAGTATTCCCACCCTGAGAACCTGGGGGGAACAAAAGATAGACAAGAGGAAACAAAATGGGTCAGACATAAAGTCTAGCGAGTCCAGTTACTTTTAGCATATAAATAAGTAAAAGCATCATGACAGGTATATAAACTGGAGAGTGAGATAACAGTGTCATAAGGCAGGTATAACAAGGTAAACCGGATAAACAGACTAGAATTTATTGCGCTTCTCTAATACTTTTTTCTACACCAATACTAGTATAACAGAAACAAGATGATCCAAACAAAAATATAATGGTAAGTTTAGGTGTACTCTAGTAGTGGGTTTACCCCAAATAGAATTACCTGGAACCTAAACAGAAATAACGAATGTTAACCCAAACAAAAATATAGGTACCCCACAGAAATAGACAGGACTAGATGTACCGTAGTTATTACCCCCAATCGATGGGCTCCCTATCCCATAAATACCCTATGTCGGCCCCACAGTAGGGTGTATTACTTCCTAAATTGGCAACCTACAGAAGGACACGGGCCTATTTACTGGTGCTACAGTGGCTTATTTTCCTAGAGCAAGCCGTACTCATGCACGCACATGGGTTCGTTGGAACGCGCCAGTACACACCTCATCCCAGATGAATGCCTTACAATCAGCTCAGTAAGCATGCCCTGACCCCTACTTAGTGTGAGGTCCCTCTTTAATACCAGAATGGGTTACTATAACAACCCGGAAATCTGGGCCAATTTAAAATTTTTATTTTGGCTATTTTAGCGATTTTTGACTATTTAAAATAATTTATTTTAAATAATAACGAGTAAAAATGTATTTCAATCGAAGACAGGACGAATAAATGTATTATAAAAATATAACGTGCTTGAAATGGCGCGGTAGTTTGAAAATTTGATTTTAAACTTCAATTAAACATATATAATTTAATTTAAAGTAGAAAGGGGACGACCCTAGAAAATTTAACTCTGTTTAACCAAATCTTTGAAACGGATGTGAAGAACAGGACTGTCACAGAGTAAATTAAATTTTAGGGCTTGGCTAGCATTTTAAAATAGTCGCAGGGCTGTTTATACAAGGCTGTGTACATTTATAGGTATTTTAAATATATATTTAGCCCTTAAAAATAGCCATTTTGCAAACGACCTCGGATTTCGACGAAACCACTTTTATTGGATCCGGAATGTCGATTTATTGCTAGGTGCAAATTTGCAGAATTTTCTGAATCAATATGTGAGCGTGGCACACTTAAACGCGTTTGACCAATTTCAGTTGAATTTAATCGACTGAAAAATAGCCATTTTTCAAACGGTCTCAGAATTCGATGAAATTAGTTTTGTTAGGACCGTATCGTCAATACAAAGTCAGAAATAATTTTTCTGTAATTTTCGGGGTTCATATGTGGCCCCGGTAAATTGAAATGTGCGTTCAAATTGAATATATACTGATTTATATTGTAAATTTAACAAAAACTGATCGTAACAGCCGAGTTGGGTTACGATACATATCCCATTGTGTCCGGAATGGGGGTAATACGCTAGGGACGATAGTCGTTGGGTTGGATTTCGAGTTCGAGGAAAAAGTCAACCTCTTTGGAAAATTAGATTAAATTAAAATAATTATAAAAACAAAACCCACCCCTTTATTATCTCCCCCGTTCGTTTTTCCCAAACCAGAAAGAGAAAATAAATTTTAAAAAAACCCAAAACCGAAATTGCCCAACCCCGTCGCCGTCCACGAGGATCGTCGTCGCACCACCGCGTGTGCGCCTCCACCTCCTCACTCCGCCTCGCCTCCCTCCTCTCCTCAGTTTCCGTCGCCCAGCTCGAGAGTTGAGCCCTCCCTGAACCCGCGAGTTCGAAGACCCCTGCGCCTCCATCCCCATCGTCGTCGAGACCCCTGAAACCACCAGCCCTGCGCCTACCCCCTCCGAACCCCTCTCGCACCAGCGCCCAAAAATCAAAACCCCTTCTTCCCCTAATCCGCCACCTACAGCACCGCAGTGGCCACCATGGCCTGACCCTGACTCCGACGAGCCACCTTCCGGTCAGCAAGCACCTTTCCTCCCCTTTTTTCACCTCAGACGCAGCCCCTCTTCCCAATTTTTGAGATGTAAGTTTTTACTTTTAATTTTAATTTAGTTTATTCAATTTATATAAATCTGAAGTTAATTTACATTGTATTGTTTAAATCTGAGATTTATTTAAAATAGTATGGTTTTAAATAAATTGGCATTATTTTATATATATATTAACATAGCATGAAAAGGTAATGTTTGTATATATTAACATAGCGTGAAAATATGTTTTTCTTATCATATATGTTGCATAATAAAGTCATGATTTCTATTATGTACAAAGCTATGATTTTTATCTAGATTTGCAAAGAAGTGGTTTTTTTAAAATTTGCAAAGATATGATTTTTCATTATGAAAAGACAGGATTTTTCATGATATAAAGACTTGACTTTTAATAAAGTAAAAAGGTGAAATTTTTAATATATGATATGATTTTTGATTAAAGGAAGACAAGATTTTTGAATAAGGAAAGATGAGATTTTTACACGTGAAGTAATATTATAAAGATTTGATTTTTATGAATATAAAAATATGACTTTTAAATAAATTAGCGAATATAGAAACAAAATTTTTATTCATATGAAGTAGGAAAAAAATTTATTTAGATTTTTCGTATGTATGAAGAGTAGTGTAAAAATAGAATTTTTATCTATACAGTAACGGTATAAAAATAGAATTTTTATCTATATAGTAGCGGTGTAAAAATGGGATTTTTATTATGTAAATGGCGTTATAAAAATAGGATCGTTATATAGAAAATAGCGTAATAAAAATATGATTTTTATAGCGTTGAAATAAAAATGTGATTTCTAATATATAGCGTGAAACAGATCTCGTTAGAAGCAAGGCGAAGATTTCCTACATTAGAAGAGTCGCGACGTTGGGTTTAGCTTAAAAGCGGTGAGAACTTCTCACTCTATTTTATTTTCTAGTTAAAATACATACTAGGATGCAGACGGTGTTTAGTAGCACCCGACACCATCGTCCACAGACCATGGATTTGTTTGCTTTGTTGATTTGGTTATTGGGTTGATTAGAATATTGGTGTGAATTGGTTTGTGGTGTGAATAACGAATTGATAATTTGGTTTGTGGTGTGAAAATCGAATCGATAAATTGGTTAGGATTAGACGTGCGCCGTTATAAGGTGAAGGAGTAAGGCTAGGTTAGACCTTACTCCAAATTTTGTGGTGTGAATAACGAAAGTGATTTGATTGATATGTGTATGGCGTGGGCCATTACTAGACCGGGGATAAGGCTAGGCCTAATCCCGATTCTAGTATCGCGCCATTATGCCGCCGAAATTTTCTAAAAAGTGTTAGAAAAATTTAATTAGTTGAAATAAATATTCATATACAAATCAGACGATTTGTTTATGTTCACCCATTTTACTGATATGGATTGGGATGATAAATTTTACACATCGCCCAACTACACGAATAAAAATATGTGTTTGATTGATTGAAACCCCACACGGGTGTTGGGATGATATTGACGTACACTAATCCCAATTGTTTAGTTGTATGTCGATCGCTGGATTGACAGGCTGGTATAAGCGTCGATTATTTATATTTGATGCTTATGCAGTTGTGTAGTGCACTTTGGATGATGGTTGATTATTTATCGTTGTTGTTATACACATGTGTTGTGTGGAATCCATATAATTTATATTATATGGTAATTGATTGAGCCTCATTCAAATTTGGGAAAATAAAGTATATAAATATATTAATGTGTTGAAAGAAATATATATTCATGTGTCGAAATATATATATATATATATATTCATCTGTTAAATAAATAAATACTCATGTGTTGACGGTACTCATTTGTTGAGATTGGTCAGGTGTTGAAATATAATATTTGAAGTAGAAATATTTGAAATACAATATTTGAATCAGAAATATTTGAAATAGAATATTTGAAGTAAAAATATTTGAAACAGAATATATTAAGCCGTGTTGGCGCTATTTGAAGATGAACGATATTTATATCGATTTTATTCGTTTTTATAACGAATATCGAAAAGGAAATTATTTCAAAATCAAATATTTTGAAAACATTATCATTTATATATAATGATATGGAATATTCAATTTTGATTAAAAATTTAAATGGAAGCTGGAATTGTTTTGAAAACGAATATATAAAATACGATTTGAATGGAAATATATATATATTATATATATATAATGGTTTGAATAGAACGCGCCGCGCAGCGACCGTTCGCGAATTTCGACCATTGACTTCGTATTGATATTACGGGAGATCCGACCGTCGGATTCTCCTAAAACCGGAACCGTTGGGTTCGTGTCGGAAAGAGCTTTCCAACGAATATAAGAAATTTAAAATCTAATGGTTGGATTTGGAATTATGTCCAAATCAAATTTGGAAAAGGTCGCTATGGATGCAGTTCGATGACCGTTAGTGGAAATCGACTGTACGGGCCTTGATAAAATTATTAAAAATAACGATAATTTGTGTAAAATTAAAATAAGTGATTGGGAAGAAGTTGGGGTGAAAAGTTCCATATTTGTAAAGAAAAAAATGTGTTTTTGTCGAAATGTACTAGTTTTAACTCGAATTAAAATCTATTTATTTTTAAATAAATAATTTGGATTTGGAATAACTTTTTGGGTTTATCGTGAACAGTGTTTTAAATAACACTTGTTCTTTAACCCGATTAACGCTGGAATAACTTTTTGGGTTTATTGTGAACAGTGTTTTAGATAACACTTGTTCTTTAACCCGATTAACGATGGAATGAGATTTTGGGTTTGTCGTGAACCGTGTTTTAAAAGACATTGGTTCTTTAACCCAGTTGAAGATTTAAAACTAAGTGGAGTTTTAAATGAACCTTTAGTTAGATGGAAACGATCGAGAATGGAGTATCACCAGTTTTGCTCCAAGCGATAGTTAAACCTGTAATTAGATTTGAACGGGAAATGGTAAGTAATTTTACCGATAACACAGTGGGTGTTAGATATGGAGTACTACCAGTTTTGCTCCATGGGATGAATAGGTTGGGATTGGGAAATAAAATAAATAATTACTTCGGTGTGGTTCGCTAATCCCGACTAGTTTGGAAAACCGTAATATGGCTTGAAATCCAAAAGGAGATTTGTAACAACCCGTATTTTCAATAACCTGTTATAACATAAATCGAGGCAGAAATTAATTCTAAAATCTGAATCAGGGGAAACGGGCTATGCCATTGCGTTTGTCTCGGAAAAATACGCGAAATAGAGTCCGAGTTTTCGAAAATCGGAGTCCGTATGACCCAGTTAAGGCCCATTGAAGTTTTCAGAAATTTCCATGTTAAAAACAGATTTAAATTTTAAATTAAAAACAAGGATTAGGGCTAACTGGCGTCAGGCGGGAAAACTCCCGCCAGGACCCCCATGTCGACAGGCATGTCGACAGGGTCCCCAGGGTGTCGACAGCCCTGTCGACAGCCCTGTCGACACAGGGTGGCCGGGCAGTTTTGCCTGGCGCACCATTTTGGGTTTTGGTCTGGTCTTGTGGCTTGGTTCTAGAGAATTCCGAAATCTGACGGACCTAAACTAACCTAGGGTTAATCCTAGGGCTAAAAACACTCTAATCTTCTATAAATAAGCCCCTAATCCTACCCTAAAACCTCATTATTCATTCTAGCAACCAAACTATGTCAAATTGAATTCTCAAATGGCCTCCACCTAAAAACCCTAGCCTCCAACCTCTTCATAAATCATTCCTATGAAGATTATGATGTTCATACAAGCATTTCTAAGTTGTATGAATGATCATTAGCTTGCATACATCATCAAGTTGCAAGCTTTATTTGCTAAGCTAGAGTTTTTGGGATTTTTGTTAATTGGAGCTTTGTTTTGGGTTTTTATATGCTTGCATAAAGGGCTTCTCAATCTTTATTAGTAGATTTGTGTCTTCATAATATTTGTAAGCCCTCTTACCTTCATTTTAGAAACTCTAAAGTTAATATGTGATGAAAGTTGGGATTTATGCATGTTTAATAAGTTATGCATGCTTATGCGAGTTCACTATGCTATGTTATGCAAGTTTAATAAGTTATGCATGCTTATGCGAGTTCACTATGCTATGATATGCATGTTTAATAAGTTATGCATGCTTATGCGAGTTCACTATGCTATGATATGCATGTTTAATAAAGTTATGCATGCTTATGTGAGTTCACTATGCTATGTTACACATGTTTGATAAGTTATGCATGTTTATGCAAGTTCACTATGCCATGATTTGCAAGTTTAACAAGTTATGCATGTTTATGCAAGTTCACTATGCCATGATTTGCAAGTTTAACAAGTTATGCATGTTTATGCAAGTTCACTATGCTAAGTTATGCAAGTCCAACATGTTATGCATGTTTATTATGATATTTAAGATTCCTCATGTATGTTGTGCCAAGTTCCCTCTTTCTATCCTTTATGCGTTATGACGAATATGTAAGCGATAGGATGACGTTGGGGGGGTTTTGGGTAAAACTTAAAATACATGAAAATAGAAGATTGGGAATTTACCTATTAAGTTAGGTCTACCCCTTGGGAATTTACCTATTAAGTTAGGTCTACCCAAGTATTTGTTAAACTTGTAATTATGTTTGAAATTAAAGTGGACATGACACTTAGAAAACATAAGTGTGGCCAACTCGAGGTTGGGTTGAGTTTGTAGCATAAACCTACCCGGAACCGACCGGCTTAACTAGTGGCTACAAGCAATAGACCCAATGTGAGTAGTTGGTCATGTTGCACGTGAAACCCGAGGTTAGACTAAGTTGTGGTGTAAACCTACCCGGACCCGCCCGACCTAACTAGTAACCACAACAAGGTCTAATGTGAGAGGTTGGGTGCATTAAATTAATTAATGCCTCATGATTAGGGTTAAGTCATGGCCCACTAATACTTAACCAATTTTGGGGATACGAGGGATAAATGGGGTTAAGTGGTGAACTGTTGGTTACACTTAACTAATTTAATCCATGATTAGTGAGGGGTTAAAACCACACTTAACCCTCTTAGAAAACCCTAGCAATGTGGTCTGTTCCAGCAGTAATCCCAGTTGGGTATCATTCACAACCCTAGAGGCTAGGCTAGGGCGGGGCACGATTACTGGACTGATGTAAGCGACCAAAGCGGCGGCTGAGTGGTACAGCGGTGCGGGTCCAGGCGGGCTACGGACGTGCACGTAGTCCGGTGTTGGACAAACTTGAGGCACGGGTACCAGTAGGTTTAGACTGTGCATTATTGCTTAGGTGTCTGGGGTTGACACCCGAGGGCTTGATACACCCGAAGGTGGACCCAGCACAGTCTGACTACATCCATATGTGGGCCGTATGGACACCAACACTTGATGTGTTAGGTTTATAGGGAGCCGATCGACTAGACCGTTTGGGATGGACCTTGTATTAAGGTCACCTCATGTTATTGGGCCAAAGTTTGGGCTAAGGGATCAATACCTGCTATGTTAGTTTGCTAGTACACTATGGTGCAAAGCTTAATCTTCTTTATGTGATGACACCTTTATCTATTGCCAGTATGTTCATCTCAGTTTCCATCATGATGCTAACTTTATTAGTTTATAGACTGATCGTAGTAGGGCTTACCAGTCTTTTTGACTGACCTGTTTTCTTTCGCTTCTTTTCTTCCGTTCCCCCCCCCCCCCAGGTTCTCAGGGAGGGAATAGTGGTGCTTAGCTTGGATCGCTTGCTTGTTTGCTGGATAGCTCATGTATGTCTGGACATTGAGCTCGCTATGGTTTATCATCTTTATTTTGGGGATAGCACTATGTATTTCAGTATTTCTGTTTATGATGTACTAGACATGTTTATTTTGGCAGTTGACTTTATGATGTACTAGACTTGTTTTGAGATGGTTTGAGATATTCCGCTGTTTTATTCTCACTTACTCTGTTTTACATATATATTTATGTTCTTGTTCTGCCTTGATATATCATTATGCATGCTTACCCAGTTATAACGCCCCCCAGAAGCTAGTGCCCCCGAAAGAGTGACCCTAGCAGAGGTGGGGTGTTACAAATTTGGTATAAGAGCATATGGTTTACAAGAAAGAACAAAAAGTTTTTAAAAAGACTTTTGAAAAACTATTTTCAAAACAAGTATAAAGTATTTTCCAAAGAAAAGTCTAGTATTTTAAAAGGCTATTCCCCAAAAAGCCATTAGCGTTATCCTTCGTTCCCTTGACCTAATCTTATCTTATCTATTCGTTTCAGTATGGCTGAGAATCTTGCCATTCCGGATGGAGTAAACGTACCACTCTGGTATAGGAGACTTCTAGAAGCTAGGGCGGCAGCTGACCCCGCAAACCCTACTCCCACTCCTCCTCCTGTAGTTGAGAATCCTCCCCCTAATGTCCCTCCTTCGGTGGTTCCTGTTCCTCCCCCTCCAGTTGCTGAGGCTCCTCTTCCTCCTCCTCCCCCTCAGCATCCTCAGGTTGAGTTCACGAAGGTTTGTAAAGACTTCAAGGCGATGGGGGGCAAGAATTTCCTAGGCACGGAATCTTTTGTTGAAGCTAGGAATTGGCTGAAAGGCACTGAGGACTTGTTTGCTATCTTTAGGATTGATGACGAGAGGAAGATCTTATTGACGGTGTGGCTTTTGACGGACGAAGCAGCCTATTGGTGGGAGGTCACCAATGGGACGAGGCCTGTTGAGACTTGGGCCGATTTGAGGGCTAGATTTGCGGCCAAGTTTCTATCTTCTGCTGAGGCGAATTTACAGATGGAGAAGTTCATTGCATTAAAGCAAGGTGATATGTCTGTCAAGGAGTATGTGAACAAGTTTAGTCAGCTGGCCCGTTTTGGTTTGGATATGGTGAACACTCCTGAGAAGAAGGCTCTTCGATTTGCTAGAGGGTTGAATGAGCCGCTGCAGGGCTTGGCGATGTCACATATTCCGCATGGGGCTACTTTTGAGAGTTTGGTCGATATGGCTCTACTTCAGGGAGATGGAAAGAAAGAGGACAAGTCGAGTGATACTCAAGCAAAGAAGGCTGATTCTCAGGGTAAAGGCAATCAAGGTGGTCAAAGCAGTCAGGGAAATCAGAGCAAGAACAAGAAGGGGAACAACAGCAAAGGCAAGGGAAAGTGCAATTACTGTGGTATGCCTGGACACTTTGCTAAGGATTGTAGGAAGAAGAAAAGGAAGCTTAGTGGTGGATGCTTTTCCTGTGGTGAGACTGGACACTTCAGCAAGGAATGCCCGAAGAAGAAAGGGCAGGGTCAGACTCAGCGTGCTGGACCTTCAGGAGGGCAAGTTCATGCTCTCAATACCGCTCCAGTTCCCGATCGAGGTAGGGTTTCTGTTGAGAACCTTGTTTATGTTTCCGATCTTCCAGTTCGTACCTTGTTTGATTCTGGTGCATCACATAGCTTTATTTCATCCGATCTTGTTGATAGTTTGCACCTTAGTACTAGCTTAGTAGATGATCCCGTTTGTGTTTCGAATCCCATTGGGGGTTCTGCTCATCTATCTATGATATGTGAGGATCTGAGGATCTCTATACTTAGTGTAGAGTTCTTGTGTAGTGCATATGTTCTTGGTTTCAGGGGATACGGATTGATTTTGGGCATGGATTGGCTGTCTAGACATGGAGCCATTCTTGATTGTGAGCATAGGGTTGTAAGGCTTGTGACTCGCCTTGGCAACACCTTAGAGATTTCATGCAATCCGAAGAATCCCGTCATGTTGTGCTATCTTGAATCTCTCGACTCGTCAGAGGAAACCCTTCAGTCAGTAAGGGTGGTCCGAGATTATCCAGATGTTTTTGAAGAAGTTAAAGGGTTGCCCCCTAAACGAGAGATTGATTTTCTCATTTATCTGGTGGATAATGCTAAGCCTGTTTCTTTGCCCGTTCGGCACATGGCTCCGCGTGAGAGACGGGAGCTCAGCAAGCAAGTAAAGGAGTTACTTGAGAAGAACTTCATCAGACGAAGTATATCCGAATGGGGAGCGCCTGTGGTGTTTGCTACTAAGGCAGATGGTTCTCTTCGACTCTGTGTGGACTATAGAGAATTGAATAAGCTGACTAAGAAGAACAGACACCCATTACCGAGGATTGATGACCTTTTTGACCAGCTTGTTGGTGCTTCTGTTTTCTCTCAGCTTGATCTTGCTACTGGATTTCATCAGCTCAGAGTGGCTGAAGATAGTATAGACAAGACTGCATTCAGAACTCCAGATGGATTCTTTGAATGGCTTGTTATGCCGTTCAGTTTGACGAATGCACCCGCGTATTTCGTGGACTTGATGAGTAGGGTGTTTCGAGAGTTCTTGAACAAGTTTGTCGTGGTCTTTGTGGATGATATTCTGATCTTCTCCAAGGATGAAGAAGAGCACGCGAGGCATCTTGTAGAGGTGATGGATATGCTTAGAGCGCATCAGTTAAAGGCCAAGTTCTCCAAGTGTCACTTTTGGAGAAGGGAAGTTAGATTCCTTGGGCATATCGTATCCAAGCAAGGCTTAGCGGTGGATCCCGCTAAGGTGGTTGCAGTTCAGGATTGGAAGACTCCAAGGAATGCAACCGGGGTGAGAAGTTTTCTAGGTCTAGCGGGTTTTTACCGGAAGTTCATCAAGGACTTCGCGAAGATATCCGCTCCTCTTACTAAGTTGACGAAAAAGCACTTAGTTTTTGCTTGGGATATGGACTGTGAGCTTGCTTTTCAGAGACTCAAGAGAGCCCTTACCTCAGCACCAGTTCTAGCCTTACCCGATGGTGGTAAGATGTTTACCGTGTACACTGATGCTTGTGGCACGGGATTGGGTGCTGTTTTGATGCAAGAAGGCAGAGTTATATGTTTTGGTGGTAGGCAACTTAAGGTGCATGAGAAGAATTATCCCACTCATGATCTAGAGCTGGCAGCGATAGTATATGCACTCAAGGCTTGGCGTCATTATCTTCTGGGAGAGAGATTTGAGCTGTATGTTGATCATAAGTCTTTGAAGTATCTCTTTTCGCAGAAGGATCTGAACTTGAGGCAACAAAGGTGGATGGAATTCTTGGCGTCCTACGATTTTGATATAGCCTATACCCCTGGCAAGGGGAATGTTGTAGGGGATGCGTTGAGTAGAAGAAGGTTGACACTAAGTCCTCTATTTGTTGAGATGAAGAATTTCGAGTTCTTGGCAACCTTTGATTTCTCTTTGGCAGTTGAGTCGATGACCGGTTCTTTAGCATCTCTTGAGCTCAGGCCTACCCTTCTAGAACAAGTTGGGGCTTCGCAGAAGGAAGACCCTCAGATAATTGAGATCATGGATAAGCTGATTCGAGGGGAGACATCTAGTCACCTTGCTCGATATTCTATAGATGATAAGGGTTGGCTGAGGAGAGACGGAAGGCTTTGTGTTCCGATGGTAGAAGACTTGGTGAGGAAAGTTCTTGATGAAGCACATCGCTTCAAGTTGACAATACATCCGGGTGGAGATAAGATGTATAAGGATATGAAGCGCATTTTCTTCTGGCCTGGAATGAAGAAGGATGTGGCAGAGTTTGTCTCTAGATGTGTTGTTTGTCAGAGAGTAAAAGCCGAGTCAAAGAATCCCGGTGGGCTATTGCATCCTCTAGAGGTCCCGCTATGGAAGTGGGAGAGTATTTCTATGGACTTTATTGATGGGCTTCCAAGGTCAAGGAAAGGGAATACGAGCATTTGGGTCATTGTAGATAGGCTTACGAAGAGTGCTCATTTCATTCCGGTGAAGAGCAAAAGGACCGCATCTGGACTAGCATCAGTATATCTTCGTGAGATAGTGCGACTACATGGAGTCCCTTCTAGCATAGTCAGTGACCGAGACCCCATCTTTACTAGTCAGTTCTGGAACAGTTTACAGGAAGCTATGGGCACGAGATTGAACCTGAGTACGGCTTATCACCCACAAACGGACGGTCAGACAGAAAGGGTGAATAGGGTACGTGAGGACTTGTTGAGGCTTTGCATTCTGGATTTTGGTGGTACTTGGGAAGACCATCTTCCTCTTGTGGAATTTGCTTATAATAACAGTTATCAGGCGAGCATTGGGATGGCACCATTTGAGGCTTTATATGGGAGACCGTGCAAGTCACCTACATGTTGGTGGGAGACTACAGATAAGCTTATACTTGGACCTGACATGATTAGAGATACATCCGAGAAGGTCGAGTTGATTAGAAGACGGATGAAGGCGGCCCAAGACAGACAGAAGTCTTATGCTGATAAGCGAAGATCCGATTTGGAGTTTGATGTTGGGGATATGGTTTTCGTAAAGGTTTCTCCTTTGCGGAATGTGGTCCGATTTGGAGCTGTTGGGAAGTTAGCACCGAGATTTGTTGGACCCTTCCCTATCATAGAGAGAATTGGGAAGATGGCTTATAAAGTGCAGTTGCCCGAGAAGCTGTCCGGAGTGCATAATGTCTTTCATGTCTCGCATCTCCGAAAGTGCCTACATGAGTCCGCTGAGGTGGTTGAACCTAGCATTCTTGAAGACGTGGAAGTAGAGAAAGAGGCAACTTTGAGGAGAGCTCCGATTCGTATCTTGGGGACGGAGACCAAGAAGCTAAGGAATTGAGAGGTCAAGCTGGTGAAGGTTCAATGGGGTGAAGCCGAAGAAGACGCAACTTGGGAAACTGAAGAGAAGATGCATAGGCTTTATCCATTCCTTTTTGAGGGTACACTCTCAATCTCTTTCCTTTGTTAGCATATCTTCCTCTTTGCTATCCATGTTTATCTAGTTCATCGTGTCTATCTTATCATGAGAACCTTAGGTAGAATCCTTTGGATGAAACATGTGTTTGAGACATGTTATGTTTGATGGTTGCAAGTGGTTGCAAGTGTTTGCAAGTGGTTACTCGTGGATGCATGATACACATTAGGCACTAGATCGGCTCACACACTCCTCATATTGCATATGCATGAGTGTTTATGCTTATTCTTGAATGAAATTTGTATGCTATCACATGGATGTTGCATATGGATGTATGATTGAGCACGCATGTAGATATTATACATTATGTTAGGGATTTGCATACATATGGATACATTTCACTAACATATTTTGCATTGATCTTTGCATTAGATAAGTACATATACACACACTTTTGCATATGTTCATACAACATTTAGAATCTTTTAAGGACAATGGTTGCTTGTGGATGATGTTTTGAGTAGATGGGTGATTGGATGGTAGGATACGTTCTTCCTAACTTGAAGATTTCGGGGACGAAATCCTTTAAGGAGGGGAGAATGTAACAACCCGTATTTTCAATAACCTATTATAACATAAATCGAGGCAGAAATTAATTCTAAAATCTGAATCAGGGGAAACGGGCTATGCCATTGCGTTCGTCTCGGAAAAATACGCGAAATAGAGTCCGAGTTTTCGAAAATCGGAGTCTGTATGACCCAGTTAAGGCCCATTGAAGTTTTCAGAAATTTCCATGTTAAAAACAGATTTAAATTTTAAATTAAAAACAAGGATTAGGGCTAACTGGCGTCAGGCGGGAAAACTCCCGCCAGGACCCCCATGTCGACGGGCATGTCGACAGGGTCCCCAGGGTGTCGACAGCCCTGTCGACACAAGGTGGCCGGGCAGTTTTGCCTGGCGCACCATTTTGGGTTTTGGTCTGGTCTTGTGGCTTGGTTCTAGAGAATTCCGAAATCTGACGGACCTAAACTAACCTAGGGTTAATCCTAGGGCTAAAAACACTCTAATCTTCTATAAATAAGCCCCTAATCCTACCCTAAAACCTCATTATTCATTCTAGCAACCAAACTATGTCAAATTGAATTCTCAAATGGCCTCCACCTAAAAACCCTAGCCTCCAACCTCTTCATAAATCATTCCTATGAAGATTATGATGTTCATACAAGCATTTCTAAGTTGTATGAATGATCATTAGCTTGCATACATCATCAAGTTGCAAGCTTTATTTGCTAAGCTAGAGTTTTTGGGATTTTTGTTAATTGGAGCTTTGTTTTGGGTTTTTATATGCTTGCATAAAGGGCTTCTCAATCTTTATTAGTAGATTTGTGTCTTCATAATATTTGTAAGCCCTCTTACCTTCATTTTAGAAACTCTAAAGTTAATATGTGATGAAAGTTGGGATTTATGCATGTTTAATAAGTTATGCATGCTTATGCGAGTTCACTATGCTATGTTATGCAAGTTTAATAAGTTATGCATGCTTATGCGAGTTCACTATGCTATGATATGCGTGTTTAATAAGTTATGCATGCTTATGCGAGTTCACTATGCTATGATATGCATGTTTAATAAAGTTATGCATGCTTATGTGAGTTCACTATGCTATGTTACACATGTTTGATAAGTTATGCATGTTTATGCAAGTTCACTATGCCATGATTTGCAAGTTTAACAAGTTATGCATGTTTATGCAAGTTCACTATGCCATGATTTGCAAGTTTAACAAGTTATGCATGTTTATGCAAGTTCACTATGCTAAGTTATGCAAGTCCAACATGTTATGCATGTTTATTATGATACGTAAGATTCCTCATGTATGTTGTGCCAAGTTCCCTCTTTCTATCCTTTATGCGTTATGACGAATATGTAAGCGATAGGATGACGTTGGGGGGGTTTTGGGTAAAACTTAAAATACATGAAAATAGAAGATTGGGAATTTACCTATTAAGTTAGGTCTACCCCTTGGGAATTTACCTATTAAGTTAGGTCTACCCAAGTATTTGTTAAACTTGTAATTATGTTTGAAATTAAAGTGGACATGACACTTAGAAAACATAAGTGTGGCCAACTCGAGGTTGGGTTGAGTTTGTAGCATAAACCTACCCGGAACCGACCGGCTTAACTAGTGGCTACAAGCAATAGGACCCAATGTGAGTAGTTGGTCATGTTGCACGTGAAACCCGAGGTTAGACTAAGTTGTGGTGTAAACCTACCCGGACCCGCCCGGCCTAACTAGTAACCACAACAAGGTCTAATGTGAGAGGTTGGGTGCATTAAATTAATTAATGCCTCATGATTAGGGTTAAGTCATGGCCCACTAATACTTAACCAATTTTGGGGATACGAGGGATTAAATGGGGTTAAGTGGTGAACTGTTGGTTACACTTAACTAATTTAATCCATGATTAGTGAGGGGTTAAAACCACACTTAACCCTCTTAGAAAACCCTAGAAACGTGGTCTGTTCCAGCAGTAATCCCAGTTGGGTATCATTCACAACCCTAGAGGCTAGGCTAGGGCGGGGCACGATTACTGGACTGATGTAAGCGACCAAAGCGGCGGCTGAGTGGTACAGCGGTGCGGGTCCAGGCGGGCTACGGACGTGCACGTAGTCCGGTGTTGGACAAACTCGAGGCACGGGTACCAGTAGGTTTAGACTGTGCATTATTGCTTAGGTGTCTGGGGTTGACACCCGAGGGCTTGATACACCCGAAGGTGGACCCAGCACAGTCTGACTACATCCATATGTGGGCCGTATGGACACCAACACTTGACGTGTTAGGTTTATAGGGAGCCGATCGACTAGACCTTTTGGGTTGGACCTTGTATTAAGGTCACCTCATGTTATTGGGCCAAAGTTTGGGCTAAGGGATCAATACCTGCTATGTTAGTTTGCTAGTACACTATGGTGCAAAGCTTAATCTTCTTTATGTGATGACACCTTTATCTATTGCCAGTATGTTCATCTCAGTTTCCATCATGATGCTAACTTTATTAGTTTATAGACTGATCGTAGTAGGGTTTACCAGTCTTTTTGACTGACCTGTTTTCTTTCGCTTCTTTTCTTCCGTTTCCCCCCCCCCCCCCCAGGTTCTCAGGGAGGGAATAGTGGTGCTTAGCTTGGATCGCTTGCTTGTTTGCTGGATAGCTCATGTATGTCTGGACATTGAGCTCGCTATGGTTTATCATCTTTATTTTGGGGATAGCACTATGTATTTCAGTATTTCTGTTTATGATGTACTAGACATGTTTATTTTGGCAGTTGACTTTATGATGTACTAGACTTGTTTTGAGATGGTTTGAGATATTCCGCTGTTTTATTCTCACTTACTCTGTTTTACATATATATTTATGTTCTTGTTCTGCCTTGATATATCATTATGCATGCTTACCCAGTTATAACGCCCCCCAGAAGCTAGTGCCCCCGAAAGAGTGACCCTAGCGGAGGTGGGGTGTTACAAGATTAAAGAATAAATTTAAAGAATTTATCTTTGATAAAATTAATGGGAAACTTCCCAAAGAAAAAAGAATATTCTGGATTTGAATGAGGCGTATGTTGTGTTTGTGTAGCACGTGTTTATTATATATGCAGGTTATTCAGAAAGGCCGGGTTATACCAATTCTGAATAACCGATTCGGCGATATGTCGAAGAGATTGAAGACGGTGCAAGACCGATGATCTTCACGTCAAAAGGAGGGGTGCTTCTGTTGCCCATGATGGGAGTAGCTACCTTGAAGGGGCTGCAGTGGTAGCCGTCCGGACGTACGTGTTGATTGTACGGATATGCGAGGAAAGTGCCTCCGGTTTCGTTCAGACCTAGAACGGACTTGTAAATGGATGGTGTGTCTGACATTGTATTCCTTTATACTGTATTCTTTGATCTCTGCTAAATATATATCTGTTTGGTGGCAGAGAATTTATTCTCTTGCTTAACACCCTTCTCTGAGACGTACGAGCTCAGAGGTTATATATCGGCAGAAGTCAGTGGTTATAGTATGGATTGATAGTGTGGCATGCTGAGATGTTGTGATCCAAACTTTTGTTGAAAAGCAAAGTTTGGTGGATGATGATCAAAGCACGACCTTGTGTGGCATAGCTTTGTGTAGCGTTGATTCGCGAGCCTCACAGACCGGTATGGTGGTATGCTGATGGTTTGATCAGTATGCTTTAGATATGTATGGATTCGGTCGACCGATATTGAGCTTTGTGCTCCTAGGGATAGGGCTGACCCCTGATTTCCTTGATGGATAGAGTTAGCGGTGTTTTCCAATGCTTGGACGTAAGCCGCGGTAACTTGTTTCCTGAATAGTGCGGATGTGCATTACGGTGTTTTCGCACGCCTGCGACGTAAACCGTGGTGAATTGCACTACGTGATCGATCTTTTGAATCAGTAACCACCATGATGGAAATCCAACTTCCAAATACGATATTTTTCGGTTTTGATTGTAGAGCCTAGTATTGGCGACATAGTGGGATGGGGCACTCATGCCGTCTATGATTGATACATTTATATTTGAAGTGATTTTATACATTATGCACTTATAATAGTATCAAAATGATTTGTTTTAAACTTACCAAGCATACTTTGGCTATTATAAGGGAAAACTCTATCCTCCGGCTTGTGTTTGCATTGTGTGATGGGACCTGAGTCTTATAATAGCTTCATTTTTCTTTATTTAGCATTGCGCTATTTGTATTAGGCACTGGTATTCTTGGGGGTAAACCCGTTCCGTGTTATACGGCGTGTTCCCTTGATTTACCCTATTTTTATGTAAAGATTTATAACTGTTTTAGTTCTCACACCAGTCACATGACTGACCTGGAGTTTATTGTTTTAACCTAAACTCTGGGTGCCCCTATTTTCCGCACGGGCAGCTAGTAGTTTTGGTTTTGCAGATTTATATTCACAGGATCCTGGTTAACAGCTGGAACTATACCCGGAAAGCTCTGTATCCGTGTATTCTTTTCAGTTGTGTTTTGTATTAATTTTCCGCTGCATTGTAATTTGTAAATCTCTGTTGTTTATCAAATGTATAATATTTAATCATACTCTGTATATTCTTGTATTCTGATGGAATTGTTGTAATAAGCAATGAAATGTTCTTCTGTCTGCGTTCTTTTTTGTGTTGTTCTCAATACAATTCGGGTTTTGATCGGTCTTGGTCGGTTTAGTGATGGATTAAGTCCGGGCGAAATCCAAGTTGTCACATTTGGTATCAGAGTTTTGGTTTACAGAGCTCGAGAACAAGACACTTTTGAAACGAACGAAAGAATTCATCAGAGATTGGATTAACAATATCCAATGAGAATCACTCGTTAGAGATAGGATCAGTAGTATCCTAGAACAAGTGTGAAGAGTGTTATTTTTAAAATAAAAAATTGAAAACAAACTTTGTTTTGAAAATTTAAACCCTATTATACGTATTTGGGTATTTTATATTGAATTTGGACAATCGAGTATATGAAGATTTTGCATATATGCTTAGCTGGCGTGTATTAGAAGTCTCAAATATACTGGGTAGATATAGAATCACACTCTAGTCGCCCGGAGATGATTCTGATGATATTGTACATGTCATCAGCATCTGTGTTCGAGTTTCGAAAGTGGGATGCCTATATAACTCCAATTTGACTGGTGTGAGAACCAAACACAGTTAGAATATACTATTTGTGATTTGGCATTGAAATATGATTTTTGAATATATATATAAAGGTATACATTTGAAAATTTAATCAACAAATTGATTGCTGGTTGTGATGTTTGATTATTGATTCAACTAATAAATACTGGAATGATAAATAAAGTATAAATCAAGATATTTGTTAAGTGGAAAATAATGCAAACTCTCTTGATAAAATCCTCAAAATATAATGTAGGATATGAATGACTACGGCTTGCTCGGAACTGAATTCTGGATGTCTCTGAAACAAGCAAGAAGAGCTCACCAGCAAACCGAAAAAGAAAGAGAGTTGAACTTAGGAACACACAAGGTTGTTTATTGTCGCAAATGCAGAAAAGAAGGCCATTATGCAATTCTGTGTCCTGAGAAAAAGAAACAAAAACAGACAAGAATGGACATAGTCTGTTTCAAGTGCAAAGAGACGGGACATTTTGTCGATAAGTGTCCAAACGTAAAGAAAAAATCCAGAAAACTAGGAAAAGAGAAGAAATGCTTTCGATGCAAAGAAGTAGGGCATCTAGCCCGAGATTTCCCATTAAAGATGGGTGGTAAGAAATCCAAAGGTAAGGAGCTATCTACTTTGGAAATTATGCAAGGAGGCACGACTTCCTAGAAAGTTGGGTTCGAATGTAATGAACTAGTATTTTGGATATATGTATATGTATGATGCTTGTATGAACGTATGGATGCTTTTTGTTTTTAAAAGGTATCGGTATTGTATTATATAACTAATTTTAGAAAAATGTTGAACTAAGTTTAATTTAACACCAAATATTGAACTGTTTTGAAATTTGATAGAAATTGCATATATATACATGTATATGAATTGAACAGGTCATAACAAGGAGGCTAAAGAAGAGGAATAAAATTGTATGCCCGACAAATAGGTACATGTTTACCATATTTACTGTTTTGCTTGGGTGATGATGATTTTATGAGCCGTATCGGCTAGCCGCTTGGCTTTTTCTTTTTCTTTTTATACCACCATTGATTGGTGAGGGCCATGGGAGGCTATTTGAAATATCCCGATGCTCCCGGTGCAGGGGAGGTTATGGCAAAAAATTTCGAAAATTTAGGGTGTTAGCCAAATTTTTGAAGAATTTGAAAAGTCTTCAGAAACTGAAAAGTTGGAAAACTTAAGCCATAATTAAAATAGTGAAAGTTGAGTTGGTTAGTTAAACAACTTTCGGCTTCGTTCCTTTTCGAGGACGAAAAGATTTTAAGTAGGGGAGATTGTAACAACCCGGAAATCTGGGCCAATTTAAAAATTTTATTTTGGCTATTTTAGTGAATTTTGACTATTTAAAATAATTTATTTTAAATAATAATGAGTAAAAATGTATTTTAATCGAAGACAGGACGAATAAATATATTCTAAAAATATAACGCGCTTGAAATGGCGCGGTAGTTTGAAAATTTGATTTTAAACTTCAATTAAACATATATAATTTAATTTAAAGTAGAAAGGGGACGACCCTAGAAAATTTAACTCTGTTTAACCAAATCTTTGAAACGGATGTGAAGAACAGGACTGTCACAGAGTAAATTAAATTTTAGGGCTTGGCTGGCATTTTAAAATAGTCGCAGGGCTGTTTATACAAGGCTGTATACATTTATAGGTATTTTAAATATATATTTAGCCCTTAAAAATAGCCATTTTGCAAACGACCTCGGATTTCGACGAAACCACTTTTGTTGGATCCAGAATGTCGATTTATTGCTAGGTGCAAATTTGCAGAATTTTCTGAATCAATATGTGAGCGTGGCACACTTAAACGCGTTTGACCAGTTTCAGTTGAATTTAATCGACTGAAAAACAGCCATTTTTCAAACGGTCTCAGAATTCGACGAAATTAGTTTTGTTAGGACCGTATCGTCAATACAAAGTCAGAAATAATTTTTCTGTAATTTTCGGGGTTCATATGTGGCCCCGGTAAATTGAAATGTGCGTTCAAATTGAATATATACTGATTTATATTGTAAATTTAACAAAAACTGATCGTAACAGCCGAGTTGGGTTACGATACATATCCCATTGCATCCGGAATGGGGGTAATATGCTAGGGACGACAGTCGTTGGGTTGGATTTCGAGTTCGAGGAAAAAGTCAACCTCTTTGGAAAATTAGATTAAATTAAAATAATTATAAAAACAAAACCCACCCCTTTATTATCTCCCCCGTTCGTTTTTCCCAAACCATAAAGAGAAAATAAATTAAAAAAAACCCAAAACCGAAATTGCCCGACCCCGTCGCCGTCCACGAGGATCGCCGTCGCACCACCACCTGTGCGCCTCCACCTCCTCACTCCGCCTCGCCTCCCTCCTCTCCTCAGTTTATGTCGCCCAGCTCGAGAGTTGAGCCCTCCCTGAGCCCGCGAGTTCGAAGACCCCTGCGCCTCCATCCCCATCGTCGTCGAGACCCCTGAAACCACCAGCCCTGCGCCTACCCCCTCCGAACCCCTCTCGCTCCAGCGCCCAAAAATCAAAACCCCTTCTTCCCCTAATCCGCCACCTACAGCACCGCAGTGGCCACCATGGCCTGACCCTGACTCCGACGAGCCACCTTCCAGTCAGCAAGCACCTTTCCTCCCCTTTTTTCACCTCAGACGCAGCCCCTCTTCCCAATATTTGAGATGTAAGTTTTTACTTTTAATTTAGTTTATTCAATTTATATAAATCTGAAGTTAATTTACATTGTATTGTTTAAATATGAGATTTATTTAAAATAGTATGGTTTTAAATAAATTGGCATTATTATATATATATATATATTAACATAGCATGAAAAGGTAATGTTTGTATATATTAACATAGCATGAAAATATGTTTTTCTTATCATATATGTTGCATAATAAAGTCATGATTTCTATTATATACAAAGCTATGATTTTTATCTAGATTTGCAAAGAAGTGGTTTTTTTAAAATTTGCAAAGATATGATTTTTCATTATGAAAAGACAGGATTTTTCACGATATAAAGACTTGACTTTTAATAAAGTAAAAAGGTGAAAAATTTAATATATGATATGATTTTTGATTAAAGGAAGACAAGATTTTTGAATAAGGAAAGATGAGATTTTTACACGTGAAGTAATATTATAAAGATTCGATTTTTATGAATATAAAAATATGACTTTTATATAAAGTAGCGAATATAGAAACGAAATTTTTATTTATATGAAGTAGGAAAAAATTTTATTTAGATTTTTCTTATGTATGAAGAGTAGTGTAAAAATAGAATTTTTATCTATACAGTAACGGTATAAAAATAGAATTTTTATCTATATAGTAGCGGTGTAAAAATGGGATTTTTATTATGTAAATGGCGTTATAAAAATAGGATCGTTATATAGAAAATAGCGTAATAAAAATATGATTTTTATAGCGTTGAAATAAAAATTTGATTTCTAATATACAACGTAAAACAGATCTCGTTAGAAGCAAGGCGAAGATTTCCTACATTAGAAGAGTCGCGGCGTTGGGTTTAGCTTAAAAGCGGTGAGAACTTCTCATTCTATTTTATTTTCTAGTTAAAATACATACTAGGATGCAGACGGTGTTTAGTAGCACCCGACACCATCGTCCACAGACCATGGACTTGTTTGCTTGGTTGATTTGGTTATTGGGTTGATTAGAATATTGGTGTGAATTGGTTTGTGGTGTGAATAACGAATTGATAATTTGGTTTGTGGTGAGAAAATCGAATCGATAAATTGGTTAGGATTAGACGTGCGCCATTGTAAGGCGAAGGAGTAAGGCTAGGTTAGACCTTACTCCAAATTTTGTGGTGTGAATAACAAAAGTGATTTGATTGATATGTGTATGGCGTATGCCATTACTAGACCGGGGATAATGCTAGGCCTAATCCCGATTCTAGTATCGCGCCGTTATGCCGCCGAAATTTTCTAAAAAGTGTTAGAAAAATTTAATTAGTTGAAATAAATATTCATATACAAATCAGACGATTTGTTTATGTTCACCCATTTACTGATATGGATTGGGACGATAAATTTTACACATCGCCCAACTGCACGAATAAAAATATGTGTTTGATTGATTGAAACCCCACACGGGTGTTGGGATGATATTGACGTACACTAATCCCAATTGTTTAGTTGTATGTCGATCGCTGGATTGACAGGCTGGTATAAGCGTCGATTATTTATATTTGATGCTTATGCAGTTGTGTAGTGCACTTTGGATGATGGTTGATTATTTATCGTTGTTGTTATACACATGTGTTGTGTGGAATCCATATAATTTATATTATATGGTAATTGATTGAGCCTCATTCAAATTTGGTAAAATAAAGAATATAAATATATTAATGTGTTGAAAGAAATATATATTCATGTGTCGAAATATATATATATATATATATATTCATGTGTTAAATAAATAAATACTCATGTGTTGACAGTACTCACTTGTTGAGATTGGTCAGGTGTTGAAATATAATATTTGAAGTAGAAATATTTGAAATACAATATTTGAATCAGAAATATTTGAAATAGAATATTGGAAGTAAAAATATTTGAAACAGAATATATTAAGCCGTGTTGGTTAGATTTGCGCTATTTGAACGTGAACGATATTTATATCGATTTTATTCGTTTTTATAACGAATATCGAAAAGGAAATTATTTCAAAATCAAATATTTTGAAAACATTATCATTTATATATAATGATATTGAATAATCAATTTTGATTAAAAATTGAAATGGAAGTTGGAATTGTTTTGAAAACGAATATATAAAATACGATTTGAACGGAAATATATATATATATATATATTATATATATAATGGTTTGAATAGAACGCGTCGCGCAGCGACCGTTCGCGAATTTCGACCATTGACTTCGTATTGATATTTTGGGAGATCTGACCGTCGGATTCTCCTAAAACCGGAACCGTTGGGTTCGTGTCGGAAAGAGCTTTCCAACGAATATAAGAAATTTAAAATCTAACGGTTGGATTTGGAATTATGTCCAAATCAAATTTGGAAAAGGTCGTTATGGATGCAGTTCGATGACCGTTAGTGGAAATCGACGGTACGGGCCTTGATAAAATTATTAAAAATAACGATAATTTGTGTAAAATTAAAATAAGTGATTGGGAAGAAGTTGGGGTGAAAAGTTCCACATTTGTAAAGAAAAAAATGTGTTTTTGTCGAAATGTACTAGTTTTAACTCGAATTAAAATTTATTTATTTTTAAATAAATAAATTGGATTTGGAATAACTTTTTGGGTTTATCGTGAACAGTGTTTTAAATAACACTTGTTCTTTAACCCGATTAACGCTGGAATAACTTTTTGGGTTTATTGTGAATAGTGTTTTAGATAACACTTGTTCTTTAACCCGATTAACGATGGAATGAGATTTTGGGTTTGTCGTGAACCGTGTTTTAAAAGACATTGGTTCTTTAACCCAGTTGAAGATTTAAAACTAAGTGGAGTTTTAAATGAACCTTTAGTTAGATGGAAACGATCGAGAATGGAGTATCACCAGTTTTGCTCCAAGCGATAGTTAAACCTGTAATTAGATTTGAACGGGAAATGGTAAGTAATTTTACCGATAACACAGTGGGTGTTAGATATGGAGTACTACCAGTTTTGCTCTATGAGATGAATAGGTTGGGATTGGGAAATAAAATAAATAATTACTTCGGTGTGGTTCGCTAATCCCGACTAGTTTGGAAAACCGTAATATGGCTTGAAATCCAAAAGGAGATTAAAGAATAAATTTAAAGAATTTATCCTTGATAAAATTAATGGGAAACTTCCCAAAGAAAAAAGAATATTCTGGATTTGAATGAGGCGTATGTTGTGTTTGTGTAGCACATGTTTATTATATACGCAGGTTATTCAGAAAGGTCGGGTTATACCCATTCTGAATAACCGATTCGGCGATATGTCGAAGAGATTGAAGACGGTGCAAGACCGATGATCTTCACGTCGAAAGGAGGGGTGCTTATGTTGCCCATGATGGGAGTAGCTACCTTGAAGGGGCTGCAGTGGTAGCCGTCCGGACGTACGTGTTGATTGTACGGATATGCGAGGAAAGTGCCTCCGGTTTCGTTCAGACCTAGAACGGACTTGTAAATGGATGGTGTGTCTGACATTGTATTCCTTTATACTGTATTCTTTGATCTCTGCTAAATATATATCTGTTTGGTGGCGGAGAATTTATTCTCTTGCTTAACACCCTTCTCTGAGACGTACGAGCTCAGAGGTTATATATCGGCAGAAATCAGTGGTTATAGTATGGATTGATAGTGTGGCATGCTGAGATGCTGTGATCCAAACTTTTGTTGAAAAGCAAAGTTTGGTGGATGATGATCAAAGCACGGCCTTGTGTGGCGTAGCTTTGTGTAGCATTGATTCGCGAGCCTCACAGACCGGTATGGTGGTATGCTGATGGTTTGATCAGTATGCTTTAGATATGTATGGATTCGGTCGACCGAGATTGAGCTTTGTGCTCCTAGGGATAGGGCTGACCCCTGATTTCCCTGATGGATAGAGTTAGCGGTGTTTTCCAATGCTTGGACGTAAGCCGCGGTAACTTGTTTCCAAGATAGTGCGGATGTGCATTACGGTGTTTTCGCACGCCTGCGACGTAAACCGTGGTGAATTGCACTATGCGATCCATCTTTCGAATTAGTAACCACCATAATGGAAATCCAACTTCCAAATACGATATTTTTCGGTTTTGATTGTAGAGCCTAGTATTGGCGACATAGTGGGATGGGGCACTCATGCTGTCTATGATTGATACTTTTATATTTGAAGTGATTTTATACACTATGCACTTATAATAGTATCAAAATGATTTGTTTTAAACGTACCAAGCATACTTTGGCTATTATAAGGGAAAACTCTATCCTCCGGCTTGTGTTTGCATTGTGTGATGGGACCTGAGTCTTATAATAGCTTCATTTTTCTTTATTTAGCATTGCGCTATTTGTATTAGGCACTGGTATTCTTGGGGGTAAACCCGTTCCATGTTATACGGCGTGGTCCCTTGATTTACCCTATTTTTATGTAAAGATTTATAACTGTTTTAGTTCTCACACCAGTCACATGACTGACCTGGAGTTTATTATTTTAACCTAAACTCTGGGAGCCCCTATTTTCCGCACGGGCAGCTAGTAGTTTTGGTTTTGCAGATTTATATTCACAGGATCCTGGTTAACAGCTGGAACTATACCCAGAAAGCTCTGTATTCGTGTATTCTTTTCAGTTGTGTTTTGTATTAATTTTCCGCTGCATTGTAATTTGTAAATCTCTGTTGTTTATCAAATGTATAATATTTAATCATACTCTGTATATTCTTGTATTCTGATGGAATTGTTGTAATAAGCAATGAAATGTTCTTCCGTCTGCGTTCTTTTCTGTGTTGTTCTCAATACAATTCGGGTTTTGATCGGTCTTGGTCGGTTTAGCGATCGATTAAGTCCGGGCGAAATCCAAGTTATCACAGTTACTGACTAATATGGGTCCCACACAACATATGACACAAGCCAACCCTTACATATATTGTGTCCCTCAGTTAACTAGGATTTGACTGGTTATGCCTAACAGATTTGCATAACCCTTATAGATTACGGGTAAAACTTTATAAGTTAACGGGTTCGTATAGCTCCAACAGATGTAACCGGTTAAGTTTCTCGATTAATAGGTTCGTATAACCCCCATAGAATTTAACAGGTTTACTTAACCCCACATATTTAACAGGTTTAGTTAACCTTATAGATAATGGGTTTCAGATTTATAGACTACTCAATTTATAATTAAGTACAACTTATCTTATTTCATAATTTATCCCATCTCTCTATCGTTTATTATAACCTAAGTTATAATTACCACTTGTCCCTAGGACAACCCTACCTATTATCTTTCATTTTTTCCCATTCGGGTTTATTCACAATAGGTTATTATCATTCCCTGTTTGTATATGCTAATGCACCAGACCTCTCACATTAAGTTGACCACTCGTGGATGCTGGATATGTCAGGCGGTTCCGGGTAGACTTCTACCAGAAGTTGAACTTAACCTCATGTCTTAGCACCGTTATGTGTACATTTACACACTCGACCCCTTACATTAGATTAACCACTTATGGACGCTGGATTTATTGGGCGGTTTCAGGCAGAGTTCTACCACAAGTGTAATCTAACCTCATGTCTAAGTGCGGTTACACTTTCTAAATACTGTAAATCTAGGCATATTCATTCTTAAACAATTATCCATGCTCATCGTAGATTTTTGTAATGACCCGGATTCTTATGGGTTAATTTTGAATATTTAATATTTAATTTAAATATTGATTTGATAATATAAGTGAATATTTATATTAAATTATTAGTTAAATAATCAATTTTGATTTAATATCAAATATATTAAATCATCATAATGCGAAAATATAATTCAGTTCGAGATTTAAAACTGAATTAAATACAGTTCAGACTTCTGTTTGAATTCGAATAATAATATTAATTTATTTTCGTAGAATTTGTTGTTTTAAAAATTAATTTATATTGATTTAAATTAATATCTCCTTCAGATGATCGAATTAGACTTCATGACCTATCCCAGTGTGTTCAAAATAGTGGTATTACCCTGGAGTTGAAACTTGTTGGGATTAGAAAGGGGTTCGCAGTCAAGGGTTATTTAAATTTTAAGGATAAAGTTTTTAAAAACAAATTAAAATAAATATTGGGTGGCCTTCTTCATTCACCGTTCACAGCTATGTGTTCCTTTTCTCACCTCTACTTAAAACAAACGTGGCCCTTTTCTTTCCTCTCAACCACTTCAAATACCGCAACCATCCTCCCTTCTCAAATCAAAAGGAGAAAACTGCTCCTCATTTCATCAATTCGAGAGCTTCAGCAACAAATAAATGGCCACTCCATTTCCATTAACCAAAATCGAAATCGATCCGCTCTTCATGTTTGGAAGGTCGCGACTTCAGACTCGTGGAGTTCGCGTTCAAGATCGGACCAGTAAATGGAAATCGCGAGGCACAGGGTTCTGGAATGTTGGGATTCGCGTTCGACTTGGAGGACTGGGTTGTTCGACTATCTGACCCTCGAGCTAAGGACCACCGCGAGTTCAAAGGGGGTCGCGGCAGAGTAGCTCGCGATGGTGGTTAGGGGAAGCCGATGAAGCGTGATATGCTGATGGAATGCACTGTGTTGGGATCGACATTGGTAAGGGATTACCGTGAGTTCTGTCAGGTCACGATGGAGGTACTTGGTGATTTTCATGAGTTTGGGATTTGAAGACGTGAACGTTTTGAGAAGTTCAATTAAGGTTCTACTGGTGATGCTGTGAAGTACTGGCCTGGATCTTGTTCGGATTTTGCATAGTTACTGTTGATTCGAGGAAGTGGAGTTCGAATGACAGTGGATGGAGTTCGGAGAGGTGAGAGCTGTTAATGACCATATGGTGTTCGACGGAATGCCATAGAGAATGGAGAAGGTATTAGAGGGGGCTGAGGGCAGTTGGGGAAGCTGCTGTAATTAAAAGTAAACGGGGAAGGCGTAATCCATTCGAGAAGAATTAAGTTGAAACAATTCAAGTCAATGCTAGACGAGACTGAATGGAATCAAAATGGATATTCAACAAGAAAAATAAGGTGAGTAAATCTCACCTTTTATTTAGAATTATTTTTATACAGTTAAAAATAATTGTCTGTGCTTGTTTGATCGTTTTAAAATATATATTAGTTATTTAGGATATATATATATATATACTGGGTTGATGATTGGTTGGATTGTTCCCGCAGTCTCATTAGCGGATGCCCGCAGTTTCATAGCGGATGATTTCCCTATGCGCCCCACAAATATATATTAGTGGATGACCTTCATATCATGATATCCTGCCTCGAAGCAGGATGGGTATTATTTATGTGCTAACGTCTATGAATGTAGGAAAAACGGGTTGCAGGGATCCAACTGGGTCCCTCAAAAAAATATTATCTGGTTGTTTATTTGATTTCATATATATTCATATATGATGTGTAAAAAATCAAATCATTGAAAATTGGTTGATTTGATTGTTTAAATTATCACTGGACCTAAGTGATAATTTATAAAAATATCCTGAAAGGGATATTTGAGATTTAAAAGGGAAATTCTATTTTTCTTACATAAAATTTGAATTTTTAAATAGATTTGAAATATAAACTTGTTTTGAAAAATAAAACAAGTAGTTCCTTTATAAACGGAGTTTATAAATAGTTCATCTATAAACAAAGTTTATAAATGAAGTGAAAAGAATTATCATTGGATAATTCAGAAATAAAAATACAAGTGTGAAATTTGAAAAGGGAAATCTATTTTCCAAAAGTAGAAATATCGATTTCAAAAGGAATTGAAATCGAGACTTGTTTAAAGAAATTTAATATAGAAATTCAAATGGAGTTTGAATATAGAAATTCAAATGGAGTTTGAATATAGAAATTCAAACGGCGCTGAATATAGTAATTTTAAATGGAATTTGTGACACCCCATATTTTTACATTTTAAAAGTAAGAAGTTTACATACGTATACGATGATACGCAAAGCATATAAACCAGTGAAGCATGAAGATAAAAGATATTCTGTTCATACTTCTAGAATTAAGGTAAACGGGATTCACCATTGCGTTCGTCTCGGAAAAATACGTGAAATAGAGTCCGAGTTTTCGAGAATCGGAGTCCGTATGACCCATTAAAGGCCCAAAGAAGATTTCTGAAAATTTGAAATTCGGAAATAGGTTTGAAAACCAGATCTGGGGCTAGGCGGGAAGTTTCCCCGCCTAGGCCATGTCGACAGGGCTGTCGACAGGCCTGTCGACTTGGGCCCAGACCAAGTCGACAGCCCTTTCGACTTGCCTGTCGACAGGGGGTGGCCGGGGCAAATTGCCTGGCGCACCTGCTTGTCTCACCTGGCCTTGTTCTTGGGCTGGTTCTGGAAGCTTCCGAGATCTGATGGTCCTAATCTATCCTAGATCTAATCCTATGGTCTAAAACACACCCTAATCTCTATAAAAACACCCCTAAGGCTACCCTAAACCATCATAACTCACCCTCTCCACGAAGTGCTGCCCAAATGCCAAGTGATCATGGCCTCCATCCCCTTTTCCTAAAGCCTAAGCACTCAAATCGGGTTCAAATCAAGTGGTGCAAGCTAGCTACACCAAATGGAAGGAAGATCAACGTTGCTATGCGAATTCCATGACGATTCTTCAACAAAGGAGGCACCTTTCTTAGCCAAGATGATTCATGCTCCTTTCCCTAGGCCTAACTATGTAAGTTCTAGCTACTTTTAGATGGAAACGGTAGTTTTGATAATGACATGGGATAAAATGAGGCTAAACATGATTATGCGAACCTATATGAACCTTACCTTGCCTCTTGTGTTCATGTTTATGGTTTTAGGCTATGAGAGTGACTTAATCATGCCTCTCATGCTATGCTAGTTTAACTTGCAAGTTTGGATCTTTATGCATGAAATGCTAGCATGAACCTTTAGGAACCATTTTTACTAGTGAAACATTGGCTAAGATTCGATTTTGGGGCTTATGCATGTTTATGAACCCAAACCCCTAATGTTAGCATGCAAGTTTGTGGCCAAATCCTTTATGACATTATGCATACTTATGGCCAATCCCCTTTTCTTTTCATGTTATGAATGCTTGTGGCCAAACCTTCATGAACTTATGTATGTTTAAAACCAAACCCTCACGTTACTATGCATGTTTGGGGTCATTGTGTAGCATAGTATCTCTACGATGAGACTCGTCCATTCTTGCGTTGGAACACGATTTGGGTTGAGGTTAGACAAGCGTGAATATAGCATGAAAAACTTAACTTAAAGTTACATGAAAACATGATAGGCGAGTTAAACTGGACATGAACCATGATTTGGGTAAATGGGTATGAACATGACAACGTGTAACGTTAAATATGACATGTGTTTATACTTGAAAACATGACTTGAATTATAACATGGAAGTTGACATGTAAGTATACATAAAAACATAAGCTTGGGAATTTACCTATTAAGTTAGGTCTACCCATTGGGAATTTACCTATTAAGTTAGGTCTACCCAATTGCTTGAAACTTGAATATGAACGTGACACTAGACTAAACATGGAAGTGGCCAACTCGAGGTTGGGTTGAGTTTGCAACATAAAACTACCCGGAACCGACCGGCCTAACTAGTAGTTGCAAACAATAGGACCCAATGTGAGAAGTTGGTCATGTTGTGCTTGAACCCGAGGTTAGACCAAGTTGTGGTGTAAAGCTACCCGGAACCGACCGGCTTAACTAGTAACCACAACAAAGTCTAATGTGAGAGGTTGGGTGCATTAAGTAATTAATGCCACATGATAGGGTTAAGTTAATTTGATTAATGACTCTTAACCAAATATGACATGGACAAATGGGTTAAGTAAATTGGTTAGGCTAATGATACTTAACAAAACATGACAAGGTTGGGTAGGTTAAGTAACTTGATTTGCCTAATGACACTTGACCATTTTTATACGACTAATGGACGGGATTAGGTTAACTAACACTTGATCAATCCAACACGATAACTTGATAAGGTTAAGTAAATTTTCTGAAGTGACACTTAACCCATTAGACAAACCCCAATTCGGAGGATTAGGTAAACGACCATAGTTAACAAGGATAATGGAAATAAGGCTAAGTGGTAAACCTTAGTTAAGGGAAGCTAAGTAATAATCCTTAGTCAAGGAAATTTGGACCACTTCTTAGATAGATGAGTAACCCGATACGGTAGGTCATCGTTTAAGTATACGTGTAGGAGCAGGCTATCTGATTTAGATAAAGGCTCCAGCGAACTGGGTAACGAAGCAGCGGCTTCGGGGAACGTGAGGATATTCTTGGTATCCCTCTGTGAGCTGCCAGGTCATTATACTAGGCTCACGAGAGGTTAAGGTCTGCGTTAGAAGAACCATGAGTATGCCTTGGTTGTTATGCGAGCGACCTAAAGACTGGGATGGATAGCAGTGAGTCGACGAATACATGGTAGTGCCCGAGATAGCAAGTTCGTCGATCATCTACCATCTTGAGTCAAGCGTGTACGTACGGAAAGGCAGGGAACACTCAACAGACCATAATTGCTATCTAATTATGGGTGAGGTAGGCCGTAGGATGTGGGCTGGCCGGAGTGTAGTTCTCAGGCAAGATTTTCTCTTGTGTTGCCTTTCGCTAGTTGAGGGAGGGGTCTCGTGGGACCATAGCCACGTGTAGAAAGCAGACCTTAGCATCTGCATCGGCAGATAAATTGAAAGCTCCCGACCGAGTCCTGTACTTCTTGATTAGCCCTGTGACAGGACTCGGGTGGCACATAGTGATACATGTGCATACAGTCATAGAAAAATGATTGACGATGAATGCGTGGGAAAAAGGGCGTGGTTGAGGGTTAGCTTAATCCCTAATATCCCTAGGTGGTTGAACCCAAACCGAAACACGAAAACGTGAGATAGGTAAGCATAATCCCTAGCGATCCTAGGTGGCGTAAGTCCTAGTTGTACAAACAATGATTCATGTTGAAAGACCTTAGTTAAAGATAGGGTGACAGTCCAAAACGACCTTAAGGGTCTTAGAACTACGTTAAAGTGGGACCTCATGGGAAAGCCCGTGCGGTGTACGGCAAGGGACTGAACATATACATGGAAGGAAACATACGAGTTTAGAGACTTACATTAGGTTAACATGGACCGTTATACGAACTGTTGAGTAAGGGTTATTCGTGGTTAACACATGTACGGGGGAAGATACTAGTATGGTAGATATAGAGTATATACAGATAGTGCTCGGGAATGTTAGACTTGAGGGATACCTTGGAATGTTATACTTGATGGAAACCTGACGATGTAATACCTTGTTTGACTTTGACATCGTAATTTATCATGACACTTAGGTTTATCTGGGTACGGTAACTCATCCTATTATTCTGGCTTAGTATCTATCTTGTCATCATCACCATGTTTACTTTCAGTTTATGCATGTCATGTCACCTTTATCTGTTTTTATGCTGGAAGTAGATAGGACTTACCAGTCTTTTTGACTGACCCGTTTTGTTTCGCCTCTTTTCTTCCGTTTCCCCCCCAGGTTACAGGGAGGAAACAATGCAGTTTAGTTCGGACTTCTTCTGCTTGAAGGTCATCATGAATGGCTTGGACTTCTCTTGGCTATGGCTACTTTACTGTTTTTACTTGGGGAATAATTTATTAAAAAGTCTTTATGCTTCTTTACTATTGCAAGACAGGTTTTGTTGTACTCTGATGTAAAAGGCTTTAGACCTTACTTATTCATGTTATGAAAGTTTGATTTTACTTCCGCTATTTTATATGTTCCGTCTTGTGATATTTCTGTGCATGTTTACCAATAATGCCCCTCTAAAGCTAGTGCATTCCTTTGCGAGTGACCCTAGCGGAGGTGGGGTGTTACATTTGGTATCAGAGCAGAAGGTTACCAGACTGGGCAAAAGATTAGAAACAACCTTCTGAAATTTTTTGAAAAAAACCATTTACAAAGAAGCATTTTTTTTAGAAAAACTTTGTTTTAAAAGTTATTCCCCAAAAGCCATTAGCAATGTCCTTGTTTTACTAGTTGAATCCTCTTTTCCCTTCTCTCTCCCATCGATAGTCACGTTGGCTTTGGTTACAAGTAGTTTTTGAGTTAGAAAAGTGTTTTCTTTATGATGGGGGGAAATAGTTCTCGAGAAAATGGAGTTGAGTTAGGAGGAAGTAAGGTAATGGAAGGGTGGCAGGGTAAGTAAAGGAAAAAAATATATATATATAAGAGGGCCAGTCGACAGGCCTGTCGACAGGGCTGTCGACTTACCCCCCCTGTCGACAGGGCTGTCGACACGAGGCGCCTGCAGAGCAAAAAAATATATAAGCCCGAAGGCCGAGAGCTTCAGCTCATAACCCCAATCCTTTTCTCCTTCCCTCCCAGCCACCAAAACCGAAAATTCCCCAATTCCACCACCTCCCATCACCTCGTTTCTCCACCGTTCTTCATAAAATTAATCTTAAATCGAAGCTAGAGACCCTCTCCATCCGGATCTATAGTTCCCCTCTTCCAATTCGTGTTTAAATCACCATGGCCAATCAACCCAATCCCTACGAGCTTTACCCTCAACTAACCGCGCAAGAGGTCGAGTGGTGTGACGAGCAACCAGGGATAATTGAGCACTACATGCAGCTCGCCACTAGGAATTTGCTTCTAGGCCGACCGGTGAGGTTCGCGGATTTTGCGGGAACCGCCGTGGAAAGTTTGTTTGTTAATGCGGGTCTGATTCATATTCTGGATACGCACACAGCCGAGAGGAGAGGCTACAAGCGTATGGTAAGACTTTTTGATGCTCGTTTGCAAATTGATGTGGATGATAACGGGTTGATAACCTATAGTTCATGGGTTAAGGGTACCCATATATTTATGAATGAGGTCCAATTTGGGGAAATTTTGAATATCCGGGGTACGGGACTCGATATAAATGATCTGGAGATGGATGATTTGAATGTGTGGGGTAGGATTTTTTTTAATGGACTTGATAGGCAATGAGATAGTACACATTTGCGCCCCCTAGCTAGGTTGGTGATCAGAATATTGCAATACAATATTGCGGGGCAGAATCATGGGTTTGACAGAGTCCCAGTAGTTGTTAAGGCCGCTACTTATGCTATTTTTGGGGGCATACAAATAAAATGGGCAAGAACCATCTTACAGCAGTACCAGATCTTTAGGGGAGCAAGGCACTCCAATATTTGTTTTGGGAACTTATGGACCACAGTTTTTCGCTGGTTCGGGGTGGATTTGCATGATGAGGATTATGTGACACTTTCTAACCATCCCTCTGTTATCATCACTGAAGCTGCACTAGGGAGAATGAGTATAAATATGCATGAGCTGCAAGAGGAGCCACAACCTATGGAGCATGAGGGATTAGATGAGGAAGAGGATGAGGGTGAGGAGGAGGAGGAGCAAGAGGAGGAGCCGCATAATGGTCAGTTTGGACAGTTTGAGGGGCCCCATCAGGCACCACAGCACGAGGGTGAGCAGGCTGGGGATGGAGCCTGGCCTTATCAGGCCCCGGCACAGGGGGCTCCGGATACAGGTGCCTGGGATCCATGGGCTACTAGGGATCCAGACTGGAGGACTGAGCTGAGATATGTTTCACAGCAGCAGGCTCGCTTGATGAGGAGCCACCAGGATATTATGAGGTCACAACAGCAGACACTGGAGTCACAGGTAGCCATGGCTCAGACACAGCAGCATATGCTTCAGGATATGAGTTCCTCTTATGATCAGTTGGGGGCTGGGATGCAAGACCTACAGTTAGAACTTAGGCAAGGGAACCGACGACATGAAGAGAGGCTTGATAGCTTAGAGGAGCTCATCCGTAGCTATTTCCATCAGGGTTGACTTCTATCAGTTACCCGTAGGATAGTATTTTATTTCAGTATTGTTTAGCTGTTCCTTTTGTTGTCTAGTTGTAACGATGTACTAAAACTATCTTAATAAAGTTTGTACGTTGTTTGTTTACGCAATTTGTTGTGTCTAATGTAATTATGAAATATTGAACGATAATGTCTGATAACGAAGAACAATGAAAACAACAAAACGGGATATCTCTCCGTTACATAAAAATTTAGAAAATTAGATTTTTCTAAATTAATAATGGATGGTAGGATTTTGGATGCTCAAATTGGATGAACTTCACTCTTATTTTATAAGGCTGTGGGAAAATTTGGATGAAATTACTTTTTCAAATTTTTGCATTCATATAGAACTGCAAGTATATTTAGGATGAGAGCATCATGGTTTAAAAAAAAAAAAAAAAAGAAGAAGAAATTTTTAAGAAATTGCATTCATGTAGGTGGTACCACAAGTTAGGCATACATATTTTTCCTACAATGTGATTCACTTTTGCACATGTGCACATGTTTGCAACAATTGGCTGAACACTTCTGGATGCTAATATGGGGACATAAATCCTACTACTATTGAATTTCGGGGACGAAATTCTTTAAGGGTGGGAGGATGTGACACCCCGTATTTTTACATTTTAAAAGTAAGAAATTTACATACGTATACGATGATACGCAAAGCATATAAACCAGTGAAGCATGAAGATAAAAGATATTCTGTTCATACTTCTAGAATTAAGGTAAACGGGATTCACCATTGCGTTCGTCTCGGAAAAATACGCGAAATAGAGTCCGAGTTTTCGAGAATCGGAGTCCGTATGACCCATTAAAGGCCCAAAGAAGATTTCTGAAAATTTGAAATTCGGAAATAGGTTTGAAAACCAGATCTGGGGCTAGGCGGGAAGTTTCCCCGCCTAGGCCATGTCGACAGGGCTGTCGACAGGCCTGTCGACTTGGGCCCAGACCAAGTCGACAGCCCTGTCGACTTGCCTGTCGACAGGGGGTGGCCGGGGCAAATTGCCTGGCGCACCTGCTTGTCTCACCTGGCCTTGTTCTTGGGCTGGTTCTGGAAGCTTCCGAGATCTGATGGTCCTAATCTATCCTAGATCTAATCCTATGGTCTAAAACACACCCTAATCTCTATAAAAACACCCCTAAGGCTACCCTAAACCCTCATAACTCACCCTCTCCACGAAGTGCTGCCCAAATGCCAAGTGATCATGGCCTCCATCCCCTTTTCCTAAAGCCTAAGCACTCAAATCGGGTTCAAATCAAGTGGTGCAAGCTATCTACTCCAAATGGAAGGAAGATCAACGTTGCTATGCGAATTCCATGACGATTCTTCAACAAAGGAGGCACCTTTCTTAGCCAAGATGATTCATGCTCCTTTCCCTAGGCCTAACTATGTAAGTTCTAGCTACTTTTAGATGGAAACGGTAGTTTTGATAATGACATGGGATAAAATGAGGCTAATCATGATTATGCGAACCTATATGAACCTTACCTTGCCTCTTGTGTTCATGTTTATGGTTTTAGGCTATGAGAGTGACTTAATCATGCCTCTCATGCTATGCTAGTTTAACTTGCAAGTTTGGATCTTTATGCATGAAATGCTAGCATGAACCTTTAGGAACCATTTTTACTAGTGAAACATTGGCTAAGATTCGATTTTGGGGCTTATGCATGTTTATGAACCCAAACCCCTAATGTTAGCATGCAAGTTTGTGGCCAAATCCTTTATGACATTATGCATACTTATGGCCAATCCCCTTTTCTTTTCATGTTATGAATGCTTGTGGCCAAACCTTCATGAACTTATGTATGTTTAAAACCAAACCCTCACGTTACTATGCATGTTTGGGGTCATTGTGTAGCATAGTATCTCTACGATGAGACTCGTCCATTCTTGCGTTGGAACACGATTTGGGTTGAGGTTAGACAAGCGTGAATATAGCATGAAAAACTTAACTTAAAGTTACATGAAAACATGATAGGCGAGTTAAACTGGACATGAACCATGATTTGGGTAAATGGGTATGAACATGACAACGTGTAACGTTAAATATGACATGTGTTTATACTTGAAAACATGACTTGAATTATAACATGGAAGTTGACATGTAAGTATACATAAAAACATAAGCTTGGGAATTTACCTATTAAGTTAGGTCTACCCATTGGGAATTTACCTATTAAGTTAGGTCTACCCAATTGCTTGAAACTTGAATATGAACGTGACACTAGACTAAACATGGAAGTGGCCAACTCGAGGTTGGGTTGAGTTTGCAACATAAAACTACCCGGAACCGACCGGCCTAACTAGTAGTTGCAAACAATAGGACCCAATGTGAGAAGTTGGTCATGTTGTGCTTGAACCCGAGGTTAGACCAAGTTGTGGTGTAAAGCTACCCGGAACCGACCGGCTTAACTAGTAACCACAACAAAGTCTAATGTGAGAGGTTGGGTGCATTAAGTAATTAATGCCACATGATAGGGTTAAGTTAATTTGATTAATGACTCTTAACCAAATATGACATGGACAAATGGGTTAAGTAAATTGGTTAGGCTAATGATACTTAACAAAACATGACAAGGTTGGGTAGGTTAAGTAACTTGATTTGCCTAATGACACTTGACCATTTTTATACGACTAATGGACGGGATTAGGTTAACTAACACTTGATCAATCCAACACGATAACTTGATAAGGTTAAGTAAATTTTCTGAAGTGACACTTAACCCATTAGACAAACCCCAATTCGGAGGATTGGGTAAACGACCATAGTTAACAAGGATAATGGAAATAAGGCTAAGTGGTAAACCTTAGTTAAGGGAAGCTAAGTAATAATCCTTAGTCAAGGAAATTTGGACCACTTCTTAGATAGATGAGTAACCCGATACGGTAGGTCATCGTTTAAGTATACGTGTAGGAGCAGGCTATCTGATTTAGATAAAGGCTCCAGCGAACTGGGTAACGAAGCAGCGGCTTCGGGGAACGTGAGGATATTCTTGGTATCCCTCTGTGAGCTGCCAGGTCATTATACTAGGCTCACGAGAGGTTAAGGTCTGCGTTAGAAGAACCAAGAGTATGCCTTGGTTGCTATGCGAGCGACCTAAAGACTGGGATGGATAGCAGTGAGTCGACGAATACATGGTAGTGCCCGAGATAGCAAGTTCGTCGATCATCTACCATCTTGAGTCAAGCGTGTACGTACGGAAAGGCAGGGAACACCCAACAGACCATAATTGCTATCTAATTATGGGTGAGGTAGGCCGTAGGATGTGGGCTGGCCGGAGTGTAGTTCTCAGGAAAGATTTTCTCTTGTGTTGCCTTTCGCTAGTTGAGGGAGGGGTCTCGTGGGACCATAGCCACGTGTAGAAAGCAGACCTTAGCATCTGCATCGGCAGATAAATTGAAAGCTCCCGACCGAGTCCTGTACTTCTTGATTAGCCCTGTGACAGGACTCGGGTGGCACATAGTGATACATGTGCATACAGTCATAGAAAAATGATTGACGATGAATGCGTGGGAAAAAGGGCGTGGTTGAGGGTTAGCGTAATCCCTAGTATCCCTAGGTGGTTGAACCCAAACCGAAACACGAAAACGTGAGATACGTAAGTATAATCCCTAGCGGTCCTAGGTGGCGTAAGTCCTAGTTGTACAAACAATGATTCATGTTGAAAGACCTTAGTTAAAGATAGGGTGACAGTCCAAAACGACCTTAAGGGTCTTAGAACTACGTTAAAGTGGGACCTCATGGGAAAGCCCGTGCGGTGTACGGCAAGGGACTGAACATATACATGGAAGGAAACATACGAGTTTAGAGACTTACATTAGGTTAACATGGACCGTTATACGAACTGTTGAGTAAGGGTTATTCGTGGTTAACACATGTACGGGGGAAGATACTAGTATGGTAGATATAGAGTATATACAGATAGAGCTCGGGAATGTTAGACTTGAGGGATACCTTGGAATGTTATACTTGATGGAAACCTGACGATGTAATACCTTGTTTGACTTTGACATCGTAATTTATCATGACACTTAGGTTTATCTGGGTACGGTAACTCATCTTATTATCCTGGCTTAGTATCTATCTTGTCATCATCACCATGTTTACTTTCAGTTTATGCATGTCTTGTCACCTTTATCTGTTTTTATGCTGGAAGTAGATAGGACTTACCAGTCTTTTTGACTGACCCGTTTTGTTTCGCCTCTTTTCTTCCGTTTCCCCCCCCCCCCAAGGTTACAGGGAGGAAACAATGCAGTTTAGTTCGGACTTCTTCTGCTTGAAGTTCATCATGAATGGCTTGGACTTCTCTTGGCTATGGCTACTTTACTGTTTTTACTTGGGGAATAATTTATTAAAAAGTCTTTATGCTTCTTTACTATTGCAAGACAGGTTTTGTTGTACTCTGATGTAAAAGGCTTTAGACCTTACTTATTCATGTTATGAAAGTTTGATTTTACTTCCGCTATTTTATATGTTCTGTCTTGTGATATTTCTGTGCATGTTTACCAATAATGCCCCCTCTAAAGCTAGTGCATTCCTTTGCGAGTGACCCTAGCGGAGGTGGGGTGTTACAGAATTCGAATATAGAATTTGACATAAGAGAAATCAAATAGAATTTGAATAAAGGAAATTCGAATATAGAAATCAAATAAAATTTGAATAAGAGAAATCAAATAGAATTTGAATAAGAGAAGTGACATAGAATTTGAATAATGGGATTTGAAAAGAGAATTTAAAGGAGTTTGAATATTAGAATTCAAAGAGATTTAAATTGAAATTGAATAAAGGATTTGAAAAGGAATTTGGATATTTGTAATTCAAATTGAATATAGAAATTCAATGGAGTTCAAATATATGAAATTAAAATAGTGTTAAAAAGGAATTTGAATATAGGATTCAAATAGAATTCAAATGGAATTTGAGTATAGCATTCAAAGGGGATTTGAGGATTTATATTCGAAATTGAATATGAAGCGTAAGTTGAAAATGGAGTTCAAATTAGTTGTAAGCAAGTTAAAATATATTTGAACATTTCACGTTCAAATATAAAAGTGAAATAGACTAAAGGAGTAAATTAACAAAATTTAATTAACAAATTTAGTTAAACGATCGGTATAGTTAAAATAGATTGGATAGGTATAGACATACATGAGACAGGTATGGATAAGGATAATGCAAGAGTTAAATAGAATGCTCGACAAAAGGTATGTACTTAATTCATATATGAGATTTTTTGCGCCGTATCGGCTAGCGCTTGGCTTTTTCTTTTTCTTTTGGATTGGTGAGGGCCATGGGAGGCTATTTGAAATATCCCGAAGCTCCCGGTACAAAGGAGGTTATGGCGAATTTTTCTGGGAATTTAAGGAGTTAGAATATTTTTAAGATAATTTGATAGTTAGAAATCAACGTATCAATATATATAGAAGTCGATAAGGAAACGAACTTAGAAATAGAATAGTATAATAAAAAAGGAAGTATAAGAATAAAATCTAGTAAGAATAGAAAGAGAAAGTGTATATGTGTTTAAAAGTGAATCAGTAGTTGTATGGTATTTATTATTAGAGTAAGTAGTCATATCTGTTTTGACGTTATAAATGTTATCCAGTCAAGGTCTGAGAGGTAGTTATACCCCAACTTGATTGATTTCATTATTAACAAATAAATAGTAAGATTTCAGGATCGAAGATCAATGTTGAATAGGAGTTGGTTGAATATAGTATTTGGGTGTCGTAACGATGTTTTACACAACATCCGTTTTAACCCAAATAAGTGTAAGCTTGGAAATAGAATAATAAATATTTCCTAAGTATAAAAATAAACGAGATCGGAAAAGAGATAAGTAATTGGAATATTTTCCGATTATAACTAGCATATATTTTCTAAGTTTATAAAATAAAGGAAGGCGATATTCAGAAATGTTTTCTAAATAGCGAAAAAGGCCAATATGGTTATTGAAAATATTTGGTTAACAAATATTGGTAAAGAAATGGAAAAGTGATTTAATTAATGGAATATTAATTAAGGGCTCAGTGATTGTTTGATAATTGGATGAACACTTGTTTTCTTCGGTAGTTAAATCATCGACTATCGAAACACTTGTTTTTATTCGATAGTTAAATCACAGACTATCGAAGTTTTGACCATCATTGTCAATATGGAGAGACCGGTTGGATTATTATCCGAAGAACCACTCCGTATTGGCAGTAGCGTTGCGAATCAGATTATATGAAGATAATCGAAGACGGAGTAGAGTGCAAGGACTTTTTCTATTAATAGAAATTGTGCCTTCGGTTCATTCTGTTCCTGGGTGACTTGTATGGATGAATGTCTGACAGAGTATTTCCAGAAAGGTCACGTACATTGATTTCTTCAACCGTACCAAGTGTGGAAGCGGATAAGGAAACTTCTTTAGCTAACACGTAATGTACTGTTGTAGACGTCAATTAGTGATTGTCGATGGATCTGACAATGTGGCATTCGAAGTGAATCTGATGTGATGATAAAGCGTAACCTCAAGCTTCATCAACCGGTAAATGACAGAAATCGGGCAGGCAGCATGGCTATGTAGGTCGCACCTATTAGGGTGTATAATCACCTGATCTAGAGTTTCATTTACTTCTAAAAATCTATTATCAATGCTGTCCCATTCGGGAAACGGTTGCTGAGCCCAATCGTTGGTGATATACATTCGATACACTCAAGCGAAATGAGTGGTCGGTCATGTGTGGCTGAGTTGCAAGACGTTCTTGTTGAACTCGGTGTATTCTCCTCTACAGATATACCAGCGGAAGGTGGTTCCATACCTTGTCACAGTTTGAAATCCATTACCCAATAAGTGCTTGCGGTTTTGATTGTATATATATATGGAACGTGAGATGCAAACGTTCCACTAGATTATTATTTACTTGATTTAGACATTATTATAATATCAAAAGAGTTTTGATATAAAGATTATCGTTCCTTTCAAATGGATTTTGAAGGTTAAATCAAGTGTTTGGATTCTCATAAGGGAAAAACCCGTTCCGTGTTATACAGCGTGGTCTTATGAGATACCGTTTACTTGTTCAAACTGTTTTAAATTGTTTTACTCATACCAGTCCCATGACTGACACGGAGTTTATTTTGTTATTTTCCCTAAACTCTTGGGTGCCCAATTTTGTACGGGCAGTCAAGTAGTCGGGATTTACAGATACTTGAAGAGCTGGAGCAGGAGGCTTCCGGATCATATATCTATGGTTTATTTCCGCTGTGTTGTAAGCGTTGTACTGTGGTAATGATGTATATTCAAGTACAGATGTATATTTCAAAGATATGTTATCTATTATATGTTATTCGTTCCGTTGCGAGGTTCGTGTTACTCTGATGTTGTGTTCTTCTTCTTCTTCTATTCTAAGTTTCTATCTTATCTATCCTCACCCTCTAATTTCTTTCGTTAATTACCAGGATTTTTCGATGTTTGGTTATCGACATCGAGTTTATGACGATAACCAAAGTCGCTAAAAATCTGGGTCATTACCGATACCAACTGTAATGACCCGCAAATCCGCAACATCGGAGTTGACTATATACAACATACGTCCAACCCAAATATCACCAAAATACGAAACATTTTTTTTAGAAGAAAAGGATAGAAGAAGAAACAGAAATAACAACACAGAATCTCACATCGCAGCGGAACAAAATATAATATATCATATCTTTGAAATACAAAATCTTAACTGTATAACATACACTTATCAGAGTACAACACTTACAACACAGCGGAACAAAACTCTATATAACTAAAGCTGAAGCCTTCTGCTCCAAGCTCCTTTAGATAGAACGGTAAAATCCTGAACTACTTGACTAACCCAGACCCGGGATTTTGACGACTTTGGTTATCGTCATAAACTCAATGATGACTAACTAAACATCGAAAAATACCAGTCATTAATGAAAGAAATTAGAAGGTGAGGATGGATAAGATAGAAACTTAGAATAGAAGAAGAAGAAGAACACAATATCAGAGTAACACGAATCTCACAGCGGAACGAATAAATATATTTCATATAACAAATCTTGAAATATACATCTGTACTTGAATATACATCATTATCAAAGTACAACACTTACAACACAGTGGAAATAACTATAGCTATATAATCCTGAAGCCTCCTGCTCCAGCTCTTCAAGTGTATCTGTAAAATCCCGACTACTTGACTGCCCGTACAAATTTAGGCACCCAAGAGTTTAGGGAAAACAACAAAATAAACTCCGGGTCAGTCATGGGAATGATATGAGTAAAACAGTTTAAAACAGTTTGAACAAGTAAACGATATCTCATAAGACCACGCCGTATAACGGAACGGGTTTTTCCCTTATGAGAATCCAAAATATCTTTATATCAAAAACCTTTTGGTATTATAATAATGTCTATCAACCACAGTATATATAATCATCTAGCAGAAACGCTTTCATCTCACTTTCTACATATATAGTATATAATCAAAACCGCAAGCACGTATTGGGTAATGGATTTCCAACTATGACAAGGTATGGAACCACCTTTCGCTAGTGTACCTCTAGAGAGGAATACACTGGGTTCAACAAGAACATCTTGCAACCCAGCGACACATGACCGACCACTCATTTCGCTTGAGTGTATCGAATGTATATCACCAACGGTTGGGATCAGCAACCGTTTCCCGAATGGGACAGCATCAACAATAGATTTTTAGAAGTAAATGAAACTCTAGATCAGGTGATTATACATCCTACTTCGGTGCGACCGACTTAGCCATGCTGCCTGCCCGATTTCTGTCATTTACCGGATGTGAAGCTAGAAGCTACGCTTTATCATCACACCAGATTCACTTTGAATGCCACATCGTCAAATCCATCAAATCAGTGATTGACGTCCTCAACCATACATTATGTGTTAGCTAAAAGAAGTTTCCTTCTCCGCTTCCACTCTTGGTACGGTTGGAGAAATCAATATACGTGATCGTCTGGAAATACTCTGTCAGACATCCATCCATACAAGTCATCCAGGAACAGGATGAACCGAAGGCACTATTCTGTAAACAGGATAGCCCTTGCATAACTCTGTCATCAATTTCCTTTGGCATATATGATTCGCAACGCTTATGCCAATACAGAGTGGTTCTTTGGATAATAATCCAACCGGTCTCTCCATATTAACAACGTTAAAATGGTCAAAACTTCGATAGTCTGTGATTTAACTATCGAAGAAAAACAGGTGTGCAAACAATGATATTATTTCCAATTGGAAATTTATGTCGATCAAACATCACTCAACATTTATTTTACTGTTTTTCATATATTGTGATATATGATGTGTTATATAATCTGTTATGGATTATGTGTGTTGGAATGATGTTGACCATTGTTATTCGATATTTTAAATATCATAAAAGACCCTGGGATGTAAAAAGAATTATTTCAATGTATATTGAAATAAAGGGATTTTATAAAATCAACAGATTTTATAAGAGGAAATATTTCGAAAGTAAATAAAAGGGAAAAATGTTTTTAAAAACGAATAGAGTTTTATAAAAGGAATATCATTTGTAAAGTGAAGAACTGTTAATAAAAGTAAATCTTTATCAATGAATAGTTTAATCGAGTTAAAAGGAGTTAATCGATGTTAGTTTAATCGGAAGGAGTTAATCGATGTTAGTTTAATCGGAAGGAGTTAATCGATGTTAGTTAAATCAAAAGGAGTTAATCGATGTTAGTTTAATCAATTAGAGTTAAAGCAAATGAGTTAATCGAATATAGTTATTCGAATAGAAGTAAATGAGTTAATCGAATATAGTTATTTATATAGAAGCAAATGAGTTAATCGAATATAATTATTCGAATAGAAGCAAATGAGTTAATCGAATTTAGTTATTCGAATAGAAGCAAATGAGTTAATCCATAATATCAGAGTTGACTATATACATCATACGTCCAACACAAATATCACGAAAATACGAAACATTTTTTTTATTAGAAGAAGAAGATAGAAGAAGAACAGAAACAACAACACAGAATGTCACACCGCAGCGGAACAAAATATAATATATCATATCTTTGAAATACAAAATCTTAACTGTATAACATACACTTATCAGAGTACAACACTTACAACACAGCGAAACAAAACTCTATATAACTAACGCTGAAGCCTCCTGCTCCAAGCTCCTTTAGATAGATCTGTAAAATCCTGAACTACTTGACTGCCCATACAAATTTAGGCACCCAAGAGTTTAGGTAGAACAAGACAAAATAAACTCCAGGTCAGTCATGGGACTGGTATGAGTAAACAGTTTAAAACAGTTTCAGGAACTAAATGATATCTCATAAGACCACGCCGTATAACACGGAATGGGTTTTTCCCTTATGAAAATCCAAACACTTGATTTAATTTTCAAAATCCCTTTGAAAGGAATATTAGCTTTATATCAAAACTCCTTTGATACTATAATAGTGTCTAAATCAAGTAAATACAATCTAGTGGAACGTTTGCATCTCACGTTCCATATAAATAATATACAATCAAAACCGCAAGCATGTATTGGGTATTGGATTTTCAACTATGACAAGGTATGAAACCACCTTTCGTTGGTATATCTCTAGAGGAGAATACACCGAGTTCAACAAGAACATCTTGCAACTTAGCCACACATGACCGACCACTCATTTCGCTTGAGTGTATCGAATGTATATCACCAATGGTTGGGTTCAGCAATCGTTTCCCGAATGGGACAACATCGACAATAGATTTTTAGAAGTAAATGAAACTCTAGATCAGGTAATTATACACCCTAATAGGTGCGACCTACATAACCATGCTGCCTGCCCGATTTCTGTCATTTACCGGTTGATGAGGCTTGAGGTTACGTTATCATCACATCAGATTCACTTTGAATGCCACATTGTCAGATCCATCGACAATCACTAATTGACGTCTACAACAATACATTACGTGTTAGCTAAAGAAGTTTCCTTCTCTGCTTCCACTCTTGGTACGGTTGAAGAAATCAATGTACGTGATCTTTCTGGAAATACTCTGTCAGACATTCATCCATACGAGTCACCCAGGAACAGGATGAACCGAAGGCACAATTTCTATTAATAGAAAAAGTCCTTGCACTCTACTCCGTCTTCTATTATCTTCATATAATTGGATTAGCAACACTACTGCCAATACGGAGTGGTTCTTTGGATAATAATCCAATCGATCTCTCCATATTGACAATGATGGTCAAAAACTTCGATAGTCTGTGATTTAACTATCGAATAAAAACAAGTGTTTCGATAGTCGATGATTTAACTATCGAAGAAAACAAGTGTCATTCAACATATCAAACAATCACTGAGCCCTTAATTAATATTTCATTAATTAAATCACTTCTCTATTTCTTTATCAATATTTGTTAACCAAATATTTTCAAGCTTACATTTATTTGGGTTAAAACGGATGTTGTGTAAAACATCTTTCTGACAACCCAAATACTATATTCGACTAATTCTTATTCAACATTGATATTCAAGCCTGAAATCGTACTATTTATTTTTTAATAATGAAATCAATCAAGTTGGGGTATAACTACCTCTCAGACCTTGACTGAATAACATTTATAATGTCAAAACAGATATGACTACTTACTCGAATAATCAATACCCTATAACTACTGATTCACGTTTAAACACATATACACATTCTCTTTTTATTCTCTCAAGATTTTATTCCTAGTCTTCCTTTTTGATTATACTATTCTATTTCTAAGTTCGTTTCCTTATCGACTTCTATATATATCGATACGTGGATTTCTAACTATCAAATTATCTTAAAAATATTCTAACTCCTTAAATTCCCGGAAAAAATCGCCATAACCTCCTTTGTACCGGGAGCTTGGGGATATTTTAAATAGCCTCCCATGGCCCTCATCAATCCAAAAAGAAAAAGAAAAGCCAAGCGGCTAGCCGATACGGCGCATATGAAACGACCCGAACTCCCCCGGTCTCCGAAGAGAAGAGGAAAGCGCGGATTGTTTTGAGAACAAGACAAAATAGAACGCAGACGGAAGAACATTTCATTGTATATTACAACAATGCATCAGATTACAAGAATATACAGAGTACAAATGAATATTACACAGAAATATCAGATATTACAATAAATTACATAGCAGCGGAAAATAATACAATGCACAACTAGAAGGAGATATACGGATACAAGGCTTTCCGGATATCGTTCCAGTTGTAAACCAGGATCCTGTGAATATAAATCTGCAAAACCAAAACTACTAGCTGCCCGTGTCAAAATAGGGGCACCCAGAGTTTAGGTTAAAACAATAAACTCCAGGTCAGTCATGTGACTGGTGTGAGAACTAAAACAGTTATTAATCTTTGTTTTTAAAGTTAGGTAAATCAAGGGACCACGCCGTATAACACGGAACAGGTTTCCTCCCAAGAATACCAGTGCATAAAACAAACAGCGCAATGCTAAATAAAGAAAAAATGAAGCTGTTATAAGACCCAGGTCCTATCACACAATGCAACGCAAGCCGGGGGATAGAGTTTTCCCTTATAACAGCCAAAGCATGCTTGATACGTTTTAAAACAAATCATTTGATACTACTATAAGTGCATAGTGTATAAAACAACTTCAAATCATAAGTATCAATCATAGGTGCCATGGATACCATATATCATGTCGCCGTACTAGGCTCTACAATCAAAACCGCAAATGTCACGTATTTGGAAATTGGATTTCCATCTATGAACCGAGGCTAGGGATCCTCCTCTACCGATTCGAGACTCTCTAGCCCGAACCTCAGGCAAGCGCGCAGGCAAGCCTTGGAGCGACAGGGCCGGTCCACCGATGTGGATTATTATGCCTGAACACTACGTTTCCCCGCCCTTTGGGGCGTAAATAAGCCAACGAATGGCTCCATCGGACCCGGATCGTCCGATCTAACCGAGACGCCTCGCAACAGCAACAACCACACAAGTGAAAAGTATATAAATGTCAGGGCTGGTAGGTCACTGACACAACCCTAGCTAGAAAGAAACGCATGCCCTCCCTGAGGTCCTCTCCCGTTTTTGGTTCACAACCGGGGTGCGAGGCTCGCGAATTCACGTTACACAAAGCTATGCCACACAGGCGATGCTTTGATCATCACCACAAGACTTTGCATTTCAACAGAAGCCTTGTTCATTTGCCACTTAGGCATGCTACACAGGCAATTCACTGTATGAGTTTGATATCCATCAGTATATAACCCCTGAGCTCGTACGTCTCAGAGAAGGGCGTTAAGCAAGAGTATAAATTCTCCGCCGCCAAACAGATATATATTTAATAGAGATCAATCACACAGACTAAAATCCAATGTCAGACATACAGTCCATTTACAAGTCCGTTCTGGGTCTGAACGAAACCGGAGGCACCTAGTACCCCGCATATCCATCGATCTCCAAGTACGTCTGGACGATCACCAACTGTTTCCATCTTCTTGGGTGTACATCCCAATCAAGATCATCAGTAATCACCCAAACGACGTGAAGACCTCCGGTCTTCGACCATCGTCTTCATCTTCGACTTATCGTCGTATCAGTTATTCAGAATGGGATAAACCCGGTCTTTCCGAATAACTCGCGTATATTATAAACAAGTGTTACACAAACACAACATACGCCTCATTCCAATTCCTAAGTCACTAACCGTAAATTAACCAGAGAATAATTCCCCAAACATTAACCCCGAAGGCCGAAACCAACATCAGATCAATATCCAGAAAACCATTCTGCTTGGCTAACCGACAGTTAGTTTCTAAATTTCACATTCATATGGAAAGGTTCCCATTAATTTTATCACAGATAAATTCTTTATTTTTATTCTATAATCTATCCTCTTGAATTTCGATTCAACTAGTTGGGATTAACGAAACTTACCGAAGTAATCATTTGTTTTAATTTCCCAATCCCAACCTATTCATCCCATGAAGTAAATCTGGTTATACTTCATATCTAACACCACAGTGTTATCGGTAAATTCAATTACCATTTCACGTTCAAATCTAATTAAAGATTTAACTATCGCCTGGAGCGAAACTGGTGATACTCCATTCTCGATCATTTCAATCTAATTAAAGATTCATTAAAACTCCACTTAGTTTTAATCGTTAACTGGGTTAAAGAATCAGTGTCATTTAAAACACGGTTCACGATAAACCCAAAATAACATTCATTAATTATCGGGTTAAAGAACAAGTGTTATTTAAAACACTGTCCACGATAAACCCAAAAATCAATATCAATTCAATTTCAATTAAATATTATTTAATTGGTACACTTCATTAACTCTAAATAAAAAAAGATTTAATCTTTTCTCAACTGGGTTCAAGAACAATGTTAGTCAAGACACCATTCACGACAAACCCAAATCACATTTGATATTAAATACCAGGCTCTGAATAGCAAATATATCGGCTTATGATCAATATCAATTCTACGACCAACAGATATCGTATTGGAAATAACGATATATATAATAAATCCAACATCGAAATATTCCGAAGACAATTTCAATTCAAATCCATTCCAATGCAATCATTGGAAATTCTGGTTATTTTCAAAAAAAAAAAAACATTTCAAATTGAATTTATTTATTTAAAAATAAATAGAATTATAATTCTAATTCAAAACTAGTTCATTTCGAAAAAAATCTATTTTTATCTTTTCAAATATGGAGTTTTTCATCCCAATTCTTTCTAAATCATTTCTTATGATTTTACACAAATTATTACTATTTTTAATAATTTTATCAAGGCCCGTACAGTCGATTTCCATCAACAGCCATCGAACTGCACTTACAGCGACCTTTTTCAAATTTGATTTGGACGTATCTCCAAATCCAACTGTTAGATTTTAAATTTCTAATATTCGTTAGAAAGCTCTTTTCGATACGAACCCAACGGTTCCAGTTTTAGGAGAATCCGACGCTCGGATCTCCCGTAATGTCCGTTGAAATAAATGGTCGAAATTCACGAACTGCCGCGGCGCTGCGCGTTCTATTCAGGCCATTATATTATATATATAATATAAATTTCATCGATTCCTTTTTAGAACGAATTTTATAAATAGTTTTGAACTCGTTTCAAAAACAATTTCAACCTTTATTTCAAATTCAAATCAAAAATTGAATTTTCTATTATAAATCCTTTTTACTTTCATTTCTATTTGATTTCAATTCAAATCGATTTTAATTCGATTCGAATTCATTTTCTTTTCAATTCAATTCAATTCGAATTCATTTTCTTTTCAATTCAAATCAAATTCGTTATATATTCAATTGAAATCAAATTCGTTATATATTCAATTCGAATTCAATTCGTTATATATTCAATTCGAATTCAATTCGTTATATATTCAATTCGAATTCGTTTTCTATTCAATTTAATTCAAATTTCATTTCAAATTATTCGATTTCGAAATCACTTTTCAATATTCATTATAAAATGAATAAAATCGATATAAATATCGTTCACGTCAAAATGGCATCAATCTAATCAACACGGCTTCATATATTTCTATTTTCTAATATTCTATTTCAAATATCTCTTTTTCAAATATTTCTTTTTCAAATATTTCTATTCAAATATTTCATTCCTAATATTTCTATTTCAAAACTGGAATGAGGCCCAAACAATTACCATATAATGTTAATTATATGGATTTTCTACAACACATGTATATATCAACAACGATGAATATCAACCATCATCCAAAGTGCATTCTACACTGTATAAGCATCAAATATAAATATTCAACGCTTATAACAGCCTGTCAATCGGTCGACATACAACTAAACAATCGGGATTAGTGTACGTCTAATATCATCCCAATACCTGTGTGGGGTTTCAAGCAATCAAACACAGATTTTTGTTTGTGCAGTTGGGCGATGTGTAAAATTTATCATCCTAATCAATGTCCTTCAAATTGGTGTACATAAACAAACCGTCCGGTTTGTAAATGAATATTTATTTATTCACATTCACGTTAAAAATTATATTTTTAATGATCAAACTATTTTATTCAACCTATGAATATTCTATTCGGTTCATTTATTAAATAAAATGTTATCTTTATTTTTCTAACTTATTTTTAGAAAATTTCGGCGGCATAGCGGCACGATACTAGAAACGGGACAAGGCCTAGCCTTATCCTCGGTCTAGTGAAGGCCCACGCCATTCACACATCAATCAAATCAATTTCATTTCACCAAACAATTCAATTCAAACCAAATAATCTAACCAACTACACAACCAAACAATTAAACAAACAAGCCATCCATGGTCTGTGGATGACGGGTGTCGGGTGCTGCTAAGCACCGTCTGCATCCTAGTATATATATAACTAGAAGAAGAAATTGAAGAGTGAGAAGTTCTCACCAATAGCTATCCAATACCACGACTCTTCATCGATAGAAATCTTCATTGGCCGTATTCTCTACATATGTAAAAATCGAATTTTTACTTCGTTGTTCAATATATAAAAATCGAATTTTTACTTCGTTGTTCAATATATAAAAATCGAGTTTTTACTATGCTATTAAATATATAAAAATCGAATTTTTACTATGCTATTCAATATATAAAAATCGAATTTTTACTATGCTATTCAATATATAAAAATCGAACTTTTACTATGCTATTCAATATATAAAAATCGAATTTTTACTATGCTATTTAATATATGAAAATCGAATTTTTACTTCGCTATTCAATATATAAAAATCGAATTTTTACTATGCTATTCAATATATAAAAATCGAATTTTACTATGCTATTCAATATATAAAAATCGAATTTTTACTATGCTATTCAATATATAAAAATCGAATTTTTACTATGCTATCCAATATATAAAAATCGAATTTTTACTATGCTATTCAATATATAAAAATCGAATTTTTAGCTATTCAATATATAAAAATCGAATTTTTACTATGCTATTCAATATATAAAAATCGAATTTTTACTATGCTATTCAATATATAAAAATCGAATTTTTACTTCGCTATTCAATATATAAAAATCGAATTTTTACTATGCTATTCAATATATAAAAATCGAATTTTTACTATGCTATTCAATATATAAAAATCGAATTTTTACTATGCTATTCAATATATAAAAATCGAATTTTTACTATGCTATTCAATATATAAAATCGAATTTTTACTTCGCTATTCAATATATAAAAATCGAATTTTTACTATGTTATTCAATATATAAAAATCGAATTTTTACATCGCTATTCAATATATAAAAATCGAATTTTTACTATGCTATTCAATATATAAAAATCGAATTTTTACTTCGCTATTCAATATATAAAAATCGAATTTTTACTATGCTATCCAATATATAAAAATCGAATTTTTACTTCGCTATTCAATACATAAAAATCGAACTTTTACTATGCTATTCAATATATAAAAATCGAATTTTTACTATGCTATTCAATATATAAAAATCGAATTTTTACTTCGCTATTCAATATATAAAAATCGAATTTTTACTATGCTATTCAATATATAAAAATCGAATTTTACTATGCTATTCAATATATAAAAATCGAATTTTTACTATGCTATTCAATATATAAAAATCGAATTTTTACTTCGCTATTCAATATATAAAAATCCCATTTTTACAACGCTATTATATATAAAGATCCCATTTTTACAACGCTATTATATAAAAAGATCCCATTTTTACAATGCTATTATATATAAAGATCCCATTTTTACAACGCTATTATATATAAAGATCCCATTTTTACCACGATATTATATATAAAGATCCCATTTTTACAACGCTATTATATATAAAGATTTCGCCTTTTCAAATATAAAGATTTCGCCTTTTCCATTTCAAAAAATCTAATCTTTTCTATTTTAAAAATCTAATCTTTTCTATTTTAAAAATCTAATCTTTTCTATTTTAAAAATCTAATCTTTTCTATTTTAAAAATCTAATCTTTTCTATTTTAAAAATCTAATCTTTATATGTATAAAAGATCAAAACTTTATCTTATAAACCATGTCATATTTATTTATAATATTCTGAAATTCATGCATTAGCTAAACATAATCAAAAACTGAAAATAAAATCCAATTTTAAAATCTACTTACATTGTATTTCAGGAACGGTGGTTTATTTGTCGACGAGGTGGGACAAGGGGGCTGCAGCGGCGGTTTGGAAGGTTCGGGGTGGGGGGGGGCTAACGCGAGGTGAGGTCGGAGATGGCCACTAGGACGGACGACGGCTGGGCGATGGGTGAAGGAGACGAGGGTGGTGGCTAGGGCAAGAGCATCGATCGATTCAGAAGAAGGGGAGGAAGAAAGAAGGAGGATGGCGATGAAGGGAGGGGGTGTTGTGGAGGACAGTGGCGTCACCGTCGATGGGCGACGGGGGAAGGAGGCTCGTGGGGCTCGAGGTCAACGTCGGCCTCCTTTTTTTCTTTTTTCTTTTTTTTTTGTTTCAATCTGAAAATGGGGGGGTATAAAGGAGAAATTTATATATATATATAATATAATATATTTTAATTTTTTTTTTAAAAAGGTAACTTTTTCATTCGAATCCGAAACGAGACCCACCGCCTATCGTCCATAGCTAATTACCCCCATTCCGAATACAATGGGATATGTATCGCAAGCTGATTCGATCATTTCGATCAGTTTTCTTCAAAATCAACATATAACTCTATATATTGAATTTGAACGCGTATTTCAATTTACCGGGGTCACATACGAACTTTCAAAATTCCAGAAAAATATTTTCTAGCTTCGTATTGACGATACGGTCCTAACAAAACTAGTTTCGTCGAATTCCGAGAACGTTGGAAAAATGGCCATTTTCCAGTCGATTAAAATTAACTAAAACTGGTCAAATGCGTTTTCCTTTGCCATGCTCACATACTGATTCGAAAAATTATGAAATTTGGAATCTAGCAATAACTTGACATCGCGGACCCAACAGAACTGGTTTCGTCGAAATCCGAGGTCGTTTGCAAAATTTCCATTTTTAAGGGCCTGAATTCTATAGCGACTATTCAGAATTTCCAACTGGACATATCTTTTGATTCCCGCTATGAAATTTCAATTTTTTGGATTCGTTGGAAAGATATCATCAATTAGATCCTATTATTTTTGGTTTCACTAAAATCCGGTTTGTTTTGCACCCGGTATGTTCAATTGAAGTTTGAAATCGAATTATCGAACTACCGCGCCATTTTCAATTCTATTTATAATTATATATAATTATTTATATTCAAACGACGACGTATATAATATATACATTCGAATTATATTCAAAATAAATTTCTCGTCGATAATATTTAAAATAATCTATTTTAAATGTTCAAAATTCACTAAAATTGCCAAAATAAAAATTTTAAACTGGCCCAGATTTTCGGGTTGTTACAATCTCCCCCACTTAAAACTTTTCGTCCCCGAAAAGGAACAAAGTCGAAAGTGGTTTGATAAATCAACTCTACGTTCGATCTGGCTTCCATTCTCCAACTTTTCAGTTTCTGAGAATTTTCAAAATTTTCAAAAATTTGGCTAACACCCTAAATTTTCGAAATTTTTTGCCATAACCTCCCCTGCACCGGGAGCCACGGGAAAATCCCGAAATTGCCATATAGGCCTTTGATCTCAAAAAGAAAAAGAAAAGGCCAAGCGGCTGGCCAATAGGCTCATAAAATCATCATCACCCAAACAAAACAGTAAATTATGTAGTAAACATGTACCTATTTGTCGGGAAAACAAATTTTATTCTCTGCTCTAGCCTCCTTGCTATGACCTGTTCAATGTAAGCACATGTATATGCAAGCAAATGCGACCAATTTTCAATATAATTCAATATGTGATTCAATTAGGCTAAATGGCTAAAAATTAGCAAACAAATAAACAAACAACGCAAGCATCAATCAATTAGTGAATTAGAGTTTCAAATTCATAATTTTGATATATAGTCAAAAATCAAATTTTTGATGCCAAATCACAACAATAGGCCCTATCTAATTTTGGTTCTCACCCCAGTCAATTAGAAATATATAAATATCACACCTTCGACTCTCGAACACTAATTCTGATGATGAAGCTTCAACCATCAGAACCATCTCCGGGCGACTAGAGTGTGATTCTATATCTATCCAGTATATTAAAATTCCAAATACACGTTTGCAAGGCGTATATGCAAAATCTTTATATACTGGACTGTCCAAATCAATATAAATAACTAATCAAATACGAATAATTGATTTAAATTTTCAAAACAAAATTTGTTTTCACTTTAAAAATATACTCTTCACACTTGTTCTAGGATACTACTGATCCTATCTCTAACGAGTCATTCCCATTGGATATTACTAACCCAATATCTGATGAATTCTTTCGTATGCTTCTAATGTGCCTTGTTCTCTGCTTTGTAAACCAAAGCTCTGATACCGCGATGAAACGACCCGAACTCCCGCGGTTTCCGAAGAGAAGAGGAAAGCGCGGATTGTTTTGAGAACAAGACAAAATAGAACGCAAATGGAAGAACATTTCATTGTATATTACAACAATGCATCAGATTACAAGAATATACAGAGTACAAATGAATATTACACAGAAATATCAGAGATTACAATAAATTACATAGCAACGGAAAATAATACAATACACAATTAGAAGGAGATATACGGATACAAGGCTTTCCGGATACCGTTCCAGCTGTAAACCAGGATCCTGTGAATATAAATCTGCAAAACCAAAACTACTAGCTGCCCGTGTCAAAATAGGGGCACCCAGAGTTTAGGTTAAAACAATAAACTCCAGGTCAGTCATGTGATTGGTGTGAGAACTAAAAAAGTTATTAATCTTTTTTTTAAAGTTAGGTAAATCAAGGGACCACGCCGTATAACACGGAACGGGTTTCCTCCCAAGAATACCAGTGCATAAAACAAACAGCGCAATGCTAAATAAAGAAAAAATGAAGCTGTTATAAGACCCAGGTCCTATCACACAATGCAACGCAAGCCGGGGGATAGGGTTTTCCCTTATAACAGCCAAAGCATGCTTGATACGTTTTAAAACAAATCATTTGATACTACTATAAGTGCATAGTGTATAAAACAACTTCAAATCATAAGTATCAATCATAGGTGGCATGGGTACCATATATAATGTCGCCATACTAGGCTCTACAATCAAAACCACAAATGTCACGTATTTGGAAATTGGATTTCCATCTATGAACCGAGGCCAGGGATCGTCCTCTACCGATTCGAGACTCTCTAGCCTGAGCCTCAGGCAAGCACGCAGGCAAGCCTTGGAGCGACAGGGCCGGTCCACCGATGTGGATTATTATGCCTGAACACTACGTTTCCCCGCCCTTTGGGGCGTAAATGAGCCAACGAATGGCTCCATCGGACCCGGATCGTCCGATCTAACCGAGGCGCCTCGCAACAGCAAAAACCACACAGGTGAAAAGTATATAAATGTCAGGGCTGGTAGGTCACTGACACCACCCTAGCTAGAAAGAAACTCATGCCCTCCCTGAGGTCCTCTCCCGTTTTTGGTTCACAACCGATGTGCGAGGCTCGCGAATTCACGTTACACAAAGCTATGCCACACAGGCGGTGCTTTGATCATCACCACAAGACTTTGCTTTTCAACAGAAGCCTTGATCATTTGCCACTTAGGCATGCCACACAGGCAATTCACTCTATGAGTTTGATATTCATTAGTATATAACCCCTGAGCTCGTACGTCTCAAAGAAGGGAGCTAAGCAAGAGAATAAATTCTCCGCCGCCAAACAGATATATATTTAATAGAGATCAATCACACAGACTAAAATCCAATGTCAGACATACAGTCCATTTACAAGTCCGTTCTGGGTCTGAACGAAATCGGAGGCACCTAGTACCCCGCATATCCATCATCTCCAAGTACGTCTGGACGATCACCAACTGTTTCCATCTTCTTGGGTGTACGGCCTAATCAAGATCATCAGTATTCACCCAAACGACGTGAAGACCTCCGGTCTCCGACCATCGTCTTCATCTTCGACTTATCGTCGTATCAGTTATTCAGAATGGGATAAACCCGGTCTTTCCGAATAACTCGCGTATATTATAAACAAGTGTTACACAAACACAACATACGCCTCATTCCAATTCCTCAGTCACTAACCGTAAATTAACCAGAGAATAATTCCCCAAACATTAACCCCGAAGGCCGAAACCAACATCAGATCAATATCCAGAAAACCATTCTGCTTGGCTAACCGACAGTTAGTTTCTAAATTTCACATTCATATGGAAAGGTTCCCATTAATTTTATCAAAGATAAATTCTTTATATTTATTCTTTAATCTATCCTCTTGAATTTCGATTCAACTAGTCGGGATTAACGAAACTTACCGAAGTAATCATTTGTTTTAATTTCCCAATCCCAACCTATTCATCCCATGAAGTAAAACTGGTTATACTTCATATCTAACACCACGGTGTTATTGGTAAATTCAATTAACATTTCACGTTCAAATCTAATTAAAGATTTAACTATCGCCTGGAGCGAAACTGGTTATACTCCATTCTCGATCATTTCAATCTAATTAAAGATTCATTAAAACTCCACTTAGTTTTAATCGTTAACTGGGTTAAAGAATCAGTGTCATTTAAAACACGGTTCACGATAAACCCAAAATCACATTCATTAATTATCGGGTTAAAGAACAAGTGTTATTTAAAATACTGTCCACGATAAACCCAAAAATCAATATCAATTCAATTTCAATTAAATATTATTTGATTGGTACACTTCATTAAATCTAAATAAAAAAAGATTTAATCTTTTCTCAACTGGGTTCAAGAACAGTGTTAGTCAAGACACCATTCACGACAAACCCAAATCACATTTGATATTAAATACCAGGCTCTGAATAGAAAATATATCGGCTTATGATCAATATCAATTCTACGACCAAGAGATATCGTATTGGAAATAACGATATATATATCTTTCAAATTTCCATAACAACATCTGTATAGTCACGAAATCCAACATCGAAATATTCCGAAGACAATTTCGATTCAAATCCATTCCAATGCAATCATTGGAAATTCTGGTTATTTTCAAAAAAAAAACATTTCGAATTCAATTTATTTATTTAAAAATAAATAGAATTATAATTCTAATTCAAAACTAGTTCATTTCGATAAAAATCTATTTTTATCTTTTCAAATATGGAGTTTTTCATCCCAATTCTTTCTAAATCATTTCTTATGATTTTGCACAAATTATTACTATTTTTAATAATTTTATCAAGGCCCGTACAGTCGATTTCCATCAACGGCCATCGAACTGCACTTATAGCGACCTTTTTCAAATTTGATTTGGACGTATCTCCAAATCCATCCGTTAGATTTTAAATTTCTAATATTCGTTAGAAAGCTCTTTTCGATACGAACCCAACAGTTCCGGTTTTAGGAGAATCCGACGGTCGGATCTCCCGTAATGTCCGTTGAAAAAAATGGTCGAAATTCATGAACTGCCGCGGCGCGGCGCGTTCTATTCAGGCCATTATATTATATATATAATATATATAATATATATTTCGTCGATTCCTATTTAAAACGAATTTTATAAATAGTTTTGAATTCGTTTCAAAAACAATTTCAACCTTTATTTCAAATTCGAATTAAAAATTGAATTTTCTATTATAAATCCTTTTTACTTTCATTTCTATTTGATTTCAATTCAAATCGATTTTAATTCGATTTGAATTCATTTTCTTTTCAATTCAATTCAATTCGAATTCGTTTTCTTTTCAATTCAAATCAAATTCGTTATATATTCAATTGAAATCAAATTCGTTATATATTCAATTCGAATTCAATTCGTTATATATTCAATTCGAATTCAATTCGTTATATATTCAATTCGAATTCGTTTTCTATTCAATTTAATTCAAATTTCATTTCAAATTATTCGATTTCGAAATCACTTTTCAATATTCATTTTAAAATGAATAAAATCGATATAAATATCGTTCACGTAAAAATGGCGTCAATCTAATCAACACGGCTTCATATATTTCTATTTTCTAATATTCTATTTCAAATATCTCTTTCTCAAATATTTCTTTTTCAAATATTTCTATTCAAATATTTCATTTCTAATATTTCTATTTCAAAACTGGAATGAGGCCTAAACAATTACCATATAATGTTAATTATATGGATTTTCTACAACACATGTATATATCAACAACGATGAATAAACAACCATCATCCAAAGTGCATTCTACAATGTATAAGCATCAAATATAAATATTCAACGCTTATAACAGCCTATCAATCAATCGATCGACATACAACTAAACAATCGGGATTAGTGTACGTCAAATATCATCCCAATACCCATGTGGGGTTTCAATTAATCAAACACAGATTTTTGTTTGTGCAGTTGGGCGATGTGTAAAATTTATCGTCCCAATCAATGTCCTTCAAATAGGTGTACATAAACAAACCGTCCGGTTTGTAAATGAATATTTATTTATTCACATTCACATTAAAAATTATATTTTTAACGATCAAACTATTTTATTCAACCTATGAATATTCTATTCGGTTCATTTATTAAATAAAATGTTATCTTTATTTTTCTAACTTATTTTTAGAAAATTTCGGCGGCATAACGGCACGATACTAGAAACGGGACAAGGCCTAGCCTTATCCCTGGTCTAGTGAAGGCCCACGCCATTCACACATCAATCAAATCAATTTTATTTCACCAAACAATTCAATTCAAACCAAATAATCTAACCAACTACACAACCAAACAATTAAACAAACAAGCCATCCATGGTCTGTGGATGACGGGTGTCGGGTGCTGCTAAGCACCGTCTGCATCCTAGTATATATAACTAGAAGAAGAAATTGAAGAGTGAGAAGTTCTCACCAATAGCTATCCAATACCACGACTCTTCATCGATAGAAATCTTCATTGGCCATATTCTCTACATATGTAAAAATCGAATTTTTACTTCGTTGTTCAATATATAAAAATCGAATTTTTACTTCGTTGTTCAATATATAAAAATCGAGTTTTTACTATGCTTTTCAATATATAAAAATCGAATTTTTACTATGCTATTCAATATATAAAAATCGAATTTTTACTATGCTATTCAATATATAAAAATCGAATTTTTACTATGCTATCCAATATATAAAAATCGAGTTTTTACTATGCTATTCAATATATAAAAATCAACTTTTTACTATGCTATTCAATATATAAAAATCAAATTTTTACTATGCTATTCAATATATAAAAATCGAATTTTTACTATGCTATCCAATATATAAAAATCGAATTTTTACTATGCTATTCAATATATAAAAATTGAATTTTTACTATGCTATTCAATATATAAAAATCAAATTTTTACTTCGCTATTCAATATATAAAAATCGAATTTTTACTATGCTATTCAATATATAAAAATCGAATTTTTACTATGCTATTCAATATATAAAAATCGAATTTTTACTATGTTATTCAATATATAAAAATCGAATTTTTACTATGCTATTCAATATATAAAAATCGAATTTTTACTTCGCTATTCAATATATAAAAATCGAATTTTTACTATGCAATTCAATATATAAAAATCGAATTTTTACTATGCTATTCAATATATAAAAATCGAATTTTTACTTCGCTATTCAATATATAAAAATTGAATTTTTACTATGCTATCCAATATATAAAAATCGAATTTTTACTTCGCTATTCAATATATAAAAATCGAATTTTTACTATGCTATCCAATATATAAAAATCGAATTTTTACTATGTTATTCAATATATAAAAATCGAATTTTTACTATGCTATTCAATATATAAAAATCGAATTTTTACTATGCTATTCAATATATAAAAATCGAATTTTTACTTCGCTATTCTATATATAAAAATCGAATTTTTACTATGCTATTCAATATATAAAAATCAAATTTTACTATGCTATTCAATATATAAAAATTGAATTTTTATTATGTTATTCAATATATAAAAATCGAATTTTTACTTCGCTATTCAATATATAAAAATCCCATTTTTACAACGCTATTATATATAAAGATCCCATTTTTACAACGCTATTATATATAAAGATCCCATTTTTACAACGCTATTATATATAAAGATCGCATTTTTACAACGCTATTATATATAAAGATTTCGCCTTTTCAAATATAAAGATTTCGCCTTTTCCATTTCAAAAAATCTAATCTTTTCTATTTTAAGAATCTAATCTTTTCTATTTTAAAAATCTAATCTTTTCTATTTTAAAAATCTAATCTTTATACGTATAAAAGATCAAAACTTTATCTTATAAACCATGTCATATTTATTTATAATATTCTGAAATTCATGCATTAGCTAAACATAATCAAAAACTGAAAATAAAATCCAATTTTAAAATCTACTTACATTGTATTTCAGGAACGATGGTTTATTTGTCGACGAGGTGAGACAAGGGGGCTGTAGCGGCGGTTTGGAAGGTTCGGGGGGGAGGGGCTGACGCGAGGTGAGGTCGGAGATGGCCACTAGGGCGGACGACGGCTGGTCGATGGGTGAAGGAGACGAGGGTGGTGGCTAGGGCAAGAGCATCGATCGATTCAGAAGAGGGGGAGGAAGAAAGAAGGAGGATGGAAATGAAGGGAGGGGGGTGTTGTGGAGGGCAGTGGCGTCACCGTCGATGAGCGATGGGGGAAGGAGGCTCGTGGGGCTCGAGGTCAACGTCGGCCTCCTTTTTTTTTCAATCTGAAAATAGAGGGGGGGGGTATAAAGGAGAAATTTATATATATATATATATATATATATATAATATTTTAAATTTTTTTCAGAAAAGGTAACTTTTTCATTCGAATCCGAAACGAGACCCACCGCCTGTCATCCATAGCTAATTACCCCCATTACGAACACAATGGGATATGTATCTCAAGCTGATTCGATCATTTCGATCAGTTTTCTTCAAAATCAACATATAACTCTATATATTGAATTTGAACGCGTATTTCAATTTACCGGGGTCACATACGAACTTTAAAAATTCCAGAAAAATATTTTCTAGCTTCGTATTGACGATACGGTCCTAACAAAACTAGTTTCGTCGAATTCCGAGACCGTTGGAAAAATGGCCATTTTCCAGTCGATTAAAATCAACTGAAACTGGTCAAATGCGTTTTCCTTTGCCACGCTCACATACTGATTCGAAAATTTTTGTAATTTGGAATCTAGCAATAACTTGACATCGCGAACCCAACAAAAGTGGTTTCGTCGAAATCCGAGGTCGTTTGCAAAATTTCCATTTTTAAGGGCCTGAATTCTATAGCGACTATTCAGAATTTTCAGCTGGACATATCTTTTGATTCCCGCTATGAAATTTCGATTTTTCGGATTCGTTGGAAAGATATCATCAATTAGATCCTATTATTTCTGGTTTCACTAAAATCCGGCTTGTTTTGCACCCGGTATGTTCAATTGAAGTTTGAAATCGAATTATCGAACTACCGCGTCATTTTCAATTCTATTTATAATTATATATAATTATTTATATTCAAACGACGACGTATATAATATATACGTTCGAATTATATTCAAAATAAATTTCTCGTCGATAATATTTAAAATAATCTATTTTAAATGTTCAAAATTCACTAAAATTGCCAAAATAATATTTTTAAATTGGCCCAGATTTTCGGGTTGTTACAGCATAAAATCTCATTTATTGAAATTAAATACGTACCTTTTTGTCGGGCACTCTATTTATATACCTTCTAACACTTTATTCCAAACCTGTCTCCTGTATATCTAACCCTGTCCAATTAAATTCAACTATACCCGATCGTTTAACTAAATTCGTTAATTAATTTGTTTAATTAACTCTTTAGTCTATTTCACTTTTACATTTGAACATAACATGTTCAAATATATTTTAACTTGCTTATTAACTAATTTGAATTCAAATTTCAAATCTAAGTTCTATATTCGATTTCGAATATACATTTACAAATCCAATTCACCTTTCAAGTTATAAATCCCATTTGAATTTCTATATTCAAATTCTATATATTCAAATTCTATTTCACTTCTATTATTCAAATTCTATTTCACTTCTATTATTCAAATTCTATTTCAATTCTATTCAAATTCTACATATTCAAATTCTATAGTTTAAATTCCATTTGAATTCTATATTCAAATCCTATAGTTTAAATTCCATTTGAATTCTATATTCAAATTCTATTTTCAATCTCCATTTGAATTCTATTTTCAAATTCTATTTTCAATCTCCATTTGAATTTCTATATTCAAATTCTATTTGAATTTTCTTTATTCAAATTCCATATTCAATTCTATTGAATTTTCTACATTCAAACTTCCATGGAATTTCTATATTCAAATTCTATCTTTTGAATTTCCTTTATTCAGATCCCATTTGAATTTCAATATTCAAATCCTATTTTTGAATTTCCTTTATTCAAATCCCATTTGAATTTCTCTGCATTATTTAATTTATAAACCACGTTTATAACTTCACTTCAAATCCCACATTATGAATTTATAAACAATTCGATTCAAATTTCACATTATAAATTTATAAACAAGGTTTATAAATTCAGTACTTGTTTTATATATATTCAAAACAAGTTAATATTTTATATAGTTCATTAGAAATTCAAATTCTATTTATAAAAATAGAATTCCCTTTTTAAATCTCAAATACCCTTTTCGATATTTTTATAAATCAATATTCAAGCCTCAGTGATATTTAAATACCCCAAACAGTTAGTTATCAAATCACAGGATTTCTAACACATCACATATGACAATGTATATATATATATGCAAACAAATAAACAAACAGATAATATATTTTTGAGGAATCCAGTTGGATTCCTCCAACCTGTTTTTCCTGCATCCATCTACGTTAGCACATAAATAATACCCATTCTGCTTCGCGGTAGAATATCGCGGTATAAAAGGTCATCCACTAATATATATTTGTGGGGCGCATAGGGAAATCATCCGCTATGAAACTGCGGGCATCCGCTAATGAGACTGCGGGAATCCAACCAATCATCAACCTAATATATATATATATATATATATATATATATAATAGTCAACCCTAAATAACTAATATATTTAAATCAATCAGAAAGCATTCAACGAGCAACTAACAATTATTTTTAACAATGTAAAAATAATTCTAAACAAACAGGTGAGATTTACTCACCGTGTCATTACTGCGATCTGCTTCCTCTAAATCAACCGACCTTTGACTCAAATTAAAATTCCAAAATCGGTTTCGATCAACATCACTTTGCATATTTTTGAACCTTGGAAACATTTTTAAATATTGCATTACAAATTAGCTCATGAGTTTTAAAGCTAAATATATTTAAACTAATTAATTATTAAAATTAATTGTCATACCTTAATCACATTTTAGAGCTAACGGTAATTATTCCGACCCTTTCTTTCACCAACCTGAACTGCTTCATTCTCTTAAACTGCTTCAGCAATACAGTAGCACTGTCTTCCCAATTTCCTTGCAAAAATCCCGTAACTCCTCCCCATCACTGCGAAGCTAACACTGACCATTCAATGTCGCACCCCCTCAAACTGTTGTTGCGCCTCCTAAGGGATCCCATGCTGATAATCGACGCCCTCAAAAACCATCTCGATTAGCTTGCAGGAACCCTTGCGTCCTTCCAGATTTGGATCGCGATGAACTCGACTTACCCTGCCATCGCAAGTAGTCTCCTCTTTCACCCAGTTCGCACCCGTTAAAGGATCTGAATCCCCTTCTACACAGCATCGCGACCTCACCTCCTTAGTACGCTCGATTAACCAAATCGCGATAGCAACTTTCTCAAACTCCACATCGACACTGCCTTGAATCCGAACATCGTCGCCACTAGAAGAAGTCGCACTCCCTCAAAGATCCTCCCTTTTTGAACTCCGCCGAGTTCCTAGCCTAGAACGTGACTTCGAACAACGGTGGCCCTCCCTACTTGAATTGGAACAGCTCCAATGCGTTGACGTGCTACACGGGATCTCGAGTTTCGAAGCTCGATCCCCTTTTCTATTTTGATTTGCCCGATTTCACTTTGAGGAAATAAATAAAACAAAGACTTTGATTTCTGAACAACGAATTGAAAAATGAGGCAAATGAGGGAGGGTGCGACATTTATATGAAGCTTTGATTTAAATTTGTGGAAACAATGAAGACACAGTTTTGTTTGTGTTTGTGGATTAAAAAGGAAACACAGTTCTGTTTTAGGTTTGTGGTTATAAAGGGGGCACTGTTAGTTTTGAGTTGTGGTGATTAAAGGTGCCACATGTTTGTTTGAATGTGGAGGTAAGGGAGCCACAAGTTTTGTTTTAAATGGGTTTTATTTAATTTAAAATACATTGTGTGTTCGAACTCCTTTCTGAACACAACAACTGCCCATTCTAGGGTTTAACCACCATTCCGGACATACTGGGATAGGTCACGAAGTCCAATTCGATTATCTGTAGAAGATATTAATTTAAATTGGTATAAATTAAATTTAAAACCATTTAAATTCTTCAATAATAATTTAAATGTTATTATTGTAACTCAACTGAAGTCTGAACTGTATTAAATTCAGTTTTAAATCTCGAACTGAATTATACTTTCATATAACGATGATTTAATATATTCGATATTAAATCAAAATTGATTATTAAACTAATAACTTAATATAAATATTCATTTATATTATCCACCCAATATTTAAATCCGTATTAAATATTTAAAATTAGCCCATAGGGATCCGGGTCATTACAATCTTCCCCACTTAAAATAATTTCGTCCTCAAAATTGCTAAGGGATAAAAAGTGCTACAAACCCATTTATCTATTCAAAACTTATTTATGTTGATACTCAACATTTCAAACTTCCTTACGTAACTCTCTTTCGAATAAATCCCTATTCGATAAATCCTTCCTTCGAATAACTATATTCGATAATCTCTCTATCGAATAACTAGATTCGAAAACCTTTCTTCGAATAAACTATATTTGATTTACTCTATTCAATTTACTCTTATCAATTAACTCTATTTGATTAGCTCTTATCGATTAACCCTATTTGATTAGCTCTTTTCACTTAACTCCTTCCGAATAAGCTATATTCGATAACTCCTTTTAACTTTATTCGAATAACTAATATTCGATTAACTCCTTTTATTCTATTCGAATAACTAATATTCGATAACTCCTTTAATTCTATTCGAATAAACTATATTCGATAACTCCTTTAGCTTGACTCTAGATCGCAGCAATCACAATGGTTACGCCTGATTCCCTCAGGAAACATCCGACCGCCCTAGGCTATCTGCAGCCCTGTGAATTACGCTAGCAGTCGTACGAAATGGAAACTTATCCTGAGTAACTATGTTTGACTAACTCTACCTCAATAACTATATTCGATCAACTTTAATTGAATAACTAACATTCAATTAAATCCTAATTCGATTAACTTTGTTCAATTAACTCTATCTGGTTAACTCTTAATTTGAATAACAAATATTCGATAAATTCTAATTGAATAACTAATATTCAATTAACTCTACGGATTAACCCTAACTGATTAACTCTAACTGGTTAATTCTAACTCTAATCGATTTATTCTAACCTTAATCGACTTCTCCTATTCGAATAACTCCTATTGGATAACATTTATTCATTTATAAAGATTTACTTTTAGTAACGGTTCTTCACTTTATAAATGTTCTCTTTTATAACGTTACGTCACTTATACAAGTGTTGTGTACACCTTCTATTTAAAACTATCAGTGTTAAAAACCAATATCTCTCCTCTATATAAGTTCAGACTTATATATTCCATTTATCGAATGATAAATATTTAATTTTATTTATAAACTGTTATTTATAAATTAATCTTTTCTATTTATCTGTTAAAAACAGATTTCCATTTTCTATTCATCTTCTAAATATTCCTTTGATTAAATTCTATTTATTTAACAAATAAATATCTCATTTATAACATTCTATTTATTTCTATAAATAAATATTTCCATTTAATCTATTTGTAAATGTTTTACAAATATTCCCTTTTAAATTCTATTTGTAAATGTTTTTACAAATATTTCTCCTTCTATTTGTTTGCATATAACTTCCCTTGTATTTGTTTTACAAATATATTTCCTTTATATTTGTTTTACAAATATATTTTCTCTTATCTCTTTTGGTTTTACCTTTATTCACACCCAATTCATATTTCATTCACATTGATTTCACTCAATTTATTCATTTCGATCCATTTAACTTACTTAAGTTAAATTTAATTTCAATCGTTCAAATTCCCATTAACTAGTTGCTAATTAACCGTTTTGCCTATTTCACCTTTTTTATTTGAATATAACTTGTTCAAATATATATCAACTTAATTATAAATTGATCTAATTATATTTTCAGCTCGATTTATATATTTGATTTCAAATATAAATTCTCAATCTCTTTCACTTATCCAAAAGCCCAATTTCGATTCAAATTTCCTTTAACTAATTATTCTCCAATTTAGTTAATTCTGTTTAACCATTTAAAATATGATTTTTGTCTTAAAAATCATTTCACTTACTTCACTAGAGTTCATATTTATTTTATATCTCCAGTCTGGATTTTTCTAATGCAAATTCGGATTTTATTTCCTAAAAAACCCTTTATTTATTTAATTAAACCGTTATGGTTTTATAATGGTTCTGGCGCTGCTTTTCTAAAAATTTGATTTTGATATAATTCAAATCCAGATTTTTCTCTTTCATTAGAAAACTATTGTTCAACCGGTTCCGACGATTCTTGTTTCAAAGAATTCCGACTTCAATTGACTTCTGTATACTAAATTGAAGTTCGAATCGCCAATTTACGAACTGCCGCGCTACGGCGTGCTCGTTTTAATTATATTTATAAATATAACGTTTTAACTTTGTTTATAAAAAATTCAACTCCATTATGATATATTTTTAATATATATCAAATCAATTTTTCCATTTCAACATAATATTTCCGATCTATTTCACTTCAATTTGAATCCTATATTCAAATTCCGTTTCACTTCTATTTGAATTCTATATTCCAATTCCCATTTCAAAATTCCTTTGAAGTAATATAAATATATACATATATTTATATCTATCTCAAATTCAAAACATTTGAATTTTCAAACAACTTGTTTCTTTTCAAACAAATTTCCATCAAAAACTTTTCTAAGGCAGCAATTCATCACTTAGAAACTCGAAAATGAACACTGATGATGTTGCGATCATCATCAGAATTATTTCCCAGCTACTGAAGTGAGTTCAGTGCTATATTACTTTCAAAAATCCATTCAAATGATTTTTATTCAAAAATCCTTCCAAAATAAAGCTATATTATTTTAATAAAATTCAAAAAATATTTTCCAACTTCCCAGAATTTTAAATTCTGAATTCTGGTTGGAATTCAATTCTAATTCATCTTATTTGTATATTTAATTCATATACAAATTTCTAATTGGTTATACATAACAATTTCAATTTTATAATATTATTGGATTATAATATTAACAACCAACTCATCCACATATGATGATAATTTCAGAAAATTATTCTTTCTATATCAAAATAGAATTTTGGGTAAAATTATTTCAATTACCCACTTAAAACGATATCATGTTCAATCTTCTGTTCAAGTGTTTATAAACTCCTATCGAAATCGTGGCGTCCCATGATTCGATCAGAATTCATAATTCACTCAACAGACTAGTCAACACAATATAAAACAGTTTTTATATCAAATAACAAATACGCTCGCTCGTATATATACACTCTACTCATTCTAGGATACTACTTATCCTATCTCTAATGAGCACATTCCAACAAGCCTAGGTATTCGCTCAACCTAAGCTCTGATACCAACTGTAATGACCCGCAAAGAAGTTCAAGTAGGCTTTGCAACCATCCTCTCCCATCCTCACAAAGTAGCAGGGTAATACCCCACTGTGACTTACATTGGTACCTCAGCACCACATTTTACGGCCAGCCTTTCGACTTCACAACCAACCCTCATTTTCAGGACATGTAGGGGTAAGACCAGTCATTAATGAAAGAAATTAGAGGGTGAGGAAAGATAAGATAGAAACTTAGAATAGAAGAAGAAGAAGAACACAACATCAGAGTAACACGAACCTCACAGCGGAATGAATAACATATAATATATGTAACATAACTTTGAAATATACAATTGTATTTGAATATACATCACTTCAAAGTACAACACTTACAACACAACGGAAATAAACTATAGCTATATGATCCTGAAGCCTCCTGCTCCAGCTCTTCCAGTATATCTGTAAATCCCGACTACTTGACTGTCCGTACAAATTTAGGCACCCAAGAGTTTAGGGAAACAAACAAATAAACTTCGGGTCAGACATGGGACTGGTATGAGTAAAGCAGTTTTAAAACAGTTCAAGCAGGTAATCGATATCTCATAAGACCACGCCGTATAACGGAACAGGTTTTTCCCTTATGAGAATCCAAATTATCTTTATATCAAAAACCTTTTGATATTATAATAATGTCTATCAACCACAATATTAATAATCATCTAGCAGAACGCTTTCATCTCACGTTCTACAAATATATAATATACAATCAAAACCGTAAGCACGTATTGGGTAATGGATTTCCAACTATCACAAGGTATGGGACCACCTTCCGCATGTGTACTTCTAGAGAGGAATACACTGGGTTCAACAAGAACATCTTGCAACCCGGCCACACATGACCGACCACTCATTTCGCTTGAGTGTATCGAATGTATATCACCAACGGTTGGGATCAGCAACCGTTTCCCGAATGGGACAGTATCAACAATAGATTTTTAGAAGTAAATGAAACTCTAGATCAGGTGATTATACACCCTACTTCGGTGCGACCGACTTAGCCATGATGCCTGCCCGATTTCTGTCATTTACTGGATGTGAGGCTAGAAGCTACGCTTTATCATCACACCAGATTCACTTTGAATGCCACATCGTCAAATCCATCAAATCACCGATTGACGTCCTCAACCATACATTATGTGTTAGCTAAAAGAAGTTTCCTTCTCTACTTCCACTCTTGGTATGGTTGGAGAAATCAATATACGTGATCGTTTGGAAATACTCTATCAGACATCCATCCATACAAGTCATCCAGGAACAGGATGAACCGAAGGCACTATTCAATACATCCATCTTAGACACTGTTATCTAAGACTTATACAATAGCCCTTGCACTTTACTCCGTCTTCAATTATCTTTGGCATATATGATTCGCAACGCTTATGCCAATACAAAGTGGTTCTTTGGATAATAATCCAACCGGTCTCTCCATATTAACAACGTTAAAATGGTTAAAAACTTCGATAGTCTGTGATTTAACTATCGAAGAAAAACATGTGTGCAAACAAGGATATTATTTCCAGATGGAAATTCTATCAATCAAACATCATTTAACATTTATCTCCTTAGTTCATTTTTCATCTCCTGTTTCCCTATATTCAACATTTTCTATTTTCTAAATTTAGGAAAATATATCTTATTAACACTGGAAAACACTTCCATTTCTTGTTTTCTATTTTAGAAAACATTTCTGGTTCTTGTTTGGAAACATTTCCAAAACTCCTACGTTCGGATTTAGCAGATGTTTAGATAAAACATCGCTATGCCAACTCAAACCATCATACTTATTTACTTAACCATCCTTTACTGCCGAGCCTTAACCATTCCTTAGTTAAAAACGAAGCCAATCAAGTTGGGGTAGAACTACCTCTCAGTCCTTAACTGAACAACATTTCTAACTTTGAAATAGGAAAAGTTCACTTTATATTTCTTTAACTAACTTCCTTACGTAACTCTCTTTCGAATCATCTCTATTCGATAATTCTTTCCTTCGAATAAGGTATATTCGATAACTCTATTCAATTTACTCTATTTGATTAGCCCTTATCGATTTACTCTATTGGACTAACGCTATTGATTTACTCATTTCACTTAACTCCTTTCGAATAAGCTATATTCGATAACTCCTTTAACTCTATTCGAATAAACTATATTCGATTAACTCAATTGATTCTATTCGAATAAACAATATTCGATAACTCCTTTTACTTTATTCGAATCACTAATATTCGATAACTCCTTTTACTTTATTCGAATCACTAATATTCGATAACTCCTTTTACTTTATTCAAATTACTAATATTCGATAACTCCTTTTACTTTATTCGAATCACTAACATTCGATAACTCCTTTTACTTTATTCGAATCACTAACATTCGATAACTCCTTTTACTTTATTCAAATCACTAATATTCGATAACTCCATTTGAATAACTCTAGTTCGATTTACTCTAACTGATTAACTCTAACTGGTCTAACTCTAACTGGTTTAACTCTAACTGGTTTAACTCTAACTGGTTTAACTCTAACTGGTTTAACTCTAACTGATTAACTCTAACTGGTTTAACTCTAACTGGTTAACTCTAATTGATTAACTCTAACTGGTTTAACTCTAACTGGTTAACTCTAATTGATTAACTCTAACTGGTTTAACTCTAACTGGTTATCTCTAACTGGTTTAGCTCTAACTGGTTTAACTCTAACTGTTTTAACTTTAACTGGTTTAACTCTAACTGGTTTAGCTCTAACTGGTTAACTCTAATTGATTAACTCTAACTGGTTTAACTCTAACTAGTTAACTCTAATTGATTAACTCCAACTGGTTTAACTCTAACTGGTTAACTCTAATTGATTAACTCTAACTGGTTTAACTCTAACTGGTTAAATCTAATTGATTTAACTCTAACTGGTTAACTCTAATTGATTAACTCTAACTGGTTTAACTCTAACTGGTTAACTCTAATTGATTATCTCTAACTGGTTTAACTCTAACTGGTTAACTCTAATTCGAATAACAAATATTCGATTAACTCAATTCAACTAACTCGACTCGATTAACCCCTTTCGAATAACTAATTCGATTTACTAACTTTCAAATACCATATTCGATTTAACACCTTTCAAATACCATATTCGATTTAACTCCTTTATTCGCTTTATAAAGATTTCCCTTTTAACAACGTTTATTCATTTTTAAAGACTTACTTTTAGTAACGGTTCTCCACTTTAAAATGATTTCCTTCTTATAACAGTTTCCTTTTTATAACGTTTTCCCTTTTTCTAAATATCTCCTATTTATAAATATTCCAATTTATAAATATTTCTTATTTATAAATATTCCATTTATAAATATTTTATTTTCAAATATCACTTTGAAAATATTCCCTTATCAACATTTCAGTATGTTATGGTATTCAACATATCAAATCACGATGATCAGTATCGTCCAAACACATAAAATCGACAATAGATTATATATCACAATATATGAAAAACAGTAAAATAAATGTTGAGGAATCCAGTTGGATTCCTCCAACCTGTTTCCCTGCATCCACAGATGTTATGCAATAAAATCAATATCACTTTCAATTCCATATGATATATTCTGTTAAACAGAATCAATATAGAAATTTAACTAACTGACTAGCAGTTCAATCAAACAGTCAACACACAATTAATCAGCTAATATCTAACAGTTCTAAAAGTACAACATGAAATTATAAACTGTTCAGAGTTAGTGAGATTTACTCACATTGGCGCGTTAACTGTTAAATAACGGTTTGCGTTATTTGATTTCGATTGACAATTTATTTCGCTATAAATTGTGATGGACTCCAATTGAATCGCGGTCAGTTCCAGTGCGTAGCGCTTGTCCATACGATCCCAACAGATCTGATGGTTTGAAATTCTGATATAGTATGGTGAAGTTATCGCATTAACAAGCAAATACCCAATTTAAATTAAATAAAACTTTAATTTCATTTGTACTTGGGCTTTTCCAATTTCTTCGGCCCACTAACCTTTAAAAATCCGACCCATAAGTCCCTCCCCTTATCTTTCTTCTTCCATCGATGAGAATATATATCGTCCTCAAGAACACACAGTCAAACCCACACCTTTGACCACCAACTGCTCCTCCATTCCTCCACGAACTTCGACGAGAACATCACCAACGAACTCCCCTCGAAAATCTCCTTCCACCAGTACCCTTCGGTTTGAACTCGGTCCTCACCTCCATTCTCCATTGCCGGTCTCAGTTCGGGTATCAATGAACTTTTTCACCTCCGAAACCCACACAACACCTCGCGCAGGTGTTAATCGACATCACGAACTCACAAACAACCTTTAATTCGCTCAGAAATGCTTTGAATCGCCAATCCCTTCACCCCTATGTTTATTGTACAAAAACCATGCCCTCACTGCTTGCGTCGCACTCCCCAATGGCTACACCAGATCGAAGAGTATGCCATGGAGATTTCAAATATGTTCATGCTTTGATTTTTAGTAATTCATTTGGATTTATCTTGATTTTTGAAGAGGAAGGTTTTCAAGTTTTTGTTTTGCTGAGAACAACAAAAATGATGACGGATTTCTATGTGTTTAGGAACTAGGTTTAAGTTGGGAGGGCTTATTTATAGGATAACAAAATATCTAGATATTTTTTTATTAATATTTTAATATTTTATTCTGCTAATTTCTATCTGTATTTGTCATCTAAAAATTCGTGTGATCACACACGATACCCAAAAATCACCAAACTGGACATACTGCTAGAGTTTGACATTTCGGTCCCAACGAAACTGGTTTTGTCGAATTCCGACTCCGTTTGCTCACACAGTGTATTTTTAACCATCGAAATACCGACTATTTTTCACCTTAAAAATCTGTACGGCCACATACTGACTCTAAAAATCACAAAACTTGACATCTAAAAATAATTTGATATTGCAGATCTAACAAAATTAGTTTCGTTGAATTCTGAGGTCGTTTGCAAAACTGGCTATTTTTAAAGCCCTTAATACCCTTTTAAGTATATAAATATATTTAAAAACAATTAAATTAAATATTTATAAATAAATATAATCGTATATATCCACATACGATATCGCTCAGCTCTAGAATATTCCTATATAAATTTCTAACTTGATACCAACTGTAATGACCCGGGATTTTGACGACTTTGGTTATCGACATAAACACGATGACGACTAACCAAACATCGAAAAATACCGATCATTAATGAAAGAAATTAGAGGGTGAGGAAAGATAAGATAGAAACTTAGAATAGAAGAAGAAGAAGAACACAATATCAGAGTAACACGAATCTCACAGCGGAACGAATAAATATATTTCATAACATAACTTTGAAATACAAATCTGTACTTGAATATACATATCATTATCAAAGTACAGCACTTACAACACAGCGGAAATAATTATAGCTATATGATCCTGAAGCCTCCTGCTCCAAGCTCTTCCAGTATATCTGTAAATCCCGACTACTTGACTGCCCGTACAAATTTAGGCACCCAAGAGTTTAGGGAAACAACAAAATAAACTCTGGGTCAGTCATGGTACTGGTATGAGTAAAACAGTTTAAAACAGTTTGAACAAGTAAACGATATCTCAGAAGACCATGCTGTATAACGGAACGGGTTTTCCCCTTATGAGAATCCAAAATATCTTTATATCAAAACCTTTTGATATTATAGTAATGTCTATCAACACAATATAATAATCATCTAGCAGAATGCTTTCATCTCACGTTCTACATATATAGTGTACAATCAAAACCGCAAGCATGTATTGGGTAATGGATTTCCAACTATGACAAGTTATGGAACCACCTTTCGCTAGTGTACCTCTAGAGAGGAATACACTGGATTCAACAAGAACATCTTGCAACCCGGCCACACATGACCGACCACTCATTTTGCTTGATGATATACCAACTATAATAACCCGCAAATCCGCAACATCGGAGTTGACTATATACAACATACGTCCAACCCAAATATCATGAAAATACGAAACATTTTTTTTAGAAGAAAAGGATAGAAGAAGAAACAGAAATAACAACACAGAATCTCACATCACAGCAGAACAAAATATAATACATCATATCTTTGAAATACAAAATCTTAACTGTATAACATACACTTATCAGAGTACAACACTTACAACACAGTGGAATAAAACTCTATATAACTAACGCAGAAGCCTCCTGCTCCAAGCTCCTTTAGATAGATCTGTAAAATCCTGAACTACTTGACTGCCCGTACAAATTTAGGCACCCAAGAGTTTAGGTAGAACAAAAAAAATAAACTCCGGGTCAGTCATGGGACTGGTATGAGTAAACAGTTTAAAACAGTTTCAAAAAACTAAATGATATCTCATAAGACCACGCCGTATAACATGGAACAGTTTTTTCACTTATGAGAATCCAAACACTTGATTTAACTTTCAAAATCCCTTTGAAAGGAACTATAATCTTTATATCAAAACTCTTTTGATATTATAATAATGTCTAAATCAAGTAGATAACAATCTAGTGGAACGTTTGCATCTCACGTTCCACATATATAATATACAATCAAAACCGCAAGCACCTATTGGGTAATGGATTTCCAACTATGACAAGGTATGGAACCACCTTCCGCTCTCTAGAGGAGAATACACCGAGTTCAACAAGAACATCTTGCCACGTAGCCACACATGACCGACCACTCATTTGGCTTAAGTGTATCGAATGTATATCACCAACGGTTTGGATCAGCAACCGTTTCCCGAATGGGACAGCATCGACAATAGATTTTTAGAAGTAAAATGAAACTCTAGATCAGGTGATTATACACCCTAATAGGTGCGACCTACATAGCCATACTGCCTGCCCGATTTCTGTCATTTACCGGTTGTTGAGGCTTGAAGATACGCTTTATCATCACACCAGATTCACTTCGAATGTCACATCGTCAGATCCATCGAAAATCACTAATTGACGTCTACCACAGTACATTACATGTTAGTTAAAGAAGTTTCCTTCTCCGCTTCCACTCTTGGTATGGTTGAAGAAATCAATGTATGTGACCTTTCTGGAAATAGTCTGTCAGACATTCATCCATACGAGTCACCCAGGAACAGGATGAACCGAAGGCACTATTTCTATAAATAGAAAAAGTCCTTGCACTCTACTCCATCTTTGATTATCTTCATATAATCTGATTTGCAATGCTACTGCCAATACGGAGTGGTTCTTCGGATAATAATCCAACCGGTCTCTCCATATTGACAACGATGGTCAAAACTTCAATAGTCTGTGATTTAACTATCGAATAAAAACAAGTGTTTCGATAGTCGATGATTTAACTATCGAAGAAAACAAGTGTTCATCCAATTATCAAACAATCACTGAGCCCTTAATTAATATTCCATTAATTAAATCACTTTTCCATTTCTTTACCAATATTTGTTAACCAAATATTTTCAATAACCATATTGGCCTTTTTCGCTATTTAGAAAACATTTCTGAATATCGCCTTCCTTTATTTTCTAAACTTAGTAAATATATGCTAGTTATAATCGGAAAATATTCCAATTACTTATCTCTTTTCCGATCTCGTTTATTTCTAAACTTATTTATATTGATACACAACATTTCAAACTTCCTTACATAATTCTCTTTCGAATAAATCCCTATTCGATAACTCATCCCTTCGAATAATTATATTCGATAATCTCCCTATCGAATAACTAGATTGGAAAACCCTTCTTCGAATAAACTATATTCGATTTACTCTATTCAATTTACTCTTATAAATTAACTCTATTGGATTTAACTCTTATCGATTAACCCTATTTGATTAGCTCTAACTGGTTAATTCTTACTCTAATCGATTTAGTCCCATGACTGACCAGGAGTTTATTTTGCTTTGTTCTACCTAAGCTCTTGGGTGCCTAAATTTGTACGGGCAGTCAAGTAGTTCAGGGTTTTACAGATCTATCTAAAGGAGCTTGGAGCAGGAGGCTTCAGCGTTAGTTATATAGAGTTTTTGTTTCGCTGTGTTGTAAGTGTTGTACTCTGATAAGTGTATGTTATACAGTTGAAATTTTGTATTTCAAAAGTTATGATATATTATATTTTGTTCCGCTATGATGTGAGATTCTATGTTGTTATTTCTGTTCTTCTTTTACCTCTTTCTTCTAAAAAAATGTTTCGTATTTTCGTGATATTTGGGTTGGACGTATGTTGTATATAGTCAGCTCTGATGTTACGGAAATTTGGGTCATTACAGTTGGTATCAGAGCTTAGGTTGAGTGCATACCTAGGCTTTGGGGAATGTGCTCATTAGAGGTAGGGTCAGTAGTTCCTAGAATGAGTTGAGTGTATATATATACGAGAGAGCATATTTTTTATTTGATATAAAAACTGTTTTATATTGTGTTGACTAGTCTGTTGAGTGAATTATGAATTCTGATCGAATCGTGGGACGCCACGATGTCGATAGGAGTTTATAAACACTTGAACAGAAGATTGGACACGATATTGTTTTTAAATAGTTGAGTTGATTGTTAGAATTATAATCAAATGAGATTATAAAATTAAATGGTTATATATAACAAAGTAGAATTTGTATATAAAACAATATATACAAGTGAGATGAACTAAAATTTAATTCGAACCAGAATTAAGGATTTAAAACCCTGGGAGTTTGGAAAATATTTTTCTAAATGAATGTCAAGTAATAAAGCACTGAACTCACTTCAATGGCTGGGAAATAATTTTGATGATGGTCGCAACATCATCAATGTTCATTTTCAAGTTTCTAAGTGATGAATTGTTGCCTGAGAATAGTTTTTGATGGAAATTTGTTTGAAAAGAAAACAAATTGTTTGAAAATTCAAATGTTTTGAATTTGAGATAGATATAAATATATGTATATATTTATATTACTTCAAAGGAATTTTGAAATGGGAATTGGAATATAGAATTCAAATAGAAGTGAAACAGAATTTGAATATAGGATTTCAAATAGAAGTGAAATAGATCGGAAATATTATGTTGAAATGGAAAAATGGATTTGATATATATTAAAAATATATCAGAATGGAGCTGAATTTATTATAAACAAAGTTAAACGTTATATTTATAAATATAATTAAAACGAGCTCGCCGTAGCACTGCAGTTCGTAAATTGGCGATTCGAACTTCAATTTAGTAAACAGAAGTCAATTGAAGTCGGAATTCTTTGAAACAAGAATCGTCGGGACCGGTTGAATAATAGTTTTCTAATGAAAGAGAAAAATCTGGGTTTCGTCGTATTGATTTTGAGTTATGTCAAAATCAAATTTTTAGAAAAGCAGCGCCAGAACCATTATAAAACCATAACGGTTTAATTAAATAAATAAAGGGTTTTTAGGAAATAAAATCCGAATTGACATTAGAAAAATCCAGACTGGAGATATAAAATAAATACGAACTCCAGTGAAGTAAGTGAAATGATTTTTAAGACAAAAATCATATTTTAAATGGTTAAATAGAATTAACTAAATTGGAGAATAATTAGTTAAAGGAAATTTGAATCGAAATTGGGTTTTTGGATAAGTGAAAGAGATTGAGAATTTATATTCGAAATCGAATATATAACTCGAGTTGAAAATATAATTAGATTAGTTTATAATTAACTTGACATATATTTGAAGAAGTTATATTCAAATAAAAAGGGTGAAATAGGCAAAACGGTTAATTAGCAACTAGTTAATGGGAATTTGAATAATTGAAATTAAATTTAACTTAAGTAAGTTAAATGGATCGAAATGACTAAATTGAGTAAAATTAGTGTGAATGAAATATGAATTGGGTGTGAATAAAGGAAAAACCAAAAGAGATAAAAGAAAATATATTTGTAAAACAAATATAAAGGAAATATATTTGTAACACAAATACAAAGGAAGTTATGTGCAAACAAATAGAAGGAGAAATATTTGTAAAAACATTTAGAAATAGAATTTAAAATAAAATATATGTAAAACATTTACAAATAGATTAAATGGAAATATTTATTTATAGAAAATAAATAGAATGTTATAAATGAGATATTTATTTGTTAAATAAATAGAATTTAATCAAAGGAATACTTAGAAGATGAATAGAAAATGGAAATCTGTTTTTAACAGATAAATAGAAAAGATTAATTTATAAATAACAGTTTATAAATTAAATTAAATATTTATCATTCGATAAATGGAATATATAAGTCTGAACTTATACAGAGAAGAGATATTGGTTTTTAACACCGATAGTTTTAAATAGAAGGGGTACACAACGCTTGTATAAGTGAAGTAACGTTATTAAAGAGAACATTTATAAAGTGAAGAACCGTTACTAAAAGTAAATCTTTATAAATAAATAAACGTTATCTTATGTGAGTTATTCGAATAGGAGAAGTCGATTAGAGTTAGAAATAATTGATTAGAGTTAGAATAAATCGATTAGAGTAAGAATTAAACCGTTAGAGTTAATTAGTTAGGGTTAATCCGCAGAGTTAATTGAATATTAGTTATTCAATTAGAATTTATTGAATATTTTTTATTCAAATTAAGAGTTAACCGGATAGAGTAAATTGAACATAGTTAATCGAATTAGGATTTAATTGAATGTTAGTTTCTCAATTAAAGTTGATCGAATATAGTAATTGAGATAGAGTTATTCAAACATAGTTACTCAGGATAGGTTCCCATTTCGTACGACTGCTAGCGTAATTCGCATGGATGCAGATAGCCTAGGGTGGTCGCATGTTTCCCGGGGGAATTAGGCGTAACCATTGTGATCGCTGCGATCTAGAGTCAAGCGAATGGAGTTAAATCAAATATTAGTTATTCGAATAAAATAAAAGGAGTTATCGAATATAGTTTATTCAAATAGAGTTAAAGGAGTTAATCGAATATAGTTTATTCGAATACAGTTAAAGGAGTTATCGAATATAGCTTATTCGGAAGGAGTTAAGTGAAATAGCTAATCAAATAGGGGGTAATCGATAAGAGTTAAATCCAATAGAGTTAATTGATAAGAGTAAATTGAATAGAGTAAATCGAATATAGTTTATTCGAAGAAAGGTTTTCGAATCTAGTTATTCGAAAGAGTGATTATCGAATATAGTTATTCAAAGAGAGGAGTTATCGAATAGGGATTTATTCGAAAGAGAGTTACGTAAGGAAGTTTGAAATGTTGAGTAACAACATAAATAAGTTTTGGAAAAGATAAATGGGTTTGTAGCACTTTTTCTACCTTAGCAATTTCGAGGACGAAATTATTTTAAGGGGGAAGAATGTAATGACCCGGATTCTTATGGGTTAATTTTGAATATTTAATATTTAATTTAAATATTGATTTGATAATATAAGTGAATATTTATATTAAATTATTTGTTAAATAATCAATTTCGATTTAATATCGAATATATTAAATCATCGTAATGCGAAAATATAATTCAGTTCGAGATTTAAAACTGAATTAAATACAGTTCAGACTTCTGTTTGAATTAGAATAATAATATTAATTTATTTTCAAATAATTTATTGTTTTAAAAATTAATTTATATTGATTTAAATTAATATCTCCTTCAGATGATCGAATTGGACTTCGTGACCTATCCCAGTGTGTTCAAAATAGCGGTATTACCTTAGAATTGACACTTGTTGGGATTAGAAAGGGGTTCGCAGTCAAGGGTTATTTAAATTTTAAGGATAAAGTTTTTAAAAACAAATTAAAATGAATATTGGGTGGCCTTCTTCATTCCACCGTTCACAGCTATGTGTTCCTTTTCTCACCTCTACTTAAAACAAACGTGGCCCTTTTCTTTCCTCTCAACCACTTCAAATACCACAACCATCCTCCCTTCTCAAATCAAAAGGGGAAAACTGCTCCTCATTTCATCAATTCGAGAGCTTCAGCAACAAATAAATGGCCGCTCCATTTCCATTAACCAAAATCGAAATCGATCTGCTCTTCATGCTTGGAAGGTCGCGACTTCAGACTCGTGGAGTTTGCGTTCAAGCTCGGACCAGTAAATGGAAACCGCGAGGCACAGGGTTCTGGAATGTTGGGATTCGCGTTCTACTTGGAGGACTGGGTTGTTCGACTGTCTGACCCTCGAGCTAAGGACCACCGCAAGTTCAAAGGGGGTCGCAGCAGAGCAGCTCGCGATGGTGGTTAGGGGAAGCCGATGAAGCGTGATATGCTGATGGAATGCACTGTGTTGGGATCGACGTTGGTATGGGATTACCGTGAGTTCTGTCAGGTCACGATGGAGGTACTTGGTGATTTTCATGAGTTTGGGATTTGAAGACGTGAACGTTTTGAGGAGTTCAATTGAGGTTCTACTGGTGATGCTGTGAAGTACTGGCCTGGATCTTGTTCGGATTTTGCATAGTTACTGTTGATTCGAGGCAGTGGAGTTCGCATGACAATGGATGGAGTTCGGAGAGGTGAGAGCTGTTAATGACCGTATGGTGTTCAACGGAATGCCATAGAGAATGGAGCAGGTATTACAGGGGGCTGATGGAAGTTGGGGAAGCTGCTGTAATTAAAAGTAAACGGGGAAGGTGTAATCCATTCGAGAATAATTACGTTGAAACAATTCAAGTCAATGCTAGACGAGACTGAATGGAATCAGAATGGATATTCGACAAGAAAAATAAGGTGAGTAAATCTCACCTTTTATTTAGAATTATTTTTATATAGTTAAAAATAATTGTCTGTGCTTGTTTGAATGCTGTCTGATCGTTTTAAAATATATATTAGTTATTTAGGATATATATATACTGGGTTGATGATTGGTTGGATTGTTCCCGCAGTCTCATTAGCGGATGCCCGCAGTTTTATAGCGGATGATTTCCCTATGCGCCCACAAATATATATTAGTGGATGACCTTCATACCGCGATGTCCTGCCTCGAAGCAGGATGGGTATTATTTATGTGCTAACGTCTATGGATGCAGGAAAAACTGGTTGGAGGGATCCAACTGGGTCCCTAAAATAAAAATATTATCTGGCTGTTTATTTGATTTCATACATATTCATATATGATGTGTAAAAAATCAAATGATTGAAAATTGGTTGATTTGGTTGTTTAAATTATCACTGGACCTAAGTGATAATTTATAAAAATATCCTGAAAGGGATATTTGAGATTTAAAAGGGAAATTCTATTTTTCTAACATAGAATTTGAATTTTTAAATAGATTTGAAATATAAACTTGTTTTGAAAAATAAAACAAGTAGTTCTTTTATAAACGGAGTTTATAAATAGTTCATTTATAAACGAAGTTTATAAATGAAGTGAAAACAATTATCATTGGATAATTCAAAAATAAAAATACAAGTGTGAAATTTGAAAAGGGAAATTTATTTTCCAAAAGTAGAAATATCGATTTCTAAAGGAATTAAAATCGAGACTTGTTTAAAGAAATTGAATATAGAAATTCAAATGTAGTCTGAACATAGAAATTCAAACGGCATTTGAATATAGTAATTTAAATGGAATTCGAATATAGAATTTGACATAAGAGAAATAAAATAGAATTTGAATAAAGGAATTTCGAATATAGAAATCAAATAAAATTTGAATAAGAGAAATCGAATAGAATTTGAATAAGAGAAGTGACATAGAATTTGAATAATGGGATTTGAAAAGAGAATTTAAAGGAGTTTGAATATTAGAATTCAAAGGGATTTAAATAGAAATTGAATAAAGGATTTGAAAAGGAATTTGGATATTTGTAATTCAAATTGAATATAGAAATTCAATGGAGTTTAAATATATGAAATTCAAATAGAGTTAAAAAGGAATTTGAATATAGGATTCAAATAGAATTCAAATGGAATTTGAATATAGCATTCAAAGGGGATTTGAGGATTTATATTCGAAATTGAATATGAAGCGTAAGTTGAAAATGGAGTTCAAATTAGTTGTAAGCAAGTTAAAATATATTTGAACATTTCATGTTCAAATATAAAAGTGAAATAGACTAAAGTAGTAAATTAACAAAATTTAATTAACAAATTTAGTTAAACGATTGGTATAGTTAAAATAGATTGGACAGGTATAGACATACATGAGACAGGTATGGATAAGGAAAATGCAAGAGTTAAATAGAATGCTCGACAAAAGGTACGTATTTAATCCATATATGAGATTTTATGCGCCGTATCGGCTAGCCGCTTGGCTTTTTCTTTTTCTTTTGGATTGGTGAGGGCCATGGGATGCTATTTGAAATATCCCGAAGCTCCCGGTACAAAGGAGGTTATGGCGATTTTTTCTGGGAATTTAAGGAGTTAGAATATTTTTAAGATAATTTGATAGTTAGAAATCAATGTATCGATATATATAGAAGTCAATAAGGAAACGAACTTAGAAATAGAATAGTATAATCAAAAAGGAAGTATAAGAATAAAATCTAGTAAGAATAGAAAGAGAAAGTGTATATGTGTTTAAAAGTGAATCAGTAGTTGTATGGTATTGATTATTCGAGTAAGTAGTCATATCTGTTTTGATGTTATAAATGTTATCCAGTCAAGGTCTGAGAGGTAGTTATACCCCCACTTGATTAATTTCATTATTAACAAATAAATAGTAAGATTTCAGGCTCGAAGATCAATGTTGAATAAGAGTTAGTTGAATATAGTATTTGGGTTGTCGTAACGATGTTTTACACAACATCCGTTTTAACCCAAATAAGTTTAAGCTTGGAAATAGAATAATAAATATTTCCTAAGTATAAAAATAAACGAGATCGAAAAAGAGATAAGTAATTGGAATATTTTCCGATTACAACTAGCATATATTTTCTAAGTTTAGAAAATAAAGGAAGGCGATATTCATAAATGTTTTCCAAATAGCGAAAAAGGCCAATATGGTTATTGAAAATACTTGGTTAACAAATATTGGTAAAGAAATGGAAACGTGATTTAATTAATGGAATATTAATTAAGGGCTCAGTGATTGTTTGATAATTGGATGAACACTTGTTTTCTTCGATAGTTAAATCATCGACTATCGAAACACTTGTTTTTATTCGTGTAACACCCCGTATTTTCTGTGAAAAGTAACAAATTAAAGTATACTTAATTTTTAGGAGAAGAATTAAGGGAAACGGGTTGCGCCATTGCTTTCGTCTCGAAATTCTGCTTGAGATAGATTCCGAGTTTGCGTAAAACGGATATCGTATGCAGGAGATATGGACGAACGAAGTTAGGCAGAAAAACTGGAAACAGGCCAGAAATGCACTGGCGCACTTGTGAAGTGCGCCAACACAAAAATACACTGGCGCACTTGGGAAGTGCGCCCATGTCGAGCCAGAAACCTGCACAGGGTTCTAGAGAGTTCTAATGACGATTTTTGATGTGCTGGACGGACCTGATGGCTTCTAGGGTGATCTAATGGTTCTGAAACACTCTCTACACCTATAAATATGTGATTAACCTAACCCTAATTCATAGAATATTGTCTATGACACCATTATGCTACCAAACTCTCTCTTAAACCCTAGCCGCCGCCTCTAAATCTAATCTCAAGTGTTCATTCACAATTCAAATTAAAGTTTAGAGCTACAACAACAATCGAAGAAGATTAATCAGCGTTTCTGCATCAAATTCAATTTATAATCCTTTTCTTTAGCCACGAAAGGCAAGTACAGTTATTTTCCGATATAAACGTTAATTATGATTGTGGCATGAATTGTAAATCTGAATCTGAAGTTATGTCTGTTCTGTTCTGTTTAGATCTATCTTATTCGGTATCTCTTTCTTCTTTCTGTTCTATATCCAGGCTACTACGAGCCTGCGCCGAATGTCATAAGAGATTAATGCACGAACGCTAAATTTTGGGACAAATAATGAATAATGCATAATTGGACATGAAACTGTTGCCTATGAGACTATTGCCTATGACTATAATTCATGACTATGAGACTATTGCCTATGACTAAGATTCATGAGACTATTGCCTATGACTATGATTCACGCCTATGAGACTATTTCCTATGACATTGAATAAGAAACTATTGTGATTAGTCGCCCATGACTATTGTGGTTAGTTGCCTATAACTATTGTAGCTAGTTTCTTATGCCTATTCCCTTAATGATGTTGGATCTCATATTTAGTATGTAACCTTGCTAGTTTATTCCCATTCACTGTTATGTACATCGATCCTAATAGGGCCATTATCATTGTATGTGGTTCATTATTGCATGCCTATTCTTTCTTGTGTTTATCCCCTATTCCTTTTGCTAGGGCCATTTCATGAGTATTTAGAGAACTTATGGAAATATATTATACGGGGATTGGGCATAGCTTAATTAAGTTACTTTGGCATAACAATATGTTGGCATAATCTGAATTGGCTATAATAGAGAATGATTTACAAGTGTATTAGTCTTGGACAAAAATGGTAAACTAGAATATTGAATCTAGTTTTGACATGAACTGTAAACGTCAATATTAATGCTAAGATTTGGGGCATATATTGTATTATGAATTATGACCTAGATTTGGGCATATAAGTTTAGGCTAAATTTATGATTAGGCAAGACAGGTAAATAGATTTTTAGATATATATAATCTGCTAAATCTGTTATCTGCTAAATCTGTTATATTGCCTAATCTGCTAGTTCTATTATATTGCCTAAACTGCTAATTAGATTGAATTGGTTAATCTGCTAATTATGTTAAATTGCCTTATCTGTTAAATCTGCCAAATAGCCTAATCTGCAAGATCTGTTATCTGTTGAATGACGTAATCTGTTGGAACTGAAATGCTGAAATTTGAAGTAAGTGAATCTGTAGGCTCGATTTAAATTTGGGAAAAACTTGTTAATAGAACCTCGAATAATCTGCTGTAACTTGTAAAGAAGTTTAATCTGTTAAATAAGCAGAATTATTCTAGTACCTGTAAAATCTTTATTGGAATGAATTGTCTATGACACGAGGTTAGACTCTGTTTGCGGTGGAAGTCTGCCCGGAACCAACCGGCTTAACCAGCAACCGCAAACTGTCAGTCTAATGTGAGAGGTCGTAGGCATAACTAAAATATGCTTAGACACGAGGTTAGGTCTGGCTTGTGGCAGAAGTCTGCCCGGAACCACCCGGCATATCCAGCGGCCACAAGCTACCGACCTAATGTGAGAGGTCTGTGCATTAATTGATGCAAATCTGGGATAAATATGATGTCTAAAACGTTTTGGGTGAATAGGGTTAAACCAATTGGACTAATGAATTTAACAGACCCGTTCGTGAATCTGTAGGCCCAATTACAAAGTTAGACAAATCTGTAAATCTGTTAAATCCGTATATCTGATCCGTTAGTCTGAAACTTGTCTGATCTGTGAACTAGTTGATCTGAACTCTGTATGTCTGAACTTGTAAACAAGTTAATCTAAAATCTGTTAATCTAGGGGCACAAGGTTAGGAGGGAAAATACTTGTGTCATCTGTTGTTTGGGACACATATTAGTCAGTAACCCTTTCTGGTATCAAAACTTTGACCCAACAGTAGGTAGGGTCCGGGCACGCTTACTGAACTAATTATAAGCTGTTCATTCTGATAATGGCGAGGGGTGTTGATGGTGCGTTCCAATCGGGTCATGTGCGTGCATGGATCCCGGTCTGCCTCTGAGGATGTAAGACGCTGTGACATCTATAAATAGGCCTGTGCCAATTGGTTGTCACTTTAGGGAGTGATACACCCTATTGTGGAGCCGACACAGGGTATTTATGTTTAGGGAGCCGATCGCTTGGGATAGGGTTTTAGGGTACACCTAGTTCTGTCTGTTCTGTGGGGTACCGTCTATTTCTGTTGGGTGGTAACACCTGTCTGTTTCTGCGTGGTACCATCTGTTGGGGTGGTAAAGGCCCATTTACAAGTGTACACCTAATTCTAACATTATGTTTCGGTGGGGATTATTCTGTTTCTGTTTCTCTCTCTGTTCGGGTGGTAAAGGTCCATTACTAGCATTCCGTTTCTGTACTTTCTGTTCGGGTGGTAACGGCCCATTATTAGCGTTATGTTTCTGTACCTTCTGTTAGGGTGGTAACGGCCCATTATTTTGTTTCTGTTTCTGTTTAGACATTAGGGTAACACCTAATCCTGTTATACTAGTATTAGTGCAGAGAAGTGAAAAGTAATATCATCATGTTTCTTCTGTTTAACCTAAGTATATCTGTTATTCCTATTTCCTATTATCGCTCATCCAGTTTTATTTGCGTGCCATGACATTATTATCTGTTCATAATTGAAAGTCACTAGACTTGCCAGACTTTATGTCTGACCCTTGTTGTTTCGCCTCTTTTCTTCTGTTCCCCCCTCCCCGGGTTTTCAAGGAGGGAATACTCTAGCTTGATCCGGATATTTCTTCCTGCTTGGAGTGCTTGAAGTGCTTAAAGTATGGCTTGTCTTTTTCTGGCATCTTTGGTGGGGATTATGATTTTAAAGTTTTGTACTCTAATGGCTTTTGAACAGGGCTGATATGTATGTACTTGAGTTTTTGGTAAAGTTGTAACCAAACTGATTTATGTCCGCTGCAATAAAGTTATAAAGTTTTTCAAGTATTATTTTCATATCTGTCTTGTAATATTCTGTTCTGTTTACTAAAATGCTCCATCAAAGTTAAGGCATTCCCTTTGTGAGTGACCATAACAGACGTGGGGTGTTACACTTGGTATCAGAGTTGAAGGTTACCAGATTAGATAGAAGTTTTTGAAAACTATTTTCAAAAAGGTTTTAAAAGGAAGTATTTTCAAAAGTAAAGCTTATTTTGAAAAACATAATCCCCAAGAGCCATATATCTTTCCTTCAGTTCTTTTTGTATTGAACCTTTCCTTTTTCATTTCAGCATGTCTGAAGCATCTGAGATACCAGAGGGTGTTCATGTACCCGGTTGGTTTCGTCAATACCTTGAGGCTAGGACCGCCACCGCAGGTCCAACAAATGATCCCACTCCTCTGCCCCCTCCTCGTGCAATTGCTTTCTCAAAGATCTGTAAAGACTTTAGGGCCATGGGTGGAAAGGATTTCAAGGGAACTGAATCATTCGTAGAAGCGAGGAACTAGCTTAAAGAAACTGAGGATCTGTTCGTTATCTTCGAGGTGGACGATAGGCAAAAGGTACAGTTGGCGGTATGGTTGCTCAAAGACGAAGCTTCCTACTGGTGGGAAGTCACTAACGCCGAGAGGCCGGTTGAAACATGGATGGATTTTAGAATAAGTTTTGAGACGAAATTCCTCTCGCAAGCCGAACGAAGTCTACAATTGGAAAAGTTCTTAACTCTTAAGCAAGGAAGTATGACAATCAAGGAAAACGTCAACCAGTTCAACCAACTGGCAAGGTTCAGACAGGATTTAGTCAACACTCAGCATAAAAATGCTCTCCGCTTTGTTAAAGGATTGAACGAGCCACTACACAGCCTAGCCATGACCGATGTACCCATGGGAGCGACTTACGAGAAATTGGTGGACATGGCATTACTGCACGAGGAAGACAAGGGCCAGAAAGTGACAAAGAAGGAAGAACCACAAAATAAGAAAGCATGGCCCAAAAAGGAAACACAAAAGAAGGATGAGAAGTTTGAAGATAAGAAGGAGAAAAAGTGCTTTACTTGTGGAAGCTCGACTCATCTGAACAAGGATTGCAGAAAAAGGAAGGGCACTTGCTTCAGCTGTGGTGAGATGGGACACTTCACTAGGGACTGCCCGAAGAAACGAGGGCAAGCGCAGAGGGCAGAACCCACTTCTGGAGGACAGGCGAATGCTCAAGTGACTGGTAGATAGGGTAGAAATAAGAAAATTTATGTAGAAGGTTTAATTTTCTTATCTGATTTTTGAGTTAAAACTCTTTCTAATTCTGGCATTTTGATTCTGTAATCGATACTCTGCACTTTAATACTAGTATTGTTTCTGATTCCGCTGTAGACTCAAACCCCTGAGGGTTAGGACTCATCTGTTTGTGATAGATTGGGGATTGAGAGATATATGTGTTAGGCGTCAAGTAGGACGCGTACATTCTGGTTTTTATCATGCTTAGTTCGGTAATCTGATCTGTACTAGTAATCTGTAAATATCTGAATATTTCTGATAAGTTAAAGATTTCCAGTTTTGACATTGTCGAGGGTAATCCTCTGGGTGTCAATCTGATGTTGGTTTCGGTCTTCGGGGCCAATACTTAGGGAAATTATTCCCTCAACCATAGTCTAATGGAAACCAAGTTTTTGTTTCATCTGTACTCGCTTCCATCATTCGAATGTATCCTATCGATCGAATCTTCGAACTTTAGTTAGAAACCAATGGGTGTAAACATGTGTTTGAGACATGTTATGTTTGTTGGTTGCCAGTGGATGCAAGTGGTTGCTAGTGGTTGCTCGTGGATGCATATACACACACTAGGCACTAGATCGGCTCGAAAACACTCTCATACTGCATATGGATGTGTGTGCATTTTCAATTTTGTGGATGCAAAATGGTTGATTCATCACATGGATGTAGCATTTGGATGAATGATTGCGCACACATATAGAAACGATGTGTATCAAATAGGATTTCTTGCATGCATAATTGGACTCATGGCACCAACATGGTTCGCATTGAGGAGGTCAACTGAATCAGTAGACCGCCTAATCTTTGCATTAGATAGGAGACATATATACACACTTTTGCATATGTTCATACAACATTAGAAGTTTTCTAAGGAAAATGGATGCTTGTGGATGATGGTTGAGTAGATGGATGATTGGATGGTAGGACACATTCTTCTTAACTTGAAGATTTCGGGGACGAAATCCTTTAAGGAGGGGAGAATGTAACACCCTGTATTTTCTGTGAATGTATAAGTAACAAATTAAAGTATACTTAATTTTTAGGAGAAGAATTAAGGGAAAAGGGTTGCGCCATTGCGTTCGTCTCGAAATTCTGCTTGAGATATAGTCCGAGTTTGCGTAAAACGGATACCGTATGAAGGAGATATGGACGAACGAATTTAGGCAGAAAAACCGGAAATAGGCCAGAAATGCACTGGCACACTTGTGAAGTGCGCCAGCACAAAAATACACTGGCTCACTTGGGAAGTGCGCCCATGTCGAGCCAGAAACCTGCATAGAGTTCTAGAGAGTTCTAATGACGATTTTTGATGTGCTGGACGGACCTGATGGCTTCTAGGGTGATCTAATGGTTCTGAAACACTCTCTACACCTTTAAATATGTGATTAACCTAACCCTAATTCATAGAATATTGTCTATGACACCATTATGCTACCAAACTCTCTCTTAAACCCTAGCCGCCGCCTCTAAATCTAATCTCAAGTGTTCATTCACAATTCAAATTAAAGTTTAGAGCTGCAACAACAATCGAAGAAGATTAATCAGCGTTTCTGCATCAAATTCGATTTATAATCCTTTTCTTAGCCACGAAAGGCAAGTACAGTTATTTTCCGATATAAACGTTAATTATGATTGTGGCATGAATTGTAAATCTGAAACTGAGGTTATGTCCGTTCTGTTCTGTTTAGATCTATTGTAACACCCCGAAAATTCTATAACCGTGAAATTAACAAATTAAAGTATAATTAATCTGAAATCAAAGAACTAAGGGAAACGGGATATGCCATTGCGTTCGTCTCGGAAAAATACGCGAAATAGAGTCCGAGTTTTCGAAAAACGGAGTCCGTATGAAGAAGATATGGCATGCGGAAGTTTTGAATTAAATTTAAAATTCAAACAGAACAAAATAAGCTCAGAAAATCAGGTTTAAATTCGAAAATGGGGCCCAATGGGCCAGGGCGGATAAACACCCGCCTAGGCCACCCAGGTCGACTGGGTTGTCGACCTGGGCTACCCATGTCGACAGGGCTGTCGACAGCCCTGTCGACAGGGGTGTCGACCTGGTCGAGCCCAGTCAACCTGGCTGGCCAGGTCTGTGTTTGGCCGATTCTCAGTGGTCTGCTTTGTCATTAGGGCTAGGTGGCAAGTTTTAATTGGTCTCTCTTCCTAATGAATGGCTATGATCAATCCAAGCAACATCAAGGGTCCTAATCAGTTCCTAACCTCTATATAAACAACCCTAGACTAAACCCTAATCTATTCATTCAAAATTAAGAACATAGCCGCCATGTTGCTGAGGAACGACTAAGGGTAGCCGCCAACTAGAGAGAGAATTAGGAAGAAAGTTCTAAAGCCTAAAGCAAATCAAGCAACCTAAAGCCAATCAATTCAACATAGGAATCATATCTCTTAATTAGAGAATTCGCCGCAACCATTGTAAGTAGAGTATTACTTTGGTATGAATGAACAACTGTATTGATTTGTATGCTTGAATTGGGATAATAAAGTAGTTCATATTTGTGCAAAATTATGTTATTCATTATAAAGAACTACATGCGGTAGTTCTATGCAAGTATACGTTTGGAATATTGCGCAAATTATGTAATCTATGTTGAAGCTACATGTATGTAGTTGATTGAAATTCATGCAAGTTTGGGGCTTTGTTATTATGTCATCATGATGTATATTTTTTGTGCATAAATCATTTTGCAAGTAATTGAAACAAGTTTGGTTGTTATAGTTCATAAGAGACTATGTTGGAATTTTGACACCATAATCCATGTATTAAGTCATGCTTTTGCAAACTTAAGAATGTGGCTAGGCTATGAATGATATTTGGCATAATTGAAATCCATGATTAAGTCTATCTTGTTTACAAGAATTATATGATGACATATGTGAGACATGGCTAGGTTAAACTCAAAAATCCCTTTTTGCAAGTTTAAAGCAAACACCATGATTAGGAATATTTATGCATAAGTATATTTATACTATCGTTATGTGATTAGACTTAAACCATAATTAAGTTGATCTATGCTTTTGTGTTAGTAACAAAGTATCCCCTTTGTAAACATGTAGAAACCTTATGAACATGACTTGTTTATGTTTATGCCTAAATGGGAACATAGGTCTATGATGTAGTTAAGACTATGTGACACCTAATTTAGATTCTTATCTTAAGTTTACATGGTTTGGTTCATGTCACCTATGCTTTATGACCAAAGTATATATATATGAAAGTACACCAGTTTCTATTATGTATTTCCAACGTCATATGCAAGTTCATGCGCTCACCTTCCCCTCTTTGTGTATGTAATCACGCTTTAAGCCTCCCCTTTTCGCATGGCTAAATAGGGCTTTAAAAGGCTAAGCCCAATGTATATAAACGGACGTGTAAAACGGGGGAAAATAACGTTGGGTTAAAATTAATTAATGAATGAAAATATAAAATAGAAGGGCCCAAATTCAAGTATGGGTTGGGCCCATGATTGGTGTAACCTTTACACCATTAACTTAATAATGGGCCGCAAATATTTACATATAAGAAATAAAGAAGAATGACAAAATATGTAAATGTAGAACATACGATGTGTTTAACCCGAGGTTGGATTGAGTTGTGATGTAAACCTGCCCGGAACCGCCCGGCTGTCCAGTAGTCACAACAATACCTATCCAATGTGGGAGGTTAAACATGGAGCCCAATAAGGATCCGAGGTTAGACTGAGTTGTGGCGTAAGACTGCCCGGAACCAACCGGCAACAGGCAGCCACAACAATAACTGTCTAATGTGAGAGGTCAGGGCCTTAATAAGACAATTAAGGCTGAGTCAGGACTGTTAGGATTAAGTGAACTAAAGACTTAATCAAAATGGAACATGCTAAACAAAACGGATTGGTGGGGTGTTTCACTTGGTATCAGAGCATAGGTTTACCAGATAAGATAAAAAGTTTTGAAAAATTATTTTCAAAAAGGAAATTTAAAGAAGCATTTTTAAAAAGAAAAATATTATTTTATTCTAAAAAGCAAAGTCCACTCCCCAAAGCCATAGGTATTATCTCTTATCCTTCGTTTTGAATCTATCCTTTTTATTTCAGCATGTCCCAAGAACTTAACTTGCCGGAAGGGGTACCAATACCTGGTTGGTTTAGACGGTTCTTAGAAGCAAGGGCCACTCAGCCAGGCCCTACCGTTCCTCCTCCCCCAGCTGAAGGAAATCATCCAGCTGCAGCGGCACCTTTTCCTCCACCTCCTCCACGGGGAAACACTTTCGCTAAGATATGTAAAGATTTTAAAGCTATGGGAGGAAGGGATTTCCATGGAACTGAGTCCTTCGTGGCAGCTAGGAATTGGCTGAAAGAAACGGAGGACCTATTCATCATCTTTGAGGTAGAGCATAGACAAAAAGTACAATTGGCAGTGTGGCTATTGAAGGGCGAGGCTTCCTACTGGTGGGAAGTCACTAATGCTGAAAGACCGGTGGAGACATGGGAGGACTTTAGGGCAAGGTTTGAGACTAAATTTCTCTCAGATGCGGAAAGAAGTTTGCAGTTGGAAAAATTCTTATTTCTTAAGCAAGGGGACAAGACAGTCAGAGAGTATGTGAATCAGTTCGATGAGCTGGCTAGGTTTGGACTTGACCTAGTCAACACCCCGCACAATTAGGCTCTCCGTTTCGTCAAAGGGTTGAATGAGCCATTACACAGTTTGGCCATAACCCATATACCCATGGGAGCCACGTATGAAAGATTGGTGCAAATGGCATTGCTGAATGAAGAGGATAAGGGCAAGAAGGAGACAAAGGCAGAAAGCTCTCAAGGGAAGAAAGAGGGTTTGCAGCCTAAGAAGACAGACTTTAAGAAGGGCGGGAAAGGCAACAAAGAGAAGAGGAAGTGTAATTTCTGTGGCAAAGTGGGGCACTTAGTAAAGGACTGCCGGAAAAAGAAGGCCAAGGAGAATGGTGGGTGCTTTTCTTGCGGTGAGACAGGCCACAGGGCTAAGGACTGCCCAAAGAAACGAGGACAGGGGCAGAGGGCTGGATCCACCCCAGGGGCACAGGTTCATGTGCTGGAAGCGCCACCTCTGCAACAGCGAGGTATAAATACTTCTGTAGAAAGCGTAGTTTATCTTTATGATAACCCCATTCGCACTTTATTTGATTTTGGCGCATCACACTCCTTTATCTCGTCTGCTTTAGTAGAATCTCTGCACCTAAAAACTAGTATGGTAGAGGACCCCTTAATTGTTTCAAACCCAATTGGGGGCCCAGCTCATTTGTCTATGATCTGTTTGGGATTGAAAATTTCTATTCTAAGTGTAGAATTTCAATGTAGCGCCTTTGTTTTGGGCTTTTCGGGTTATGGTTTGATTTTGGGTATGGATTGGCTATCCAGTAATGGGGCCGTCCTTGACTGTGAAAAAAGGGTTGTTAGGCTCCTAACCCAGCTCGGTAATACTTTGGAAATTTCTTGTAATCCCTCGTATGCGGTTATGCTTAGTTATCTTGAATCGCTAGATGCCTCTGTTGAAAATTTGCATTCAGTTAGAGTGGTCCGGGAATATCCGGATGTCTTTGAAGAGGTGAAGGGCTTGCCTCCGAAGCGGGAAATAGACTTCCGCATATATCTTGTAGATAATGCAAAGCCCGTTGCGTTGCCCGTTAGACATATGGCTCCACGAGAAAGGAAAGAGCTCAGTAAACAGATTAAAGAGCTTCTAGAAAAGGGGTTCATTAGGAGGAGCATTTCAGAATGGGGCGCTCCAGTGGTGTTCGCTACAAAGGCGGATGGATCACTCCGTCTATGTGTTGACTATAGGGAGCTCAACAAGCTAACGAAAAAGAATAGGCACCCTCTCCCTAGAATTGACGATTTATTTGACCAGCTTGTAGGAGCGTCTGTTTTCTCCCAACTCGATTTAGCAACCGGTTTTCATCAGCTAAGGGTGGCTGAAGATAGCATCGATAAAACGGCGTTCAGAACCCCAGACGGCTTCTTTGAATGGCTTGTCATGCCTTTCGGTTTGACAAATGCACATGCTTACTTCGTGGACCTAATGAGTAGGGTATTTAGAGATTTCCTCAACAAATTCGTAGTGGTCTTCGTAGATGATATCCTTATCTTCTCAAAGAGTGAAGAGGAACATGCTCAGCACTTAAGGGCAATCATGGAAACTTTGCGAGTCCATCAACTAAAAGCCAAATTCTCCAAATGCCACTTTTGGAGAGAAGAGGTGAGGTTCCTTGGGCACATAGTATCCAAACAAGGGTTAGCAGTGGACCCCGCTAAGGTAGTGGCGGTACAGGATTGGAAGACACCAAGGAATGCGACTGAGGTCCGAAGCTTTCTAGGACTAGCGGGTTTCTATCGAAAGTTCATAAGGGATTTTGCGAAAATCTCAGCTCCGCTCACGAAATTGACTAAGAAGAATCTAGTGTTCAATTGGGATTTGGATTGCGAGTTTGCTTTCCAACGACTGAAAAGGGCTCTCACAACAGCCCCAGTTTTGACGCTGCCAGATGGTAGCAAGATGTTCACTGTTTATACGGATGCATGTGGGACAGGGCTAGGCGCCGTCTTAATGCAAGAAGGAAGGGTAGTAGCTTATGGCGGGAGGCAGTTGAAGGTGCACGAAAAGAACTACCCAACCCACGATCTTGAGTTAGCCGCCATCGTCTTTGCACTCAAGTCTTGGCGACACTATCTCCTAGGTGAGAAGTTCGAACTTTACACTGACCATAAATCGTTGAAATATCTTTTCTCGCAGAAGGATCTTAACTTGAGGCAACAAAGATGGATGGAGTTTCTTGCCTCGTACGATTTCGAAATCTCCTACACTCCGGGCAAAGGCAACGTAGTGGAAGACGCGTTGAGCCGAAAGAAATTGACCTTAAGCCCGTTGTTTGTTGAAAGACAAAGCCTAGAGTTTATAGCCAGTTTCGACTTTAGGCCTTCCTCCGATTTCGTACTAGGCTTGCTAGCATCTCTCGAAGTGCGCCCAACTTTGGTGGATTTGGTAGGGGCAGCACAACGCGAAGACCCTCAGCTTGTGGAAATAATTGATAGGCTAATTAGGGGTGAGACTTCAAGTCACCTCAACAGATACTCCATTGACGATAAAGGTTTACTAAGGCGAGACGGAAGACTATGCGTCCCACAAGCAAAAGATTTAGTAAAGAAGGTTCTCGAGGAAGCACATCACTCCAAGATGACGATACACCCAGGCGGGGATAAAATGTACAAAGACATAAAAAGGACTTTCTTCTGGAACGGCATGAAAAAGGACGTGGCAGAATTCGTTTCTAAGTGTATGGTGTGCCAACAGGTTAAGGCGGAACAGAAAAAGCCTGGCGGTCTGCTACATCCTCTGGAGGTCCCGCAGTGGAAGTGGGATAGCATCTCAATGGACTTCATCGATGGGCTGCCTAGGTCTAGGAGAGGCAACACTAGCATTTGGGTAATAGTGGATAGGCTTACTAAAAGCGCCCACTTTTTACCTGTCAAAAGTAAAAGAACTGCCTCATCCCTAGCATCACTTTACCTCAAGGAAATCGTTCGACTCCATGGAATACCATCTAGCATTGTTAGTGACCGAGACCCCATCTTCACCAGTGAGTTTTGGCGGAGTCTGCAAGAAGCAGTAGGAACGCAGTTATGCTTAAGCACAGCCTATCATCCCCAAACCGATGGCCAAACAGAGAGAGTTAACAGAGTTTTGGAAGACCTCTTAAGGCTATGCGTCCTCGACTTCGGAGGGACATGGGAAGACCACCTCCCTTTGGTGGAATTTGCCTACAACAACAGCTATCAAGAACCCATCGGAATGGCGCCCTTCGAAGCTTTATATGGAAGACCGTGCCGATCGCCCACTTGTTGGTGGGAGTCCACGGATAAGCTCATACTTGGACCAGACATGATCCGAGAGACCTCAGAGAAAGTAGACTTAATACGAAGAAGGATGAAGACGGCCCAAGACAGACAAAAGTCCTACGCCGACAAGAGGAGGACCGACCTTGAATTCGAGGTTGGAGCCAGAGTTTTTCTCAAGGTATCACCGCTAAGAAACGTTGTTCGTTTTGGAACCACAGGAAAGCTAGCACCAAGGTTCGTAGGGCCATTCCCTATCATCGAGAAAATTGGGAAAATGGCCTATAGATTAGAGCTACCCGAGAAGTTGGCCGGAGTCCACAACGTTTTTCACGTTTCACATCTCCGAAAATGTCTGCATGAGTCAGCTGAAGTGGTAGAGCCAAACATCCTCGAAGAGGCCGAAGTGGAACGCGAAGCAACCATAAGAAGAGTTCCAACCCGCATATTAGGAACGGAAGTGAAGAAGCTACGCAACCGCGAAGTCAAGCTCGTCAAAGTTCAGTGGAGCGACGCCGAGGGAGACGAGACTTGGGAAACTGAAGCTAGAATCCGTACAGCCTACCCTTTTCTGTTCGAGGGTACATCCTTGATCTTTCATTTTCCTTAAGTTGCGCTTTTATCTATCTTTTAGGTATATTTCCTCGACCGTACCTTTTAGGAAGAAAACTTTTGGATGAAAACATGTAGTTGAAACATGTTATGGATGATGGTTGCAAGTGGTTGCAAGTGATTGCTAGTGGTTGCTCGTGGTTGCATATACACACACAATCTAGGTTTTAGATCGGCTCAGTCACTTCATATTGCATATGCATATATGTTTGCATTCGTATATGATTGAACTTTAATGTGTTGTCATATGGATATTGCATTTGTATTGAATGATTGTGCACTCATGTAGAATCAAGAATAGGAAAATTTGCATACATAATGGATTCATGGCACCTACATAATTCGCATTAAGGAGGTCAACTGAATCAGTAGACCGCCTGATTTTGCATTAGATAAGTACATGTACACACACACTACGCATTTGATCATGAAGCATTAGAAGTCTCTTAAGGACAATGGATGCTCGTGTTTGATGGATGAGTAGATGGATGATTGGATGTTAGGATATACGCTTTCCTACACTTGAAGATTTCGGGGACGAAATCCTTTTAAGTGGGGGAGAATGTAACACCCCGAAAATTCTATAATTGTGAAATTAACAAATTAAAGTATAATTAATCTGAAATCAAAGAACTAAGGGAAACGGGATATGCCATTGCGTTCGTCTCGGAAAAATACGCGAAATAGAGTCCGAGTTTTCGAAAAACGGAGTCCGTATGAAGAAGATATGGCATGCGGAAGTTTTGAATTAAATTTAAAATTCAAACAGAATAAAATAAGCTCAGAAAATCAGGTTTAAATTCGAAAATGGGGCCCAATGGGCCAGGGCGGATAAACACCCGCCTAGGCCACCCAGGTCGACTGGGCTGTCGACCTGGGCTACCCATGTCGACAGGGCTGTCGACAGCCCTGTCGACAAGGGTGTCGACCTGGTCGAGCCCAGTCAACCTGGCTGGCCAGGTCTGTGTTTGGCCGATTCTCAGTGGTCTGCTTTGTCATTAGGGCTAGGTGGCAAGTTTTAATTGGTCTCTCTTCCTAATGAATGGCTATGATCAATCCAAGCAACATCAAGGGTCCTAATCAGTTCCTAACCTCTATATAAACAACCCTAGACTAAACCCTAATCTATTCATTCAAAATTAAGAACATAGCCGCCATGTTGCTGAGGAACGACTAAGGGTAGCCGTCAACTAGAGAGAGAATTAGGAAGAAAGTTCTAAAGCCTAAAGCAATTCAAGCAACCTAAAGCCAATCAATTCAACATAGGAATCATATCTCTTAATTAGAGAATTCGCCGCAACCATTGTAAGTAGAGTATTACTTTGGTATGAATGAACAACTGTATTGATTTGTATGCTTGAATTGGGATAATAAAGTAGTTCATATTTGTGCAAAATTATGTTATTCATTATAAAGAACTACATGCGGTAGTTCTATGCAAGTATACGTTTGGAATATTGCACAAATTATGTAATCTATGTTGAAGCTACATGTATGTAGTTGATTGAAATTCATGCAAGTTTGGGGCTTTGTTATTATGTCATCATGATGTATATTTTTTGTGCATAAATCATTTTGCAAGTAATTGAAACAAGTTTGGTTGTTATAGTTCATAAGAGACTATGTTGGAATTTTGACACCATAATCCATGTATTAAGTCATGCTTTTGCAAACTTAAGAATGTGGCTAGGCTATGAATGATATTTGGCATAATTGAAATCCATGATTAAGTCTATCTTGTTTACAAGAATTATATGATGACATATGTGAGACATGGCTAGGTTAGACTCAAAAATCCCTTTTTGCAAGTTTAAAGCAAACACCATGATTAGGAATATTTATGCATAAGTATATTTATACTATCGTTATGTGATTAGACTTAAACCATAATTAAGTTGATCTATGCTTTTGTGTTAGTAACAAAGTATCCCCTTTGTAAACATGTAGAAACCTTATGAACATGACTTGTTTATGTTTATGCCTAAATGGGAACATAGGTCTATGATGTAGTTAAGACTATGTGACACCTAATTTAGATTCTTATCTTAAGTTTACATGGTTTGGTTCATGTCACCTATGCTTTATGACCAAAGTATATATATATGCAAGTACACCAGTTTCTATTATGTATTTCCAACGTCATATGCAAGTTCATGCGCTCACCTTCCCCTCTTTGTGTATGTAATCACGCTTTAAGCCTCCCCTTTTCGCATGGCTAAATTGGGCTTTAAAAGGCTAAGCCCAATGTATATAAACGGACGTGTAAAACGGGGGAAAATAACGTTGGTTAAAATTAATTAATGAATGAAAATATAAAATAGAAGGGCCTAAATTCAAGTATGGGTTGGGCCCATGATTGGTGTAACCTTTACACCATTAACTTAATAATGGGCCGCAAATATTTACATATAAGAAATAAAGAAGAATGACAAAATATGTAAATGTAGAACATACGATGTGTTTAACCCGAGGTTGGATTGAGTTGTGATGTAAACCTGCCCGGAACCGCCCGGCTGTCCAGTAGTCACAACAGTACCTATCCAATGTGGGAGGTTAAACATGGAGCCCTATAAGGACCCGAGGTTAGACTGAGTTGTGGCGTAAGACTGCCCGGAACCAACCGGCAACAGGCAGCCACAACAATAACTGTCTAATGTGAGAGGTCAGGGCCTTAATAAGACAATTAAGGCTGAGTCAGGATTGTTAGGATTAAGTGAACTAAAGACTTAATCAAAATGGAACATGCTAAACAAAATGGATTGGTGGGGGTTAGGTTAGGAAACACTTAACCAACTTAGCATGTTGGCTGGAGATAGAAAACCTAGTAACGGGGGACCCTTTTCAGCAGTAACCCTAGAAGGTGTATCAGGATACCCTGAAACTAGGCAGGGTGGGGCACGATTACTGGGCTGATTGTAAGAGGTCAAAGCGACGGCGGTGGTGTAGCAGTGTAGGTTCTAACGGAGTGCGGGCGTGCACACACTCCGGCGCAGAAAAATAAAGGCACTGGACACCAGTAGCATACCTGTGCACTCTAAGGTTGTGTCAGGTTGCCACTATGGGACTTGATACACCCCATGGTGGGACCAGCATAGGTAACTACAACATCGGGGGCCGTAAGACACATGTAACTATGCGAGTAGGAGCCGATCATCATCGAATGGATCACATCACCCTGATTATGGGGTGCCAGTGGGAACTAGTTTATATGGGTTCAGAGATTAACATGGGGTACGATAGTATATTCGACCCTAGACAACTTAACCAAGTTTATAGTGCATGCCCACTTCTTGTTTATACTTATCATACCCAGTTCTTTATTCATAGACAAAATAGTACTAGACTTACTCAGGCTTTATGTCTGACTCTACTTTTCTTTCGTCTTCTTTCTTCCGTTTCCCCCCCCCCCCCCCAAGGTCCTCAGGGAGGGAACACAGCAGCTTGACCAACCTCAACATCCAGCTTGAAGAAGAGAAATGTATTGCTTGGACTTTCCTGTTTTGAACTATGGCTTTGGACAATCCACTATGGGGCTTTTGCAGTTTATCTATGTTTTATTTATGCTTCTTTAAAAATAATGTACTCAAGACAGATTATGAAAGTGATATGTTATGTTCTTGGAAAGGATGTTGTTGTAACACGTATTTGACTTTATGAAATAAAGTTTGTTGTTCTTCCGCTGTTTACAAATATGTGTTCTTATATCTGTCTCGTATATCTGTGACTTGTACTTATAAACCTCCACCAAAATTAGGGCATTCCCTTTGAGAGTGACCCTAACGGAGGTGGGGTGTTTCATCTATCTTATTCTGTATCTCTTTCTTCTTTCTGTTCTATAGCCAGGCTACTACGAGCCTGCGCCGAATCTCATAAGAGATTAACGCACGAACGCTAAATTTTGGGACAAATAATGAATAATGCATAATTGGACATGAAACTGTTGCCTATGAGACTATTGCCTATGACTATAATTCATGACTATGAGACTATTGCCTATGACTAAGATTCATGAGACTATTGCCTATGACTATGATTCACGCCTATGAGACTATTGCCTATGACATTGAATAAGAAACTATTGTGATTAGTCGCCCATGACTATTGTGGTTAGTTGCCTATAGCTATTGTAGCTAGTTTCTTATGCCTATTCCCTTAATGATGTTGGATCTGATATTTAGAATGTAACCTTGCTAGTTTATTCCCATTCACTATTATGTACATCGAGCCTAATATGGCCATTATCATTGTATGTGGTTCATTATTGCATGCCTATTCTTTCTTGTGTTTATCCCCTATTCCTTTTGCTATGGCCATTTCATGAGTAGTTAGAGAACTTGTGGAAATATGTTATACGGGGATTGGGCATAGCTTAAATAAGTTAATTTGGCATAACAATATGTTGGCATAATCTGAATTGGCTATAATAGAGAATGATTTACAAGTGTATTAGTCTTGGACAAAAATGGTAAACTAGAATATTGAATCTAGTTTTGACATGAACTGTAAATGGGAATATTAAGGCTAAGATTTGGGGCATATATTGTATTATGAATTATAACCTTAATTTGGGCATATAAGTTTAGTCTAAATTTATGATTAGGCAAGATAGGTAAATAGAGTTTTAGATATATATAATCTGCTTAATCTGTTATATTGCCTAATCTGCTAGTTCTGTTATATTGCCTAAACTGCTAATTAGATTGAATTGCTTAATTTGCTAATTATGTTAAATTTCCTTATCTGTTAAATCTGCTAAATAGCCTAATCTGCAAGATCTGTTATCTGTTGAATGACGTAATCTGTTGGAACTGAAATGCTGAAATTTGAAGTAAGTGAATCTGTAGGCTCGATTTAAATTTGGGCAAAACTTGTTAATAGAACCTCGAATAATCTGCTGTAACTTGTACAGAAGTTTAATCTGTTAAATAAGCAGAATTAGTCTGATACCTGTAAAATCTGTATTGGAATGAATTGTCTATGACACGAGGTTAGACTCTGTTTGCGGTGGAAGCCTGCCCGGAACATACCGGCTTAACCAGAAACCGCAAACCGTCAGTCTAATGTGAGAGGTCGTAGGCATAACTAAAATATGCTTAAACACGAGGTTAGGTTTGGCTTGTGGCACAAGTCTGCCCGGAACCGCCCGGCATATCCAGCGGCCACAAGCTACCGACCTAATGTGAGAGGCCTGTGCATTAATTGATGCAAATCTGGGATAAATATGATGTCTAAAACGTTTTGGGTGAATAGGGTTAAACCAATTGGACTAATGAATTTAACAGACCCGTTCCATGAATCTGTAGGCCCAATTACAAAGTTTGACAAATCTGCAAATTTGTTAAATCCGTATATCTGATCCGTTAGTCTGAAACTTGTCCAATCTGTGAACTAGTTGATCTGAACTCTGTATGTCTGAACTTGTAAACAAGTTAATTTGAAATTTGTTAGTCTGGGGGCACAAGGTTAGGAGGGAAAATACTTGTGTCATCTGTTGTTTGGGACCCATATTAGTCAGTAACCCTTTCTGGTATCAAAACTTTGATCCAACAGTAGGTAAGGTCCGGGCACGCTTACTGAACTAATTATAAGCGGTTCGTTCTGATAATGGCGAGGGGTGTTGATGGTGCGTTCCAACCGGGTCATGTGCATGTATGGATCCCGGTCTGCCTCTAAGGATGTAAGACGCCGTGACATCTGTAAATAGGCCTGTGCCAATTGGTTGTCACTTTAGGGAGTGATACACCCTATTGTGGAGCCGACACAGGGTATTTATGCTTAGGGAGACGATAGCTTGGGGTAGGGTTTTAGGGTACACTTAGTTCTGTCTATTCTGTGGGGTACCGTCTGTTTCTGTTGGGTGGTAACACCTGTCTGTTTCTGCGTGGTACCATCTGTTAGGGTGGTAAAGGCCCATTTACTAGTGTACACCTAATTCTAACATTCTGTTTCCGTAGGGATTATTCTATTTCCGTTTCTGTCTTTGTTCGGGTGGTAAAGGCCCATTACTAGCATTCTGTTTCTGTACTTTCTGTTCGGGTGGTAAAGGCCCATTATTAGCGTTATGTTTCTGTACCTTCTGTTTGGGTGGTAAAGACCCATTATTCTGTTTCTGTTTCTGTATATACATTAGGGTAACACCTTATCCTGTTATACTAGTATTAGTGCAGAGAAGTGAAAAGTAATATCATCATGTTTCTTCTGTTTAACCTAAGTATATCTGTTATTCCTGTTTCCTGTTATCTCTCATCCAGTTTTATTTGCGTGCCATGACATTGTTATCTGTTTATAACTGAAAGTCACTGGACTTGCCAGACTTTATGTCTGACCCTCGTTGTTTCACCTCTTTTCTTCCGTTTCCTCTCCCCCAGGTTTTCAAGGAGGGAATACTCTAGCTTGATCCGGATCTTTCTTCCTGCTTGGAGTGATTGAAGTGCTTAAAGTATGGCTTGTATTTTTCTGGCACCTTTGGTGGGGATTATGATTTTAAAGTTTTGTACTCTGATGGCTTTTGAACAGGGCTGATATGTATGTACTTGAGTTTTTGGTAAAGTTGTAACCAAACTAATTTCTGTCCGCTGCAATAAAGTTATAAAGTTTTTCAAGTATTATTTTTATATCTGTCTTGTACTATTCTGTTCTGTTTACTAAAATGCTCCATCAAAGTTAAGGCATTCCCTTTGTGAGTGACCTTAACGGACGTGGGGTGTTACAATTCGATAGTTAAATCACAGACTAGCGAAGTTTTGACCATCGTTGTCAATATGGAGAGACCGGTTGGATTATTATCCGAAGAACCACTCTGTATTGGCAGTAGCATTGCGAATCAGATTATATGAAGATAATCGAAGACGGAGTAGAGTGCAAGGACTTTTTCTATTAATATAAATTGTGCCTTCGGTTCATCCTGTTCCTTGGTGACTTGTATGGATGAGTGTCTGACAGAGTATTTCCAGAAAGGTCATATACATTGATTTCTTCAACCGTACCAAGAGTGGAAGCGGAGAAGGAAAGTTCTTTAGCTAACACGTAATGTACTGTTGTAGACGTCAATTAGTTATTGTCGATGGATCTGACAATGTGGCATTCGAAATGAATCTGATGCGATGATAAAGCGTAACCTCATGCTTCATCAACCGGTAAATGACAGAAATCGGGCAGGCAGCATGGCTATGTAAGTTGTACCTATTAGGGTGTATAATCACCTGATCTAGAGTTTCATTTACTTCTAAAAATCTATTGTCGATGCTGTCCCATTCGGGAAACGGTTGCTGATCCCAACCGTTGGTGATATACATTCGATACACTCAAGCGAAATGAGTGGTCGGTCATGTGTGGCTGAGTTGCAAGATGTTCTTGTTGAACTCGGTGTATTCTCCTCTAGAGATATACCAGCGGAAGGTGGTTCCATACCTTGTCATAGTTTGAAATCCATTACCCAATAAGTACTTGCGGTTTTGATTGTATATATATGTGGAACGTGAGATAAAAACGTTCCACTAGATTATTATTTACTTGATTTAGACATTATTATAATATCAAAAGAGTTTTGATGTAAAGATTATCATTCCTTTCAAATGTATTTTGAAGGTTAAATCAAGTGTTTGGATTCTCATAAGGGAAAATCCCGTTCCGTGTTATACGACGTGGTCTTATGAGATATCATTTAGTTTCTGAAACTGTTAAACTGTTTACTCATACCAGTCCCATGACTGACCCGAAGTTATATTTTGTTTTGTTCTACCTAAACTATTGGGTGCCTAAATTTGTACGGCCAGTCAAGTAGTTCAGGATTTTACAGATCTATCTAAAGGAGCTTGAAGCAAGAGGCTTCAGCGTTAGTTATATAGAGTTTTTGTTCCGCTGTGTTGTAAGTGTTGTACTCTGATAAGTGTATGTTATACAGTTGAAATTTTGTATTTCAAAAGTTATGATATATTATATTTTGTTCCACTGTGATGTGAGATTCTGTGTTGTTATTTATGTTCTTCTTCTACATCTTTCTTCTAAAAAAATGTTTCGTATTTTCGTGATATTTGGGTTGGACGTATGATGTATATAGTCAACTCTGATGTTACGAAAATTTGGGTCATTACAATTTTTCAGTTACAGTATTCGATTTCAATGGATTAAACAGGCTTCACAGATTCTTTATAGTTCCATTAACATGTTTCTCTTAATCTTAAATTAAGCATACAGATTTATTTGTCCCAAACCACAAGTCATAATTTACAAAGAAATCATGCCCCAAATTTTTAGTCCATTTTCACAATATAGTTTATGCCCTCATTTCCAATCGTGATTCAAAGTACAAGTTATGCCCCTAAATTACCATTTCCAATCATTACCAATTTAACCTAATTTCGTTCGTACGCATATTTTTGCGATATCGGCCTAGGTTCGAAGGTAGCCTGGCTATAAAAATAAAAAAGGGAATGAGAGAGAGAAGAACAGAATAGGCATAAAAGCAAAAGTAACAGAAATGGGCATATGATAGTAGAAATGGGCATATAAGAACAGATCTAATGAACAGAAATAAGCATATAAGAACATATCTGATGAACATGTAATAACAGGACTAATTAGGCATAGGTTTAGATCCAGATTTATAAACATGTCAGGATTACTAGCTAAATGTTTATAGTGTGCATTTTTTGCAGGTCCCTATTAACTTTTTAAATTAGGCTCACATCCGGTCATAAACTTATTGTAAATTTAGTCCCTATTTTTCAAAAATTCAACAAAAAAATAAAAATATTATGTAAATTCATAATTAATTAAAACGATTAATCGTGAAAAAATTCAAGTGAAAAAACAACAAAAACCACATCAAAATCAGGAATTACACAAAAAACAACGAATTGCAGTAAAATGCATCGACAGATGCATATAATTCAATTAGTTGCATACATGTATGCATTTATTTCAATTTTGCTTCAAAACCGCAGTATAAATGCATACATGTATGCGCATACTTTGAAAACATGCGCCTTCTGATGCATTTATTTAAAAACTACATATATACATGCAATTTGTTCACTTTTGCATATATTTTATCATATATGCACCCATATATGCAGTTATACAGAAAAACTTCAAATATATATGCAGTTATTCAAGAGGCGTGCATAAATATGTGCATATGTATTCAAATAGTTGCATATATGTATGCAACTATTTGCAATAGTTGCATACATATATGCCACTATTTTTTTATTTGCGTGGACTTCTACGATTATTTCCAGTTTTTAGATTTTTTTTTAATCAGTGCCGCATTTTTTTTGGTAGAAAATGAAGAAGGCGGAATGTTAGAAAGCAGGAGGTAGAATGTTTGTAAAGTATCAGGCGGCACATAAAAATATGGGGCGGGTTTACAATTAAAACATAGGAGGGATGTGAGGTGTATTAAGTTTGAAAATAAGGATGTGTACCTAATTTTCACATGTTTATATCTAAAAATAACATGAACTCATAGAGACAGGATCTAAAGAACAGAGAACAATAGGCTAAAGCTAAAGAAGAAATTCTTGTAAGCATATTAGCCATTGTTGAAGCAAAAATAGGCTAACTTAATCCAAGCAGGGGCAACATCTTGTCCTGCATTGTTTTTAATGTGCAAAAACAATAGAAATGGGGTCCTACTTATAGCTTAATGCCAACGAATTTGGTCAAGAAACGAGTATACGTTCAAAAACTGAATTCTGCCTAGATCTAAATAGGAGTCGACCCCCCCCCTTTGGGTGTCGACCCCGAGGTCGACCCCAAACACCCTGGGTTGACCCAGCAGGGTCTCGGGTTGACCCCCGAAATGGGTTGGTCCCATGATTGGCCTTCCCGCTTCGCTGTTTTTTTTTTGAACATTTGATTTGTTTGTATATATATAATTCTCTTATGCATATACAAATTTCTAGGCTTAATAACTTCTTCATACGATGTCCGTTTTACGCAAGCTTAGGGTCTATCTTAAGCAGAATTCTGAGACGAATGCAATGGCGTAGTCCATTTTACTTAATTCCCAATATTTGATTATGTATTCTCAAGTTTATCATTATAATGTTCTTTTAAAATTACGGGGTGTTATATTCTCCACTACTTAAAGAATTTCGTCCCCGGAATCACTAAGTTAAGAAGAATGTATATCCTAACATCCATCATCCATCTACTCATTCACTAATCACAGGCATCCATTGTCCTTAAAAGATTTCTAATGCTTATATGAACACATGCAAAGTTGTGTGTAAATGTCCCTATGCTATTGCGAAAGATCAGGCGGTCTACCGATTTAGTCAACCTCCTCAATGCAATTCATGTTCATGTCATAAGTCCAACATGTATGCAAATAATCCTAACATATCATGTAAATGATATATGCATGCACAATCTTCCATCCAAGTGCAACATCCATATGACGATTCACCCATTTTCATCCATAAAAAGAGGAAAAAAATGCACACGCATCCATATGCAGTATGAGAGTGATTAAGACGATCTTGTGCCTAATGTGTGTGTATATGCATCCACGAGAAACCACTAGCAAACACTTGCATCCACTTTCATCCATCAAACATAACATGTCTCAAACACATGTTTACATCCATGGGATTTCTACCTAAAGGTCGAAGATTCGATCGATAGGATACATACGAATGACAGAAGCAAGTACGAACAAAAGCTTGGAAAAAGAAGTTAAGAACGTTGTTCCGAAAAGGAAAGGGTGTGAAGCGCGATTCTTGTCTTCGGTCGCCTAAGTCGCATCCTTACTGTATTTTATCTATTGCACTTTTATTAGCTTAACAGCTATGTTGTGCAGTTTCTTAACCTCTGATCCAAGAATACGGGTAGGAACTCGTCTAACTGCCGCCTCCCGTTCTAATTTTACTTCCTAAAGCATGCTCGGCTCAACTACCTCTGTTGTATCATGCAGACACTTCTGTAAATAATAAATGTGGAAAACCATCATGAATATCAACACATAAGCGAAGCGAGCTGTATGCTTTAGTTGCAAAGACGACCGAAGCACCCCATTCTGAAATGATTCACCTAACCAATACCTTTTCAAGTAGCTCCCCTACTTACTTGCTGGGCTCCCTCCTTTCCCTAGGAGTCATGTGGTGCATAGGTAATTAAAGCGGCTGGCTTCGCATTATCTACCAGGTATATCCAGAATCAATCTCATGCCTCGGAGGTAAGTCCCTAACCTCCTCGAAAACATCAGGATACTCACAAACTACAGGTATGAATCGTAGATCATCGACAGAAGCATTAAGTGATTCTTGGAAACTAAGCATGACAGACCACCTTGGTTCACTAGAAATCTCAAGAGTCCTCCCACGGCAAGTTAGAAGTCTAACGACCCTTCTCTCACAATGTAGAATGGCACAATACATGGCTAGCCAATCCATCCCTAGAATAAGACAGTATCCCATAAAACCAAGTACTTATGCGTCGTGCTCAAACTCGAAGCCCTAAAACAGATATCCTCAAACCCCGACAAATCATAGACAGATGAGTCGTGCCCCCAATGGGGTTTGAGATAATAACAGGATCAGAAACAATACTACTACTAAGGTGCAGTGGCTCAACCACAGAATCAGATATAAAAGAGTGAGAAGCACTAGAATCAAAAAGAGTCCTAACTGGATGATCAAAAAGAGAAATCAAACCTTCAACAAAAACTTTCATACCTCTGTTCGGTACACTGGCCTCGAGAGCTTGCACCTGCCCTCCAGAAGGTCCTTCCCTTTGGCCTTGTCACTACACCAGAAATGCCAATTAAGCAGTGCTCATGGCCGTATCTAAATTGATTTTGCAGTGCTCTGGGCCGTATCAAAAAAAGCGTCTTTGTTACTTTGATACGGACTTAACCCATATCAAATTCATAAATTAATATGGTCTAAAACCATATCAAATTCATGGTTTGATACGGCTCAAACCCATTTCAAATTCATGGATCGATACAGCTTTGAGTCGTATCAAACATGTAACGACCCGCATTTTTCAGCGATATAATTAATTTATTTAATTATTTAAATAATGGTTTGATTATTTAAAATGGCCAAAATTAAATAATACTGAATATTTAATTAAAATAAATAATATAATAATATATTTAATCTTTGAAATAATCAGAAATAGTGGAATTCACAATATGGTGTGAACTGGATCATCTGTGATATTTAATTCAGTTTAGAATTGAATTAGAATAACGAATATATTATTTGAACGAAGTTTGAACGTATAATTATATTATAATTAAAATCGAGCTCTTTGGCGATTTGAACTTCAACTGAAGGTACAGGATTCATTTTATGTCGGATTTCTGTGAAACAAGAAACATTCGGAGCTGGTGGAGTATATTTTTCTAGTGGAAGAGAAAAATATGGATTTCATCAGGTAGATTTTGATTTATGTCCAAATCAAATTTTAGAAAAGTCGCTGTGGAATTCCTTTATAATTTCTAAAGTAATTATTTATATTTTAAAAAGGAATTTCATTTTTAAATCGAATATCGATTTAATCGGGATTTGAAATATCGAGTTATAAATCCCAGTAGAGCTGTATAGTATTCCATTGTGAATATATAAGATAATATAAATTTATTTATATTTAATTTATTTATATTTAAATATATTTATATTTAAATATAGTTATATACTTAAATGGGTCATTCAGAGCTGTAAAAATAGCTAGTTTTGCAAACGACCTCGGTTTTCGATGAAACTAATTTTGCTGGATCCGCAACATCAAATTATTGTTAGATTCCAAGTTCTAAGATTTTTGGGGTCACTGTGTGGCCATACGGATTTTTAGAGTGAAAAACAGTCAGTATTTTGACGGTTAATAATACGCTGTGTGAGCAAACGGAGTCGGAATTCAACGAAACCAGTTTCGTTGGGACCGTAATATTAAACTGTAGCTGCATGTCCAGTTTCATGTTTTTTGGATAGTGTATGTGATCATAGTAATTTTATAAGAGACAAAATACAAATAAAAAGTAAAACGAATGGACACGGTTCGTACACCAAGCCAAAAACCCTCCTATAAATAACCTAACACCATCTAAATCTAACTCATTTTCTTCCTACAGTTAAAGAAAAATCCGCCGCCATCAAATTGTCGTATCAACGTGAGATTCCCTTCTTTGAAAAATCAAATCAAATTAAGAAAAATCCCAAAAATCGTAAAACCTATATATTATGATTCGTGAGGGCTTCCTCTTCCTTCCCATATGCATTTTATGGCTTGCGATGTCAGTTGGGTTTGCTACATGTACACTACCGTAGGTTAGGGTTCAGGTTTTTGTGATTTTGGGATTGAAATTCAAGGAATGGATATTAGTTTTGGGTTTGTCGTAGGAATTGGGTTCTGTTATCATTTTTTTATGGGATTTGGTTCAGAAAGACGTCAATGTCTGTAGTGGGAGGCCAGTTCGACGCGGGTGAGAGGAGGTGATCGAGTTCGTCATTATGGGTGTAGGATGGAAGAGGATTGGATGAGGAGGATAACGGTGGTAGTTTTGAGTTAATCGGTGGTGTGTGGGAGGAACAGTTGGTGATGAACGGTGCAACAATGGCTGTGTGATGGAGTAGAGGTCCACGACATTGAGGAAGAAAGGGTGTAACATGCGCGGGTTCAAAATGTGTTGGGCCGGTGATTTTCCATTGGGCCGTGGGAAGTAAATAAAGGGTAAAGGCCCATTAGTTAATATAATTAAGTTTTTATTTAAATTTAATTATTGTGTAAACTCCATAATGTAATAACTTGCTCATACGATATCGGTTTTCAGCGAAACAAGATCCGTTGGGATCGTAGGAACGGTGGCTACACCATGAAACTGACTGAGAGTGGAATGGGGCTCGTTTGAATTTATGGCGAAATAAACTGTTTGATTCTAATCAAACAAACAGTTTATCGTTCTTTAACGATGAACTTCCAATGTGAGTAAAACTCACCAACTCTGAACAGTTCTATTTTATAACGTATATTTAGAACTGATAAATGATGACTGATTGCTATGTGATAACTGTTTGGTTGAATTGTTTGTGTATTGATTGAAATCATAGATAATGATATATATATATATATATATATATATAAATCGTTAATCGAATATTGATTATGTTTAACAAAATATTTTATATTCGTGTTGTTTAACACCTATGATGCAGGGAAACAGGTTGGAGGAATCGTTAATTGGATTCCTCAGCATTTATTTTACGGTTGTTCATATATTGTAATATATGATGTGATATATAATCTGTTGTTGATTATATGTGTTTGAATGATATCGATCACCGTTGTTGGGTATTTTAAATACCGTAAGAAATACTGGGATGTAGAAAAGGGATTTTCAAAGTATATTTTGAAAATAATTTATTTATATAAAATCAATGGATTTTATATATATAAAAGAAAAAGGATTTTGAAAAAAAAGAAATATATTTGTAAATCAAATATAGAGGAAATATATTTGTAAATCAAATATAGAGGAAATATATTTGTAAATCAAATATAGAGGAAATATATTTGTAAATCAAATATAGGGGAAATATAATTGTAAAACAAATATAAAGGAAAATATTTGTCAAATAAAATAGAAAGAGAAAACATTTGTATACCGTTTACAAATAGAATAGAGATAAAAAGGAAATATTTGTAGAACATTTACAAATAGATCAAATGGGATTATTTATTTATCTAGGGAATAAACAAAAGTAAAAGGATTTATTTATTTAGGAAAAAAGAAAAGAAAAAGAGTTATTTATTTAGGAAATAAATAGGAAGAGATAAATGGAGATATTTATTTGTTAAATGAATAGAATTAAAAGGAGATATTTATTTGTTAAATAAATCGAATTGGAAGGAAATATTTATTTGCTAAATAAATAGAGTTAACTAGTTAGAGATAATTGATTAGAGTTAGAGTTTACCAATTAGAATTAACCAACTAGAGTTAATCAAATAGAGTAAATAAAAGGAGTTAATCGAATATTAGTTATTCAAGTAAAGTAAATCAAATAGGAATTTTTCAAATAGGAGTAAATCGAATGAGAGTTAATCAATTTGAGCTAATCGAATATTTGTTATTCGAATAAGAGTTAATCCAAGTTAGTCGCCATTTCGTACGACTACTAGCGTAATTCGCAGGGCTGCAGATAGCCTACGGTGGTCAGATGTTTCCTGAGGGAATCAGGCCTAACCATCGTGATCGCTGCGATCTAGAGTCAAGCGAATGGAGTTAAATCGAATATTAGTTATTCGATAGGAGTTAATCAAGTTAAGTTAAGATTGAATAAGAGAGTTAACCAGTTAGAATTAATCAGTTAGAGTTGACCAGTTAGAGTTAATCATTTAGGGTTGATCGGATAGAGTCAACCAGTTAGAGTTAAAGTTAATCAGTTAGAGTTAACGAGTTAGAGTTATTCAAATGGAGTTAATCGAGTAGAGTTATCAAATATCACTTATTCGAAGTAGAGTTGTCGAATATAGTGTATTCGAGAGAAGAGTAATCGAATATAGTTTATTCGAGAAAAGAGAAATCGAACATAGTTCATTCGAGAAGAATTATCGAAAATAAGTTATTCGAAGTGAGATTATCGAATATAAGTTATTCGAAGTGAGATAATCGAATATAAGTTATTCGAAAGGAGTTAATCGAATATAGTTTATTTGAATAGAATCAAAGGAGTTAATCGCATATAGTTTATTCGAATAGAATTAAAGGAGTTAAGCGAAAAATAGAGTTAAAGGAGTTATCGAATCTAGTTATTCGAAAGGAGTTAGGAGGAAAGAGTAAATCGATTAGAGTTAAATCAAATAGAGTTAATCAAATAGAGTTAGTCCAATAGAGTTTATTGATAAGAGTTAATTGAATAGAGTTAATCGAATATAGTTTATTCGAAGAAAGGTTATCGAATCTAGTTATTCGTAAGAGAGATTATCGAATATAAATATTCGAAGGGAGGAGTTATCGAATAAATGTTTTTCGAAAGAGAGTTACGTAAGGAAGTTTGTTAAAGGTTTAAAAGATAAATTTTGTCTATTCCGAAGTTAAAACGTTGTTCAGTTAAGGTCTGAGAGGTAATTATACCCCAAATTGATTGACTTCCTTCTTAACTAAGGAATGACTAAGGTTTGATAGCAAAGGATGGTTAATTGAATTTGGTCAATAAGTGTAATGGTTTGAGTTGGCATAGCGATGGTTTGTTTAAACATCGGGCTAAGTCCAATGTGTGAGTTTTTGAAATGTTTTTCCAAAGAAGAATCAGAATTGTTTCCTAATATAGAAAACAAGGAATGGAAAAGTTTTCAAGTGTTAATAACATATATTTTTCTAAATTTAGAAAAATAGAAATGTTGAATGTATGGAAACAGGAAATGACAAATTAAATAAATTAATGTTGAATTAATTTAAAAAGGATAAAAATTGATTGGTGATTGATCGATGTGATTTCCAATTGGAAATAAAATCGTTGTTTGCACACGTGTTTTTCTTTGATAGTTAACTCATCGACTATCGAAATTTTTGACCATTTTAACGTTGTTAATATGGAGAGACCAGATGGATTATTATCCAAAGAACCACTCCGTATTGGCATAAGCGTTGCGAATCGTATATGCCAAAGATAATTGAAGACGGAGTAAAATGCAAGGGCTGTTATATAAATCTTAGGTAAAATTGCCTAAGATGGATGTACTGAATAGTGCCTTCGGTTTGTCCAGTCCCAGGACGACCTGTATGGAAGAATGTCTGACAGAGTATATTTAATAGATCGTTTAAGTTGATCTCTTCAAACGTACTTACGTTTGGTGGCAGAGGAATTTGTTTCTCTTAGCTGTATACCCATGGTATTTTTAGGGAAATCAATTTGTGATTTGGCGGGTATGACGATGTGGAATTCAAAGTGAATCATTGTGTGATCTATCAGAGATAAGCGTAGCCCCTGACCTCACAACCGGGAAATGAAAAAAATCGAGCAGGCAACATGGCTATGTAGGTCGCACCTATTAGGGTGTATTATCACCTGAACTAGAGTTTCATTTACTTCTAAAAATCTATTGTTGATGTTGTCCCATTCGGGAAACGGTTGCTGATCCTAACCGTTGGTGATATACATTCGATACACTCAAGCGAAATGATTGGTCGGTCATGTGTGCCCGGGTTGCAAGATGTTCTTGTTGAACCCAGTGTATTCCTCTCTAGAGTTACACTAGCGAAAGGTGGTTCCATACCTTGTCATAGTTGGAAATCCATTACCCAATATGTGCTTGCGGTTTTGATTTTATACTATATATGTAGAACGTGAGATGGAAGCGTTTCTGCTAGATGATTATTATATTGTGGTTGATATACATTATTATAATATCAAAAGGTTTTTGATATAACGATATTTTGGATTCTCATAAGGGAAAAACCCGTTCCATTATACGGCGTGGTCTTATGAGGTATCGTTTACTTGTTTGAACTGTTTTAAACTGTTTTACTCATACCAGTCCCATGACTGACCCGGTGTTTATTTTGTTTTGTTTTCCTTAAACTCTTGGGAACCTAAATTTGTACGGGCAGTCAAGTAGTCGGGATTTTACGGATATACTTGGAGAGCTTGGAGCAGGAGGCTTCAGGATTATATAGCTATTGTTTATTTCTTCTGTTGTTGTAAGTGTTGTACTCTGCAATGTTATTGTATACATATACTATGTGTATTTCAAAAGTTATGTTATATTTTATTCGTTCCGCTGTGAGATTCGTGATTACTCTGATGATGATGTTCTTCTTCTTCTTCTTCTTCTATTCTATAAGTTCTATCATATCTATTCTCACCCTCTAACTTCTTTCATTAACTATTCAGTTATTTTTTATCCTTGGATGTACGATATGTTTTGTATATCTGATAACCAAGATCGTCAAAATCTGGGTCGTTACAGTTGGTATCAGAGATTAAGGTTAAGTGAATTACTTTGGCTCTGTGGCGTGACTCAGTAGAGGTGGGGTTAGCAATACCCCAGATTGAGTTTGAGTGTATATATACGAGAGCGTATTTGTTATTCAATATAAAATTGTTTTATATTGTGGAGATTTATTGGTTGAGTTGTTTATGGGTTCTGGTCGACTAATTTGATCCACTGTATTGGTAGGGATTTATAAACACTCAAATACGATGAACCGACACTGTATGTTTTGAAAAGAGGGTAAATGAAACAATTTTACCCAAATTATATTTTGATATAAAGGATTTATATCGGAGTGATTATAATATATTGGATGTATTAGTTGTTATTATAATCAAGTAAGATATAAAAGTGAAATGGTTACGTATATAACCAAATAATATTTGTATAAGTGTTACAAAAGGAATTAAATCTGAATTTGAATCAGAATTGAAATTAAAACCCTGGAAATTTGGAACAGAGTGTGTAAATAGACTTGGATTAAATATATGTAAATTTTAAGATCCTGTGAGATTTTAAATTGTATTCCAAGCATTTGCGAATGATAATTAGAACTGATTTCAAAATAAAAGTGTTTAAGAATGATTTTGAAAGTAATATAGTATTGAACTCACTTCGATAACTGGAAAATAATTCTGATGATGACTGCGCAGCATCATCAGTGTTCATTTTCGAGTTTGTAAGTGACGGATTACTACCAAAGATATTGATTTCAAATTGTTTTGGGAAAATGAGTTGTTTTGAATCTTGAAAGGGAAGTTTGATTTTTGATATGGTGAACTGTTTAAAATTCCCAAGAAAAGACTGTTTGAATTAAAAACAAATTAAACAGAAATTTGTGAAAGCAAACTGGAATTAAAATAAAGTCAGTTAAGTGGCAAATGAAATTGAATTGGATACGATATATCAAGTAGAATCAGATTTTGAATTGTGATATAGAATCTGAAATGGTATTGGATTGATGAGTTAAGAATTTAATAGTCGAAAATAGAACTTTGATTTGAAACTGAATTCGACTTAGGTATAAGCGAATGGTTGGATTTAGGGATAAAAACAAATTGGAATTTGATTGGGATGACCCTTGTATCTGCTGATTAGCAGCAGATGGAAATGTTATGCCGACAAAAAGGTACAAGTTTATATTTGTATTGGGTATGAGATTTATGAGCCGAATTGGCAAGCCGCTTGGCATTTTGATTTTTCTTTTGGGTTAGAGAAGGCCCAGAGAGGCGAGTTGGAGTTTGACCTATTGACAAGTACAAAGGAGGTGCTGGCGAAATTTTTCAAAAATTTCAGGTGTTAGAAAATTTTCAGGATTTTTGAAAATTTTCGTGATAAGAATTAATGAATAATTAATTGAAAGTAAATTGGTTCAGTTGAAACTAAAGTTAAAAATTTAACGAATAAGTTCTAACCTGTCGATAGGGCTTGTTTTCTACCTTGGCAATTTCGAGGGCGAAATTATTTTAAGTAGGGAAGAATGTAACGACTCGCATTTTTCAGCGATATAATTTATTTATTTAATTATTTAATTAATGGTTTGGTTATTTAAAATGACCAGAATAAAAAAATATTGAATATTTAATCAAAATAAATAATATAGAATATTTAATTAAAATAAATAATATAATAATATATTTAATTTTCGAAATAATCAAAAATAGTGGAATTCACAATATGGTGTGAACTGGATCATCTGTGATATTTAATTCAGTTTAGAATTGAATTAGAATAACGAATATATTATTTGAACGAAGTTTGAACGTATAATTATTTTATAATTAAAATCGAGCTCGAAATGGCGCGGTAGTTCGCGATTTGGCGATTTGAACTTCAAATGAAGGTACAGGATTCATTTTAAGCCGGATTTCTATGAAACAAGAAACGTTCGGTGCTGGTGGAGTATATTTTTCTAGTGGAAGAGAAAATCTGGATTTTGTTTGGTAGATTTTGATTTATGTCCAAATCAAATTTTAGAAAAGTCGTTGTGGAATTCCTTTATAATTTATAAAGGAATTATTTATATTTTAAAAAGGAATTTCACTTTTAAATCGAATATTGATTTAATCGGGATTTAAAATATCGAGTCATAAATCCTAGTAGAGCTGTATGGTATTCCACTGTGAATACATAAGATAATATAAATTTATTTATATTTTATTTATTTATATTTAAATATATTTATATATTTAAATGGGTCATTCAGAGCTGTAAAAATAGCCAGTTTTGCAAACGACCTCGGTTTTCGATGAAACTAATTTTGTTGGATCTGCAACATCAAATTATTGTTAGATTCCAAGTTCCGTGATTTTTGGGGTCACTGTGTGGCCGTACGGATTTTTAGATTGAAAAACAGTCAGTATTTTGACAGTTAAAAATACGTTGTGTGAGCAAACGGAGTCGGAATTTGATGAAACCAGTTTCGTTGGGACCGTAATATTAAACTGTAGCTGCATGTCCAGTTTCATGATTTTTGGATAGTGTATGTGATCGTAGTAATTTTAAAAGAAACAAAATACAAATAAAAAGTAAAACGAATGGACACGGTTCGTACACCAAGCCAAAACCCTCCTATAAATAACCTAACACCATCTAAACCTAACTCCTTTTCTTCCTAGAGTCAAAGAAAAATCTCCCGCCATCAAATTCTCATATCAACGTGAGAATCCCTTCTTTGAAAAATCAAATCAAATTAAACAAAATCCCAAAAATCGTAAAACCTATATATTATGATTTGTGTGGGCTTCCTCTTCCTTCCCATATGCATTTAATGGCTCGCGATGTCAGTTGGGTTTGTTGCCTGTACACTTTCGTAGGTTAGGGTTCAGGTTTTTGTGATTTTGGGATTGAAATTCACGGAATGGATATTAGTTTTTGGTTTGTCATAGGAATTGGGTTCTGTTGTGATTTTTTTGTGGGATTTGGTTCAGAAAGACATCGATGTCGGTAGTGAGAGGCCAGTTCGACGCGGGTGAGAGGAGGTGATTGAGTTCATCGTTATGGGTGTAGGATGGAAGAGGATTGGATGAGGAGGATAACGGTGGTAGTTTTGTGTTGATCGGTGGTGTGTGGGAGGAACAATTGGTGATGAACGGTGCGGCAATGGCTGTGTGATGGAGTAGAGGTCCACGGCATTAAGGAAGAAAGGGGGTAACAGGCGCAGGTTCAAAATGTGTTGGGCCGGTGATTTTCCATTGAGCCGTGGGAAGTAAATAAAGGGTAAAGGCCTATTAGTTTATATAATCAAGTTTTTATTTAAATTTAATTATCGTGTAAATTTCGTAATGCAATAACTTGCTCATACGATATTGGTTTTCAGCGAAACAAGATCTGTTGGGATCGTAGGGATGGTGGCTACACCATGGAACTGACAGAGAGTGGATTGGGGCTCGTTTGAATTTATGGCGAAATAAACTATTTGATTCAAATCAAACAAACAATTTATCGTTCTTTAACGATAAACTGCTAAAGTGAGTAAAACTCACCAACTCTGAACAGTTCTTTTTTTATAACGTATATTTTGAACTGATAAATGATGACTGATTGTTGTACCGTTTGGTTGAATTGTTTGTGTATTGATTGAAATCATAGATAACGATATATATAAATCGTTAATCGAATATTGATTCCGTTTAACAAAATATTTTATATTCGTGTTGTTTAATATCTATGATGCAGGGAAATAGGTTGGAGGAATCTGACTGGATTCCTCAACATTTATTTTACTGTTGCTCATATATTGTAACATATGATGTGATATATAATCTATTGTTGATTATATGTGTTTGAATGATATCGACCACCGTTGTTGGGTATTTTAAATACCGTAAGAAATACTGGGATGTAGAAAAGTGATTTTCAAAGTATATTTTGAAAATAATTTATTTATATAAAATTAATGTATTTTATATATATAAAAGAAAAAGGATTTTGAAAAAAAAAAAGAAATATATTTGTAAATCAAATATAGAGGAAATATATTTGTAAATCAAATATAGAGGAAATATATTTGTAAATCAAATATAGAGGAAATATATTTGTAAATCAAATATAGGGGAAATATAATTGTAAAACAAATATAAAGGAAAATATTCGTCAAATAAAATAGAAAAAGAAAATATTTGTAAACCATTTACAAATAGAATAGAGATAAAAAGGAAATATTTGTATAACATTTACAAATAGATCAAATGGGATTATTTATTTATTTAGGGAATAAATAAAAGTAAAAGGATTTATTTATTTAGGAAATAAAAAAAAGAAAAAGATTTATTTATTTAGGAAATAAATAGAAAGAGATAAAAGGAGATATTTATTTGTTAAATAAATAGAACTGAAAGGAAATATTTATTTGCTGAATAAATAGAGTTAACCAGTTAGAGATAATCGATTAGAATTAGAGCTAACCAATCAGAATTAACCAACTGAGTTAATCAAATAGAGTAAATCAAAGGAGTTAACCGAATATTAGTTATTCGAGTAAAGTAAATCAAATAGGAATTTTTCGAATACGAGTAAATCGAATGAGAGTTAATCAATTCGAGCTAATCGAATATTAGTTATTCGAATAAGAGTTAATCCAAGTTAGTTGCCATTTCGTATGACTGCTAACATAATTCGCAGGGCTGCAGATAGCCTACGGCGGTCAGATGTTTCCTGAGGGAATCAGGCGTAACCATTGTGATCGCTGCGATATAGAGTCAAGCGAATGGAGTTAAATCGAATATTAGTTATTCGATAGGAGTTAATCAAGTTAAGTTAAGATTGAACAAGAGAGTTAACTAGTTAGAATTAATCAGTTAGAGTTGACCAGTTAGAGTTAATCAGTTAGGGTTGATCGTATAGAGTTAACCAGTTAGAGTTAAAGTTAATCAGTTAGAGTTAACCAGTTAGAGTTATTCAAATGGAGTTAATCGAGTAGAGTTATCGAATATCACTTATTCGAAGTAGAGTTATCGAATATAGTGTATTCGAGAGAAGAGTAATCGAATATAGTTTATTCGAGAGAAGAGAAATCGAATATAGTTCATTCGAGAAGAATTATCGAAAATAAGTTATTCGAAGTGAGATTATCGAATACAAGTTATTCAAAGTGAGATAATCGAATATAAGTTATTCTAAAGGAGTTAATCGAATATAGTTTATTCGAATAGAATCAAAGGAGTTAATCAAATATAGTTTGTTCGAATAGAATTAAAGGATTTAAGCGAATATAGTTTATTCGAATAGAGTTAAAGGAGTTATCGAATCTAGTTATTCGAAAGGAGTTAGGTGGAAAGAGTAAATCGATTAGAGTTAAATCAAATAGAGTTAACCAAATAAAGTTAGTCCAATAGAGTTAATTGATAAAAGTTAATTGAATAGAGTTAATCGAATATAGTTTATTCGAAGAAAGGTTATCGAATCTAGTTATTTGTAAGAGAGATTATCGAATATAAATATTTGAAGGGAGGAGTTATCGAATAAAATTTTTCGAAAGAGAGTTACGTAAGGAAGTTCGTTAAAGGTTAAGAAGATAAACTTTGTCTATTCCGAAGTTAAAACGTTGTTCAGTTAATGTATGAGAGGTAATTATACCCCAACTTGATTGACTTCCTTCTTAACTAAGGAATGACTAAGGTTTGATTGCAAAGGATGGTTAATTGAATTTGGTCAATAAGTGTAATGGTTTGAGTTGGCATAGCGATGGTTTGTTTGAACATCGGTCTAAGTCCAATGTACGAGTTTTGGAAATGTTTTCCAAAGAAGAATCAGAATTGTTTCCTAATATAGAACCAAGGAATGGAAAAGTTTTCCAGTATTAATAACATATATTTTTGTAAATTTAGAAAAATAGAAATGTCGAATGTATGGAAATAGGAAATGACAAATGAAATAAATTAATGTTCAATTAATTTAAAAAGGATAAAAGTTGATTGGTGATTGATCGATCTAATTTCCAATTGGAAATAAGATCGTTGTTTGCACACGTGTTTTTCTTTGATAGTTATTTACCGACTATCGAAGTTTTTGACCATTTTAATGTTGTTAATATGGAGAGACCGGTTGGATTATTATCCAAAGAACCACTCCGTATTGGCATAAGCGTTGCGAATCATATATGCCAAGATAATTGAAGACGGAGTAAAATGCAAGGGCTATTGTATAAATCTTAAGTAAAGATTGCCTAAGATGGATGTACTGAATAGTGTCTTCGGTTTGTCCAGTCCCAGGACTACCTGTATGGAAGAATGTCTAACAGAGTATATTTAATAGATCGCGTAAGTTGATCTCTTCAAACGTATTTATGTTTGGTGGCGGAGGAATTCGTTTCTCTTAGATGTATACCCGTGGTATTTTTAGGGAAATCAATTTGTGATTTGGCGGGTATGACGATGTGACATTCAAAGTGAATCATTGTGTGATCTGTCAGAGATAAGCGTGGCCTCTAGCCTCACAACCAGGAAATGACAAAAATCGGGCAGGCAGCATGGATATGTAGGTCGCACCTATTAGGGTGTATAACCACCTGATTTAGAGTTTCATTTACTTCTAAAAATCTATTGTTGATGCTGTCCCATTCGGGAAACGGTTGTTGATCCCAACCGTTGGTGATTTACATTCGATACACTCAAGCGAAATGAGTGGTCGGTCATGTGTGGCCGGGTTGCAAGATGTTCTTGTTGAACCCAGTGTATTCCTCTCTAGAGGTATACTAGCGAAAGGTGGTTCCATACCTTGTCATAGTTGAAAACCCATTACCCAATACGTGCTTGCGGTTTTGATTTTATACTATATATATAGAACGTGAGATGGAAGCATTTCTGCTAGATGATTATTATATTGTGGTTGATAGATATTATTATAATATCAAAAGGTTTTTGATATAAAGATATTTTGGATTCTCATAAAGGAAAAACCCGTTCCGTTATACGGCATGGTCTTATGAGATATCGTTTATTGTTCGAACTGTTTTAAACTTTTTTACTCATACCAGTCTCATGGCTGACCCTGAGTTTATTTTGTTTTGTTTTCCCTAAACTCTTGGGTGCCTAAATTTGTACGGGCAGTCAAGTAGTCGGGATTTTACAGATATACTTGGAGAGCTTGGAGCAGGAGGCTTCAGGATTATATAGCTATTGTTTATTTCTGCTGTTGTTGTAAGTGTTATACTCTGCAATGTTATTGTATACATACACTGTGTGTATTTCAAAAGTTATGTTATATTTTATTCGTTCCGCTGTGAGATTCGTGTTTACTTTGATGATGATGATGTTCTTCTTCTTCTTCTTCTATTCTATAAGTTCTATCTTATCTATTCTCACCCTCTAACTTCTTTCTTTAACTATTCGATTATTTTCGATCCTTGGATGTTCGATATGTGTTGTATATCGGATAACCAAGATCGTCAAAATCCGGGTCGTTACAAAACTCTTAGATTGATATGGCTCATGGCCGTATCTAATTGATAATAAGATATGGCTCATGGCCGTATCTATTTGAAAATTTGATACGGCCATGAGTCGTACCAAATTAAAAAATATATACAATTAACTGCTTCATTACAGCAAACTAGAGAGTATGATAGACTGCAAATTCATACAATCTATATTGCACATGATTCTTGACCAATACATATAAATAGTCTAAACAAAATTGTTTTGCTCATATAGAATACGATTTGCTCACAGCATCGATCATTACCAAATATTTAAATGTATCATACCAAGATGTAAATGTACCAATGTACACATGAAAAATATAGCTCATGACATTGATCAAAAGCTTTTCAACTGAATTATTGCTTCTTCAACCAAATTGTTGCTACTAACCCATTAAGCATAGCTGTAATGCAAAATAGAATGTCCAATTGTAAATAAACTTCTTCATTAATTAAATATTCATAAGGCACATGCCGATATTAGTCAAAATATAATGCATACCGATTCAAATTCAACACACGAAACTACCCCACCTATGCGTACTGGTCCATTCTTCGTGCATCAGCCCACCTCTGCGTTTCTAAATCCCTGTTTCTCTTTACCTGCACCCTTGTGTCAACGTCACCATCATCATGCCAAAGACCCATGCATAATCTTTCAGCTCATACTCTGGTAGCAAACCAACAAATTAGAATACAAGATTCAACTTTACTTAATTTAATATCTCGCTTATGCTATTTATTGAATCCCACTCTTTGCGGATGTAAGTTCTAATGTCATGGTATCACGCTTAAGTTTAACTCAGTTCAAAACTGAGTTTACAAACTCAGTTTCGAAATGAGTTTACAAACTCAGATGGAACTGAGTTTACAAACTCAGTTTCATACCGAGTGTACAAACTCAGTTCGAAACTGAGTTTGTTAACTCAGTTTCGAACTGAGTTTGTAAGCTCAGTTTCGAACTGAGTTAGTAAACTCAAACGCAATATCTTAAGGCTACGTGCACACATGTTAACTTTGCCAACTGAAAAATAGGGGAAATACGATAGTAGCATTATTTTTCTTGAAACGTTTCACATTAACCTGCAATCCATAAGGTTTTTTTGTTTTTTCTGAAACGTTGGAGACATGTAAAAGAACTCCCTTAATTCTGATTTAAAAAGCATTTTCCATAACACTGAACGATATTTAAAAAAACTATGTTGCTAGGACAATTCTAAAAAAATACTTTGGTTAACCATTTGTGTAAGGTAAGTTTTATTTTCATCCACACATTCCGTAAGTTAATCCACAATTTTACTTTAATAAGTTGATCCACGACTATTTTGTAAGTTAATCCACGAGTGGATTAACTTAAATTATTTCATGTTAATCCATACATAGTAAACTTTATTTTTATCCATAAATTCTATTAATTAATCCACAATTCGACCATTATTAATTCAATCCACACACTATTTTATAACTTAATACACCGTGGATAAACTAATAAAATAAGACGATGTTTATTACATTTCTTTTTTGTTTTGAACACCATTCAATACACTACTCAAATACTCATGAAGAATAACAATCCTTCCAAATTGACTTTACATGTTAATCTTCATTAAATTTCTTGGTCTTGCCACTTTACCTTCTCATCTATATCATTGTTATATTTTCAAAATATATTTTAAGTTTTTCGATGACTCCTAGTTGGAAACACCAATACAACTACATAAAAATATCGACAACATAGCATTACATTAAACAAATGGTTGAGAGCAAGCAAACATACCACTACCATCTATTCATATACTGGCTGGAAAGATGCAAAAAATGGAACAATATGTGCAGCGGATCATATGGAGGGATGCTGCATGGCGTTGTAATGTACACAAAGAAAATTGGCCATGTTGGAATAAGGAAGGAATCAAATGGTTATTTCATGTACACTGGAAACTAAGTAACAACTACTTCGCATTATATTGACTTTATTTATAAAGTTGATTAAACTGCCAAATTCTGCATCTACGTTAGTTGAACTACAAGTTAATATTGACGTTATAAACAATGGGTTTGCACTTTAGAAGTACTTAGTCTGGAGCCAAATTTCAAAAGTGTAGTGTTTTAAAGGTTTAGGGATAAAAACAAAATGTTACCAATATTTATATTAGAACTGAATATAGAAAAAGAGGAACAACCAAACTAGAAAAATAGTAATGAGAAACTTGTGGTCCTGTAGATTAAGTGAATAATTTTATCATAATTTTAAAAGACAAATATTTGTATTTTGTAGGGTGGATAAACTAACTAAAAATGTGGATAGAAATAAAAATTACCTTTGTGTAATTATAAGTGTGAATTCTGATAGCTTGGATTTATGTAAAAGCAGCTCACTTGAATAAAAGTGGCACTATCTAAATATCTACCTTGAGAAAATAAACGTCTCAGAAATAATGTAATAAATAGTGCAGTTACAGCTAAGTAATATTCTTTTGGCCTTTATGTCATGTGTAACTCAATATTTAAAACTGTTACCAATTTATATTGTGATGCAATAAAACCATTCATAATAAATTAGATATCTGTACAATAAACATATATAGTAACCGCCAACAACCGACTGTTATAGAACAATCCGCCAACAACCGACTGTTATAGAACAATTGATGCAAAAAGCATTAATTTCACTGATTATGGGAAAACATGCATAATATATTTATTTTCCAAAAAAGGCTCAACGTTGGCATAGCAAGTGAGATTGTCAATAGCCTTAATTTGCATGAGATGTCACAGTCACATAAGTTGAATTCCAATAATTATACCTGAAACAATGACTTTAGATACTTCCCCAACTAAACGCAGCATATTAAATAGAACATGGAAGTCTGCCTTTGTAGTTCAAGGCACCTATTTTAATATTACAAATGTTAATAAAAGCATATTGATTCATATACATCGCTTCCAATACCCGCCTCAATTTAAAATTTACTACACAACCAAATTTTCCAATATGACCGAAGTTTTTGGAAATAAGTTGATATCATCCGCAATAAAGAAAACAAAGGTAAGATGAACTTCAAATGAAAACAAAGGTAAGAGGACTTCTTACCATCAACAAACAGGATTTTTTTTTTTAACATGGCACACCAATTAAAATTGAAAACATAATTTTCGACCTAAACAATAGGATTGCCATAACCTTCTTAACAAAAAAATCATTTCAATAATCGAAGATTCTTAAAAATCCACCAAAAAAAATGGAGAACCTGAGAAGTTGGAAAAACGATAATGGAGATTACTGTGACGACCTTTCCAGGAAACATGTGCAATTGACGTAAAATCGATCTAAACGTCAATGTCGACTTAAAGACAGTAGCTAAATTAGTAAAATTAGAGGTAGGTAGAAAAAGACAGAGCAGAACGAAATTTTCTATATCTAAAACGACGTTTGAGTTTAGCAATACACGTAGACTCTCTTATAGCTAATGAAATTGTACTCGGTTTTTGTAGTATAGTATTTTTAATTAATATTTAAAGGATGTCATCTTAATTTAGTCTAAAACAATCCTTCTAATAGAAGACATTACGAAAATAATAATTGCATTATTTTTTCTATAATATAATAAGTAGCTTGAAATGAAGAATGTAACAACGCCGTAAATATACAACGCAGTTGCTTTTAATAGTGAAGGAAAAATTACATGATGAACTACCTAAACAATTCGCATAAATAACTTAATTATAATATGCAAAGGAATATTGATATTTGATTCAGAAGAAGGGTAAGAAATTTAGGAGGAATTAACACTTATTTCAAACACATGAATACTATTAGTTTACCCAAATAGGTACAACATAGAAAAGGTATTTACTTTTATTCCATCAATCACATTTTTATATGGGATCCTAATAATAGCCAAGTTTATGCTTGTATGATTTGTGCGACAATGAAGATTTTCTCTGGGGCTAAAAATAAAATTGCTTCTTAAATTAAGGGAAGAAATTAAGATTTTAATTAGCCTAATGAACAATATAGGGTTGAATGTATTTTTCTATTAGTTTATTAAAAATTACTAAAAAATGTAAAAGGAATTATTTAGATCCTATGTATTACTATTTGGATACGATGCCACTAATTTTTAAGTTACTGCATGATTTTTGACATATTGAAACTTTTGCAAGGCAATAAAAGAAAAAATGTTCTTTTACTAAGGGAATAAATTTGACCCTAAATTAGCATGTGTAATTTTGTAAAGTTCAAAATGAATAATACAAGCTTATTACAAAAATGTAAGAAAAAAAATTGTGATTTTGTTTGTTGCAGTTGTGATAAAATATTATTTAGAAGGAACACAATTGCATATTCTTTGAATACCACTGAATTAACCGTAGAGACTTAAAACGATTTTCGTTTACTCTAATCTTCAATATTTCTAAGCAAAATGCATTATGAAAAAATAGTAAAATAATTTTTAATCATGCAATAAAATATCATGAAACAAAAAAATAGAGCAAAAGGAGATCTTAATAGTGAAGACACCCACATTGGCCCATATCCATTGATGTATGCATAATAACAGCTCGGATTGTTTAATCTACTCACGGTACAACCACTCTCATTATAGTGCAAGAAATAATTCTTGTCTATGATAAATTACCTTTACATTTTACACCAAAAATTATTTGTCATTATTTGACAGTTGTCTCGACGAGAATATAGTAATAAAACATAGGTGCATAATTATTGACAATCTATTTTTTCAAAGCGATAGCAGGAAACCACACCCCACTTTGCATATTCACAAATCCTCGGTTAATTAATTAATAATTTTTTTGTCAACTTTAAGGTTATTTTATCTTTGTTATGTTCATCATCGCCCAAGTAATACAATTATGGTCAATCGTTTCGCACTCTCTTAATGTTAGTAAATGTTATTAATGACATGACATCTTTTGAGTTATCAATTTAAATCATTAAATCAACTTATGTTATGCACACATTTCCATTTTATTCGTTAATATGTATAAATATTTAAAATTTTAACCTCTATATGATGATTAGATAAACTCAAACTGAAATATGCAATGAAAAATCACTTTGAAGCCATCAACTTCGAAAACAAAAACGTGGAAATGCATAGTGTGCTAAAATTAAAACCAAGAGGGTCTTGAAAAATGCAAGGTCTATACAAATTAAGAAATGAATGAAACTGTATTGATTCTATTAATTTGTTTTGGAAAAAACTAAGTAGTTAAATTTCTGTTTGGTTGCAACAAATTCGATTCACATGTAATAAACCAATAAGTAATTTTGCAAAATAAGAAATGTAACACCCCGTGTATTCTATAACAGTGAAATTCACAAATTAAAGTATAATTAATTTCAAATCTTAGAATTAAGGGAAACGGGATATGCCATTGCGTTCGTCTCAGAATTCTGCTTGAGATTGAGTCCGAGTTTGCATAAAACGGACTCCGTATGAGGGAGATATGGCCTCCGGAAGTTTCAGAATTCAGTTTAAAATTCAAACAGACAGAAACAGCTCAGAAAACCAATTCAAATTTCAAAAATCGGACCTGATTGGGCTGGGCGGGAATTTTCCCGCCCAAGGCACCCAGGTCGACTGGGTAGTCGACCTAGGGCACCCAGGTCGACTACATAGTCGACCTGGGGGTCGACTGGGGAGTCGACCTGGCCCCTGAGCCAGGTCGAACCCAGCCCCTCCTGGCTGGCCTGGTCTGTGCTTGGCCGAATTTCTGAGCCTTGCCTTGTCACTAGGGCTAGGTGTCAGCTCCTGATTGGTCTCTCCTTCAAACAAACGGCTAATATTAATCCAAGCTCCATCGACGGTTCTAATCAATTCACAAACTCTATAAAAAGGACCTAAGACTCCACCTAATTCATACAAATAAAAATGAGAATGAGACCCTCATGTTGCTGAGGAAAGACTAGGAGTAGCCGTCAAAATTGACAGATGATTAGGAGACAATTCAAAAGCTTAAAGCAACGACAACTAAATCAAAACAACGCCTACAACAAAGGATAACATCTCCAAATTCAAAATTCAGATTCCTGAATTGAAGATTCGTCATACGTTGTAAGTAGAGTGCTATTCCGATATGAATGAATAATTGTGCTTTGATTTGTGTAAAATGAGAAATGGAATTGTACTTAATTTGTGGTGATGATAATTCATAATTGTATGTTGCTATGATTCTAATTATGAATAGATTTGTGATGTTGTGGTATAATGATGTTAGACGTATTGGATATTTGCAAGTATATGACTCATGCTAAAAGTTAACGACTATATGTTTGTGGTAGTTTATTACAACACCTATTGGATAATTGCAAGTATATGTTTCATGTTGAAAGTAACGACTATATGTTTGTGATAGTTTATTACAACAAAGTTGAGATTCATGCAAGTATATGATCCACTATTATGCCGTCATGATGTATATTTTTTATGGTTATCTTTAGTGTAGTTTGATCCATTTGAGTAGTATGATTCATATGAATTTATGTTGGAATTGGCATCATGACTCAAGTGTAAAACCATACTTTTGTGTTAGTAACAAAAGTAAGCACCTTTGTGAACTTGTGTCGACTTTATGAACATGGCTAGTTTATGTTTGACTTTATGCCCAAACAAAATATGTTTTAGGCCTATGTTGTTATCAAAATCTTATGATAATATATGAGACACATAATTAAGTTAGATTTACATTTCAAATGCAAGTTTACATGAATAGATTAAAAACCATGATTCATGTTTAGGTATATTTTATGTCATGATTATATGCTATTACAATGCAAGTTCACAAGTGCCTAATTTATGTTAATTAGTTTGCTATGATGCAAGTTCATGCGTTCACACACCCCTTTTTATGTTACATAGAATGTATATACACCATGTTCTAAGCCTCCCCTTTTTCATGTGGCTAAGTTGGGTTTAAATGTTAAAACCCAACATATGGTATAGTATAGCGAACGTATAAAACGGGGGTAATAACGTTGGGTTAAAAAATGTAAAACATATGTGTTGGCATGTCTGACGCATGCCAATGACCTTGAGAACATTTAACGGGTATAAATTAATTTTACCCAATAAAGATGAATTTGAATAGTGGGCTGCAAATATTTACATATAAAAAGAAAAGAGACAAAATATGTAAACTTAGAAAATACGATGTGTTTAACCCGAGGTTGGATTGAGTTGTGATGTAAACCTACCCGGAACCGCCCGGCTGTCCAGTAGTCACAACAATACCTATCCAATGTGGGTGGTTAAACATTGAGCCCAATAAAGACCCGAGGTTAGACCGAGTTGTGACGTAAGACTGCCCGGAACCAACCGGCAACAGGCAGTCACAACAATACCTGTCAAATGTGAGAGGTCGAGGCTTTAATAAGACAATTAAGGCTGAGTCAGGATTGATAGGATTAAGTAAATTGAATTAATACTTAATCAAATTGAACATGCTAAAGCTATACAGACTGATTGGGGGTTAGGTTTATTCAGAACACTTAACCAACTTAGCATGTTGGCTAGAAATAGAAAACCTAGTAGCGGGGGACCCTTTTCAGCAATAACCCTACAAGGTGTATCAGGATCCTGAGCTAGGCAGGGTGGGGCACGATTACTGGGCTGACTGTAAGAGGTCAAATCGACGACGGTGGTGCAGCAGTGTAGGTTCTAATGGGGTGCGGGCGTGCACACACTTCGGCGCAGAAAAATTAGGCACTGGGCACCAGTAGTATACCTGTGTATTCTAGAATTGTGTCGGGCCACCACCATGGGACTTGATACACCCCATGGTGGGACCAGCATAGGTAGCTACAACATCGGGGGCCGTAAGACACATGTAACCATGCGAGTAGGAGACGATCATTAGAAATGGATCACTTCACCCTGATTATGGGGTGCCTGTTGGGAACTAGTTTATAGGGGTGTAGAGCTTAATATGGGGTGCGATAGTATATTCGACTCTAGACAACTTAACTTAGTTTATAGTGCTTTCCCACTTAGACTGAATAGTCCTAGCCTTACTCAGGCTTTACGTCTGACTCTACTTTTCTTTCGTCCCCCCCCCCCCCCCCCGGTCCACAGGGAGGGAATACCGCAGCTTGACCAGTTTTCACATCCAGCTTGAAGAGAAAGAATGTATTGCTTGAATCTCTTACGTTATGGACTATGGCTTTGGATAGCAATTATGGGGACTTATGCAGTTTACTTATGTTTTTATGCTTCTTTAAGTTATGAAATCAAGACAGTTATGAAAATGTAATGTTTTGGGAAGTATTGTAAGACAATTATGGCATGGTTTATGTAACACGTATTTTGCTGAAATAAAAGTTGCTGTTGTTTTCCGCTGTTCAAAAATATGTGTATTTATATCTGTCTTGTGTATCTGTGACTTATACTTATAAACCTCCACCAAAATTAGGGCATTCCCTTTGAGAGTGACCCTAACGGAGGTGGGGTGTTTCACTTGGTATCAGAGCATAGGTTTACCAGATAAGATAAAAAGTTTTGAAAATTCATTTCCAAAAAGAAAATTTAAAGAAGCATTTTTAAAGATAAAATGTTATTTTATTTTAAAAAAAAGGCATAGTCCCCCAAAGCCATAGGTACTATCTTTTATCCTTAGTTTTGAATCTATCCTTTTTGTTTCATCATGTCCGAAGAACTTAACTTGCCAGAGCGTGTACCAATACCTGGTTGGTTTAGACGATTCTTAGAAGCAAGGGCCAATCAGCCAGGTCCTACCGTTCCTCCTCCCCCAACTGCAGGAAATCATCCAGCTGCAGCAGCACCTCTTCCTCCACCTCCTCCACGGGGTAATACTTTTGCTAAGATATGTAAAGATTTAAAGCTATTGGAGGAAAGGACTTTCATGGAACCGAGTCCTTCGTGGCAGCCAGGAATTGGCTGAAGGAAACCGAGGACTTATTCGTCATCTTTGAGGTAGAAGATGGCCAGAAGGTACAACTGGCAGTATGGCTACTTAAAGGCGAGGCTTCCTACTGGTGGGAAGTTACCATTGCAGAAAGACCAGTGGAAACATAGGAGGACTTTAGGGCAAGGTTTGAGGCTAAATTTCTTTTAGAAGCTGAAAGGAGTCTTCAGTTGGAAAAATTCCTATTTCTTAAGCAAGGGAATATGACCGTCAAAGAGTACGTTAATCAGTTCGATCAGCTGGCTAGGTTCGGACTGAACCTAGTCAACACTCCGCACATGAAGGCTCTCTGCTTTGTCAAGGGATTGAATGAGCCATTACACAGTTTGGCCATGACCCATATACCCATGGGAGCTACGTATGAAAGGTTGGTGCAGATGGCATTGCTGAACGAAGAGGATAAGGGCAAGAAGGAGACAAAGACAGAAAGCTCTCAAGGGAAGAAAGAGGGTTTACAGCCTAATAAGACAGACTTTAAGAAGGGCGGGAAAGACAACAAAGAGAAGAGGAAGTGTAATTTTTGTGGCAAAGTGGGGCACTTAGTGAAAGATTGCCGGAAAAAGAAGGCCAAGTTGAATGGTGGGTGATTTTCTTGCGGTGAAACAGGCCACATGGCTAAGGATTGCCCAAAGAAGCGAGGGCAGGGGCAGAGGGCTAGATCCACCTCAGGGGCACAGGTTCATGTGCTAGAAGCGCCACCTCTGCAACAGCGAGGTATAAATACTTCTGTAGAAAGTGTAGTTTATCTTTATGATCACCCAGTTCACACTTTATTTGATTCTGGCGCATCACACTCCTTTATTTCATCTGCTTTAGTAGAATCTCTGCACCTAGAAACTAGTATGGTAGAGGACCCCTTAATTGTTTCGAATCCAATTGGGGGCCCAGCTCATTTGTCTATGATCTATGTGGGATTGAAAATTGCTATTCTAAGCGTAGAATTTAGATGCAGTGCCTTTGTTTTGGGCTTCTCGGGATATGGTTTGATTTTGGGCATGGATTGGCTATCCAGTAATGCTGCCATCCTTGATTGTGAGAAAAGGGTGGTTAGGCTTCCGACCCAACTCGGTAACACTCTGGAAATTACTTATAATCCCTCGTATGTGGTTATGCTTAGTTATCTCGAATTGCTAGATGCTTCTGTTGAGAGTTTGCAATCGGTTAGGGTGGTCCGTGTAACACCCCGTATTTTCTGTAAACATAAGAGTTAAAAATCAGGGTATAATTAATTTTTAGGAGAAGAAATAAGGGAAACGGGTTGCGCCATTGTGTTCATCTCGGAAAAATACGCGAAATAGAGTCCGAATTTGCGTAAATCGGAGTCCGTATGAAGAAGATATGGACGAACGAAGTTAGGCAGAAAAATCGGAAACATGCCAGAATACACTGGCGCACTTGTGAAGTGCGCCAGTACAAAAATACACTGGCGCACCTGCCAAGTGCGCCCATACAAATCCAGCACCGAATTCTGGAGTGTTCTGAGGTGACGTGTCTTCTTTTGAGTGGCTGGATGATGTGTATTCGAGCTGTACGATTCTGATGACTTCTGGACTGATCTGAAGGCTCTAAATCACCCTATTCTCCTATAAAAACACCCTCATACCTCACTTTCTCTCCACACAACTTCATTCTACCTATACTCTGCCTTTATTCTAACTAAAATAAAATAATGGCGTCGCTACTCTGCTGGAATCAAAACTAGAAGATAATCAACATCAGCCTAAGCAACTCAATTCAAACTAGAGATTAAAGTTTCTGCAAAGATTCTACAACAAGTTAAAGTTCTTTCTTTAATCCAATCAAGGCAAGTACAGTTATTTTCTGATATGAACGTTAATTCTGATTGTGACATGAATTGTAAATCTGAATATGAGATTATATCTGTTCTTTTCTGTTCTGTTTGGATCTATCTTATCTCTTTCCTCTTTTTGTTCTATAGCCAGGCTACCACGAGCCTGAGCCAATCTCATAAGAGATTAACATACGCTAAAATATTTGGGACAATAAAATGAATGATGCATAATTGGACTGATTTGTGACTGATTTGAGTGAAGGACATAGGTTGTAAACTAGATCTATGCATATATGACAATTTGGGATTATCATATGATAATATATGACTTGTAAATCTGGAATATAAGGCATGTTAAAAATTAAGATCTGAATAGAAAGACATAATACAGGTTAGATCTAGATCCTTGGGCATATTTTATATAACGGACTATGACTTTAAAAAAAAGGGGAATATGGCTTAGGTAGAAAGATTTACATGGAAGTAGGATATCTATTATGTAAATAAACACCTAAGTAAGGGATCTTTGGGATATATGACATGCATAGTAATCTATGGTTATATTTGGTATAATCTATATATGGATCTTCTGTACTTTGCAAGTTTAATAAAAAGGGGAACATATGATATATGGTAAATTATGAACATAATCTGTGCTATGTGAATTTAATGCAAACATGGGATAAATGATCATATTGGGAATCATGACTATTATTTATGCATGTGAACTTAGGCAAGATTTATATTTAGGCAAGATATGTTGTGAAACCTTAAGGACTGATTAAATCTAATATATTTGCCTAATTTGCTAGTTCTAATCTACCAATTCTGCCTAAACTGCTAATTAGATTGAGATGCCTAGTCTGTTAACTTTGTCTGTTGAGATGCCTAATCTGTTATATGCTAAAATCTGCTAGTTTTTTTAATCGGCTAAATCCGTTAAGTCGCCTAATCTGCAAAACTTGTTATCTGCTATATCCGTTAAGTTGATATATTCAGTCTGTTGTTGTCATTAGCTATGAATAATTGACATGTATATTAGGCATGAGTATAAATGGTAAATCGTTAATTAATTGGCCGCAAAGATAAACATGGCTAACTCGAGGTTAGAATGAGTTTGCGACGTAATTCTGCCCGGAACCGCCCGGCATATTCCAGTGGTCGCAAACAATAGGTTCTAATGTGAGAAGTTAGTCATAACGTGCCTGAAACCCGAGGTTAGACTCAGTTTGCGACATAAACCTGCCCGGAACCAACCGGCCTAACCAGTAGCCGCAAACTGTCAGTCTAATGTGAGAGGTTTGAGCATTAATATTTAATTAATGAAAATCTGAGATAACTGTGATGTCTAAAACGTGTTGGGTAAGGTTAAACCAATTGGACCAATGAATCTGATAAACCCGTTTCGTGAATCCATAGGCCCAATACAAAGTTAGATAATCTGGAACCAGTTAATCTGTAAGCCTGTTAACCCGAACATCTGATCCATTAGTCTGAAAACCTGTTAACTTGATTGCCTGATCAGTGAACTAGTTAATCTAAATTTTGTATGTCTAAAACTTGTAGACAAGTTAAACTGAAATCTGTTAGTCTGGGGACACAAGGTTAGGAGGGGAATTACTTGTGTCATCTGTTGTTTGGGACCCATATTAGTCAGTAACCCTTTCTGGTATCAAAACTTTGACCCAACAGGAAGTAGGGTCCGGGCACGCTTACTGAACTAATTATAAGCGGTTCATTCTGATAATGGCGAGGGGTGTTGATGGTGCGTTCCAACCGGGTCATGTGCGTGCATGGATCTCGGTCTGCCTCTGAGGATGTAAGACGCCGTGACATCTGTAAATAGGTCTGTGCCAATTGGTTGTCACTTTAGGGAGTGATACACCCTATTGTGGGGCCGACACAGGATATTTATGTATTAGGGAGCCGATCGCTTGGGGTAGGGTTTTAGGGTACACTTAGTTCTGTCTATTTCTGTTGGTACCGTCTGTTTCTGTTGGGTGGTAACACCTGTCTGTTTCTGCGTGGTACCGTCTGTTCGGGTGGTAAAGGCCCATTACTAGTGTACACCTAATTCTACATTCTGTTTCCGTAGGGATTAATCTGTTTTTGAATCTGTCTGTTTCTGATCGGGTAGTAAAGGCCCATTATTAGCATCCTGTTTCTGTTAAATTATTCTGTACCCGTTTCTATTTCAGTTTAGACATTAGGGTGACACCTAATTCTGTTATACTAGTATTAGTGCAGAGAAGTGTAAAGCAATAGTCTATGTCATTCTGTTCTTCCGTTATATCTGCTACACCTGTTACAGTTATCTCTCATCCAGTTTTATGTTCATGTCATATTATTATTATCTGTTCATATGCTGAAAGTCACTGGACTTGCCAGACTTTTTGTCTGACCCTTGTTGTTTCGCCTCCTTTCTTCCGTTTCCCCCCAGGTTATCCAAGGAGGGAATACTTTAGCTTGATCCGGATTTCTCTCTGCTTGAAGTGCTTAAAGTATGGCTTGGCTCTGTATAGCTCCCGTTCTATGGGGATTATGATTTTAAAACATGCATTTTGAAGGCTTTTGTACAAGACAGATATTTGTACTTGAATCCTGAGATTTGAAAGGATGTAACCATATTGATTTCTGTTTCTACTGTAATAAAGTTAAAAAATTTCAGGTATTGTTTTATTTGTCTTGTAAGTTTCTGTTCTGTTTACTAAAATGCTCCAACAAAGTTAAGGCATTCCCTTTGTGAGTGACCTTAACGGAGGTGGGGTGTTACAGTCCGGGAATATCCGGATGTCTTCGAAGAGGTGAAGGGCTTACCTCCAAAGCGGGAGATAGACTTCCGCATATATCTTGTAGATAATGCAAAGCCCATTGCGTTGCCCGTTAGACACATGGCTCCATGGGAAAGGAAAGAGCTCAGTAAACAGATTAAAGAGCTTCTAGAGAAGGGGTTCATTAGAAGGTGCATTTCAGAATGGGGCACTCCAGTGGTGTTCGTCACAAAGGCGGATGGTTCACTTCGTCTATGTGTTGACTATAGGGAGCTCAACAAACTAACGAAAAAGAATAGACACCCTCTCCCCAGAATTGACGATCTGTTTGATCAGCTTGTAGGAGCGTCTGTTTTCTCCTAACTCGATTTGGCGACCGGTTTTCATCAGCTAAGGGTGGCTGAAGATAGCATCGATAAGACGACATTCAGAACCCCGGACGGCTTCTTTGAATGGCTTGTCATGCCTTTCGGCTTGACAAACGCACCCGCTTACTTCGTGGACCTGATGAGTAGGGTGTTCAGAGAATTCCTCAACAAGTTCGTAGTGGTCTTCGTAGACGATATCTTAATCTTCTCAAAGAATGAAGAAGAGCATGCTCAGTACTTAAGGGCAATCATGGAAACTCTGCGAGTCCATCAGCTAAAAGCCAAATTCTCCAAGTGCCACTTTTGGAGAGAGGAAGTAAGGTTTCTTGGGCATATAGTATCCAAAGAAGGGTTAGCTGTGGACCCTGCTAAGGTAGTAGCGGTGCAGGACTGGAAGACACCAAGGAACACAACAGAAGTCCGAAGCTTTCTCGGGCTAGAAGGCTTCTATCGGAAATTCATCAGAGACTTTGCAAAAATATCAGCTCCGCTCACAAGGCCGACAAAGTAGAATCTAGTGTTCAATTGGGACTTGGATTGCGAGTTTGCTTTCCAACGACTAAAAAGGGCTCTTACAACAGCCCCAGTTTTGACGTTGCCAGATGGAAGCAAAATGTTCACAGTTTATACAGATGCATGTGGGACAGGGCTAGGCGTTGTCTTAATGCAAGAAGGGAGGGTAGTAGCTTATGGTGGAAGGCAATTGAAAGTTCATGAAAAGAACTACCCGACCCACGATCTTGAGTTAGCTGCCATCATCTTTGCACTCAAGTCTTGGCGACACTATCTCCTAGGTGAGAAGTTCGAACTTTACACTGACCATAAATCGTTGAAATATCTTTTCTCGCAGAAAGATCTTATCTTGAGGCAATAGAGATGGATGGAGTTTCTTGCCTCGTACGATTTCGAGATCTCCTACACTCCGGGCAAAGGCAACGTAGTGGCAGACGCATTAAGCCGAAAGAAACTGACCCTAAGCCCGCTGTTTGTTGAAAGGCAAAGCCTAGAATTTATAGCCAGCTTTGACTTTAGGCCCTCCTCCGATTTTGTACCGGGCTTGCTAGCATCTCTCGAAGTATGCCCAACTTTAGTGGACTCAATAGGGACAGCACAACGCGAAGACCCTCAGCTTGTGGAAACGATTGATAGGCTAATTAGGGGTGAGACTTCAAGTCACCTCAACAGATACTCCATCGACGATAAGGGTTGGCTAAGGCGAGATGGAAGACTATGTGTCCCACAGACAAGGGATTTAGTAAAGACGGTTCTCGAGGAAGCTCATCACTCCAAGATGACGATACATCCAGGCGGAGATAAAATGTACAAGGACATAAAGAGAACTTTCTTTTGGGGCGGCATGAAGAAGGACGTGGCAGATTTCGTTTCTAAGTGTGTGATTTGCCAACAGGTTAAGGCGGAGCAGAAGAAGCCTTGCGGTCTGCTCTATCCTCTAGAGGTCCCGCAGTGGAAGTGGGTTAGCATCTCAATGGACTTCATTGATGGTCTTCCTAGGTCTAGAAGAGGCAACACTAGCATTTGGGTAATAGTGGATAGGCTTACTAAAAGCGCCCACTGTTTACCTGTCAAGAGTAAAAGGACTGCCTCATCCCTTGCATCTCTTTATCTCAAGGAAATTGTTCGACTCCATGGAATACCCTCCAGCATTGTTAGTGACCGAGACCCTATCTTCACAAGTGAGTTTTGGCGGAGTCTGCAAGAAGCGGTAGGCACACAGTTATGCTTGAGCACAGCCTATCATCCCCAAACCGACGGCCAAACAGAAAGAGTGAACAAATTTTTGGAGGATATTTTAAGACTGTGCGTCCTTGACTTCGGAGGGACGTGGGAAGACCATCTTCCTTTGGTGGAATTTGCCTACAACAACAGCTACCAAGCCACCATCGGAATGGCGCCCTTCGAGGCTTTATATGAAAGACCGTGCCGATCGCCCACTTGTTGGTGGGAGTCTACTGACAAGCTCATACTTGGACCAGATATGATCTGAGAGACTTCAGAGAAAGTAGACTTAATACGGAGAAGAATGAAGACAGCCCAAGACAGACAAAAATCCTACGCCGACAAGAGGAGGACCGACCTTGAATTTGAGGTTGGAGACAGGTTTTTTTTAAGGTACCTCCGCTAAGGAACGTTGTTCGTTTTGGAACCACAGGGAAGCTAGCACCAAGATTCGTAGGGCTGTTTCCTATTATCGAGAAAATTGGGAAAATGGCCTATAGATTAGACCTACCTGAAAAACTAGCTGGAGTTCACAATGTTTTTCATGTTTCGCACCTCCGAAAATGTCTACATGAATCTGCTGAAGTGGTAGAGCCAAACATCCTTGAGGAAGCTGAAGTGGAACGCGAAGCAACCATGAGGAAAGTTCCAACCCGCATATTAGGAACGGAAGTGAAAAAGCTACGCAACCGCGAAGTCAAGCTCGTCAAATTTCAGTGGAGCGACGCCGAGGGAGACGCAACTTGGGAAACTGAAGCTAGAATACGCGCAGCCTACCCTTTTCTTTTCGAGGGTACATCTTTGATCTTTCTTTTTCCTTAAGTTGCGCTTTTATCTATCTTTTTAGGTATATCTCCTCGACCTTATCTTTAGGTAGAAACCCTTTGGATGAAAACATGTAATTGAAACATGTTATGGATGATGGTTGCAAGTGGTCGCAGGTGATTGCTAGTGGTTGCTCGTGGTTGCATATACACACACAATTTTGGTTTTAGATCGGCTCAGTCACTTCATATTGCATATGCATATATGTATTTACGTTCTTATATGGTTGAAGTTTAATGTGTTGTCATATGGATGTTGCATTTATATAAATGATTATGCACTCATGTAGAATCATGAATAGGAAAATTTACATACATAATGGATTCATGACACTTACATAATTTGCATTAAGGAGGTCAACTGAATCAGTAGACCGACTGATTTTGCATTAGATAAGTACATGTACACACACTTTGCATATGATCATGAAGCATTAGAAGTCTTTTAAGGACAATGGACGCTCGTGTTTGATGAATGAGTAGATGGACGTTTGGATGTTAGGATATACATTCTTCCTAAACTTGAAGATTTCGGGGATGAAATCCTTTTAAGTGGGGGAGAATGTAACACCCCGTGTATTCTATAACAGTGAAATTCACAAATTAAAATATAATTAATTTCAAATCAAAGAATTATGGGAAACGGGAAACGCCATTGCGTTCGTCTCGGAATTCTGCTTGAGATAGAGTCCGAGTTTGCATAAAACGGACTCCTTATGAGGGAGATATGGCCTCCGGAAGTTTCAGAATTTAGTTTAAAATTCAAACAGACAGAAACAGCTCAGAAAACCAATTTAAATTTCAAAAATCGGACCAGATTGGGCTGGGCGGGAATTTTCCCGCCCAAGGCACCCAGGTCGACTGGGTAGTCGACCTGGGGCACCCAGGTCGACTGGGTAGTCGACCTGGGGCACCCAGGTCGACTACTTAGTCGACCTGGGGGTCGACTGGGGAGTCGACCTGGCCCCTGAGCCAGGTCGAACCCAGCCCCTCCTGGCTGGCCTGGTCTGTGCTTGGCCGAATTTCTGAGCCTTGCCTTGTCACTAGGGCTAGGTGTCAGCTCCTGATTGGTCTCTCCTTCAAACGAACGGCTAATATTAATCCAAGCTCCATCGACGGTTCTAATCAATTCACAAACTCTATAAAAAGGACCTAAGTCTCCACCTAATTCATACAAATAAAAATGAGAATGAGACCGTCACGCTGCTGAGGAAAGACTAGGAGTAGCCGTCAGAATTGAGAGACGATTAGGAGACAATTCAAAAGCTTAAAGCAACGACAACTAAATCAAAACAATGCCTACAACAAAGGATAGCATCTCCAAATTCAGAATTCAGATTCCCGAATTGAAGATTCGTCATACGTTGTAAGTAGAGTGCTATTCCGATATGAATGAATAATTGTGTTTTGATTTGTGTAAAATGAGAAATGGAATTGTACTTAATTTGTGGTGATGATAATTCATAATTGTATGTTGCTATGATTCTAATTATGGATAGATTTGTGATGTTGTGGTATAATGATGTTAGACCTATTGGATATTTGCAAGTATATGACTCGTGCTGAAAGTTAACGACTATATGTTTGTGGTAGTTTATTACAACACCTATTGGATAATTGCAAGTATATGTTTCATGTTGAAAGTAACGACTATATGTTTGTGATAGTTTAGTACAATAAAGTTGAGATTCATGCAAGTATATGATCCACTATTATGCCAACATGATGTATATTTTTATGGTTATCTTTAGTGTAATTGGATCCATTTGAGTAGTATGATTCATATGAATTTATGTTGGAATTGGCATCATGACTCAAGTGTAAAACCATACTTTTGTGTTAGTAACAAAAGTAAGCACCTTTGTGAACTTGTGTCGACTTTATGAACATGGCTAGTTTATGTTTGACTTTATGCCCAAACAAAATATGTTTTAGGCCTATGTTGTTATCAAAATCTTATGATAATATATGCGACACATAATTAAGTTAGATTTACATTTCAAATGCAAGTTTACATGAATAGATTAAAAACCATGATTCATGTTTAGGTATGTTTTATGTCATGATTATATGCTTTTACAATGCAAGTTCACAAGTGCCTAATTTATGTTAATTAGTTCGCTATGATGTAAGTTCATGCGTTCACACACCCCTTTTTATGTTACTTAGAATGTATATACACCATGTTCTAAGCCTCCCCTTTTTCATGTGGCTAAGTTGGGTTTAAATGTTAAAACCCAACATATGGTATAATATAGCGAACGTATAAAACGGGGGTAATGACGTTGGGTTAAAAAATATAAAACATATGTGTTGGCATGTCTGACGCATGCCAATGACCTTGAGAACATTTAACAGGTATAAATTAATTTTACCCAATAAAGATGAATTTGAATAGTGGGCTGCAAATATTTACATATAAAAAGAAAAGAGACAAAATATGTAAACTTAGAAAATACGATGTGTTTAACCCGAGGTTGGATTGAGTTGTGATGTAAACCTGCCCGGAACCGCCCGGCTGTCCAGTAGTCACAACAATACCTATCCAATGTGGGTGGTTAAACATTGAGCCCAATAAAGACCCGAGGTTAGACTGAGTTGTGACGTAAGACTGCCCGGAACCAACCGGCAACAGGCAGTCACAACAATACCTGTCTAATGTGAGAGGTCGAGGCTTTAATAAGACAATTAAGGCTGAGTCAGGATTGATAGGATTAAGTAAATTGAACTAATACTTAATCAAATTGAACATGCTAAAGCTATACAAACTGATTGGGGGTTAGGTTTATTCAGAACACTTAACCAACTTAGCATGTTGGCTAGAAATAGAAAACCTAGTAGCGGGGGACCCTTTTCAGCAGTAAACCTACAAGGTGTATCAGGATCCTGAGCTAGGCAGGGTAGGGCACGATTACTGGGCTGACTGTAAGAGGTCAAATCGACGGCGGTGGTGTAGCAGTGTAGGTTCTAACGGGGTGCGGGCGTGCACACACTCCGATGCAGAAAAATTAGGCACTGGGCACCAGTAGTATACCTGTGTATTATAGAATTGTGTCGGGTCGCCACCATGGGACTTGATACACCCCATGGTGGGACCAGCATAGGTAGCTACAACATCGGGGGTTGTAAGACACATGTAACCATGCGAGTAGGAGCCGATCATTAGAAATGGATCACTTCACCCTGATTATGGGGTGCCTGTTGGGAACTAGTTTATAGGGGTGTAGAGATTAATATGGGGTACGATAGTATATTCGACTCTAGACAACTTAACTTAGTTTATAGTGCTTTCCCATTTCCAGTTTATACTTATTATGCCCAATTCTTTATTCATAGACTGAATAGTCCTAGACTTACTCATGCTTTACGTCTGACTCTACTTTTCTTTCGTCTTCTTTTCTTCCGTTCCCGCCCTCCAGGTCCACAGGGAGGGAATACCGCAGCTTGACCAGTTTTCACATCCAGCTTGAAGAGAAAGAATGTATTGCTTGAATCTCTTTCGTTTTGGACTATGGCTTTGGATAGCAATTATAGGGACTTATGCAGTTTACTTATGTTTTTATGCTTCTTTAAGTTCAAGACAGTTATGAAAATGTAATGTTTTGGGAAGTATTGTAAGACAATTATGGCATGGTTTATGTAACACGTCTTTTGCTGAAATAAAAGTTGCTATTGTTTTCCGCTGTTCAAAAATATGTGTATTTATATCTGTCTTGTGTATCTGTGACTTATACTTATAAACCTCCACCAAAATTAGGGCATTCCCTTTGAGAGTGACCCTAACGAAGGTGGGGTGTTTCAAGAAACCTCTAAACTATCATTTGACAATTATTATATCAATAAATCGAATGAACTATTAGAATCGGATGAACCATGCACTATGTACAACCTCTTAACTTGCAAAACCAAATGAAATTTGCAATTTGTTCACACATTAAATTGGTGATTAAAGGCCCCTCTTGGATGTGATAGGCTCATTTCTAGGCACTCATACATGTGACAAAAGGGAGGATTTGAAAATATACATATCTATACATATAGATATATACATATTTATTTGTATATACATATATATATCAATTGAAAAGGATATTCTCTACATGTCAGTATACATCTCTATAATTCATATACAGAGGCAGCAGCAAATATAATTTTGACATCATTTAGTCATAGTAAAAAGTTATTGTAATAAAATGTACAAACAGTAGGCAGGGAACATTAGTTATAGTTTTGTTTCTTAAAAAAGTAATTAATAATGCATTTAAGTAATAGGTAATATGAATACATATATTTGGAATAACAGAGAAACTATTTTTTATGGACTTATTTGCACTTATGCAAGGTTAAAAAGGTCAGCTTTAAAAAGGAAAAAATTAGGCTATTATCATACGTAACCAATTATTACAAAGCCATGATTTAAAACTGACAAAAACACAAATAATGACTGTTAGAGTAGTACTACAAAAAAAGTTTATTAGACAATTTTTAAGCAGACATGGTTGCAGCAGGTTGATAAATTCCCTACATTTCCCTAAATAAAGAAGTGCTATGAATTACCCATATTATTTATGAACAAATATAAAAAAGATTAAATCTGCACAAAAGGAATATTTGGTAAATACCTTGTTCATCTTTCAATTGCTGAAGCTTGTGTAGTTCACTTTTTTCAGATGTTTCTAGGTGATGAACCTGGAATTTTGAGTCAACAATATAAGCACAGCACAAGTGTATATTATATATGTTTGAAATATACTACATATGACCATCCTACCTGATAGTGAAGAGTTAGGTGCTCCACATAAGAGCTGACAGCCTCTCTCGATTCGGCATAAAGCCTAACAACCTAGGAAGCACGCGAATGTTAAAAAGAATTGTAAATTCCCAAAATTAATGAATATACAAGTTTATTGAAATCCTATCAGACCTTTTGAAGGGTAAAATAGAGTTAAAAATATATGTTTGTTCATCCACTAATATAATTATATGTTACAGCTATGTATGTTCAAAAAAGACTATTGAAAAACAAGAAAAGAAGACATTGTAGCACAAATCAATGAATATTCAAACCAATGCAATATTCAAATTTCATATTTTGTTGAATAACCTTATTAATCATGCATATCCTATTGAATGCCACATCATAAGGAAAATGTATGAAAAACTGACTCATAAAAACTAAGATGCTAGTAATTAATGAAACTATCCTGAATAATTGAATGAATGGGATCGCAAACTGATACAAAATTATTTAATCCATCTCACAAACTTTGTAATCAAATTGAATTGAAATTGACAAACAAAAAAATATAAGTATTATTATAATATACACACACACACACATAAGAGTTTTTGACCAGCAAGTTGTAACCTTGTACATAGCAAGGTCTAAGAACTTGGTTTCGGTCATATTAAGTTTATGTAATTTTTATTTATTTTGGAAATTTAGGAAGTTTTTCTTCTCGCATCGGTTTTAGCTCACTTTCAATGTAGTAAAATATATATCTTGGGGATTGTTAAAGGGACTCCACTTCTAGTTAAGGGGAGGACAAAATTTAAATTATTGTTCAATTGTTAAGGGGAGTATCAAAAAAAATTAGCCCTCCATTAAACATTTAATTAAAAATTCCAATATTAACCCCATAATCTTATTTAATGTAAATTTTAAAAGCTAATCCCTAAATAATGAGCACAATTTAATGAAATAGAAAAAGGGATATAGTTAACATAATGGAGACATAAGAAAGTTATGTGGGTGATCAAAAGATATCAGATCAGGCAAGTTAATGAATATCATTTTGGAATTCGATGGTTTAATTTAAAATACTTAAATATTCTTGAACAAATCTGATCGAATATGTATAATTGGAACAATAATTGAGATGCAGATGTTTTTGCGCCTTGGAAATGATAAGAAATTGTATTCGTGCGTATGCAAATTAGCGCGAAATATAAAAAGAACGATAATGAATTGTATGTTGTGACAAGGGGTAGTTATGTCCATGTTTTTTTTAAAATAAAAAAAAAAACCAAACCCCCCTTTAACATTTTTTTTGGTTCATCTTTCCACTAAAACTAGGCAGTTATATTTTAGAGATATATAATATATATATATATATATGTATATATATATATATATATATGTTTATATGTATATATGATTGCTACTTTTCTATGAATTAGAAAAGCGCAATTTATGTAATAAATTCTGCAAGCGCACAGATCGTATAGTATGCAAGTCGAACATAGGGAGGTAAATTAAAATAAATTATTTATATAATTTCGTACGCGAGTTAGACAAATCTTGAAGATGGGATAAAATTGAAATTACAATTCAGTTCAGAACAAATCTAATTGAACCGATAAGTAAAATTGTAATTTTCAATAAAAACAAGTAACACTGCAATTGAATTAAATATAGATTTGAAAATAATCGAATCTATAATCAATTAAATTATTAAAAATAAAATAGAGTGCTAAAAATAAATTTGCAGAACGGAAATAAACTAACAGAATTGTTAAATTAGGATTACCGTTGAATCTAATCAGACGGTCAATCACTAATGAGAAGAGTAATTACAATAGCAATTGTGTTTTAGCAAATCTAATTGACTAGACAACACAAATTGCCATGAAATAAAAAAATGTAGAAAAATAAAAGAGAACTTTATTAATGGGGAATAGGATATATGAAAAAATAAATCCTATTTACAATGGATACAAGGTGTATTTATAAGAATGTAGCCCCCTTTCTATGAAAATAATGAGGCCAAGAATGATATAAACTCTTTCCAAAGATAAAGGAATATTCCTTTCATGTTGCTTGATTTGAAAAATTGTAATTAATGTATTCCTTTTTATGTATGGCACGGTCAGCGGGAAGATAAGCATATGCTTAATTAGAGATTTGTAATCAAAGCCTTCCCTTTCTCCTTGCATGGAAATTAAATGTGATTGATTGGATTTGAATTCTTGGAGAGGATTGCGCCAAATTAAGTGTGAGCTACAACTTCTTTTGCAATTGAGATAGCATTAATATGGAGAAGTAGCTTTTTCATTGAAATTGGCCTTTAACTGAAATGAATGAGACATTTATTGATAACCTGTGAAAATACACCAAAGATACCAAAAGTAATATATATTTACAAAAGATAAAATATAAGAGCATAAAATAAACACATTTCTATGTTAATCAAATACCCCCATACTTATCTTTTACTCGTCCTCGAGTAAAAAAATGAAAAACTAAACTAGATAGGTCACACTTTCGTAGGAAACACGATTGCATTAAGCGTATGCAACAAGCCGTTAAATCTCTAGGTGTCCCTGGTAGGACGAGTGGTGTCTCGTGAGGGTTTTCAGCGGATACTACCCACAAAATCCAAATGCAGTATGATATGGTTCTAATGTGACTACATGAATGAAATAGACATATGCAAATGAAAATAAAAATGAAAACATGAGTTATTTCAAGAAAGTGGTACAACAAGTTGACAATTTTTAGTCAGTTGATTTTATTTTAGATACCTCAACTTGTCACAAATTTTCAATATAATTCAAGTTTTCAAATGTTATGTTCTAGTTTTGGCCAGTTGGTTCGGTTGATAACATAATGCAGCCATAAAATAAATTTTTAGTTTGTTTGTCAACGTTCGCAAAGTGGTATTCTAAATTCCTTGTGTATAACTAATCAAATCAATAAGTTCAAGAAGTGCTTGGGCATCATCGCTTATTCTCTATTTCTGTAGAAATTAAAATTTATGATTAAGTACATACACCTAACTTAAAGACCAAGGTATACCACCCATACACTACCTTGCGGACTGACGGAGAGTTGGGACAGAGCTTGGCGGATTGTGCAGACCGATGCTGACTTTGTCAACAACATGTTCGTAATCCTTAGATGCCCAACTCATAAAATGAGACCAAGATATTCCGATGTTGACTTTGTCAACAACATGTCAGATAGAGCTTGGCGGGTTTGCACACCAATACTAGATATACAAGCAATGTTGGATACCCTTGGATTGTTATTATTATTATTACTGAATATACGAAGAAGAAAGAGTTACGCGAATTCAGCTTAACACAACTTAGTTTTAATGATTCGAAAAGCCAATATAAGTATTTTAAGTCCTCCACTCATTAAATAAAGACTACAATTTAGAATAAACTTCATGGCCATCACCTAAGAATCTCCCTATGTACCAGTTACACTATTATCCCTTAAATTCAACTTTTCATTATATTTCTTATTCGATCTTAGTTGAGAAAAAAAATACTATCAACTGATTAACAATCGTTAACTTATTTTGTTGTATCAATCTAAAATGAGTCGTATTTTCAAAAAAAAAAATTATGGTATGTTACTACGATCTAAAATGTATGTTGGTTCTATCTAATGCATGAAAATAAAATGGAAAATTAAAGAAAAATAATAATGAATGCAATGCAGACTCCCCCCACACTAGATCTAAACAGTGTCCACATTGTAACGTGTCCTAAATTTGAAAGATCGTACCCAAAGGTGAATGAGTTGCAAAATGACTTGTAACATGAAATGCAGTTTAACAATTATATGCGAATGCCAATTATATGAAAAATGAAATCTATGATGATGGTGATTGTTTTGTGATGAATGATTTTTTCTTTTCCCCCCACACTTTCCTCTATCAAAACTGATGCATAATAATTTCTTATTTGATTTGTGAGGTGCAACAGGCATGTTAGTGAATTTTGAAATGAAAATCCTTCCTATGAAAATTTTGTCGTGCCAATGATTTATACAATTCAGATGTAGATTATCCCATAAAATTTTCAAAGGTTTTTCTTCTTGGTCTTCGGTAAGATCAGAGGCCAAGATTACGGGAAAATTTTCTGTAGAGTCAAAGTAAGCATACTCAAGGTCTTGTGGAAGGGGTTTGAGGTCCAACTTATGATGTTCTTGAATGCCAGTATTTGGGAACATTCCATGATTAGATTCAAATGATGAGGGTTTCGAGTCAAGGAGTTCATTTAGTTCAGAAATGTATTCAAACTCATCGAAATCAGAGTTGAAATGTTCAAGACACATTTTCAATGTTTCAGAAGTGTTATTAGAGGTTTTATCAACTACGGTTTGAGTCATATCAATTTCATCAATCTCAAAATCCCTAAATGATTTATGGTGGCTAAAACTTTTCTCACTCATCGTTATCAAATATGAAAAAGCTAAAACTTAAATTTGACACAAGTAGTTGTCATTACAAAATAAATAACGTACTCAGGTATATCTTATTAATTAATAATCTCGATTCAAAGGGGGAAGAGGGTCTTATGGCCGTTCACGTATAGTATAAATACTAAGGGATACGACCAATGTTTTATGGTAGTATGCAACCTCTTTTGCTAGAAGTTCAATAAATTGAACTAATATATATCCGCGATCAAACCGTTGAGAGAATCAATTTAATAAAACACACTATTGCAATTAAATATTTTGCTAATCAAACCAGATTTTATAATTGAAAAAGATGAGAATGACGACTTATAATTATGGAAATTCATTCCTCACCAAATCAATGTAGAAATTTCAGCCAACACAACAGTCACACATGAATAATTGCAGAAATAAAAATTGTACAAGCAAGCCACTGCCCCTGCAGAAATTTTTACAACCAATGTCTTTATTTTTTCTTTGCAGCAGAGCACCTGTAGAGTTCAAAAAATATTACAGTGGGGTATGGCTGTCCATCCAAAAAAATTGAGTACTGTTCACGTTTCAAACTTCACTGTTTGCAAATTTCTCCACCTTTGGATTCGTTACTTGATTTCTTTGAACTCTTCACTTCAAAGTTGGACTTTGGTTTGTTTTGGAGGTTTCACCTTTTTTTGAAAGAGAGAGAAATAGAATGTGAGCAAAAGAAAACAAATAGAAAAAAACTAAATTGGATAAAACTAAATTAGCAACAGACTATACTCAAAAGACTAAACTAAGCTTAACAGAAAAGAAGAAAGAAAAGGGACCAAACAAAATTAACAACTAAAAAAAACAATAACAAGACTCACGCACTAATTAAAACAGTTCTTGAAGCCTAGCCCTCAAGAATAAAAACTCACGCACTAACAAATTGCTCACTCACCCAAAAGAAAAAATCATATCAAACCCAAAACTCACGCAAAAGGTTCTCGCGCACTCAAACACCAACCGAAAGCCCAACAATCACGCCCTGTTAATTTTTTTTCTTTTTTTTATACACAAAAGACCACTCAGAAGAAGAAAGAAAAAGACAAACTACAAAGAAAATCACTCCTAAAATAAACCTCCCAATAAAACAAATAATCAGTTCCCTCAATAAAAGGAAACAACGCCCCCAATTTCTCATGCTCAAGCCAAAAGTCGCTCTTTTTTCTCTTTTAAAGAAAACAGTAACACACTCCTTTTCTCTTTTATCTTTGTTTTCCTTGATTCAATTAAAAAATTATCAATAGCTCAAATTGGGTTCGGATCTGCCTTTCCGATTTGAATCGAGCAGTGCGCCTGAATTGATGGTGGCTTTCGAGTAGGTTTGTAGTAACCGTTTGGATTTTGGTTTTGGATGTGGGGAGTTGAGTACAGTTTGTGCAGGTGATGTGGTGGATTGGTAGAAGGCATAGGAATTGTTTGAATTCTTGTTGCGGTTTTGGATAGTGTTTAGAGGAACTGTGATAGTTGACGTTGAAGGGGTTTGCGTGATGACAGGGAGGATTCTGGTGATGATGTTCACGCTGTTTTTTTTTTGTAAGGGGTATGTGATGTGAGCGGATTCAGGTGAAGGATTCGGGTCTATGGCTGTTTGAAGAAGATGAAGAATGGTTTTGTGAAGATGGTGTGGTGAGGAGTTTGGTTGATGGAGAAGAAATATGGAAGAATAAATGCAGAAGAAAGAAGAAATATAGAAAAATATGAAGAGAGAAAAAGAAAGAATTTGAAGCAATGAAAATGTAAAGCAAGGAAAGAACTGCAAAAAAAAAAAAAAAAGCTTTTTGTGAGTTTTTTTATTGTTGAAAGGAAAGAACTAGTATGATGGGAAGAAATAAATGAAAAGTATTTTCTTTTTATTTTTTGTAAAAGGAAGACAATGTAGAAGATTGGGAAAAAAATAGAAAGACAGAAATAAATAAAGGAAAATTGAATTTTTTTTAAAAAAAAGGAAAGTAGAAATCAATGTATTGGAAAGAGGAGAGAGTGAAAAGGAAAGCAATAAAAGAGAAGACAAAAACAGAAAGATTTTTTTATTGTTGTAAAATTAGAAGAGAGAAAAAAATGAAAATGGGAAAGAAATAAATGAAAAGGAGAGGAAATAAAATCAAGAAAATTTGGCAACTATTTTTTTCTCTTGTTTAGAAGATTAGAGTACCGGTAGAAAATACCAAATCAACTAATTAAGTTTTTTTCTATATATACACGAAAACAAAAGGAAAATTAAATAAATAAAACTAACATGAATCTGAAATTAAATAAGTAATAAAATTTAATTGTTACCTCCCCGGCAACGGCGCCAAAATCTTGATTGCTACTTTTCTATGAATTAGAAAAGCGCAATTTATGTAATAAATTCTTCAAGCGCACAGATCGTGTAGTATGAAGGTCGAACGCAGGGAGGTAAAATAAATCAAATTATTCATATAATTTCGTAGGCGAGTTAGGCAAATCTTGAAGATGGGATAAAATTTAAATTACAATTCAGTTCAGAACGAATCTAATTGAACCAATAACTAAAATTGTAATTTTCAATAAAAACAAGTAACACTACCTGACACTCCTAGCTCAGTTGGTTAGAGGTGGGCGAATTGGGATGAGACATAGGTCTCAGGTTCGAGGGCCACCTCGGCCAATTTCTAGGGGTAACTACCTAGGTAGTGTGAAGGCGTTGAAATATTGGGGTATATCACTACCCGTGGGGTTTACTAAGACCGACAAGCAATGGCTTGAGTGAAGTCTTAGGTTCCACACGTAAATCAAAAAAACAAGTAACACTGCAACTGACACGACCCGAACTTCCCCGTGAAGGAAAGCGCGGATAGCGTTGAGTACAAGACAAATCAGAACGCAGACGGAAGAACATTTCATTGCTATTACAACAAATCCATCAGATACAAGAATATACAGAGTATAAATGAATAAATTACATTCGATAAATATCAGAGATTACAATAAATTACATAGCAGCGGAAAATAATACAAAGCACAACTGAAGGTGATATACGGATACAGAGCTTTCCGGATATCGTTCCAGCTGTAAACCAGGATCCTGTGAATATAAATCTGCAAAACCAAAACTACTAGCTGCCCGTGCGGAAAATAGGGGCACCCAGAGTTTAGGTTAAAACAATAAACTCCAGGTCAGTCATGTGACTGGTGTGAGAACTAAAACAGTTATTTAAACTTTACTTTAAAAGAGAGTAATTCAAGGGACCACGCCGTATAACACGGAACGGGTTTTCTCCCAAGAATACCAGTGCATATAAATAAACAGCGCAATGCTTTTTCGAAAAATGAAGCTATTATAAGACCCAGGTCCCATCACACAATGCAACGCAAGCCAGAGGATAGGGTTTTCCCTTATAATAGCCAAACATGCTTGGTACATTTAAAACAAATCATTTGATACTATAATAAGTGTATAGTGTCAAAACAATTCAAATCATAAATATCAATCATAGGCGGCATGGGTACCATCTATCATGTCACCATACTAGTTCTACAATTAAAACCGCAATACACGTATTGGAAATTGGATTTCCGTCTTGAGTCGAGGCAAGGGGCAAGCTCCTCTCCGCTTCGAGACACTCTAGCAAATGCTCAGGACTACACACTCTGGGCAGCCACTTGGATCGGTTGGGCCGGTCCTCACTTACGTTAGAGGATTGGCAATTCCTGAACACACGTTTCCCGGTCCTTACAGACCTATAATCGAGGCGCCTCATTCCAACAACCACAAAGGTGAAAAGTATATAAATGTCAGGGCTGGTAAGTCACTGACACCACCAAAACTAGAAAGAAACGTCGTGTTCTCCCAACGGCCCGTATCCCGTTTTTAACTCATACCGAGGTGTGAGGCTCGCGAATTCACGTTATACACAAAGCAGCCACGTAGGCGTGCTTTGATCATCAACCACAAGACTTTGCTTTTCAACAGAAGCCTTGATCATTGCATCTTAGCATGCCACACAGGCAATTCATGCCATGCTATTCAATATATAAAAATCGAATTTTTACTATGCTATTCAATATATAAAAATCCCATTTCAAAAAAAAAATATAGATTTCGCCTTTATAAAAATAAAGATTTCATCTTTTCAAAAATAACAATTTCGCCTTTATAAAAATAAAGATTTCATCTTTCCAAAAATAACAATTTAAAAATCACATTTTTATTTTTCTACACATATAAAAATGGTATTTCTAATATTCCTATCATGTAAAAATTATATTTTTACTTCTCTACATAAACAAAATCATATTTTTACATCTCCTATATAGTAAAGACTATATTTTTAATACTTTAAAAATTTAAAAATCATATTTTTAATCCTTTAAAAATATAAAAATCAGAACTTTATTCAATTAAAAATCTAATCTTTTCCTTTCAATATAAAAATGTAAACTTTTCTTATATAAAATTATGAACTTTTCTATTATCTTCTTCATTAGAAAAATGTGAGCTTTTCAAATATAAAGACCCAACATTTATAGCGAATTCATATTTATAAAAATCATATTAATTCAGTTTTAAAAATCATGGCAATTCGGTTATAAAATAAAAAGAAGAAGAAGAAGAAGAAAGGAAAAGGGGGGACTCACAGTAAATCGATTGGAGGAGGGAGCATCGATAGGGGAGATGGAACCTGAACGGAGGCGGCGGCTAGGGTTTGCGGGATTCGAGGGGGGCTGCTTCCTCGCGCGGCGGCACGATTAGAGGGGGGGTTCTTCTCGTGATTTCTGAAACGAGGGGGGGGGGTCTTCTCGTCGATCGACTTCGAGGAGGGGGGTTTCGAGAGGAGGTCGGCGATCATGGGGGGTCTGGCGATGGCGAAGGGGGGGCAGCGGGGTGGCGGGCGCAATTAGGTTTTTTTTTTTTCGGAAATAATTTTGAACGTGGGGGGCCTGGGTAGTAAGGAGAGGGGAGGGTATTAATTTTTTTTTAATTATTTAATTATTTTATTTTGCAAAAAGTTGAATTTTACATACGACCTCGAAATCGAACCCACCGCCTGTCGTCCATAGCGTTTTACCCCCATTCCGAACACAATGGGATATGTATCGTAGGCTGATTCGACTGTTTCGATCAGTTTCCGTTGAATTTACATTTAAATCGCTATATTGAAATTTAAACGTACATTTCAAATTACCGGGGTCACATACTAACTTGAAAAATTCCAGAAAAATATTTTCTAGCTTCGTATTAACGATACGGTCCTAACAAAACTAGTTTCGTTGAATTCTGAGGCCGTTTGAAAAATGGCCAATTTCCAGTCGATTAAAATCAACTGAAACTGGTCAAACGCGTTTTCTTTTGCCACGTTCACATATTGACTCGAAAAATTATGAAATTTGGAATCTAGCAATAACTTGACATCACGGATCCAACAAAAGTGGTTACGTCGAAATCCGTGGTCGTTTGCAAAATGTCTATTTTTAAGGGCCTCAATTCCATAGCGACTATTCAGAATTTTCAATTGGACATATCTTTTGATTCCCGCTATCAAATTTTGATTTTTCGGATTCGTTGGAAAGCTATCATCAATTAGATCCTAATGTTTTTGGTTTCACTAAAATTCGGATTGTTTTGCACCCGTACGTTCAATTAAAGTTTGAAATCGAATTATCAAACTACCGCGCCATTTTCAATTCTATTATTATTTTTATATATAAATATTTATTTTCTAACGACGACGCGTATAATATATTCGTTCTAATTATATTCAAAAATAAATTTCTCGTCGATATTATTTAAAATAATCTATTTTAAATATTCAAAATTCGCTAAAATTGCCAAAATAAAAATTTTAAACTGGTTCAGAATTTCCGGGTTATTACAATCTCCCCCACTTAAAACTTTTCGTCCCCGAAAAGGAACAAATTCGAAAGTGGTTTGATTAATCAACTCTACGTTCGATCTGGCTTCCATTCTCCAACCTTTCAGTTTCTGAGAATTTTCCAATTCTTCAAAAATTTGGCTAACACCCTAAATTTTCGAAAAATTTCGCCATAACCTCCCCTGCACCGGGAGCCACGGGAAAATCCCGAAATTGCCATATAGGCCTTCTGATCTCAAAAAGAAAAAGAAAAAGCCAAGCGGCTAGCCAATAGGCTCATAAAATCATCATCACCCAAACAAAACAGTAAACATAGTAAACATGTACCTATTTGTCGGGCAAACAAATTTTATTCTCTGCTCTAGCCTCCTTGCTATGACCTGTTCAATGTAAGTATATGTATATGCAAGTAAATGCGGCCAATATTCAGTAGTATTCAATATTTGGTGTAATTAGGCTTAATGGTTCAAAATTATCAAACAAACAAACAAACAACACAAACATCAATCAATTAGTGGATTAACGTTTCAAATTCATAAGTTTGATATATATACAAAAAATCATATTTTTGATGCCAATTCACAACAATGTGTCCTAGCTATATAAGTTTTGGTTCTCACACCAGTCTAATGGAAATATATAGATATCACACCTTCGAAACACGAAAATAAATATTGGTGATGGCGCGCCATCATCAGAATCATGTCCGGGCAACTAGAATGTGACTCTATATCTATCTAATATATTAAAACTTCGAATATATGTTCACGACGCGTATATGCAAAACCTTTATATACTAGATTGTCCAAATTCAAAATAAATAAATATTCAAATACGTATAAAATGGTTTAAATTTTCAAAACAAAATTGTTTTCATTCGAAAAATATACTCTTCACACTCGTTCTAGGATACTACTGATCCTATCTCTAACGAGTCATTCTAATTGGATATTACTAATCCAATATCTGATGAATTCTTTCGTATGGTTCTAATGTGTCTTGTTCTCGAGCTCTGTAAACCAAAGCTCTGATACCAAACTGACACGACCCGAACTTCCCCGTGAAGGAAAGCGCGGATAGTGTTGAGTACAAGACAAATCAGAACGCAGACGGAAGAACATTTCATTGCTATTACAACAATTCCATCAGATACAAGAATATACAGAGTATAAATGAATAAATTACGTTCGATAAATATCAGAGATTACAATAAATTACATAGCAGCGGAAAATAATACAAAGCACAACTGAAGGTGATATACGGATACAGAGCTTTCCGGATATCATTCCAGCTGTAAACCAGGATCCTGTGAATATAAATCTGCAAAACCAAAACTACTAGCTGCCCGTGTGGAAAATAGGGGCACCCAGAGTTTAGGTTAAAACAATAAACTCCAGGTCAGTCATGTGACTGGTGTGAGAACTAAAACAGTTATTTAAACTTTACTTTAAAAGAGAGTAATTCAAGGGACCACGCCGTATAACACGGAACGGGTTTTCTCCCAAGAATACCAGTGCATATAAACAAACAACGCAATGCTTTTTCGAAAAATGAAGCTATTATAAGACCCAGGTCCCATCACACAATGCAACGCAAGCCAGAGGATAGGGTTTTCCCTTATAATAGCCAAACATGCTTGGTACGTTTAAAACAAATCATTTGATACTATAATAAGTGTATAGTGTCAAAACAATTCAAATCATAAATATCAATCATAGGCGGCATGGGTACCATCTATCATGTCGCCATACTAGTTCTACAATTAAAACCGCAATACACGTATTGGAAATTGGATTTCCGTCTTGAGTCGAGGCAAGGGGCAAGCTCCTCTCCGCTTCGAGACACTCTAGCAAATGCTCAGGACTACACACTCTGGGCAGCCACTTGGATCGGTTGGGCCGGTCCTCACTTACGTTAGAGGATTGGCAATTCCTGAACACACGTTTCCCGGTCCTTACAGACCTATAATCGAGGCGCCTCATTCCAACAACCACAAAGGTGAAAAGTATATAAATGTCAGGGCTGGTAAGTCACTGATACCACCAAAGCTAGAAAGAAACGTCGTGTTCTCCCAACGGCCTGTATCCCCTTTTTAACTCATACCGAGGTGTAAGGCTCGCGAATTCACGTTATACACAAAGCTGCCACGTAGGCGTGCTTTGATCATCAACCACAAGACTTTGCTTTTCAATAGAAGCCTTGATCATTGCATCTTAGCATGCCACACAGGCAATTCATGCCATGCTATTCAATATATAAAAATCGAATTTTTACTATGCTATTCAATATATAAAAATCCCATTTCAAAAAAAAATATAGATTTCGCCTTTATAAAATTAAAGATTTCATCTTTTCAAAAATAACAATTTCGCCTTTATAAAAATAAAGATTTCATCTTTTCAAAAATAACAATTTAAAAATCACATTTTTATTTTTCTACACATATAAAAATGGTATTTCTAATATTCCTATCATGTAAAAATTATATTTTTACTTCTCTACATAAACAAAATCATATTTTTACATCTCCTATATAGTAAAGACTATATTTTTAATACTTTAAAAATATAAAAATCATATTTTTAATCCTTTAAAAATATAAAAATCAGAACTTTATTCAATTAAAAATCTAATCTTTTCCTTTCAATATAAAAATGTAAACTTTTCTTATATAAAATTATGAACTTTTCTATTATCTTCTTCATTAGAAAAATGTGAGCTTTTCAAATATAAAGACCCAACATTTATAGCGAATTCATATTTATAAAAATCATATTAATTCAGTTTTAAAAATCATGGCAATTCGGTTATAAAATAAAACGAAGAAGAAGAAGAAAGGAAAAGGGGGACTTACAGTAAATCGATTGGAGGAAGGAGCATCGATAGGGGAGATGGAACCTGAACGGAGGCGGCGGCTAGGGTTTGCGAGATTCGAGGGGGGGCTGCTTCCTCGCGCGGCGGCGCGATTAGAGGGGGGGGGGGTCTTCTCGCGATTTCTAAAACGAGGGGGGGGGGTCTTCTCATCGATCGACTTCGAGGAGGGGGGTTTCGAGAGGAGGTCGGCGGTCATGGGGGGTCTGGCAATGGCGAAGGGGGGGCAGCGCGGTGGTGGGCGCAATTACGTTTTTTTTTTTTTCTGAAATAGTTTTGAACGTGGGGGGGCCTGGGTAGTTAAGGAGAGGGGAGTGTATTATTTTTTTTTAATTATTTAATTATTTTATTTTGCAAAAAGTTGACTTTTACATACGACCTCGAAATCGAACCCACCGCCTGTCGTCCATAGCGTTTTACCCCCATTCCGAACACAATGGGATATGTATCGTAGGCTGATTCGACTGTTTCAATCAGTTTCCGTTGAATTTACATTTAAATCGCTATATTGAAATTTAAACGTACATTTCAAATTACCGGGGTCACATACTAACTTGAAAAATTCCAGAAAAATATTTTCTAGCTTCATATTGACGATACGGTCCTAACAAAACTAGTTTCGTTGAATTCTGAGGCCGTTTGAAAAATGGCCAATTTCTAGTCGATTAAAATCAACTTAAACTGGTCAAACGCGTTTTCCTTTGCCACGCTCACATATTGATTCGAAAAATTATGAAATTTGGAATCTAGCAATAACTTGACATCACGGATCCAACAAAAGTGGTTTCGTCGAAATCTGAGGTCGTTTGCAAAATGTCTATTTTTAAGGGCCTGAATTCCATAGCGACTATTCAGAATTTTCAACTGGACATATCTTTTCATTCCCACTATGAAATTTTGATTTTTCGGATTCGTTGGAAAGATATCATCAATTAGATCCTAATGTTTTTGGTTTCACTAAAATCCGGATTGTTTTGCACCCGGTACGTTCAATTGAAGTTTGAAATCGAATTATCGAACTACCGCGCCATTTTCTATTCTATTATTATTTTTATATATAAATATTTATTTTCTAACGACGACGCGTATAATATATTCGTTCTAATTATATTCAAAAATAAATTTCTCGTCGATATTATTTAAAATAATCTATTTTAAATATTCAAAATTCGCTAAAATTGCCAAAATAAAAAATTTAAACTGGTTCAGAATTTCCGGGTTATTACACTGCAATTGAATTAAATATAGATTTGAAACTAATCGAATCTATAATCAATTCAATTATTTAAAATAAAACAGAGTGCTGAAAATAAATTTGCAGAACGGAAATAAACTAACTGAAATGTTAAATTAGGATTACCGTTGAATCTAATCAGACAGTCAATCACTAATGAGAAGAGTAATTACAATAGCAATTGTGTTTTAGCAAGTCTAATCGATTAGACAACACAAATTGCCATGAAATAAAAAAATGCAGAAAAATAAAAGAGAACTTCATTAATGGGGAATACGATACATGAAAAAATAAATCCTATTTACAATGGATACAAGGTGTATTTATAAGAATGTAGCCCCCTTTCTATGAAAATAATGAGGCCAAGAATGATAAAATTCTTTCCAAAGATAAAGGAATATTCCTTTCATAGTGCTTGATTTGAAAAAATTGTAATCAATGTATTCCTTACTATGTATGGCATAGTCAGCGGAAAGATAAGCATATGTTTAATTGGAGATTTGTAATCAAAGCCTTCCCTTTCTGTTTGCATGGAAATAAAATGTGATTGATTAGATTTGAATTTTTGGAGAGGATTGCGCCAAATTAAATGTGAGCTACAACTTCTTTTGCAATTGAGATAGCATTAATATGCAGAAGTAGCTTTTTCTTTGAAATTGGCCTTTAATTGAAATGAATGAGACATTTATTGATAACCTGTGAAAATACACCAAAAATACCAAAAACAATATTTATTTATTTACAAAAGATAAAACATAAGAGCATAAAATAAACACATTTCTATGTTAATTAATATATATATATATAAACAAACATGATATTTGGTGATAGTACGAAAGCAAACAACAATCCACAAGGACCAACTTGCTGAACATGGAAAGGGAAGAAATGCTTTGGTCTAGGTTATTTTTTTAAACATTCTAATCGATAATTCTTCCAAGTAATCCAATCAATTCTCAAGCACAAATCTCACAAATCAATTTAACCTGTTTCGAGATTATATGAATTATTAATTTATTAGAATCAAAAGTAAAGTGTAATCCATAAATTAAAGTATATCTTCCTTACAATTGTTGCGAGTTTATCAACATCGCTAAATCGTTGCTCAAAATAGAAGCCACTACGTGAAACTCAACACAACAACAATTCACATCTTAAATCCCCTACTTTGACTTGATACGTTTGTAGCCACCAACACTATCGCCTTGCTAAGAGCCGACGAATGCCTTGCTATTAAGTTGCATCAACACCCACGAGGCAATCCCAATTGCCTCCAGTTCAATGTGTAAATCGAACCATCCACAACACTGATGCATCGATGTGGCCAACGATCTATTCACATTCGTGTGATATTTTTACATATGATTCATGAGTTTTCCTTCTTTGGAATTAAGCTCAGATTAGGGTTATGGAAGAGGGAATGCGAAATTTTAGCCAAAAGGAAAAGTGCGGCCAAGTAAACTGGAGTATGGGAAGTCGATATTTTTATTTGGGGGAAAATATGATGCATATTTGATATAGTGCAAACTCGAATCAAAGGAACTGATCCGAATTATTGAAAATGGAGGGTTAGATTTAAGTTGTTTGAGGTGGTGTGGATCGCCAAATTTAATTTGATATAGCTATGGGCACTATCAAATTTAATACGGCTAAAGCCGTATCAAATCTATGCATCCTGGGGTGCCAAATTTGTTGTTTTGGTGTAGTGTGTCCTTGCTTCTTTGGGCACTCCCTAGTACAGTGTCCGATTCACCACAGTTGAAGCCAGGATTCTTCCTTTTTCTGCAGTCTTTGAACAAACGACCCACGTTCCCGCAACCATGACATTTCTTTTTGCCTTGAGCTTTTTCGTTCTTTCCACCCTCTTGTTGTTATTATTTCTTGCGCCACACTTTCTTGTTTTGTGTTTCCTCAACCTTAGCCTCTTTCTTTTCACATTTGTCTTCTTCATGCATCAATGTCATATCAACAAGTTTCTCAAAAGTTTCTCCCATCAGAATATGAGACATAGCCAACCTATGGAGGGGTTCATTCATTCCTCTGGAAAACCTCAAAACTTTCTTATGCGGGGTATTTACTAGCTCCAAACCAAACCTCACCAATTGCTTAAACTTACTAACATACTTTTTGACAGACATAGCCCCTTACATAAGTGGCAAAAACCTTTCCATTTGCATACTTTGCTCAGCTTGAGAAAGAAACTTCATTTCGAATCTTTATCGGAAATCATCCCAAGCCTCAACTGGACGTTATGCCTGCATCATTTGCCACTAGAATGAAGCCTCATATTTCAGCTACCAAACGACCAACTGAATCTTCCTACGATCGTCAACCTCAAAAACCCCAAATAAATCCTCCGTCTCCTTAAGCCAATTCCTTGCTTCTACAAAAGTCTCTATTCCTCGGAATGGCTTTCCTCCCATGGCATAGAAATCCTTGCATATCTTGGAGAAATTATCCGCTCGTTGAGGAGGAGGAGGAACGACAGCTTCAGCTGGGGAGGGGTGTTTGCTTGGCCTTCGGCAGGAGTCGTTGCCTCAAGATACCTATGGAACCAAGCTGGTATCTGTACGCCCTCGAGAATATTATGTTCCCTGTACATGTTGAAACGAAAAGGAAGAAGGATTCAAATAGAGAACCGAGAGATAAATTATATGGCTGTGGAGAATATGTTTTTCAAAATAGAGTTTTCTTTTGAAAATGCTTTCTTTTAAAAACTTTTGAAAACAATTTTCAAAATCTTCAATCTGATCTGGTAACCTTCAGCTCTGATACCAAATGTGACTCCCCGCGTCCGTTAGTGTCACCCTTTATCAGAATGCATTAAGTTTCGTGAAGCATTATAGATAAACAAATACAGAAACATTACAAGACGAATATAAAATAACAGCAAAATTAAAACTTTATTAAGTAGAAAAGCTTCATGGTACAAACCCAATTACATAATAAGTCAGAAATACTAAAAACTCAAGTGGTATATCTAGGCATCTCCAAGCATAGTGGAAGAAGAATCCTGGTCAAGCTTGAATATTCCCACCCTAAGAACCTGGGGGGAAACGGAAGAAAGAGAAGAGGAAACAAAATGGGTCATACATAAAGTTTAGCAAGTCCAGTTAAATTTAGCATATAAATAAGCTGTAAAAGCATCATGACAGGCATATAAACTAGAGAGTGAGATAACAGTGTCATAAGGAAGGTATAACAAGGTAAACAGGATAAACAGACAAGAATTTATTGCGCTTCTCTAATACTTTTCTCTGTACTAATACTAGTATAATAGAAACAAGATGATCCCAACAAAAATATAATGGTAGGTTTAGGTGTACTCTAGTAGCAGGTTTTACCCCAAACAGAATTAACCGGTACCTAAAAAGAAATAACGGGTGTTAACCCAAACTGAAATACAAGTACCCTATAGAAACAGATAGGACTAGATGTACCCTAATTTCTACCCCTAATCGATCAGCTCCCTATCCCGTAAATACCTCGTGTCGGCCCCACAGTAGGGTGTATTACTTCTTAAACTGGCAACCTACAGAAGGACACATACCTATTTACTGGTGCTAAAGTGGCTTATTTTCCCAGAGCAAACCGTATTCATGCATGCACATGAGTCCGTTGGAACACGCCAGTACACACCTCCAACCAGATGAACCTCTTACAATCAGCTTAGTAAGCGTGCCCTGACCGCTACCTAGTGCATGGTCCCTCTTTAATACCAGAAAGGGTTACTAACCAATATGGGTCCCACACAATAAATGACACAAGCCAACCCTAATAGACCTTGTGTCCCAGGTTCCACACAATAGATGACACAAGCCAACCCTTACAGACCTTGTATCCCCCAGATAACTAGAGTAACAACCCGCATATTACATATCGAAAGATCATCAAACATTTTTATTTTATTCCCCGAGGGTTGGATCGTTATCTTCTTTTAGTATGTTGTTTAGGGGGATGTGAGACATGTCCATAATTTTGACCGATTTTGTTTTTGTTACCATTTTTCCCCTGTCAGTCTTGTACAGGGCATAACTTTTGATTCATGTCGAATCGGAGGGTGAGACCTGTGCCATTGGAAAGGAAATGAAGACTGTCTTTCCGTAGAGTGGTTACATTAAAGATTTGGCTCAACAGTTTGGGAGGAATCGCTGTTTTAAGGTTTTTCAGCTGGTTGTTTAGGTTTGGTGAGCCACAATGGGCTGATTTGGGAAGGCCCTTAGTGGGCTAGTGGAAGGGTATAAATAGGGGGTGGGAGGTATGAGAAATGGTTTAATTTCTCTATTCTCTCATGAGGTGGCCTATGTTCCTCCTTCCTCTAACACTTTTCCACCATTAAAAATCCAAATCAAAGGAGAGAAATCATATATCTACACCATAGGAGACTAGATCTACATCAATTGAAGCAAGGATTCATCGGATCAAGGAGTTTGGTGCGAAGTTCTTGTTGTCTGGATTCATATTTTATTGATTATAACTTGTTTTGGAGAATCGTTGAGTAATTTGCATCTCTCACATGGATTCAATGAAGTATATGAATGATTGATCATGTTTTTCATCATATTCAAGTGTTTTACCATAAATCTATACCATTATAAGTCCATTTTCATATGAAATACCTTATGATCCATTTAGCAAGTTTTAAATCGGTAATTCTTATGCCATTTCATATGATTATGTCTATTGGATCCATCGTTTTGATCATATGTCCATTTTAATGGTTGTAGTGAAGTTTACATCATTTTCGTGATAATCATCATATTCATATTATTAGCAATCTTATGACATGTTTATGGTTGTATTTGGTGAATTGGTTCAGCATGTTCTGTCGATTTGGTCGATTAGAGGAGTTTTAGTAGAGATTAGGCTTGAATTGGAGATTGCAGGTTTTGGGTCGGACGTGGTGGGTCGGTCGAGCGAGCCAAGGGAAATGAGGGTCGGTTTAAAATTATGTCTTTTAAAACAAGTCGGGTCGGGTCGGTCGTTCCTAATTGAGTCGGTCGTACTTAGGTACTGGGTTGGTTGAGCTGGGTACGGGCCGAGCAGTTTGGTGTGGTCATGGCTTGGGTCGACCACCCTTTGGGTCGAGTACACATTGGGTTGGTCGAGCAGCTATTGGGTTGAACAAAGCAGGGTCAGTCGCACCATGTTGGATCGAGCAGTAGAGTCGGTCGCACAATGTTGGGTTGAGAAAAGGAGGGTCGGTCGCACAATGTTGGGTCGAGAAAAGGATGGTCGATCACACTAGAGATGAGAAGGCCGAGAGATTATCGTTGTATATGTTCTGGCAGGCTCAAATCAAGGGTACGATAGGGGCACCTAAAAGACCAGTTGTATGTCGAGTACCCGGGGTATCGTTGAAAGGCCTAGTTGTCAAGGTTGGTCATACATATGTATCGTTGAAAGGCATATGGAGTTTATGCTAGAACAGGGGTTACCATTAGCCCTTGACATATGGCAAGGTTGGTTGTCATACGATTAATGATGGTTTCAAAGCATGATTGGCGATGATAGCCAGAGTTAGTCGTGGATGATTGGTTGTTCTATTTATACCGTCTCATGTAGGTCATCCAACGTCGAAGGAGATGTTCCTTGAGTGCTTGTCTGATATTGGTTTAGGACTCTGGGCTTGTTATTGAGGGATGTTGAATCTGATTAGGATGGTTTACATGATATATATATATATAATCTGGATGTCATGATTGCTTACCATGATTGAATGGGTGTTCTGGTTTCCATGGATGAATGGTTGACTAGTTTATTGTAAAGGTTATCACTGTCTGATGTGGGGAAGATAAGGTTGATTTCTTCTCTGGTGTTGTTGGTAGATTAGTATGTTTATCTATCCATGCTTTTGTTGAAGTTTGTTAGTTGTTTTATCCCTCACTAAGACTGTTGTCTGACTCAAGGTTTTATGTTTCCTATTATTACCTTGGGCTGTTCATCTGGTTGTGGATGGGCAGACTAAGTAGCAGGTGACAGGTGATTACTGAGGATGATGCTGCTGTGCGAAGGTGAGCAGGAGGCTGGTGTACTACTTTCACTACTATTTAGTATTTCTGTTTCCACTGTTTGAGTTACTCTATGAGTGTTGTAGTGAGGCCTTATGTACATACTTGATATTTCCTATAAGGTTGGGATAATCTTTCAGGATATTGTGAAAGTTTAAAAAGTTTGCTATATGATGCTTCACTATTATTGCCTGTTGTATATGTTCTATTATATTTTATCCTTGCGCTGTGAGTTTTACGATAGGTTTCGATTGTGTTATCATTCCTTGATGATCATCTATAGATGCCTTGCACACCTTTCAGCGCACTATTTCTCTTGTATAGTGCAAGGGTTATGGGCGGTCATCACAATTGATATCACAGCTCTGGTTATTGATTTTAGCCGAAGTTCTAAGACGTAATCACGTATGAGAGACGTACTTGTAGATTTCATTTGGATGTATACTATATGACACTATACAGTATAGTAGCATTTGTACTTCTTTAGCAGTTTATCTTGTAGATGGCTAATCATTCTAATTTGCAGATTTAGAATGAGCCAACGTTATATGAGACATTCTGTTAGGGAAGAAGCTGTGCCTAGAGGGGGCAATGGCGAGGCACCTGATTACCCGACCATGTTTGAAGCTATGATAGATGCATGCCTACGAAGGGCCTCCGCTCCAGTGGCAGATGCGGTTAATGTTGGATTCCAAATGCCTAGAGCTGTGGAATTGGCAAAGCTATGCAAAGACTAACCATCATTGGGAGGGAAACAATTCAAGGGCACCGAACCGGTTGAAGAGGTTCAAAGGTGGTTGGATACTTGTGTTCGGATCTTCAAGGACTTGGGCACTGATGATGCAACAAAGAGTAAGCTTGCATCAAGGCAGTTAGAGGGCAGAGCAATGAGGTGGTGGAACTATGTTACACTTGAGACCCTTGAAAAGGACATTTCATGGGAGCAGTTCCAAGCTGAGTTTGAAGCAAAGTTTACCTCCACCGTGCAAAAGTCAATTCTATTCAAGAGATTCATGGAGCTTAAGAAGAATGGTTGACCAATTCTTGACTATATTTCCGACTTCGAGGCTTTGTCGAAGTATGCTCGTTCATATGTGGATACTCCTTATCAGAAGAATGAGAAGTTTTTCTTGGGATTGGATGAATATCTTTAGAATCGGCTTGTGGATCACCTCGATGATAGTTTTGAGAAAATTGTCGAGAAGGCTTTAAGGCATGAAAGTATGCTTCCAAAGAAGATATCTATTGTTGCACCTAAGGAAGAACAGAAGCCACAGCAGGGTGGTAATAATAAGAAGAGGAAGCAGCAACAGCAGAAGGGAAAGGATGGCCAAAAGAAGCCTGGGAGTGAGATAGTTTGCTTGAACTGCCAATAGAAAGGCCATTTTGCTAATAAGTGCAATAATTCCAAAGCTAAGAAGAAGTGCTTCAAGTGTGGGAAGTCTGGGCATGAGAAGAAACACTGTCCAGAATCAGCTAAGGGCAAGAAGGTTGTGAAGACATATTCTTTGAAACCCGTGTCAACTTCTTTAAGAGCTCCTACTGCATAGGAGGAGGAAAAGGGTGTCATAGCCTATATTCCTGGCAAAGGTAATGCAGTTGCAGATGCGTTGAGTCGAAGACATGCAAGTTTAGGGGCGATGTTTTCGGAATGGAAGAGCCTCGAGTATTTGGTAAGGTTTGATTTCAGGCCACGATGTAAGTTGGAACCTGAAATATTGGCAAGCTTATCGATAAGACCTACACTTATCGGAAGGATTGGCGAGAGCCAAAAGAGAGATGCAAAGCTTGTTGAGTTTATCCAGAAATTGGAACCAAAAGATAATGGGTTCAAAGTCGATTGAGAAGGTTGGCTTGGAAAGATAGGGCGATAAGTTGTTCCTCATATTGATGGATTGAGAGGTGAGGTTCTGAGAGAATGTCATCACTCAAAGTTGACGATTCATCCCGGTGGTAATAAGATGTATCAGGACACGAAGCGAGTTTATTTTTGGGAAGGGATGAAGCGAGATATTGGAAAATTCACTTCCAAGTTTTTGTGAACTGTCAGTTGGTGAAAGCTGAACAAAAGAAGCCAAGTGTTTGCTTCAAAAATTGGAAGTTCCTATGAGGAAGCAGGAGCAAGTATCAATGGATTTTATCGATGGACTACCTAGAACCAGGACAGGGAATGAAGGGATTTGGGTCATTATGGATCGCTTGACCAAAAGTGTGAGATTCATTCCTATCAAGTCGACTAGGGCGGCGTCGAAACTGGCTGAACTTTATGTGAAATGGATAGTTTGATTCAATAGTGTCCCAAAGAGTATAGTGCGTGACCAAGATCCATTATTCATGAGTGGACTTTGGAAGAGTCTACAAGAAGCTTTGGGACCCGAGTTGTGTTTAAGTACGTCTTATCATCCCCAAACTGATGGTCATACTGAGAGGGTCAATCGAGTTTTGGAAGATCTCCTAAGGGCTTGTGTGTTAGATTTGGGGGGATCATGGGAAGACCATCTACATCTAATTGAGTTTGCATATAATAATAGCTACCAGTCGAGCATTGGGATGGCACCATACGAGGCGTTATATGGGAGACCGTACAATTCTCTAGCATGCTGGTTGGAAGCTGGAGATAAGTTGGTACTTGGGACAGAGATGATTAGAGAGACATAGGATTGTATCGAGATCGTTCGGCAATGAATGAAGGCGGCCCAAGATCGTCAGAAGAGTTATGCCATTAAGCGTTAAAAGGTTTTGGAATTTGACGTTGGCGATATGGTTTTCATGAAGATTTCACCATTGAAGCATGTGGTTTGATTCGAAAATAAAGGGAAATTAACTCCAAGGTTTGTTGGACCATTTTCGATACTCGAGCGAATCGGAAAGCTCACATATAGATTGGAGTTTCCCAAGAAGATGTCGGGTGTGCATAATGTTTTCCATGTGACGTTTCTACGGAAATTCGTGCACGATTCGAATTTATTCGTATCTCTAGAGCAGTATGAAGACTTGGAAGTAGAAACTGCAGCTGTAAAACCTCGTAAGCCGCTTCGTGTTATGGGGAAAGACACGAAACAACTTAAGAGGAAAACAGTGAAGCTAGTCAAGGTACAATGGAGCGAAGATGGCGACGATTGTACATAGGAGACCGAAGAGAGCATGAGAGCGACTCATCCAGAACTCTTCGTTGGTAGGACCCTTTGATATCGTATCATCGTTATATCGTTGTATCTTGTTGTTGTTTGATAGAATTTCACGTGCTAGGATAAGGCTATGGTTGGATGGCTTAATGGCTGCTAGTTTGGGTGATAAAACTAGCTTCTCATGGATGATAGACATGCGGAATTGTTGTGGTTTCTTATGTTTGCTTGGAATATAAAGGGCGAAATTATTAAGGGGGGAGAATGTAATAGCCTGCATTTTACATATCGAAAGATCGTAAAATATTTTTGTTTTATTCCCTAAGGGTTGGATCATTCTCATTTTTTAGTATGTTGTTTAGGTGGATGTGAGACATGTCCATAATTTTTACCGATTTTGTTTGTGACCATTTTGCTCATGTCAGTCTTGTACAGGGCATAACTTTTGACTCAGATTGAATAAGAGGGTGAGACCTGTGCCATTGGAAAGAAAATGATGATTGCCTTTCCGTAGAGTGGTTAATATTTGGCTTAGAGGTTCGGGAGGAATCGTTATTTTAAGGTTTTTCAGTTGGTTGTTCAGGTTTGGTGAGTCACAATGGGCTTATTTGGGAAGGCCCGTTAGCGGGCAAGTGGAAGGGTATAGATGGGGGTAGGAGGTATGAGAAATGGTTTAGTTTCTCTATTCTCTCATTAGGTGGCCTATGTTCCTCCTTCTTCTAACACCTTTCCACCATTAAAAATCCAAATCAGAGGAGAGAAATCATAGATCTACACCATAGGAGGCTAGATCTACATCAATTGAAGCAAGGATTCATCGGATCAAGGAGTTTAGTGCGAAGTACTTGCTGTCCGGATTCATATTTCATTGATTATGGCTTGTTTGGAGAATCGGTGAGTGATTTGCATCTCTCACATGGATTCAATGAAGTATATGAATGTTTGATCATGTTTTTCATCATATTCAAGTGTTTTACCATAATTCTATACCGTTATAAGTCCATTTTCATATTGTAACACCCTGAATTTCTAACGACACTAAAAGAGGATAAATTAAATAATAATTAATTTAATATTCTGAACTAAGGAAAATGGACTGTGACATTGTGTCCATCTTGAAATTCTGGCAAGATAGACATTTGGTTTGCGTAAAACGGACACCATATGAAGAAGTTATGAGAGTTTTAACTCTGCATATGCGCAGAAGAATTATATATATATACGCATGAGTCAAAATCGTATCCAAAACAGTTTGAATTTGAAAAATAAAAAGTGGCAGCATATTTCCCGCTCTAGGGGGTTGACCACCCTAGAGGGGTGTCGACACCAGGGTCGACCCACCCACAGGGGTGTCGACACCCCTAGGGCTGACATGGCAGTCGATTTCAGAGGGTCTAGCAGTTATATATACGTGATCATTTCTCTTATTTTCTTCATTGAAATTTCATGGTGGCCAAACTTTACAGGTATCTGAACTGATCTAGATCCATTATCTTCTTCAACTAAAGCAAATCAATTGGAGATTCAAGATCTAATCTTTTCTAGTTCTATTTTCTAATCCTAACACTGTGAGTTCCTGGTTACTTTTAGATTTGAATATTTAAAAGTGAATATGACACGACTATGACTTGGATTTGTTCATATGCCAAAATTATATGAGATCCATTGTAAATCATGAACATATGACATTCTGAATTGGTTAGCATTTGGATCTAAATATCTACCTTGTTGGACCTATTGTAACCCTTGTGGCATTCTATGATTTGTGCTAGATCTATTTTAACTATTGATCCAAAATCTCTATCTTGTTAGATCTATTGTAACTTCTATCACATACCATGATGTGAATCTTAAACCTTAATTGTGTAGATATACTTTTCTACTATTGGATCTAAATTGTGTGGACATCAGATCTAGATTATTATCTTGTGCCTATTATGTTAGATCTGAATAGTTGGACATCTAAATGATTAATTTGGATCTTATTATGCTCATTATGACATCATAGTTATGTTTGAACTAGTAGTTGCCCTAAGTTCATCAGTTTTATGTTCATATGTCCACCTTATCAACATGCTAGTTTATGTTTATGCCAAGTTATGTTAAAACAACCACTTTGGTTATATTCCTATTATTTTCCGTAGTTATCGTTTATGACTAGGCTATTTTCTAGCCTAGGCATGCCGCCAATTTGGTGAGTGCGCTAGTTAAGGAATGGGGGAAAAAGGTTAATATTTGCATAGTTTGAATATAAACATCATTGGACATATAATTCAAATTTGTGGAAGTGGGGACATAATCACCTATAAAGACATAGGTAAGAATTGGATAAGAATGGAATGCCTAGTAATTACAATTAATTGTAATTGCACTTATGACATGAGGTTAGGTTGCCTTAGTGGTGGAAGTCTGCCCGGACCCGACCGACATATCCAGCAGCCACTAATGTTGAACCTAATGTGAGAGGTCTAAGTGTGCAAATATGAGTTAGGCTATGACACGAGGTTAGGCCCAACTTGTGGAATAAGACTGCCCGGACCCGACTGACATATCCAGTATCCACAAGTTGTAGGCCTAATGTGGGAGGTCTAGCTCGTTATAAATCGTAAATGGATATGGTAATAAATTGGACTACTTAGCCAAATCTAATCCATAGGGACTATATGATTGTGAACTAACGTTAGGGTTAAGTAAGATTGATTGGATAGTGGATGGGTTAAGCAAATCTGTAGTTGGTGGGTAATATTTACATATAGGCCCGCAAACTTAACCGGATAAGGTTATGTAATTAAAGACACCTAGTGGTATACATAACCAGAGGAAATAATAAAGTTATGTAATTAAAGACACCTTTTAGGGTAAGCATAACTTGTAGAAATAATAAGGTTATGTAATTAAAGACACCTAGTGGTATACATAGCCAAAGAAAACCTAGTGAGGGATACAAGACAAAAGGGAGAGCTTGTATCATATTGTGTGGGACCCGTTTCATCCAGTAACCCGGAGTAAGTATCAAAACTTGTACTCCGTACTAGGTCGGAAAAGGGGCACGCTTACTTGACTGATTGTAAGAGATCCAAACATAGAGGACGGTGTGGGCGGCGCCAACCAACCAGGCCATGTGCGTGCGTGAGCCGGGCAGAGGTGGATAAGACGACCGTGACACTTGTAGATATGGGGTTGTGCATATCAGCGAGGTGTTGCCACTTTAGGATGTGATACATCCTACTGTGGGGTCGGCATAGAGTATCTACGGAGTAGGGAGCCGATCGATTAGGGTAGTAGTTAGGGTACATTTGGACGTATACCTAAGTATACCACCTTATAACGGAAGGGATCATCTCATTCTGGTTATAATAGTAATCGTGCAGAGTACTCATTAGGGAAGCGTATACACCTGATCCTGTCTGCTTTGTCACACCTGCCATTTATGTAGTGATCTCTCTTATCCACTATATATGCCTGTCATGCTACTTTTATTTATTTACTTGCTAAAAGTAACTAGACTCGCCAGGCTTTATGTCTGACCCTTTTGTTTCCTCTTCTTTCTTCCGTCCCCCCCCCCCCCCCACCACCAAGGTTTTCAGGGAGAAAACACTCAGGCTTACTCAGGGCTCAGATATCATCTTGTTAGAGCTGCTTTCGAAGAATGGCTCAAATTCTTATCTCGACTATGGCTTTGTCTCTTTTATTTGGGGAATTATGCTTTCTTTTAAGTATTTATGTATTCTGATGGTAAAAGACAGAAGTTATATTGTTGTAAAGGTATTTAGGATCACGATGCATGATTTGTGTTTGAAATAAAAATTTGAATTTCCATTGCTATCTTAATTATATCTATCTTGTAATATTTTGTGTCTGTTTACCTATAACGCTTCACGAAACTTAATGCATTCTCTTTGTGAGTGACATTAATGGACGTGGGGTGTCACACATATGAAATACCTTATGATCCATTTAGCAAGTTTTAAACTAGTAATTATTATGAAATTTCATATGATTTTGTCTATTGGATCCATCATTTTGATTATATGTCCATTTTAATGGCTGTAATGAAATTTACATCATTTTCGTGATAATCATCATATTCATGTTGTTAGAAATCTTATGACATGTTTATGGTTGTATTTGGTGGATTGGTTCAACTTGTTTTGTTTATTTGGTCGATTAGAGGAGTTTTGGTCGAGATTGGGCTCGAATTGGAGATTGTAGATCTTGGGTCAGATGTGGTGGGTCGGTCAAGCGAGCCAAGGGAAGTGAGGGTCAGTTTGAAAGTATGTCTTGGAAAACAAGTCAGGTTGGTTCAGTCATTCCTAACTGAGTCGGTCTTACTCAGGTACTGGGTCGGTAGAGCAGGGTACGGGCCGAGCAGTTTGGTGTTGTCATGGCTTGGGTTGAGCACCCTTTGGGCCGAGTACACATTGGGTCGGTCGAATAAAAATTGGGCTGAGCAAAGCAGGGTCGGTCGCACCATGTTGGGTCGAGCAGCAGGGTCGGTCGCACAATGTTGGGTTAATAAAACGAGGGTCGGTCGCACTATGTTGGGTCGGTCGGTCGAGCAAGACAGGGTCGGTCAGGCCAGGGGTCGGTCGCATGGGATCAATTTTTAAAAAAATTATTTTCCGGGGGAAACCCCCCGAACCCTAGCCATAGCGCAGTGATGTAATTTGGCTCGGTGATGGTGTGAATTCGAAGTGAATTCAAGGAGGAAGGTTCGAAGTGTTGAAATGTGTTTGTTGATCAGTATAGAACAGCGAATGAGGTGACAACTCAAAGGTCGTTAGTTGGTGGATAATGGTTGCTTGAGAAGGTTGCTTGAGCTATGAAAAGTCGTTGGTTGGATGACTAGAGATGAGAAGGTCGATATTATCGTTGTCGTCAGTTTTGGCGGGCTCAAAGCATGTGTATGATAGGCGCACCTAAAAGACTGGTTGTAGTTCTAGTACCCTGGATATCGTTGAAAGGCCTAGTTGTCAACGTTGGACATACATACATATCGTCGAAAGGCATATGGAGTTTATGCTAGAACTGGGTTTACCATTAGCCTTTGACGTATGGCAAGGTTGGTTATCATATGATTAATGATGGTTTCAAAGCATGATTGCAATGATAGCTAGAGCCAGTCATGGATGATTGGTTGTTCTGTTTGTACTGTCTCATGTAGGTCATCCAACGCCAAAGGAGATGTTCCTTGAGTGCTTATCTCATATTGGTTTAGGCCTCTGGGGCTTATTCTTAAGAGGTGTTGAATCCGATTAGGATGGTTTAGATGATATATATATATAATTTGGATGTTATGAATGCTTACCATGATTGAATGGGTGTTCTGGTTTCCATAGATGAATGGTTGACTTGTTTATTGTAAAGGCTATCACTGTCCAATGTGGGGAAGATAAGTTCGAGTTCTTCTCTGGTGTTGTGGGTAGATTAGTATGTTTATCTATCCATGATCATATACTTTATTGTTGAAGTTTGTTAGTTGTTTTATCGCTCACTAAGACTGTTGTCTGACTCAAGGTTTTATGTTTCCTCTTATTACCTTTGGTTGTTCATCTGGTTGTGGATGGGCATACTAAGTAGCAGGTGATAGGTGATAAGTGAGGACGATGCTGCTGTGCGAAGGCGAGCAGAAGGCTGGTGTATTACTTCTACTACTATCTAGTATTTCTGTTTCCGCTGTTTGAGTTACTCTATGAGTGTTGTAGTGAAGCCTTATGTGCATGACATATATTTCCTATGAGGTTGGGATAATCTTTCAAGATATTGTGAAAGTTTGAAAAGTTTTCTATATGATGTTTCACTATTATTACCTGTTGTATATGTTCTATTATATTTTTATCCTTGCACTGTAAGTATTACAACAGGTTTCGATTGTGTTATCATACCTTGATGATCGTCCATAACTTCCTTTCACACCTTTCATCGCACTATTTCTCTTGTATAGTGCAGGGGTTATGGGTGGTCGTCACAACTAGGATTTGACAGGTTATGCCTAACAGTTTTAACAAATTCGCATAACCCCCTATAGATTTACGGGTTAAACTTTACAAGTTGACGGGTCCATATAACTCCAACAGATGTAACTGGTTAAGTTTTCTCGGTTAACAGGTTCGTATAACCCCCCACATAATTTAACAGGTTTACTTAACCCCGCAGATTTAACATGTTTACTTAACCCTATAGATATCGGGTTTCCAGATTTACAGACTACTTAATTTATAATTAAGTACAATTTATCTATTTCTTAAGTTATCCCCTTCCTCTATTATTTATTATAACCTAAGTTATAATTACCACTTGTCCCTAGGACAAGCCTACATATTATCGTTCCTTTTTCCCATTCGGGTTTATTCATAATAGGTTATTATCATTCCCAGTTCATGTATGTTAATGGACCAGACCTCTCACATTAAGTTGACCATTTGTGAATTTTGGATATGTCGGGCTGTTCTGGGCAGACTTCTACCACAAGTCAAACTTAACCTTGTGTCTTAGCACTGTTACGTGTACATTTACGCACTCGACCCCTCACATCAGATTAAACACTTGTGGACGCTGGATTTGTCAGGAGGTTCCAGGAAGACTTCTACTACAATGTAATCTAACCTCGTGTCTAAGTGCGGTTACAGTTTCCAACTTTTGTAAATCTAGGCATATTCATTCTTAAACAATTATCCATGCTCAACGTAGGTTTTTCAATTGCAGTATTCAATTGCAACAGATTAATCGGGCTTCATAGATTCTTTACAGTTCCATTAACATGTTTCGCTTCATCTTAAATTAAGCCTACAGATTTATATGTCCTAAACCACAAGTCATAATTTGCACAGAAATCATGCCCCAATTTTTTAGTCCAATTTCACAATATAGTTTATGCCCCCAATTTCCAATCGTGATTCAAAGTACAAGTTATGCCTATAAATTACCATTTCCAATCATTCCCAATTCAACCCAATTTCATTTGTACGCATATTTCTACGATACCGGCCTAGGCTCGAAGGTAGCTTGGATATAAAAATAAAAATGGGAATGAGAGAGGGAGAGAATAACATAATAGGCATAAAAACAAAAGTAACAAAAATGGGCATATGATGCAGAAATAGGCATATAAGAACAGATTTGATGAACAGAAACATGCATATAAGAACATATCTGATGAACATGTAATAACAGGACTAATTAGGCATAGGTTCAGATCCAGATTTATAAACATATCAGGATTAATTATCAAATGTTTATATCTAAAAATAACATGAACCACATGGATTGGATCTAAAGAACAGAGAACAATAGGCTAAAGCTGAAGAAGAAATTCTTGTATGCGTATAAGCCGTTGTTGAAGCAAAAATAGGCTAACTTAATCCAAGCAGGGGTTGCATCTTATTCTCCATTGGTTTTAATGTGTAAAACCAATAGAAATGGCATCTTACTTATAGCCTAATGTCAATGAGTTTGATCAATAAACGAGTCCATGTTCAAAAATTGAATTCTTCCCAGATTTGTATAGGGGTCGACCCCCTTCCCCCCTTTGGGTATCAACCCCCGGGTCGACCCCAAACAACCTGGGTCGACCTGAGAATCTCGAGTCGACCCCCCAGAATGGGTCGGTTCCATGATTGGCCTTCCCGCTTTGCTGTTTTTTTTTTTTTGAGTATTTGATTTGCTTGTATATATATAACTCTTGTGCATATACAAACCTCTAGGCTTAATAACTTCTTCATATGATGCCCGTTTTACACAAACTTGTGGTCTATCTTAAGTAGGATTTCGAGACGAACGCAATAGCGTAGTCCGTTTTACTTAATTTCCAATATTTAATTAAGTATTATCAAGTTTATCATTTTAATGTTCTTTTAAAATTATGGGGTGTTAAACATTAAGTAACTCAAAATAAAACTAAAATTTGGGTTTTTATTACTAAAATCTGTTTACCAACTTTGTTATCCAAATCCATTTATTGGTTATTGTCATTGTGGCGTTTGCTTTTGATTCTAATCAATCTACTTAATCTGAGGATTAAGTAACCTTTTGGATTAAAATTACCTTGGCTTTTAAAATTTCTTTATGAATCTTCTCCATACGCTTAGATTTTTACTTAAAACTCACTGCAAAACTATTACGAATATTTAACTAAATCCTTTACAAATTCGGTTATTTCCTTAAATGGATTCCGTATAAGTAATAATCACTTTATTTATTATTAATAATAATCAGCTTTATCATTTACTAAAGTAAAAATGATTTATTAAATATTTAACTAAAAATAGGTTAGTTAATCACTCACTGAAATTATTAAACAATAACTACTTTTTTATGATTATTAATTTATAACAATTTTTAACCATCGTTAATTAAAAAGTGAATTATGTTTTAGAAATATTATTAAATTAAAACAAGTACTTGTTAAATGGTTTACATTAGGTTCATTGAAGACCAATTAATCTAATAACCGCTTCAAATTAAAGACATTTGACTTAGTCAACTAAAAATCGTCAATTAACTTGTTAACTGATTTCAGTTACTTCTTTCCATTAAATTAATATAATAATATTGCGTAACATTTTACTCAAAAATAATTATTACTAAAACATTAACCCATATGTTAAATTTTGACTTCTAAAACTTAAAATTACTATCCATAATATTATATAACTATTTCAAAAACATAATTATAAATATTGACTTATTTATAAACTTATTTTTGATAAAAATATAATTTTAAGCTTAGCTTCTGTTATAAAAATAAAATTATTATATTAAATACATCAATTTGCCTATCGATGAATTAATGTCTTAAAAACATGGGGTTTAGACCATTTGCTGCCAACCACTTAATCAGTACTATCGATTGATTAAGAACACAACAACGTTAAATTTCAATTCAGCATTCAACATCCAAACAGGTTTTAATGTTAGTGAGGTCCAACAGTTTATTTTTAAACAATATGAAATCCAATAGCATACAAAATATTTGAGGAATCCTGCTGGATCCCTCCAACCTGTTATCCCCTGCATCCAAATAGGTTCCCTCAAATAAAATCATCCACTCAATATGATAATTTATTTACCATTTTCCATATAGACATAAATAAACAGTTCAACTAATAATTTCAACAATCAACCAATCTAAGCATCCAACTATCATTTTTATACGTTTATATTATTATAAACGTGACCAACAAAGTAAGTTAGCTCAATCAATTACAATCGTTGAAAACAACGATTGACTTCAATCAAATTAAACAAACGTTTAATTCAATCAGTTCAGTCGATATATATAATATATATTCAGTAACCATTCAAAAATAAACAATTGTCGCACACAAACAATAAACCCAACTTATATAAAATATAAGCGGGACAAATTGAGTGAGTAAACTCACGTTGATTCCATTTATCACTAAGCGTTTCAGTTTTCAATTAAATTAAACAGGCGTTTTATTTAACAAAAACTTCCAGCTGCTTGCAACTTTCTCCAAATTAGTTCAAGAATGTTATGTTCTCCGATACGGTCCCAATGCAACTTTTTTGGTTTAGTTATGTCCACATATGCACAAGTTATTCAATTATAATTGTACGAGTTTAAATAAACAATTACTTTCCTTAATTAATTATTAATTATGATAATTACTTAGGTTAGTGAAAAATTAGGCTGACACTTATTCTTTCTCCTCGTGTTCCTTCATAGCTCAGCACCCCACATCACGAAGCCGCCTCCATTAACAACCTTTGAGCCATGTTCTGATCACTGGACCCCGTCCGAGAACCCCGGCCGACGCGGCTCCAACTGCTCCTCCAATGCCTGAATCAGTGTTCAATTCGGCGCCTTCTATCACCTATAAACCAGCCTCGACTGTAGCGACTTTAAGCTTAATTTATGGCCTCCCCAATACACAAAATCCAATCTTAACAGGTCATCTTGGAGCTCTTGATGAGCTTAACAATATTTCAGTTAGGGTTTCTTTGATTTGATTCACAAATTTGAAGATAAATGGAGGAAGAAATGGTGATATTTCGATCGTTCATTTCCGTTTAGGGTGGAGGTGGAATGGAGTTGGCTACACATGGCTTGTTGGTCGTGAATTAAGGTAATGTTGGGTATTTATATAGAATTTGTATTAACATTTTAATATTTAAGAAACTTAGGCACAAAGTAACATGAAAGAACTACCCCATACGACCTCCGCTTGCAATGAAAATTGAAATCCTAGCATAATTAAACATTCCGGACACGATGGAACTGGTTTCATCAAATTCCGAGATCATTTGTAAAAGCTCCTTTATAATTGCACAACATGAACCGATATGCGTTTAAATTGTGCATGATCATGTATTAAGTCTGATTGTCTCGAAACTTGAAGTCCTACAATAATTAATTACTATGGATTCAATAAAATTAGTTTCGTTGAAATCCGAGTTCATTTGAAAATTGGTTATTCTTAAGTTCCATTTTAAATCGATATAAACTACTCAATATAAATCTAGGCGTTTAACACTCGCATGGTCAAATGGTAAGTCCGATTGATACAAAAATCGAAGCCCCATAATAATTTACTAATATGGATTCAACGACACAAGTTTCGTTGCATTTCGAGACTATTCTTCCGGAATTGTATTTTACAAGTAAAAAATAACGACATTTTGGACATCTAAGTACCTTACCTCCAAAAATAATGAACTAAACATAACCTAACTCTTAACATCAATACGAATTCAATGGAATAGGTCTCGCATCTTAATTCGATCGTTTGCTCAAGTTATCAACAAATTCCTTATCAAATTAAATTCATTTAATTAATCTCTATGCAGAATAATTGCGCATTTATGGCTACCGAAGTCACATATTAAATCAGACCGCCATGAAATTTATTTTCATATGATAAGTTAACATTATGGATCCAATGAAACTAAATATGTTGAAATCCATGACTATTTCAAAATTGGCTATTTTTAACTTGATTAATTTAATATAAAATTCTCATTTTCGCCAAATCAATATTAAGCTATATTTTAAAACTCGATTAACTTCCATTATATTCCAATAGCATATATAAATATTCAGAAACCATTTTGATCCAATTCCTAGTTAAAATGATATTTAATCTATTAAAAACCTATTTTTTATTAAATAAATCATTACAGTTTATAAACGATTTCATAGTGACTATTTGAAAATTTGATTTGGACCTAATTCAAAATCTATAATATGAAATCTTGAATTTTCTCTTTTATTAGAAAATTATAGTCAATTAGATTCGAATGGTTCTTGTTTCAAAGAATTCCACGTAAACTAGATTTTGAATATTCATTTGAAGTTCAAAATGTAATATTACAAACTGCCACGACACTATGAGCTTGTTTATTATTTAAGCAAAAACTATACGTTCAAACTTCGTTAAATAAAAAAATCCTTTTATATTTCGAATCAACATTTAAAACCAATTTAAACATTCAAACTTAACAGGTTAAAAAATCTGGGTCGTTACATTCCTCTCCCTTTAAAGAAATCTCATCCTTGAAATTACCAAGGTAGGAAAAATGCTTCAAATCCATTAACTTTTAAAAAATTTACCCAGTTAAAATTTTCCATTCTATTTCTCTGAACTTTTAGCTTTAATAGAAAAACCAATTCATTATTATTTACAAAATTTTCAAAATATTTTAACAATTTAAATTTTTAGAATTTTTTTAGCAGAGTTTCCTCTGTACGGAGGGACTTCTGCAATATTGCAAGAACAACAAATATATACACATCGACCCACACGGTCGGAAAAAGAAAAGAAATCCTAATCATAAACTAAAATTTATATTTTCGTGTAAGCGTACTTATACAAGCGCTATTAAGCGTACTTGCTCAATATATGTGCAATTTATGCAACCAAAATCAAACCTCAAAGCCTCTGGTACCTGTACTTAACTCAATTGACCTGTAAGCAATAATACATGAGATTTTAAATAACACTTCATTCAACAAGTGTAACTACACAAATTTCTAGAACTGAACTTCGGTTAAATTATTTAGTTTCAATTCAATAAGCAGTTCCACCCAAGTTCATTACACTGGAATTTGTTTCTTAGCATTCAATCTGTAACAACCCGTATTTTCAATAACCTGTAATAACATAAATCGAGGCAGAATTTAATTCTAAAATGGGAATCAAGGGAAACGGGCTATGCCATTGTGTTCGTCTCGGAAAAATACGCGAAATAGAGTCCGAGTTTTCGAAAATCGGAGTCCGTATGACCAAGATATGGCCTCGCGAAGTTTCACGAAAATTCCCAAATTAAAGTATACTTAATTAAGTGAAATGGGTTGTGTAGATATATATATATATATATATATATATATATATATATATATTGATATATATATATATATATATAATTGAAAATTTAATAAATAAATATGCAAAAATGCTCAAAACAACGAATTGGGAGAGGGGAATAACCGAACCGGCCGATTTTTGAAGTCGACCCGAGCCCGCTGGGTCGACTAGGGGTTAATCCAGGGTGTTTGGCTGTCAACCCGTGGGCCGATTCGCTCAAGTGCAGATTTTGCATTTGAATGGTTCTCATGGTCCATCTTTAATCTAAAGGCCCTAGATGGTTCCTACACATGACTTCCTCCCCAAGACATGCTTTGATGGCTTGGATTGAATCTAGGGTTAATCCTATGGCCTAAAACACTTGCCTAATCTATAAATAAGACCCTAACCTACCCTAATTCATTCATAATTAAACCTAGTGGCTAAACTATGGCAAAATGCTAGCTCTCATGGCCTCCACTAATTTTATGAAGAGGGTTGCATACTAATCACTCTCTAATCAACTTCTAATCCCTTCTTAGCATCTTAATCTTCTTCATTTGGTGTTCAAAGTTGCTAGTTGTGAGTTTCTATCACTTTGATGATCTTTTGGTAAACTAATTAGATGAGATGTGATGAGATTTATGGTTTTGTATGTGGGTTAATGAGCTTTGAATCATATGATATGATGTTAGCATTAATCTTATGTTTATGCATGTTGAGTATGTAAGCTTATGCAAGTTTAATATGATGTATGTTATGTTTGCATGATGCTAAATATGCAAGTTGTGGGCTATGTAATCATATGCATGTTATGCAAGTTCATGGTAATATGCTATGCAAGTTACATGTTTGTTAATATGCAAGTTACATGTTTGTTAATATGCAAGTTACATGTATGTAAATATGCAAGTTACATGTTTCTTTATATGCAAGTTACATGTTTGTTAATATGCAAGTTACATGTATGTAAATATGCAAGTTACATGTTTATTAATATGCAAGTTCATGATGACACATTATGCAAGTCTATAAGCTAATATGCAAGTTTGTTATGCAAAATGAATATGTAAGTTATGTGACATATTATATGCAAGTTATGTGACATGTTATGCAAGTTCATATGCAAGTTATGTGTTTGTTAATATGCAAGATGGCACCTTTGAAACATGTTCATTCATATGCAAGTTGACACCTTTTATATGTGTTATATCATGAACGAAATTACGTGGGAACGATGGGGTAATTAAATGCATAAGTTAATAAGATTGTGTGAAATTAATATAATTATGCATAACACAAAATAAATAAACATAGTATGGGAATTTGCCTATTTGGTTAGGTGTACCCATACTATGTGTTGGGAATTTACCTATTGAGTTAGGTCTACCCCATGGGAATTTACCTATTAAGTTAGGTCTACCCATGTTAAGAAAACTTGATTAATTAGGGATAATTAATATAAAATTATGAGGGTGATTAATTAGGTGTAATTAATTGACTAAGACACGAGGTTGGACTCAGTTGTAGCGTAAAACTGCCCGGACCCAACCGGCTTAACCAGTTGCTACAAATGTTAGCCCAATGTGAGAGGTCTTAGGCACAAACTAAATACGTAATTAATGTAAAGACACGAGGTTAGACTCTGTTATGACATAAGGCTGCCCGGACCCAACCGGCTTAACCAGCGGTCATAAAAGACAGTCTAATGTGAGAGGTCTTTACAAAGGTTACGTTCTTAATTAATTAATTAAGAAACACTTAACCACATTAGCATGTAGAGGGACATGAGGGGTTAAGTGGGTGCCTCGGGTGGCATGAGAAAATCTAGTGGTTGCCTTGGGTGGCAATAGAAAATACGATTAGAATACTTAACCAAAATAGAACATGTAATTAAAACATGATTAAAGGGTTAAGTGGGATATACTAGAAAAAGGGACAAGCTTAGGTGGGTAGCTTGTGGAGGCCCATTTCAACCAGTAACCCATACGTATCTTTGTGGGCTCGACCCATGTCGAGGACGGGACACGCATACTGGGCTTGACTGTAAGAGGCAAACGGGTTAGCGGTGGCAACGCAAGTCCAACGGGCTTCATATGCGTGAGTGGGCCCGGGCTGGTAGGTAAGCCGTTGTTGCATCGAGTAGATATAAGCCGTGCACCTTTAGTTTCATCAGGTTGCCACATTGGGGAATGATACATCCCACGGTGGGGCCAGCACGGGTATCTACGTTAGGGAGCCGATCGAATGGGAAGTAGTGTGTACACCTAGTGGATTGTAGGGCCCCGTGGCGCCTACTTGGTCACCTAGGGGTACGCAGGTACTAATTAGTAAATTTTATAAGTCCTTGGGTGGGATCAACCTTTAAGTTAGGAACGACTGGTGTGGTGCAGTTTAGTAATTTACCTTAGGGAGGGTAGATGCGTCTTTATCCTTTATCTTCGTTTAGTTGACTGCTTAGGGTAGCCATTCATCCCTATATGTTACCGTATATCAGTTTATGTCTTCTCTGGTTACTTTAACGATTGTATTGTTAAAGTTATAGGACTCGCTCAGACTTATGTCTGACCCTGTTGTTTTTATCTTTTTCCCAACCCTCAGGTCCTACGGTGGATCCTAGCAGTAGTGGAGCTTGATCGGATTGCTGTTCCAGTCTTTAGGAGCTTGGATAGATGTAAAGCTCCAGTTATCCAGTTATCTTTTCTTTTGTTTGGCTATTGTATGAGAGTGGGATTATGTACTTCTTTATTTTGATGGATATTGTACTTGACCTTTATTGTGGTTTTATGATGTAACCAGACATGTTTTACTTCCGCTGTTATGAGATGATGTTTTAAAATTTCAAGTACTATTTATATCTGTCTTGTTGTAATTTTTCTGTTCTATATTCACTAAAATACTCCACCGATGCTATGGCATTCCCTTAGTGAGTGATCATAGCGGGAGTGGGGTGTTACACGTGGTATCAGAGCTTAAGGTTACCAGAACAGATAAATTTTTTGAGAAAAACTACTTTCTAAGAGTATTTTCGAAGAAAGTATTTTTAAAAGCATGTCTTCTAAGAGAAAAAGTTTTTGAAAAAGAAAAGCATAATCCCCAATAGCCATATCTTTATCTTTCGGAATCTCCTTTTTGAATCTTTCCTCTTTCGTTTCAGCATGGCTGAAGATCTTAACATCCCGGAGGGTTTAGTTATACCACTATGGTATAGGAGGTTGCAAGAGGCTAGGGCCGCGGCTGCGGGTCCGGCCAATGCTACTACACCAGAGACAACCGCTCCTCCTCCTCAGCCTAGAGTGGATAATTTTGCTAAGGTTTGCAAGGAGTTCAAGGCTATAGGAGGAAAACCTTTTCTTGGTTCAGAGACTTTCGTAGAGGCTAGAGATTGGCTTAAGGAAGTGGAAGAGTTGCTAGATATCTTTGAAGTGGAAGAGGGAAAGAAAGTCAAGTTGGCGGCTTGGTTAATGAAGGGAGAGGCCTCATTCTGGTGGGAGGTCACTAATGGAGAACGCCCTGTTGACTCTTGGGCAGATTTTAAGCAAAGGTTTGGGGCTAAGTTTCTCTCAAGGGCGGAAGAGAATCTGTTTATGGAGAAGTTCTTGAATTTGAAGCAAGGGAATCTCACGGTGAAAGAATATGTCAACAAATTCAATCAATTAGCAAGGTTTGGCATAGAGTTGGTGAATACACCGGAGAAGAAGGCTTTGAGGTTCGTTAGAGGCTTGAACGAACCATTGCAAGGAATAGCTATGACTCACATTCCTATGGGGGCCACTTTTGAGAAGCTTGTCTACATGGCACTTATGCATGAGGATGATAAGAATTCTAAGGCACCAGAGAAAAAGGGGGATCAGAAGAAACCGCAACAGCAACAACAAGGCAAGGGCGGAAAAGGCAATGGTGACAAAAAGAAGACGAAGAAGAAGTGCTTCAATTGTGGAACACCAGGACACCTCAGTAAGGATTGTCGCAAAAAGAAGAAGACCGGTTGCTTTCATTGTGGTGAAGCAGGGCATCTTGTGAAAAACTGCCCAAAGAAGGGGCAGAAGACGGGGTCTACCTCAGGAGGCCAGGTGCAAGCTCTTATAGCACCACCTCAGTCAGGGGGGGCAAGTTCAGGTTCTCTCAGTTCCACCGATTCAGCAGAGAGGTAGAACTATTTCCGTTGAAAGTCTGGTTTTTCTGTTTGATCATCCAGTTCGTACTTTGTTTGACTCTGGCGCATCGCATTCTTTTATCTCATCATCGTTAGTTGAGTCACTGCACTTAGACACCAGTCTAGTTGATGATCCCTTGGTTGTCTCAAACCCAATTGGGGGCTCCATATATCTGTCTATGATATGTTTGGGTTTGAAGATTTCTATACTTAGCGTTGAGTTTAGATGTGATGCTTTTGTATTGGGCTTCACGGGCTATGGGTTGATCTTGGGCATGGACTGGTTATCCAGTAATGGTGCCGTTCTTGATTGCGAAAGGAGAGTTGTCAGGCTCATGACCCGCTTGGGTAACACTCTCGAGATCTCTTGCAATCCCATGGGATCTGTTTTGCTAAGTTATCTTGAATCGCTCGATGCTTCGGTCGAAAGTTTGTGTTCTGTCAGAGTAGTCCGGGAATATCCGGATGTGTTTGAAGAAGTAAAGGGTTTGCCTCCGAAGCGGGAGATAGATTTCCGAATTTATTTGGTGGATAATGCCAAACCAGTGTCTTTGCCAGTACGCCACATGGCTCCTCGTGAGAGAAGAGAACTTCATAAGCAAGTAGGGGAGTTGCTTGAGAAGGGGTTCATAAGGCGAAGTATATCGGTGTGGGGAGCTCCAGTAGTGTTTGCCACGAAGGCGGATGGGTCCCTCAGACTTTGTGTGGATTATAGGGAACTTAATAAGCTCACGAAGAAGAATAGACACCCATTACCGAGGATAGATGATCTCTTTGATCCGTTGGTTGGCGCGTCAGTATTTTCGCAGATGGACTTAGCTACAGGGTTTCATCAGTTAAGAGTGGCGGAGGACAGTATAGAGAAGACTGCTTTCCGGACTCCGGATGGTTTTTATGAGTGGCTAGTGATGCCATTTGGGTTGACAAACGCCCCCGCATACTTTTTTGATCTCATGAGTAGAGTGTTCAGAGAGTATCTGAATAAGTTTGTAGTAGTTTTTGTGGATGACATCTTGGTCTTTTCCAAGAATGAAGAAGAGCATGCCTTACATCTCAAGGAAGTATTGGAGACTCTTCGAGCGCATAGTCTTAAAGCTAAATTCTCTAAATGCCATTTTTGGAGAAGAGAAGTGCGATTCTTAGGGCATGTGGTCTCTAAGGAAGGGATAGCTGTGGATCCCGCAAAGATAGTATCTATCCAGGATTGGAAAGTTCCTAGAAATGCTACCGAGGTAAGAAGTTTCTTGGGGTTGGCAGGATATTATAGGAAGTTCATCAAAGACTTCGCGAAGATATCAGCCCCATTAACCCGCTTGACGAAGAAGAATCTGGTTTTCTCATGGGATGTAGATTGTGATGATGCTTTCCGACGGTTAAAGAGAGCTTTGACCACCGCTCCAGTTTTAGTGCTTCCAGATGGGAGTAAGCCGTTTGTTGTTTATACCGATGCTTGTGGAACAGGATTAGGCGCAGTCTTGATGCAGGAGGGAAGGGTAATAGCCTATGGAGGGAGACAATTGAGAGTGCATGAGAAGAATTACCCTACCCATGATCTAGAGTTGGCCGCGATTGTTTTCGCACTTAAGTCTTGGCGCCATTATCTTCTTGGTGAGAGATTCGAGTTGTTCACCGACCATAAATCATTGAAGTACTTATTCTCTCAGAAGGATTTAAACTTAAGACAGCAAAGGTGGATGGAGTTCTTAGCATCCTATGATTTCGAGATAGCGTATACCCCTGGTAAGGGTAACGTGGTGGCAGACGCCTTAAGTAGAAAAAGGCTATCTTTGAGTCCATTGTTCGTGGAACGACGAAGCTTGGAGTTTCTTTCTTTGTTTGACTTTAGACCTTCTGTTGATTTTGTACCTGGTTTGTTGGCATCCTTGGAGGTTAGACCTACTCTTTTGAGACGGATTGGCGAGGCTCAGCGAGACGACCCACAGTTGGTTGTGTTGGTAGAGAAGCTTATAAGAGGGGAGTCGTCCAGCCATTTGGGTAGATACACCATAGATGATAAGGGATGGTTGCATAGAGACGGTAGACTTTGTGTACCGCAAGATGAGGGTTTGAAGAAGGCTATTTTGGATGATGCACATCGTTCAAGAATGACTATTCATCCCGGTGGAGACAAAATGTACCAAGACATGAAGAGGGTTTTCTTTTGGGCCGGTATGAAGAAAGATGTGGCCGAGTATGTGGCTAGATGCTTAGTGTGCCAACAAGTTAAAGTGGAGCAAAGGAAACCCGGTGGGTTGCTACACCCATTGGAAGTTCCACAGTGGAAGTGGGATAGTGTCTCGATGGATTTCATCGACGGGTTACCGAGATCGAGGAAGGGCAATACGGGAATTTGGGTTGTGGTAGACAGACTTACCAAGAGTGCCCATTTTATACCCGTAAAGAGTAAGAGGACCGCTCCATGGCTTGCTTCAGTCTATGTTAGAGAGATTGTTAGATTGCATGGCGTACCATCCAGCATGGTGAGTGATCGAGATCCTATCTTCACTAGTGAGTTTTGGAGAAGTTTGCAAGAGGCGGTAGGGACTCAGTTGTGTTTGAGCACCGCATATCATCCTCAGACGGACGGTCAGACCGAGAGGGTGAACCGTATCTTAGAAGATCTTTTGAGGCTTTGTATCTTGGATTTTGGAGGTACATGGGAAGAACATCTTCCTTTGGTGGAGTTCGCATATAATAACAGCTTTCAGTCCAGTATTGGTATGGCTCCTTTCGAAGCTCTTTATGGAAGGCCTTGTCGATCTCCTACATGTTGGTGGGAATCTACGGATAAGATCTTGCTTGGGCCGGATATGGTTAGAGAGACTTCAGAGAAGATTGATTTAATTCGAAAAAGGATGAAAGCAGCGCAAGATAGACAGAAATCTTATGCGGATCGGAGAAGGACGGATCTTGAGTTTGAGGTTGGGGACATGGTTTTTGTCAAAGTATCTCCATTGAGAAATGTTGTTCGCTTTGGGTCCGTAGGGAAGTTAGCACCGAGGTTTGTTGGGCCGTTTCCTATTAAGGAAAGGATTGGACGGATGGCATATAGGGTGGAGTTGCCCGACAGAATTAGTGGTGTTCATGATGTATTCCATGTATCACATTTGAGGAAGTGCTTACATGAGACCGCGGAGGTGGTAGAGCCGAGCTTGCTTAGAGATGTAGAGGTAGAGCGTGATGCGACGATTCGACGAGCTCCTACTCGCATCCTTGGGTCAGAAACTAGGAAGTTGAGGAACAGAGAAGTTCAGCTAGTTAAAGTGCAATGGGGAGATGACGAAAGCAATGCTACTTGGGAGACGGAAGCAAAGATGCGTTCTTTGTATCCATTTCTTTTTGAGAGTATGTCTTTTAACTTCTCCTTTATTGCTTGTCTAGTACTTATCTTATCTTTAGTATATCCTCTCGCTAATACCTATGACCTTTAGATAGGGTAAAACCTATGGTTGAAACATGTGTTTGAAACATGTTATGGTTGATGGATGCATATGGATGCAATTGTTTGCTAGTGGTTGCTCGTGGATGCATATACACACACATTAGGCACTAGATCGGCTCAGTCACTTCATGTTGCATATTGCATAAATGGATGTGGTAGTTAGATTGATGGATGTATCATGGCTGTGTTATCATATGGATGATGCATTTTTGTGTATGGTTGTGCACGCATGTAGAAATTTGTATGTGTCAATAGGGTTTCGCATACATATTGGATGCATGGCACTATCATGGTTTGCATTAAGGAGGTTTACTGTATCAGTAACCGCCTGATTTTCGCATTAGGTAAGTACATATACACACACTTTTGCATATATCCATCCAGCATTTAGAATCTTGTAAGGACAATGATTGCTCGTGGATGATGCTTTGAGTAGATGGATGATTGGATGGTAGGATACGTTCTTCCTAACTTGAAGATTTCGGGGACGAAATCCTTTAAGGAGGGGAGAATGTAACAACCCGTATTTTCAATAACCTGTAATAACATAAATCGAGGCAGAATTTAATTCTAAAATGGGAATCAAGGGAAACGGGCTATGCCATTGTGTTCGTCTCGGAAAAATACGCGAAATAGAGTCCGAGTTTTCGAAAATCGGAGTCCGTATGACCAAGATATGGCCTCGCGAAGTTTCACGAAAATTCCCAAATTAAAGTATACTTAATTAAGTGAAATGGGTTGTGTAGATATATATATATATATATATTGATATATATATATATATATATATATATATAATTGAAAATTTAATAAATAAATATGCAAAAATGCTCAAAACAGCGAATTGGGAGAGGGGAATAACCGAACCGGCCGATTTTTGAAGTCGACCCGAGCCCGCTGGGTCGACTAGGGGTTAATCCAGGGTGTTTGGCTGTCAACCCGTGGGCCGATTCGCTCAAGTGCAGATTTTGCATTTGAATGGTTCTCATGGTCCATCTTTAATCTAAAGGCCCTAGATGGTTCCTACACTTGACTTCCTCCCCAAGACATGCTTTGATGGCTTGGATTGAATCTAGGGTTAATCCTATGGCCTAAAACACTTGCCTAATCTATAAATAAGACCCTAACCTACCCTAATTCATTCATAATTAAACCTAGTGGCTAAACTATGGCAAAATGCTAGCTCTCATGGCCTCCACTAATTTTATGAAGAGGGTTGCATACTAATCACTCTCTAATCAACTTCTAATCCCTTCTTAGCATCTTAATCTTCTTCATTTGGTGTTCAAAGTTGCTAGTTGTGAGTTTCTATCACTTTGATGATCTTTTGGTAAACTAATTAGATGAGATGTGATAAGATTTATGGTTTTGTATGTGGGTTAATGAGCTTTGAATCATATGATATGATGTTAGCATTAATCTTATGTTTATGCATGTTGAGTATGTAAGCTTATGCAAGTTTAATATGATGTATGTTATGTTTGCATGATGCTAAATATGCAAGTTGTGGGCTATGTAATCATATGCATGTTATGCAAGTTCATGGTAATATGCTATGCAAGTTACATGTTTGTTAATATGCAAGTTACATGTTTGTTAATATGCAAGTTACATGTATGTAAATATGCAAGTTACATGTTTCTTTATATGCAAGTTACATGTTTGTTAATATGCAAGTTACATGTATGTAAATATGCAAGTTACATGTTTATTAATATGCAAGTTCATGATGACACATTATGCAAGTCTATAAGCTAATATGCAAGTTTGTTATGCAAAATGAATATGTAAGTTATGTGACATATTATATGCAAGTTATGTGACATGTTATGCAAGTTCATATGCAAGTTATGTGTTTGTTAATATGCAAGATGGCACCTTTGAAACATGTTCATTCATATGCAAGTTGACACCTTTTATATGTGTTATATCATGAACGAAATTACGTGGGAACGATGGGGTAATTAAATGCATAAGTTAATAAGATTGTGTGAAATTAATATAATTATGCATAACACAAAATAAATAAACATAGTATGGGAATTTGCCTATTTGGTTAGGTGTACCCATACTATGTGTTGGGAATTTACCTATTGAGTTAGGTCTACCCCATGGGAATTTACCTATTAAGTTAGGTCTACCCATGTTAAGAAAACTTGATTAATTAGGGATAATTAATATAAAATTATGAGGGTGATTAATTAGGTGTAATTAATTGACTAAGACACGAGGTTGGACTCAGTTGTAGCGTAAAACTGCCCGGACCCAACCGGCTTAACCAGTTGCTACAAATGTTAGCCCAATGTGAGAGGTCTTAGGCACAAACTAAATACGTAATTAATGTAAAGACACGAGGTTAGACTCTGTTATGACATAAGGCTGCCCGGACCCAACCGGCTTAACCAGCGGTCATAAAAGACAGTCTAATGTGAGAGGTCTTTACAAAGGTTACGTTCTTAATTAATTAATTAAGAAACACTTAACCACATTAGCATGTAGAGGGACATGAGGGGTTAAGTGGGTGCCTCGGGTGGCATGAGAAAATCTAGTGGTTGCCTTGGGTGGCAATAGAAAATACGATTAGAATACTTAACCAAAATAGAACATGTAATTAAAACATGATTAAAGGGTTAAGTGGGATATACTAGAAAAAGGGACAAGCTTAGGTGGGTAGCTTGTGGAGGCCCATTTCAACCAGTAACCCATACGTATCTTTGTGGGCTCGACCCATGTCGAGGACGGGACACGCATACTGGGCTTGACTGTAAGAGGCAAACGGGTTAGCGGTGGCAACGCAAGTCCAACGGGCTTCATATGCGTGAGTGGGCCCGGGCTGGTAGGTAAGCCGTTGTTGCATCGAGTAGATATAAGCCGTGCACCTTTAGTTTCATCAGGTTGCCACATTGGGGAATGATACATCCCACGGTGGGGCCAGCACGGGTATCTACGTTAGGGAGCCGATCGAATGGGAAGTAGTGTGTACACCTAGTGGATTGTAGGGCCCCGTGGCGCCTACTTGGTCACCTAGGGGTACGCAGGTACTAATTAGTAAATTTTATAAGTCCTTGGGTGGGATCAACCTTTAAGTTAGGAACGACTGGTGTGGTGCAGTTTAGTAATTTACCTTAGGGAGGGTAGATGCGTCTTTATCCTTTATCTTCGTTTAGTTGACTGCTTAGGGTAGCCATTCATCCCTATATGTTACCGTATATCAGTTTATGTCTTCTCTGGTTACTTTAACGATTGTATTGTTAAAGTTATAGGACTCGCTCAGACTTATGTCTGACCCTGTTGTTTTTATCTTTTTCCCAACCCTCAGGTCCTACGGTGGATCCTAGCAGTAGTGGAGCTTGATCGGATTGCTGTTCCAGTCTTTAGGAGCTTGGATAGATGTAAAGCTCCAGTTATCCAGTTATCTTTTCTTTTGTTTGGCTATTGTATGAGAGTGGGATTATGTACTTCTTTATTTTGATGGATATTGTACTTGACCTTTATTGTGGTTTTATGATGTAACCAGACATGTTTTACTTCCGCTGTTATGAGATGATGTTTTAAAATTTCAAGTACTATTTATATCTGTCTTGTTGTAATTTTTCTGTTCTATATTCACTAAAATACTCCACCGATGCTATGGCATTCCCTTAGTGAGTGATCATAGCGGGAGTGGGGTGTTACACAATCCATTCAACTTTTTATTAATTCGTTGATGAACTATATTCAATCAATCTTCATATAATAAACGAAAAATGCACAATCAACTTAATCAATCATTCAATTTAGTATTCAAGATTAATATTTACTTTATTGGTTTTACTTTGGTTTCACATATTTTTAATATCAGTCAGTTAATATCCGATTGATTTCTACTCAATTATTCTTTATTTGATTTCCAAATCCTGAATCAATTTTATTTAATTTCGGCTCAATATCTCTTCTTAAATAGTTAGACTTAACCAAGTTAAGTCTAATTTCAATATTTAATTATCTAATTGATTTCTAATTAGTTCACTTCCATTACATAATCCAAATTATGATTTTATTTCAAAAAATCATCCATTCTAATCCATTTTGTTTTCATTTTACTTTGCTCTAAGTTAAACTCTGATTCGTACATTTCTATTTAAATTTCCTTAATTAAATCTTTAATCTAGACAATTTCATTTACTAACTTAACTTATTTAGCTCAAGTTAATTTTTTTTAAATTTCTCATTCATAAATTTTATATCAAATCCTCTTTTTGGTTATTTACCAAACCATTCAAATTCGTAATCCAACTTGGATCCCATTTAAATCAATCAATCAAGCCAATACAAGCTTAAAACAATCAAGTCAATAATTTGAGAGAATTATTTCTCTTTCTATACAAAAATATGATTTGTGTAAAATTATTTAATTTACCCTCTTTATAAAATACTATGAAAATTTTTTTGTATACAATTGCAAAAATGCACACTCAAACTCAATCTAAGGTACTACTAACCCCATCTCTATTGAGTTACGCAATAGAGCCAAGGTTATTACTAAACCATTATCTTTGATACCACTGTAACGACTTGGTAAGAAATACAATGCTCGAGTTTTTACAATAATACATAATTTTGTGTTACTTGCCAAAACCCAAGTATCAAAAACACCAAATAGTTTATAGAAAGAAATTAGAGGGTGAGAAAAGAAAGAAAGAAATGTTAGAAGAGAAGAAGAAGAAGAAGACTGACCACATAACACAGAGTCTCACATCACATTGGAACAAAATATAATACAGAAATGAATCTTTATAAAGAACATGTATAAGTACTTACACTCATCAAAGTACAACAGTCAATCAGTACATCCAGACGGTTATAACTATTTATCCTCATATATAATACATAGTGTAATAAATACTAAATACGTATGGACTCCATCAGCATGTCTTCTGAAGTTCGTAGCAGCATGTCCTGAGCCTGCAAAGCTCGGTCTGACCCGAGCATTGCAAATGCCACGGATCAGTCTGTTGAACCAACGTGAGAAAACTCACTAAGTTTACATAACATCCAACTTGCTTAACGTTAGAAAATCCTTTCAAAGTAAACAATAACTATAATATCAGTGCACACATAAACACAGACGGTTTTTACCTTATGATAACCCGAAATATTTTTGATATATCAAAAATATTTTTTTTATAATAGTGTCTATCAAACCACAAATAAGTTTCCAACTAGCAAAACATTTGCATCCCACGCTTCACATATATATAAAATATAATAAAAACCTGCATGATGCTTATTGAAGATTGGTTTTCCATCTATGGCAAGGTATGAGGCCACCTTTTGAAAGTGTACCTCTATAGAGTAATAACTCGGGTCCAACAAGAATATCTTGCAACCCGATCACACATGATCGACCACACATTCAAATTAAGTGTATCAAATATATTGTCACCCACGGTTGGATCCAACATAACCATTTCCCGGGAGATACATAAGTGACAGAAGAATAAAATGAAATTTCTCAAGATGGCGACAATATACCCTAATGAGAATAACCTACATAGCCATGATGTTTGCCCGATTTATGTCATTTCCCGGTTGATGAGGTTTGTGGTCACGATTTACCTTTTCAGAGAACATCTTAATAACTTCAAATGGCACATCGTCAGATCCGTCAAATCACTAATTGACATCAATAAATATACTATTGGTGTTAAGCTAAGAGAATTTGCCTTCTCCGCCACCAAACTTGGTATGCTTGTAAAAATCAATGTACGTGACCATTAGGACATAGTCTGTCAAACATTCGCATATACAAGTCATCTGTGAATAGGATGAATCAAAGGCACCCTCCTACCTTATCCTTTACAGGAATAACCCCAAGGATCAGAAGCGAGAAGTCCTTGCAATCTGTGGAATTCAAACTACGACATAACCGTAGTGTATCTCTGGTTGCAAGTCAAAGATTATAAATGGTTCTTCTGTTTAATGAAAATCTATGGTCTTCAATTGCTCCATCTTTAATTCCTGTAAGTTATCTTAAAAACACAAGATTGGTTCGAAGTGGTTTTGGGTCTAGTTCTCATCCCTGTCTCTTCGAACTAACATGTCAAAAGTCCAATATGATATTTCAATGATAGTTGGGGTTTTGACTATCAATCACCATAGTATTGTCAAGTACTTTGGCAGCTTAGACCCTTTACTTAAAATCATTCACTAAAAACTCCTAATAGATTAAAAATTGATTATCTATATTTGTTAATGCATAAAATATGGGATTATAATATAAGTCATGTTGCACAAACTTAAGTCATTAGCTTTCCCCTGAACCATGTCATAGGGGCTAAGCCAATCTAAAGTTGTCACTAAGTCACGCCGTTTTCAAACAAGTTGTCTGAGTAATGTTGTGTCAAGGAAGCCAAGTCGTCCCAAAGATGTGCCGCACTCTCATCATCGTGTCAAGGCAAAGTAAAAGCACTTAGGAGTCATGTCGTTCTTAAACCATTGTACGAAGCGGGTCATCTTCATACCGCGATTTGTTGTCATGTTTTACGCCATGTAGTTCAAAATCCAAGGTGTAAGGCAAAGCCAATGCCTCATTATGTCATGTTGTACCAGAGTTTATACGACATGCCACCATACTGTCACGTTACCATGTCGAGGAGCAGTGTAACTAGCAATTCAAGGCCGCAAGCCACTTTACACTGGGTCGCGATCGACATGGGATCATGCCACACCACAACATAAAGGCAAGGAATTTCACAAGCAAGGCATAGTGCGCCATGCGATATGAGTCATGTCGTTGGCGACATGAGTCATGATGTTTTACCTTATAATTACAGAATTGCCACCTGGCACCTATAAATACCCCCCTCATTCCTTCATTTGGGGGGATTGAATTTTATGACCCCGAAGGTTTGCCCAAGTTCATTCTCCACCAATTCAAGCTATTTTAACATCTAATCATGATCATTCAAGGAAGATTATCCATTCAATTCACCATGGAATTCATCAGAATCTCTTTATTTCCCGAAAGCTCATATAGATCTACCATCGAATTTCTACTCTCCAAAGTCTTCTCCTCTACTTCTTCTGTTAATCCTTAGAGATATAGTTGGATAATTGGAGATGTTGAAAAGATGATTGATAATTGAAATGATTGTATGCATTGCAACCATTGTGAAAGTATTGAGAATGGAATCCAAAGTGGATGTAGATCAAGTTTGATCGAACCACTATAAAAAAATTATGCCCTTTACTTACTTTTCTATTATTTTATAGCTCCATTTTTGTTGTTTAGCATTTTAAGAAGTACATTTTAGTACCTTTGGTGTTGATTCCAATTTTGGGATTAACATTTGGAGCCCACCGTGGGGCCACATTCGCTTTTCCTTTTCTCTTACATTCTCTCACAAGCTTGGAGGCCTTGCATTGAAGTTCTAAGCCTACATCAACCATAAATCCTACGAATCTATGATCCAAGCCAATCGATGAATATTCTTCCAAATTCAAGTCCTTGTCCGAAGTCATGGGTAGACCATCGAAGAAGACTGATAGTAAAATGGTCGAAGAGATTGATAATGCCACCAACAACGAAAATACTCTGATCGCCAACCAATTCGAAGTTGGAGAATCTTCTAAGGATGGAACGACCATAACGAGAAGAGAGTTGGATGAAGTTGTTGCGGGTTTAACAAGCCAAATGGACATTGCAAACAATGCCATAATAAAGAAGTTTGAGTCTATGTTCGCCTTGCAGGCCACTACTGCAAAAGTTACCATTAATGCCGCTCGTGCTAAATGTGCTCAAACAAATTATACGGAAAATGTGGGTTCTTCCTCCTCAAGTCTAATTTGAGGAAATTCTGTCCAAGATGTTGCAAATCCTAATGATCCTCAACATAAAGAAGCTAAACCATCTATGCGTAACCATTACAATAAAGCGACCTCTCAACAAGTGCTTGGAACCACCAAAGGGGCACCTCCGCAAGCAAGAGGCCCAGGGTCCCGAAATCCGAACCAAGAATGTTTGCTTAGGCAAACGTCCGGCAAGGATATTGTCGTCCGCCCCATGGACCAACTCAATAAAGAGGAGTGCATATCGGAAATGATCCGCAAAATCATGGAAAAGAGCTTGAGAAAGCAAGACAATGAGAAGGAGTGGGAGTTTGCTCCTACCAAAACCCAACTCAAGGAGAGGATCAAGATGGCTCCATATTCAAATAAGTTCAAACCCCAACGGTGCAAGCTTACAATGGGACTAGTGATCCCAATTTGTTCCTGCTCAAATATGATCAACATATGGTCAGAGCACGTGCCACAGATGAGCTGAAACGCTTGTACTTTCCAACTGACCTTGAAGGGGTGGCTTCACTTTGGTTCACAATGCTTCCACCCAAGTCCGTGGATGATTTTGCTACCCTGGCCAAGAAATTCAGAGAGGAGTTCAGACTCCAAGCTACGAAGGTGCGAGATGTCATGGAGTTGAACGAGCTTGAGCAAAGGCCAGGAGAACCCATCAGGACCTTTATCACCCGTTTCAACATAGCTGCAACCGAGGTTGGGAATTATGAGCCTCGTTTGGCTTTAATGGATTTGAAGGGAGCCATAAACAAGAAGGCCAAGCTTGGACGATACATTAAGAAAAAGAAGCCAACTACGCTGGAGGAACTGTTTGACAAAGCTGAGGAATATATAGGTGTGGATGAGGATCCTGCCTATGCTCTGGATATTCCTAAAAGCAGCACACAAACCGAGAAGAAAAATAATGATGCACAAGGCGGCCAGAAGAATCCAAGTAGTCAGAAAAGGGGAAATGATGGAAAAGATAACCGAGCCAACACGAAATTCTGTTTCTTTAAGAATTCATAATTGACTCCCTTAAATGATACTGTAGAGAACATCTTCATTGCAACTAAAGATAGTGAAGAGTATCTGACACTAAAGCAATCAAAGGTCAGTGATGCCGCGATAAAATCAAGAAGGTTCTCTTGGTTTCATAACCAACCGGGTCACAATACAAATGAGCGTAGACATCTGAAAAAACTTATTGAGGAATTGATAAGAAAGAACAGACTTTAGCAATACACAAAGAACCCGCAGAACGCTCAGACCACTCACGGACAAGGGATATCTGTGGGACAGCCTAGACAGAATGAAAATGCTCTGGTTGATGTCATCCCAAGACTAATCATCAATACCATTTCGGGAGGGCCTCATCCAGTTGGAAGGAGTTGGGCGGACATTGTGAAGTATGCTAATGAGATGAAGAGCCTTCCAAATGGAGAAGAACCCATGATCACAAACGAAACTTTTCCGGCAAAGATGCCAAAGACCCCATGGGATTATATCGTATTTAAAGAAAGAGACTCTGACGGAATGCTAACACCAATAGTAGATCCAATGGTGATTACCATCGGTTTGGATCCGGCCAGTGTCCGGGGCCTCTCTCAATGTCCTTTTCATTAATGCATTCAATAGGATGAACCTTTCGATGGATGATGTGAAGGCTTGTCAAAATAAGATCCATGGGTTCACAGGGCAACCCACTCAACTAATTAGCATCATCAACTTGCTCATCGAACTCGGAGAAGGGGAAAAGAAGGTTGCCATAAAGCATGATTTATTCATAATCGATGAGCTTTCATTATACAATGCCTTCCTTGGAAGACTAACCCTCGCAGCCTTTAGAATAACAATGGCTCCATGGTGTCTAACAATGAAATTCCTTACCGAAAACGGAGTCGGTGTAATTAAAGGCAACCAACAAGTAGCGAGAGAATGTTATGTGGAGGAACTTGTTAAAGATAGGAAGAAAGAAGTGAAGAAGTATGTGGAGCCTCCGCTCCGCATTCATGACACCCCCTTATAGCAATTAGGGTAGGGCCCTCATACTGGCGAGCACATCGGAGCTCAGAAAGAGATCGATCCAAGAAAAGCCAGTGTGAGGGAAGATAGATCAGCATCAGCTGAAGCCACAATCTCCATCCCAGTGCATGATAAAGATCCCAACAGGGTCTTGGAAATAGGTTCTCAGTTGGGCCTAAAGCTGCAAAAATATTTAATCTTGGTTTTAAAAGCAAATTTAGATGTTTTCGCTTGGACACATTCCGATATGTGCGCAATATTACTTGATGTAATTGTGCATAAGTTCAATATTAATCCCAGTTTAACTCCTGTAAAACAAAAAAGACGAATTCAAGGACTTGAAAGATCTGTAGCATTAAAGGAAGAAGTAGATAGGTTATTCAAGAATAACTTTATACGAGAATCTACATATCCTGAATGGGTTTCCAATCCAGATCTTGTTAAAAATACCAACGACAAGTGGAGAGTGTGCATAGACTATTCGGACCTTAACAAAGCATGTCCTAAAGATAGTTTCATGCTACCTAGAATTGATCAACTTGTTGACGCAATGGTGGGGCATGAGCTATTATCTTTTATGGATGCATACTCTGGGTGCAATCAGATTATGATGCATAATCCAGATGAAGAGAACACAAGTTTCATAACAGTTGTATTGCTATAAAGTAATGTCTTTCAGACTAGAAAATGCAGGGGCGACATACCAGCGCCTTGTGAATTCCATGTAAAAATGCTAAATCGAAAACACAATGGAAGTCTACGTGGATGATATGCTAGTAAATTCAAAGAAAGCCGAGGACCATCTTGAAAATTTGGCTGAAATGTTTCATATTCTCAGAAAATATGGAATGAAGCTCAATCCGCTCAAATGTTCGTTTGGAGTTGCATCAGGAAAGTTTTTTGGATTCATGGTCAACGCCAGAAGCTTTGAGGAAAATCCTTCTAAAGTCACAGCCTTACGGGAAATGCATGCTCCAAGGACAAAGAAAGAACTTCAAAGCCTGAATAGGAAGGTAGCTGCACTTAAACGATTCATCTCTAAGGCAATGGATCGGTGTATTCCACTCTTCGATGCTTTGAAGAAAGGGAAGAAAGATTTCCAATGTACTTCTGAGTGTCAAACGACTTTTTAAGAGTTGATTAAGCACATGGAGTCACCACCAATACTTTCTAAGCCCAAAGATGGAGAAGATTTGTTCCTATATTTGGCTGTCTCATCACAGGCCTTAAGTGCCGTGCTTGTCTGGGAAGATGCCAAGGTTCAACGACTAGTCTACTACATCAGTAAGAGGTTCCCTGGGGCAGAACTAAACTACCCAAAGTTAGAAAAGCTTGTGTATTGTCTGTTCATCGCCTCAAAGAAGCTAAGGCCGTATTTCTAATCCCATCCTATAAAGGTTTTCACTGATCAACCGCTAAGACAAGCTCTCTTTCGCTCAGAAACTTCGGGGAGGTTATTGAAGTGTAAAATTGAGCTCAGTCAATATGTCATCACTTATCACCCTCGAAGACCTATTAATGGGCAGGCTTTATCGGATTTTATCGTCGAGTTCATGGATAGGAGAGAGGAAATAGAGGAACCAGCAGAGACAGTGTCTGGCTGGAAGCTATACATTGACGGATCCAGAAATGATTACGGTTCAGTGGCCGGAATTGTCCTAGAAACTCCAGAAGGCCAGTCCTTATGCTACGCTTTAAGATTGGAATTCCTTTCAACTAACAATGAGGTCGAATATGAAGCATTAATAGCATGTCTAAAACTAGCAAGGGAATTGAATCTAAAAACCTTGCAAATCCATAGTGACTCACAGCTGGTGGTACGACAAGTCCTAAAGGAATTCCAAACCAAACTTGGAAACCTTCCTGCCTATCTTACCAAAGCTTTGGAACTTCTTAACGACCTAGATTACTACTGTAACGACCCGCATTCTACGTATCGTAGGATCGTAGAATACTTATTTTATCTTCATACGAAGTCGTATTGTCGCGTAATTTTGGGAAATGACTATGGAGGTCATTTCTCACATTCACGATTTTTGTCAAATTCTAAAAGACCGTTTTGCCCTTGACGAATCTTTTTTCGCCTATAACTTTTGATTGGTAAGGAGTTTTCACCTGAAACTATTTCCATTGGATTCGAATGATGGTTTACCTTTCCGTAGAGTGGTCACAGTAACTAAATGGACTTACCGTTTGGGAGATATGGCTAAAATAAGTTTTGGAAGATGAAAAGCAACATAATTGGGCTTAACGGGGTGATTTGCAGCTAAGCCCATAACCCATTTTGGGATTAGGTTTATGGAAGGGCTGAAAGGTTTGGGAAAACGATTCATTTTAGTTTTCTAGCCGTGTCTTACATCTCTTGAACCCCAAAAATGGCCTCCATCTCCCAAATCTCATTCTAATCACTTCTTAATTGCTAATTAAGCAAAACGACACCAAATCAAGTCAAATTAACATCAAATCAGAGATAGATCTACTGAAACACATAGGAATCCGACCCAAATTAATGGATTTTTCATATCTGAAATTTATTTGTGGCTAAGGTGAGTGATTTGCACTTTCATACACTAATTACGGCTAATTAAGGGTGATTAGTGATAATTAGCAAAATCATGAGTCATAAAATCTAGAAAAATATGTATAAATTCTAAAATATTATTTTATGTCACTAGTGAAAATATGGGTTAATTTGGATTAAGTTTGATAATCCTATAGTTAAAACATGGTTAAGGGGAAAATTATGCTTTTTGGGTATGTTTGATCCAAAATGTTTCATGTGATTGATGTTTTAATGATTTTTATTGGTTCTATATGTTGTTACTGCCGTTTGGTATGTTTTGTGATGTCGTAGGAAGGTTAGAATGGTTGAAAACGCCGTCGTTGGGCGGAATTAGCTCACAGGAAAAACTGCAGAAATTCGGTTCCTGAAGGGGGCAGGGGTCACGAACCGCCACCAGGAGAGGCTCACGAACCTCCGTAAAATGATGGTCACGAACCACCCCAAAATGATGGTCACGAGCCTCCCATAGAGTCACCAACTACCCCAAAATGATGGTCACGGACCGCCCATGGAGTCACGAACCACCCCAAAATGACGGTCACGAACAACCCAAAATGATGGTCACGAACCACCCTAAAATGATGGTCACGAACCGGGGGTCACGAACCGCCACCAGGAGAGGGTCACGAACTGAAATAGATTTGAGTTTCTACCATGCGACGACGATCGTGAACTCTTTTGAAGATCAATTTCAAACTGACTAAAACCCGAGATGCAAAGATAGTCCAAATGAGAAGTTAGCACTCAGGATCCAGATGGGAACCAACAAGTTAACTTCTCGAGTTGGACTTTGCTGCGGAACGTGTGCAAATGGGTTATCGATATATATAACTTTGGTTCACCATTGAAGAGAGGGGGCATGTAGAAGAACCAGAGCCAGGGAAGTGTGGACTGGTTGGCCCTTAACCTATAGCCAGGGATGTGTGGACTAGGTAGGGTTATTGACTGTAGACCAGGGAAGTATGGTCATAGCAGTAGTTACAGAGTTTCCGTCATGGCCTCAATGGATTTAGTGATCAAAGAGGTGGATATCTATGCTTTAAGCACTGAGTGAGTGATGTGAGAATGATTGTTATGTTTGATATTTGCTATCATCATGACATGCACACTCCCACATTACATATTATGTTATTGTTACCTTAGGGTATTGTACATCTTGTTGTGCTAACTCTTTGGTTGGAGTTCTAGGTTTATGATTATTTATACCTATTATTGTTTATTTTATCGCTCATACCAGACTTTTGCTTGACCGAGAGTTTTATGTCTCTTCTTATTACTCTGGGTGCTTCCAAATGAGTAGACTAGAGAGAGGTTAGGTGGTTATGCACAAGTAGCCACAACAAGAAAAATGATTTTTTGTAGCGCTCAAAAACCGCCATAAAGTATTTTTGGTGGCATTTCGATAATCGTTACGAGAAAACATGCCATTAATTTGTAACAACCCAAAATTTTAAATATTAAAATTAACAAAGTTTAAGAATACTTAATTGTTAAAGTGAGAACTAAGGGAAACAGGTTATGCCATTTCGTTCGTCTCGAAATTCTACTTGGAATAGAGTCCAAGTTTTCGAAAATTGGACTTCGCATGAAGAAGTTATGGCCCTCAGAAGTTTTAGAAATTTATATAAAACAATTAGGAAAATTAAATACCAAGGCAGGTTGACCTGGGGGTCGACCTACCCTAGTCCAGGTCGACCAGGGGGTCGACCAGGGGGTCGACCTCCCTATACAGGTCAACCTGGGGGTCGACCTCCCCCTCGGGCCAAATCTGAAACCTGACATGTTTCTTTGTGTGATGATTTTCTGACTCATTAGGGCTTGTGTGGCAAGTTCTGGTTGCTTCTCTTAGGTTTGAATGGCTTTGGTTGGTCCTAGGATAATCTAACGGCTTAGGTTGATTTAAACTTCTATAAAAGAGTGCCTAGACTCAAACCCTAAACCTAAACAAAATTTGTCTCTTGGCCGCCATGCTGCTGCTAGGATAGTTCTCCTTCCTAAAGCTTAGGGATTAGCAAGTCAGAATTCTAATTCAAAAGACGAACAAATCATTCTCCTCTCTAACCAATCTTTGTGAGTACAATTTGTTTCACAATATAATTAATATATTAATTATGATGAGTTATAATTGGATTATGAGAACATGTCTGTTGAATCACGTGATATTGTTTAACTTTGTTATCTTATGTTGGTAGATTCATTTCATATGTCCAATTATATATATTTAACTGGGTTCACTTTAGGCAAGTTTGGGATGTTCAATTATATGCTAGTTTGAAGATGAATCTTCTGCAAGTCCGTTTTTACATATGTTAATTCGTATGTGAATCTTATGCAAATTTGGGATGTTAAATTATATGCTAATTCGTATGTGAATCTTATGCAAGTTTGGGATGTTAAATCACATGCTAATTTGAATATGAATCTTATGCATGTCTATATGTGAATTGTACACAATTTTATATGAGAATCAAGTATATACATGTGCTAGTTTATATGCAAAAACATGTGATAAATTCACATGCAAGTTGTAGAAATCCATATGCAAGTTTAGGTGAAAAGCTATATTCACATTTTTGGGTGAAAATTATATTCACATATCCAAGTTAGGTGAGACCCATAATCCATATATCCAAGTTCACAATTTCATGTTTAGATCTATATTTAGATCCATGGTAGTTTATGCAAATATACGATTCTATATGCCCATGCTAGTAATTGGCTATGCAAATTTATGTTATAATTCCTATTTGCAAGTTAGATCTATTTTATGTGTTATGCAAGTTGTGTGTTTCTTTTCTTTTATAATTAGACTATTTGCGAGTCTAACATATCTCATATTAGAATGTACGAATAGCGTGAGGACAAAAGGGAAAATATTAATTATGCAAATTGTGAATTGACATAAAAATAACTTTATAGTCATATAATTAAATTGAGACATTAATTGGTATAATTTATACCTAAAAAGTATGGACATATTTTAGGCGACAATTATGGACATAGATTAATTTGGAAGTTATTGACAATTTGAAATAGGGATATTAATTCAAATTGGTGTTAAATAAATTATGTGCATAATAAATGCCAGAGACACGAGGTTAGACTTGTTTGTGGTATAAGAATGCTTGGAACCTCCCGGCACATCCAACAACCACAAACGGTAGTCTAACGTGAGAGGTCAAAGGCATAAATTAAATGAGTAATAAATGCCTGAGATACGAGGTTAGACTAGTTTGTGGTATAAGATTGCCCGGACCCCCCGGCATATCCAGCAACCGCAAACGGCAGTCTAATGTGAGAGGTCGTAGGCATAATTAAAAGATGCTTAGACACGAGGTTAAGTCTAGCTTGTGGTGGAAGTCTACCCGAAACCGCCCGGCATATCCAGCGGCCACAAGAAATCGACTTAATGTGAGAGGTCTGTGCATTAATAATTAATTAATGCTGATCATAGACGAATATGAATGACAAACAGAAGTTTGGTTGAGTTGAGTAATTCTCTGAGTACCAATCTGATGTTGATTTCGGCCTTCGGGGTTGATACTTAGGGGGTTATTCTCTTAATCAATGTATCATTGAACTAAGATGTACTTAATCATAAATTAAGTAAAACATGTTATATGATATATATATATATATATATGATATATAACATGATAAGTGGATAGGGTTAAGACTAGCTTAACCAGTAATCTGATAAGTGGATAGGGTTAAGACTAGCTTAACCAATAATCTGATAAGTGGATAAGGTTAAGACCAGCTTAACCAATAATCTGATAAGTAGATAGGGTTAAGACTAGCTTAACCAATAATATATAAGTGGATAGGCTTAAGACCAGCTTAACCAATAATCTGATAAGTAGGTAGGGTAAAGACCAGCTTATCCAAATATATATATATATATATATATATATATATATATATATATATATATATTGATCTGATAAGCGGATAGGGTTAAGACAAGCTTAACCAATAACATATGTTGATTTGATAAGTGGGTAACATGGGTGACGTGTGGGATACAATCATTAACACTTAACCAAGATAAACATGTGGTGGGACATGGGGGTTAAGTGGATGACATGGGAGACATGTGAAATACGATTAGAGACACTTAACCAAATTGAAACATGTAAGAAGACATGAATAAGAAGGGGTTAAGTGGGAAGTCCTAGTGGGGACCAAGCGTAGGTGGAAAGCTTGTGTCAAGTGTTGGGACCCTTTTCAACCAGTAACCCATTTAGTATCTAGGTGAGCTGATCTATATCGAGGATGGGACACACTTATTGGGTTTGATTGTAAGAGGTCAAAACGGGTTAGCGGTGGCAAAGCAAGTCCAATGGGGTCATGTGCATGCGTGGGCCCAGGCTGGTAGGTAAGACGTTGTTGTATCGTGTAGGTATAAGCTGTGCATCTTCAGTGGTATCAGGTTGCCACTTTGGGAAGCGATACACCCCACTGTAGGACCAGCACGGTATCTACGAATTAGGGAGCCGATCGAATAGGGAAGGTAGTGGGTACGACTAGTGGACATAGGAGCAGGCGGCACCTATGAAGACAGCAAGGAGCCCAACTACCTTATTATGAATAAATGTTGTAATTAGAATGGGGAGGGTAGTGGGTACAACTAGTGGAGATAGGAGCAGGCGACACCTATGAAGACAGCTAGGGGTACATGAAACTACCATTATGATTATTATGTTCAGAAGGCGGGATCAACTTTTAGGGGTTCTAGTAATGGTACAGTATAGTGATTATCCTATAGTGATTAGGAGCGCGATTAACGCCAGTATATTCCTCTTGTTTGTTTTTGTCTTGCCCACTTACTTCACAGTCATTCCTTGTTTTACCAGTTTATGCCTTATCCTAATTACCTTAATAATTATTTTGTTAAAGTTATTGTACTCACCGGACTTTATGTATGACCCCCTTTGTTTTCGCCTCTTTTCTTCCTTTCCCTCCCTTCAAGTTCTCAGGGTGGGACTAGTGCAAGTGGAGCTTGATTTGGATCTTTCTCTCTCTTTTGGAAGTGCTTGGATTGCTGAAAGTAAGGTTCAGCTCATCTCTTTTATGGCTATTTATGTTGGGGTTATGCTTTTTTACTTTATGTACTTAGAAAAAAAAATTTCAAGATGGATATTAAGTGTACTTGGTTTTATTGTTGGTTTTTGATCTAACCAAACTATTTCTCCGCTGCAATAAAAGTTGTTTTAATTTTTCAAGTGCCAATAAATGTATCTGTCTTGTTATATTCTGTTCTACACACCAATAATACTCCATGAAAGTTAATGCATTCCCTTTGAGAGTGACATTAATGGACGTGGGGTGTTACATGTGGTATCAGAGCTGAAGGTTAACAAAACAGATAAGAGATTTTGAAAAACTATTTTTCAAAAGCATTTTATAAAGAAATACTTTCAAAAGTATGCTTTAAGGAGAGTATTTTCAAGAGAAAAGTTTGTTTTAAAAACATAACTCCTAAGAGCCATATCTCTTTCCTTCGATTCTCCGTTTTGAATCTCTTCCTCTTTCCTTTTTTTTGAATTTCTTCCTCCACGTATTGAAGCTTTTTCTAAGATATGTAAGAACTTCCGTACGATACGCGGAAAACCGCTTCATGGGACTGGGACATTTGTCAAAGCTAGAAGGAAGTGGAGGACTTGTTGGTACCTCTAAGATGGACGATGGGAGGAAGGTTCAATCAGCCACTTGGTTAATGAAGGACGAAACCTCATTTTGGTAGGAGGTCACAAATGGAAAATGTGCAGGAGAGACATGGATAGTACACATGATAAGAAAGTAGATCCAAAGAAAGGCGGTAAGGATAACAAGGGGCCAAGAGAAAAGGAAGGACCACACTTGTGAAATACGTGACTATTTAAATAAAGACGTTAGAAAGAAGAAGAAGACCAGTTGTTATCGTTACAGAGAAACAGGACATCTTATTAGGATCGTCCAAAGAAGCAAAAGGCAAAGGTAAGGGCAAAGTACAAGATCTTCTAGAGGGCAGACACATTCCCTCACGGCTGGCATACCTGATAAAGGTTGAATATCTTGGTTGGAAGTTTGGTTTTTCTTTTTGATCATCCTGTTCGAACCTTGTTTGAATTCTGGAGCTTCACACTCGTTTGTATCTGCTTTGTCAGTTGAAAACACTGCACCTAAATACTAGTCTAATTACGGATCCCATAGTAGTCTTAAATCATGTTGGTGGTTCGGCTCATCTTTTGATGATTTTTCGGGATTTGAGAGTGTCTATTTTGGGCGTTGGGTTTGAATGCAACGCCTTCGTTCTTGGCTTCTTGGGCTATGGCTTGATTCTAGGCATGGAATGGCTAGCCGGATACGGTGCCATCCTAGACTGTGAAAGAATGGTAGTTAGATTGTTGACTCGTTGTGGAAAGACCCATGATATTTCTTGTGACCCTAGAGGTCCGATGATGCTTAGCTACCTAGAATCTCTTGACACATCCAACGATGATTTGGAATTTGTTCGTGTGGTTCGTGAATATGGTGACGTCTTCGATGAAGTTCGGGGTTTACCCCCGAGGCGCAAGACAGGCTTTCGTATATACCTAGGACATAATGCAAAGCCAGTTGCATTACCAGTATGCCACATGGCTCCGAGAGAGAGAGAGAGAGAGAGAGAGAGAGAGAGAGAGAGAAGAGCTCAGTAAGCAAGTGAGAGAGTTGCTTGAGAAGGGGTTCATAAGGAGCATTTCGGAATGGGGATAGCTGTGGATCCCACAAAGGTGGTGGCAATCCAAGATTGGAAGATTCCTAAGAACGCAACAGAAGTAAGAAGATTTTTAGGAATAGAGGGCTATTATTGGAAGTTCATTAAGGACTTCACGAAGATATCAGCCCCATTTACTTGGTTAACGAAGAAGAACTTGATTTTTGCTTGGAATGTTGACTGTGACGATGCTTTCCAACGTTAGAAGAGGGTTTTGATGATAGCTCCAGTTTTAGTTTTGCTAGATGGAAGTAAGCCATTCACAGTGTATATTGGTGCTTACGGGACAGGGCTTGGAGCAGTTTTCAGTACGAGAGGAAAAGGTGATATGCAAAAGGCAGCAAGTACGAGTATCGCTTATCATCCACAGACGGATAGACGGATAGAGAGGGGTGAATAGAATCCTTGAAGATCTTTTGAGGTTATGTATTCCAGATTTTAGAGGGACATGAGAAGAGGCAACGAGCTTAGTGGTGTTCACGACGTGTTTCACGTGTCACATTTGCGGAAGTGCTTACAAGATACCGCGGAAGTAGTGGAGCTGAATGTGCTTAGAGAAGTGGAAGTAGAGTGAGATGCCATGATTAGACGAGCTCCTACATGCATCCTTGGGTAGGAGGTATTAAAGCTACACAGCAGAGAGGTCAAGTTGGTCAAAGTGCAATGGGGAAATGATCAAAGAGACGCGACTTGAGAAACGGAAGACAAGATGCGTATGTTGTATGTTTTTAACTTCTCCTTTTCTACCACTTTGTTTATGCTTGTCCAATCGTTTAGTATGTCTTCGCGATTGTATCTTCGATCTTTAGTTAGGAAAAACCCTATGGTTGTAATCATGTGTTTGAGACATGTTATGTTTGGTGGATGCAAATGGATGCAAGTGGTTGCTAGTGGTTGCCCGTGGATGCATGTACACACACATTAGGCACTAGATCGACTCAGTCACTATCATATTGCATATAAATATGTGTGCATATTTAAATTAATGGATGTATAATGGTTATGTTATCATATGGATGCTGCATTTAGATGAATGGTCGTGCACGCATGTAGAAATAATGTGTATCATTAGGATTCTTTTGCATACATAATGGACGCATGGCACTATCATGATTTACATTAAGGAGGTCAACAGAACTAGTAGACCGCCTGATTTTGCATTAGATAAGGAACATATACACACACTTTGCAAATGTTCATACGGCATTAGAAGCCTTTTAACGACAATGGATGCCTATGTTTGTTGCTTGAGTAGATGGATGATTGGATGGTAGGATATACATTCTCCTTAACTTGGAGATTACGGGGGCGAAATCCTTTAAGGAGGGGGCAATGTAACACCCTAAAATTTTAAATATTAAAATTAACAAATTTAAGAAAACTTAATTGTTAAATTGATAATTAAGGGAAATGGGTTACGCCATTTCGTTCGTCTTGAAATTATGATAGGAATAGAGTCCAAGTTTTCGAAAATCGGACTTCGTATGAAGAAGTTATGGCCCTCAGAAGTTTCAGAAATTTATATAAAACGATTCAGAAAATTAAATACCAAGGCAGGTCGACCAGGGGGTCGACCTACCCCAAGCCAGGTCGACCAGATGATCGACAAGGGGGTCGACCTCCCTATACAGGTCTACCTGGGGGTCGACCTCTCCCTTGGGCCAGATATGAAACCTGACGTGTTTCTTTGTGTGGCGATTTTCTGACTCATTAGGGCTTGTGTGGCAAGTTCTGGTTGGTTCTCTTAGGTTTGAATGGCTTTGATTGGTCCTAGGATAATCTAAGGGCTTAGGTTGATTTAAACTTCTATAAAAGAGTGGCTAGACTCAAACCCTAATCCTAAACAAAATTTATCTCTTGGCCACCATGCTGCTGCTAGGATAGTTCTCCTTCCAAAAGCTTAGGAATTATCAAGTCAGAATTCTAATTCAAAAGACGATCAAATCATTCTCTTCTCTAACCTATCTTTGTGAGTATAATTTCTTTCATAATATAATGAATACATTAATTATGATGAGTTATAATTGGGTTATGAGAACATGTCTATTGAATCACGTGATGTTGTTTAACTTTGTTATCTTATGTTGGTAGATTCATTTCATATGTCTAATTTTATTTGTTTAACTTGGTTCATTTTATGCAAGTTTGGGATGTTCAATCATATGCTAGTTTGAATATGAATATTATGCAAGTCCGTTTTTACATATCTTAATTCGTATGTGAATCTTATGCAAATTTGGAATGTTAAATCATATGCTACTTCATATGTGAATCTTATGCAAATTTGGGATGTTAAATCACATGCTAATTCATATGTGAATTTTATGCAAGTTTGGGATGTTAAATCGTATGCTAGTTTGAATATGAATCTTGTGCAAGTCTACATGTGAATTGTACACAAGTTTATATGAGAATCAATTATATACATATGCTAGTTTATACGCAAAAACATGTGATAAATTCATTTGCAAGTTGTAGAAACCCATATGATAGTTTAGGTGAAAAACTATATTCACATTTTTGGGTGAAAATTATATTCACATATGCAAGTTAGGTGAGACCCATAATCCATATATGAAAGTTCACAATTTCATGTTTATATCTATATTTAGATCCATGGTAGTTGATGCAAATATACGATTCTATATGCCTATGCTAGTTATTGGCTATGCAAATTTATGTTATAATTCCTATTTGCAAGTTAGATCTATTTTATGTGTTATGCAAGTTGTGTGTTTCTTTTCTTTTATAAGTTAGACTATTTGCGAGTCTAACATATCTCATATTAGAACGTACGAATAGCGTGGGGACAAAAGGGAAAATAATAATTATGCAAATTGTGAATTGACATAAAAATAACTTTAAAGGCATATAATTAAATTGAGACATTAATTGGTATAATTTATATACCTAAAAAGTATGGACATAATTTAGGAGACAATTATGGACATAGATTAATTTGGAAGTTATTGATAATTTGAAATAGGGATATTAATTCAAATTATGGTTGAATAAATTAAGTGCATAATAAACGCCTGAGACACGAGGTTAGACTCGTTTGTGGTATAAGACTGCACGGAACCGCTCGGCACATCTAGCAACCACAAACGGTAGTCTAATGTAAGAGGTCAAAGGCATAAATTAAATGATTAATAAATGCCTAAGACACGAGGTTAGACTCGTTTGTGGTATAAGACTGCCCGGACCCGCACGGCATATCCAGCAACCGCAAATGGCAGTCTAATGTGAGAGGTCGTAGGCGTAATTAAAAGATGCTTGGTTAAGTCTGGCTTGTGGTGGAAGTCTGCTCGGAACGCCCGGCCTATCCAGCGGCCACAAGCAATCGACTTATTGTGAGAGGTCTGTGCATTAATGATTAATTAATGCTAATCATAGATGAATATGAATGACAAACAGAAGTTTGGTTGAGATGAGTAATTCTTTGAGTACCAATCTGATGTTGATTTCGGTCTTCGGGCTTGATACTTAGGGAGTTATTCTCTTAACCAATGTAATCATAAATTAAGTAAAACATGTTATATGATATATATATATATATATATGATACATAACATTAAGTGGATAGGGTTAAGACCAGCTTAACAGATAGTCTGACAAGTGGATAGGGTTAAGACCAGCTTAACCAATAATCTGATAAGTGGATAAGGTTAAGACCAGCTTAACCAATAATCTGATAAGTAAGTAGGGTTAAGACCCGCTTAACCAATAATATATAAGTGGATAGGGTTAAGACCAGCTTAACCAATAATCTGATAAGTAGGTAGGGTTAAGACCAGCTTAACCAAATATGTGTATATATATATATATATTGATCTGATAAGCAGATAGGGTTAAGACAAGCTTAACCAATAACACATGTTGATTTAATAAGTGGGTAACATGTGTGACATGTGGGATATAATCATTAAACCTTAACCAAGATAAACATGTGGTGGGACATGGGGGTTAAGTGGATGACATGGGAGACATGTGAAATACGATTAGAGACACTTAGTTAAATTGAAACAGGTAAAAAGACATGAATAAGAAGGGGTTAAGTGGGAAGTCCTTGTGGGGACCAAGCATTGGTGGAAAGCTAGTGTTAAGTGTGGGGACCCTTTTCAACCAGTAACCCATTTAGTATCTAAGTGAGCTCGATCTAGATCGAGGACGGGACACGCTTACGGGTTTTGATTGTAAGAGGTCAAAACGGGTTAGCGGTGGCAACCCAAGTCTAACAGGGTCATGTGCATGCGTGGGCCTGGGCTGATAGGTAAGACATTGTTGCGTCGTGTAGGTATAAGCCGTGCATCTTTAGTGGTACTGGGTTGCCACTGTGGGAAGTGATACACCCCACTGTGGGACCAGCACGGGTATCTACGAGTTAGGGAACCGATCGAATGGGGAAGGTAGTGGGTACGACTAGCGGAGATAGGAGCAGGCGGCACCTATGAAGACAGCTAGGAGTCCAACTACCATATTATGAATAAATGTTGTAATTAGAATGGGGAGGGTAGTGGGTACAACTAGTGGAGATGGGAGCAGGCAGCACCTATGAAGACAGCTAGGGGTACATGAAACTACCATTATGATTATTATGTTCAGAAGGCAGGATCAACTTTTAGGGGGACTAGTAATGGTGCTGTATAATAATTATCCTATAGTGATTAGGAGTGCGATTAATGCCAGTATATTCCTCTTGTTTGTTTTGTCTGGCCCACTTGCTTTACAGTCATTCCTTGTTTTACCAGTTTTTGCCTTATCCTAATTACTTTAATAATTATATTGCTAATGTTATTGTACTCGCCAGACTTTATGTCTGACCCCCTTTGTTTTCGCCTCTTTTCTTCCTTTCCTCCCCTAGGTTCTTAGGGTGGGACTAGTGCTAGTGGAGCTTGATTTGGATCTTTCTCTCCCTTTTGGAAGTGCTTGGATTGCTTAAAGTAAAGTTCAGCTCATCTCTTTTATGGCTACTTATGTTGAGGTTATACTTTTTACTTTATGTACTCAGAAAACAATTTGTCAAGATGGATATTAAGTGTACTTGGTTTTATTATTGGTTTTTGATGTAACCAAACTATTTCTCCACTGCAGTAAAAGTTGTTTTAATTTTTCAAGTACCAAATAAATGTATCTGTCTTGTTATATTCTGTTCTATACACCAATAATACTCCATGAAAGTTAATGCATTCTCTTTGAGAGTGACATTAATGGACGTGGGGTGTTACAAAATTAATTTATTTTTTATTGCAATTTATATAAACGCCACTAATAAAATCTTTTTCACGATGCTTTTTTATTGTTACCAAATTTATTTTTGCGGCGTTGATTAAACGTCACTGAAAGGGCTTCTGCATTACAATTGTTTTTTTGTTGTTGCGTTCTTTTAGTTTTTTGTAGCATTTAAAACGCGCCAATATAACTGTTTGTGTGTTCTATGACAATTTATTTGTAGCAGTTTTTAAATGCTACGAACGAATTTAATATTCCGTAGCATTTTCCTGCCACCATTTGTTACCAAATTTGTATTATAATATTTGTACATACCCATAATTTTGCCACCAATTAAATAACATAACCCATATATACATAACATAACATATTATAGAACCACAACATACACCTTCAAACATTCACAAGATAATCATACAAACATCCACAAGTTCAATCAACCTTCACAAAAAACTACCAGTAACACTGTCATAACCACAACATACACAACCAAACTACCGAGTTTAAATAACCAGTAACACTGTCATAGCCAAGTACAATAAACACTGAAATAACCAAGTTACCGAGCAAATATTGTAGTGCTGCTGTCATCAAACCACCTGAAATATTGTTGATCTTCTTGTAAAAAAAATAACATAACGTAACTTAAGAATAGAAATAGCACAAACCTTTTAGACACTACATAACATAAACCTTTTAGACACAAGCTCTGAATGTAACACTACATAACATAAACCTTTCGTACATGCTCATTTTCCCGCACACTATAGACACTGTATAACACAAGCACCTGATATTTTTCTCAACCTCAATTTTTCCTAACCAACGTCCGTTGCGTAAAATAGTGACAGCAAAACAATTTTGAATGAAAGAAGCAACCTCAATTTTTGAAATATAGAAAACTTTCCACAACTCAGAACTCTGAACCATGTAATGCAATTATGTGAACATGTAATTCTGTGATCGAGTAATTCAAAGATGACAGTGCCTACCCATTAAGGTGAATGTATGATTTCATATATGATTTCTGAGATAACCATGTAATTCTGAGATGACCCGTAATTCTAAGATGACATGTGCCGTCTCCTCGAGTATATTTCATATATGATTTCTCTCCAATTAAGGTGAATGCTTATTGGTATCTTTGCATTAGTACACATTATCTTGATAATATTTTAACCATGTACATAAAAGTTTGATCTATAATGCAAATAATCTAAGATGTCTCATCAAATTGGCTTCAAAAGCATTAATAAACATTAAGTGGGAGTTTTGTCTAGTACTACAACCAAGTTTGATTTATAACGAAAGCAGAAGCATGTTGGACAGCTAGTAGAGTGAGACAACACACTTATTATCCAAAATAACCTAGCTCAATCATTTTCGGTCGATCATGTGCTCCCGTAGGCAGTAACTCCTAAGTGTATATTAAAAAAATATTAAAATACCCTTCACTTTTGTGTCAATAATGATTTTTCCCACTGGCCAAGCCATGGGAACACCGAAGGCATCTTCCATGCACGTCAGAGCTGATGTTGGTCTCCATAGCTCTGCAGTTGGAACTATCACATGTTCAACCCAAACCTTTACAACATCTTTTCCCAATGGACGACAATGGACCATCGCTATCGGATCAGTTGATGCAATAGATCCTTCCGCCACTACGTCTGTTCCAACCACATCTATCAACTTGCATTTGGCATCTTTTGTCATGTTTGGAATTGGATGAAAGAAAAAAGATTATTATACAGAATGTATATACTTACACAATGAAAATATTGAAAATTAATACTTACATGTTTCTATTTATCCGTGAACACATATGATAATTTCAGGGGAGAAGTCGCATGATTTTAACTATCACCATGACTCTTAGTTGGATTTTCTTTGTCCGCTTCTACTTTTGATCTTAGCCATGCTACTTTCCTACTAATTGCATCTCTAATGCACGACATATCATATGTGGGTCGCCACAAATAAGCATCTTTATTTATTGCTTTTCCACCCAAATGACAGCAGTAGATGGACTGAGCGGAATACCATTTACAGTGCATTTTGGATCATCGGCATGGATTCTTCCTTTGGCAACTACGCCTTCACCCTCATTCCAACCATAAATTTTGCAAATAATGCGGATGTTGTCAGTACTCTAAAAATGAGAATATACTTCAATATTAGCAATTAGACACACACGTAACTGCTAATATTAGTTATGATGGTTTCAAAACAAGAGAATATTGTATTATTTCTATGTAGCTGCTGCTAATAGCTTCATGCGTAACCATAAATAATTATTGTATTATACACACACAAAATAGCTATAAATATAATATGAGAAGTTTAAATTTTACTGTACTGGCTTCATCAAAGTTCAAGTGTGTTCGCAGCGGTACCTTGATGCAAACTTATGGTTAAGCTATTACCTTTTTCTCAGCATCTGCTAATACAACGCTCACAACATTTGGTCCAAGACGAATGTCATTGACAACGTCATTTGGGTCCATGGACAACAGCCTCCCATATGCAACAACCCCAGAGGTTCCATCCCAATTCAGCAATGAACATATTTCATCATCACTCTAGAATTATTAAACCAAAAGTAATATCAAATACTGGATTAAAAATTTAAAACGTAAATTTTATTTATTGAGTAATGTAATTATTATTTTTACCGATTCAGGTGAGATCTTTCCTGAACTTTCTTTACCCTGCTGCAAAGCACAAATATCACAATATTAAAATCTAAGGAGCAATCAAGTGGATGCCACAATACTTAAAATAACTGGATCAAAATATTTATTGGGTAATATAATTATTATTTTTACCATTTCATGTGTGCTCCCTCGCAAACTTTCTTTACCCTACAGTAAGGCAACAAAATTTATTCTTTTTAGTATTTTAAATTATAGAGTGCGATAAATATTGTAATTAACGAATAAAAATCAATTTTAGAAGTTTACCTTCTGGTCCATCAAAGTCTGTATCATTCCCTTCAATTCTGCTATTTCCTCTCGACACCGTGAGACTTGTTTATCTTTAGACTAAGCCACAACAAGCTTGGTTGAAGTGCAATCCATTCCCAATGCCCTTAACCTTCCCGGTCTATCATCTCCTAATACATGTGCAAGAGCATCTCCATTGACATTTTGTGTCCAACTAGACTGGGTTACGCTACCAAACTTTTTAATCTCCTCCTACATAAATAAAAACACATAGATGATGTACAATGGTAAAAATTCTACAGTTTCAAAAAAATACCAATAAAATAAAAAACAATTATACAATAGTATTTGCAGCTTCCATGGACATCGGTTGACCATTTTTTATGTGAGATTTGATCCACACATCAGCTCTAGTTATGGATGATCGATCTACACTTTTGTTTTTCTAAATTTAGGAAGACGTGAAATAAGTAAAATGACAGGTATAAAATAATATTAAATAAAGCTGTAGTTATTAATCTAACAAAGCCTTCGATCATTCTAGTCATTCCCTTACAACCGGTTGTATGTGGGAGTTGTGCGGACTTAAGGGCAGAATATTTCTCACTTTTTTGCTGGAAATGTAGAAAGATGTTAAAATTATCATACTAATAGAGATGAGCGTAGGAATGATTTTTTGTTGAAGTATTGAATTTTATCTTAAATTTACCTTAAACTCTACATTTGTTTTCGCCTTCACAAACTTTCTCCATTCGTTTATGTTTTTGATTTTGGATAGTTTCAGTTTAAGTCTTTCCTCTTCACTCTCTATTTTTTGCAAAGTTCAAACCAATTTGCTTTTTGACGATCTCCACAGTACTCCCATTTGTTGAAATATGGCTTTTCTTTTCCATTCCTCTTCCCGTTTAAATCTAACCTGAACAAGTTCATGAAAACATGATATTAAGCTCAAATAATTCACCTGTGCATATAGTCCGAACTAGAGTACACAGCTTTAGAATATTAAAATTTGTTGCATGAATTCTGACATTTCTATCATGTAATTAAGTAACCAAAATTAAGTCTTAATTCATACCTGAACCGACTGTCATAAAACTTCTTTTAAATCATCATTTATATTCTGCCAATCATCGATAGTGTATGGAACCTGCTCCCGCACAAGCGCTCCAAGAAAAGAGGATAAATTTATAGACCCTTGCCCTATCAGTATACCTAGACCATTGAACTCAACTTCAATTCGATCCTAACTGCATAACGGGAGCCTTTTTGCTTTTATTGGACCTCTACCGCCTCTTTTCTGAGAAGTACTTCCAATGTTAGGTACACTTTGTTTTCCAATTTCCAGCTCGGCATCATCAGTTTGTTCAAGACAGGTTTGATTTTCTGAGCGTAGATCTTCTTCATTTTGGTCACTCAGGACAGTTTGTTCTTTGCCTTTGTTGTGAACAATGGCTTGCTTCTTATCAGAACTGACTGGTTGATCTTCGCATTGAATCTTACGCTTTGGCTTTGACTTATGCTTCCGATCTGGCTTATTCTTTTGGGATTCCATTGCAGCCTTTATCTGGTTGCGAGTACGTACATTGCATGTCGACATCATTTCCTGCAAATGAAATAAAATACATAATTTGAATTGTTTATACAGTCATAAATATACATATATAATTTAAATTGTGTGGTTTGATGTAAACAAATGCAAGACCATACAAGGCAATACAATGTAAATGTACATACAGATATTTGTATATAAAGTATACACATGTGCGTGTACTAGTGCATGTGCATGTAATATGTAGAAGCAGACCAGACCAGACAAATCTCAGGTTTAATGGGAAGACAAGGCAACACAATGTACTAGTGCGTGTGCGTGTAATATGAAAAACAGGTCAGATCGCATGGCCATGAAATGCTAGAATTTTTGGTACAACATAAATGTATATAACATAGTTTCAGGTGCAACACCAATGAACAAACAAACGTACAGAAAATCAATATGATTACAAGGAACAGCCAACACTAAAGCAAATGAACAACTAACACTACAGAAAATCAATACGAGTACAATGAATAACGATGCTCAAGTAGGACATATAATCAACTCAAGTACGCCCTCACAATCCTTTCTTCAATAGCTAATATCTTCATCATCCACTTAGGTTATTTCATCTTCCATCACTTGGATATCTTCCTCGATGCAATCGGGATCCTTTAAATCAGTAAAACTTCTTGATGGTGCTTTCATTACAATATACCAATTAGAAACATCGTCCTCTCTTGAATAAAATACTTGTTTAGCTTGAGATGCGAGTATGTATGGGTCTCGTGAAAATGATGCTTGATGTAAATTAACAAGAGTGAACCCATCATCATCAACTTTTACTCCATTTCCTTTATACACCCAACGACACTTAAAAACTGGAATATAAAACAAATGATAATCTAATAAAATTATACTTGTCAATATTCCACAATAAGTGACTACATCAACCACTTAGGACATATCTTTTGCACTTGTTCTACACATAGTAGTCGCATCAAAAGACACCCCAAAATTTTGAATTTGTCTCCTTAAATCTTTTACATGAAAACGTTGCTCATTGATGATATATCCTTTGTAAGATATGACATCATCCTACGGACCGTAAGCAATCTATTTCAACATGTCTTTATGATCCTTGGAGGTTACAGATAGAATTTCATTTAGCATGTAAATTTTATATATAGTATATTAAATGTCATATGAGAATATATTTGAAATCTAACTAACCTTCCTTTTAATCCAATTGGAAAAAAAATTGGTATGTGTTTCCCAAAGTACGGTCGCGTCTTTTTTAATGCGCTGGTCTGAATTTTCTGATTCCTCCACATGCAAACTAGTATTGAACATTTGATTATAAGTTACCTATATCAATACGAATACATAAAAAAATTAAATAAAATATAACATGAACTTACTCCATAAATGGTTCCACCGCAGCCATATTCATTAACACGGCTAAATGAGCCATTTCTTTCTCATTAGGCTGCAATGTAATTGTCTTCGATGTTGAAATTGGACGTCCCTCAAGTATTATGCTACTTTCATACTCTTCATTTCGAGCTCCTTTCTCCTCTATATGTCCTGATTTTCTCAAAAATTCATTGAAGAACAACATGCATTCTGCTGCGAGATACGATTCTGCAATACATCCCTCTGGTCGTTCATAGTTTCTGGCATAACTTTGAGTGTCTTCATATATTTATCGAACGGGTACGTCCAACGATAATGAACCGGTCCACACATTAGTGCTTTTCCAAGATGAATGGATAAATGTACCATTATATAAAAGAAAGATGGTGGGAAAAAAATTCAAGCTCACATAAAACTTCAATAATCTCAACATTGATTTGTTCTACCTTCTCTCTATCAAGAACACGTTGAAATAACTTGTTGAAAAAAGAACATAAGCGAATTAAGTCTTTTCTTGCCTTCTTTGTCAGTAATCCTTTTGATGCTACTGGCAATAAATGTTGCATTAATACATGATAATCATGTGACTTAAATCCACTAATTTTACAATCCAGCAATGAAATTCGATTTTTTAAATTTGAATAGTAGTCATCCGGTCCTTTGAAATCGTACAATCTTTTGCGAAATAATTTTCTCTCCGATTTTGACAACAAATATGGAGCCGGTGGAAGATTTGTTTTATTCCCATGAGGTTGTGTATGAAGCTCATGTCGAATTCCCTAATCCTCTAATCCTTCCTACAATTGGTTCCATCTTTGGATTTATTACCATGCAACATTGTGCCCAATAAGCTTTTACCAATATTCTTCTCTACATGCATCACATCTATATTGTGACGTAATGGAAGTTCCTACGAAAACCATAATTATAACGCATTATTGGGTTTTTCTCATACTAAAACAATAAAAATTAAACATATTAACAACTAACCTCCCAATAAGGCAAATCAAAGAAAATTGATCTTTTTTCCATCTTGCTATCTCCATTTTCATGGAAGTGTTAGTATCATAGATTTAATCTTCTTCAACATAAACACACTTTCTCTTATTAATTTTGTCTTCTTTTCCTTTTCCAAAAGTATTTGGGTAATCCTTTAACAATGCATAGACGTTTCTCCCAGTAAGCAATATAGGGGCACTATCTGTCTCTACGGTGTTATCAAACAACGCCTTTTGTTTCCTATGTGAGTCTGAAGGAAGTAGAAATATTTTATGTCCCATGTAGGCGAACTTTCGACTATGATTCAACCAACGAGAATGGGTATTGACATCACATAATGGGCAAGATTTTTCCCCTTTCACACGACATGCAACAACATTTCATAAGCAGGAAAATCATTAATCGTCCATAGCAAAACTGCATTCAATTTAAATAAAGTTTTTCGTAACGCGTCATAAGCATTAACTCTGTAAGACCACAAGTGATGCAAATCTTCCACCAAAGGCGCCAAATATACATCAATATCATTCCCGAGTTGCTTCAGGCCTGGAATAAGTAAAGTCATAATAATATTTTCCTTCTTCATACACAACATAGGCGAGAGATTGTATGCCACAAGCATTACCAGCTAGCAACTATATTTCGAACTCAACATGGAAAATTGATTGAATCCATCTGTAGCAAGACCAAGTCTAAGATTGCATGGATCCGATGAAAAAGATTTATACTTTTCATCCACCATTTTCCTTGTCATAGAATCCACGGGATGACACATTTTTCCATTGCTATCTTTATTAGTAAAATAACATCTAAAATCTTCTGCCAACTTTTGAGATCTATACATTTTTCTAAATCTCGGAATGATTGGGAAATATCTCAATACTTTAACTGGAACACCTTGTATAACCTCTTCAGTATCTCGATTTTTCTTCCATCTCGAAGAACCACATTTTGGACAATTTTCTAAATCTTTGTATTCTTTTCTGAAAAGGCAACCGTCATTCTCACATGCATGTATCTTTTCAAAACCCATGTCGAACACTTTAAGAAATTTCTTGACTTCATAAACAGATTTGGGAAGCACGTTTTCCTTCGCCAGAAATAGATGTTGCACAGCTAAAAGCTTATCGAACCCACTATCAGACAAGCCAGTCTCGCATTTAAGATTATACAAGACAGTGATAGCAAATAATTTTGTGTGATCTATGCAAGCAGGGTATAATGGAGTTTCTGCATCTTCCAAGTTCTTGAGTAACTCATCTTCTTTTCTCCGAAAATCAACATTATCTTTATCATCATCAAAAAAATCATTATTCATAAAATCTTCATCTTCATAGTGAATAATCTTGAATAGATCATATACGTCAAACGTATTTGTTTTCTTCTCTACATTTATTTATTCACCATGATTAAACCATTCACCATCAATATATCTAGGATCCATTCCTTTTATAATTAAATGGTTAACAACAGTTTGGTCATCATGGAAACTAAGATTCTGGTAGTCTCTGCAAGGGCATAACAATTTTTCTACATTTCTTATGTTCCGCTTTGCATCGTGCACAAAATTCACTGCCCTTTGTCGGTACTCTGTACTAGTTCTATGACAGAAATAAAAAACATAAAAAATTTAGTTTCAATATTAGATTATATGTTCTAAATCTCAAAATATGTATTAAGTTAAGCATTGTTTTATCACCTGTTTAAAAAAACCCAATCTTTTTACATCATCGACTTATGAAGGAAAATAAGTTTCCAATCATTGACGTATAAATTAGTTATCTGTTGTTAGAAAGAAAAAAACTACATGTTGAATTTATTACCCAAAAAGACATCCAAGCATCTTATAAATAATGCACTAACTACCTAATTCTACTTTAGCGAATCTGATTATATGTTCAAATAGTAATCTGCCAGGAACAATTATAAGAGAGTAGGAAAAGAAGTTCCAACATTACTATTATCTAAAATTTTATATATTATGTGCTTCGCTTTACTGAAGCGCGTGCTTCGCTTTTGCGCATTACGCTTATGCTCCAAGCATAGCGCTTCGGTGCGCTTTTCGCGTCTAATAACATTGGGTACCGGTACTATTATCAGCTATAATAGTACAAATCTCCATTCAAATACTAAATAAGTGTGCCCATTTAAAGATGACAGCAATCAAGCAAAGTGTTAAAGAACCATATAGGAATATCCTAAGTGCAAAATATTTCAGGAGATTTGAACAAGGCCAAGACAACTGAAGAGAATTACACAAATACATATTGCTCAGAACTGTATAGGACAATGTCATAAAGAGCGAACAAAGGTTTGAGACATGAGTATCTTATCTACCAAAGGCTTAGCATGATTTAAATACGTCCAGTGAACCAACAAAAAATAGAAAAGGGAAAGCTCCATAATATCTCATTTACAATTATAAGGCAAGAAGGAGCTAGTAAGAAGTACAGGCTTGGATCATCAATGTCTAGAATGAGGCAAAAGTAGGAAAATTGTAAAGGCTTAGTGTAATGACCCAGATTTTTGGTCGATTAATTTTGAATATTTAATATTTAAAATAAATATTGATTTGATGAAATAGATGAATTTTTATATTTAGTTATCGATTTAAAAATCGATTTCGATTTAATATCGAATATATTAAATTATCGTAATACAAAAATATTTGAATTTGAAATTAGAACTAAATCAAAAAATTCAGATGACCGGTAAAATTCTACCTGAATATATACAATGGTAATAATAATTTATTTTCGGGAAAATGGTTAGGTCTGAATTTAAATTATAGTATATTAATTTGATATAGTGTATACATTCAAATAAATTTCAGAGAATATACTGTTCAATTCAGAACAGCGTTATAACATTTAAAACATTAGTCGTTATGTTAAAATAGCGGTTCATGAATTCATGTAATGGACCCTGAGATATTTGTAATGGATAAAATTGAAATCAAATCGAAAATCAGATCGATATCTATTTAAAAAGAAATAAAATTCTCTTATCTAATCGAATCAAAAACAAATCAAATCATATTATTTTTGGTGTACTTCCGCCGAAATAAACTTCATCCTATAACAGTACCCACGCAGTATTGAATTCCTTAGTGCCCAAGGCTTTGTTCTTCTATAAATTTGCAAACACACTTCCCTTCATTCTTTTAGAAAATCGAAAATGGCCCTTTCCTTTTTGATCCAAACCGAAAGAAATGAAAGAAGAAAATACCGAGTCCTTTTAATCTTCAAAACCCAAAACCGTGGTGCCCATTTCCCTTTTCTACGATAATCTACTTCAATTCAAAATCGCGATTTCCATTCTCTATTCCTTCAATTTGAAATTGATTCAAATGGGGTTCCCTTGGTTCGAACATGAGCACATCGCGATTTTGACAAAGGCATTGAGCAAAGTTCGATCGATCGAATGGCTTTTAGTAGGGTGTGATTCGTCTCTTGGCTACAGAACTATTTGAAGACATGATTTTTAGATTGAAGCGCTGGTAGCGAAGATTGGTTAGGGTGAAGCGCGATTCGTATTATGGGTTTTGGGAAGTTGCAATGTGAGGTTACGAGGGTCAATGGTGGTGATATCGCGATGGAGTTTGGGGATTCGAGGGAGTTGTTGCGGTGAACTCGAGATTGGTGGTGGGGAGGAGTATGGTAACTGTTTGACACTGATAATGGTTGATGGTTGCTGAAGGAGGAATGATGTTGCGTTTTGAAACCTGGATGGAGTGTACAGACCGTGGTTTTTGTTTAACAATGAAGAGGATGATTAGGAATGATAAGGCTGACAGTTTGAGGAAGGATACAGATAGTAGCAGGTTGCGTTTACTGTGAGCTTTCTAGTGGTACACTGTATTGCTAAGGTAGTGAAGCTTGGTAGGAAAAATACATGGGTAAAGCTCTCGGAGGACATCAGTGGAGTGGTCGGAGGTGGGCTACCTCTTGCAAAGGTCCGGTTGACTAAGGTGAGGGCAGACGAAGAAGGCAATGATGGGTTCGAGGTATAGATATCTACAATAGTGTTGTAGTGAAAGAGGAGGAGTAAGGTAAACTACTTAATTTATTAAGTTATATAAATATGTAATTTACCATCTAGTTAATTAAAATTGTTAGTCACGTTTAATTCGTTCATACGTTATTAGATTAGAACAAAACAAGCAACATCGAAATCGTATCGTCGAAATTTACTAGTTCGAATTGATTTGGGATTCTTCAGAGTCAACTGGGATTTTTAATTTACGTCGAACGTCGTTCGATTTAAATTAAAATTGGAAGGGCTTGAAAATAAAAAAATCTGGTGAGTAAATCTCACTCAAATTTTATTTTGAATTATTTTTATCGGTTAAAACTAATTGTTTGTTGGTTGTTTGCTTATATTAGAATTTTATTATGGCTATGTTAAATATATACTAGTTATTTAGGATTGGTGTTTGTGGCTATTATGTATATATTGGTGGTTGGATTATTCCCGGAGTACCATTAGCGGATGCCCGCAGTATCATTAGTGGATGACCTTATACGCCCCACGCTATGATAGTGGATGACCTTCTATACCGCGATATCCTGCCTCGAAGAAGGATGGGTGTTATTTAGGTTGGCTAACATCTGTGGATGCAGGAAAACAGGTTGGAGGGATCCAACTGGATTCCTCAAAATATTATTATTTGTTTGTTTTCACATATATTATCATATATGATGTGTTGATTGATAATTTTGTGGTTTGATTGTTTAAATATCACTAGGCCTAAAATTTTGATTTATAAAAATATTGTGAAAAGGATATTTCGAGATTTAAAAGGGAAATCTATTTTTCAAAAATAGAATTTGAATTTCAAATGGGCTATAAAGATATTAACTTGTTTTGAATAAATAAAACAAGTATTAATTTATAAACGATGTTTATAAATTATATAATATAGGAAATTGAAGTGGTGAATTTATAAATGATGTTTATAAATTAAATAACGCAGGAAATTAAAGTAAAATTTTAAATAGTGTTTATAAATGTAGTGGAAAAATTATCATTGGATAATTTGAGTATTTAAATTCAAATGTGAATTTAAAAATAGAAATGGGGAAATCGTTTTAAAGAAATAAACAATGGAATTTATTCTGATGTTCAGAATATAAATTGAATTAAAATAAATCCATAAGGATTTACGATTTGAATTCGATTAATCCGTATTTATTTAAATAGAAGTTAAATTGGTTGTTATATATATAAGTTATTATAAATAGAAATTTCCAAAATAAGATTTTGGTTTTAAATAGATTTCAAAATTGATTTGTTTAAATATAAAACAAGGAAATTTATAAAATGGTGTTCATAAATATAATGAATTAATTATCAAGAAATAATTTGAATATTTAAATTCAAATATGAATTAAAAGATAGAATTTGAAATCATTCGAAAGGGAACAATGGTTTCTAATCCGCAATTCGAAATATCTAAGGGATGGAGTTTCCTATAGAAATTTGAAAAGGGAATTTGTTTAAAATATATGAAACAAGGAAGTTGAATTTATAAACAGTGTTATAAATTTGGTGAAATAAATTATCATTTGGGTAATTTAAACCACTTAAATTCAAATAGGAATTTAAAAGTAAATTGGGAAGTGTTTTGAAACAAAAGGATTTATTATATTTCGGAATTCGGAACAAAGGCTGAATTGGGAAAAATTAAACGTGTTTATAATTGAAATTTGATTATATCGAATTTTATAAATGATTTATTTATAAAAGGAATTGGAATTTAGTATAGAAGATTGAAGTATAAATAAATATATTACCGAGTAAGGAAAAATCGATAATTATAGATAATCGAAAATATTATGTTGAATTGGGAAACTGATTTGATATGTATTAAAAATATATCAGAATGGAGTTAGGATTTATATATGAACGAAGTTTAAAATGTTTATATATTAAATATAATTAAAACGAACTCGCCGCAATGCAGTTGTTCGTAAATTGGCGTTCTGAACTTCAATTGAGCATACAGGACTCAATTTAAGTCGGAATTCTTTGAAACAAGAATTATCAGGACCGTTGGAATAATAGTTTTCTAATAGAAGAGAAAAATCTGAATTTCGTCGAATAGATTTTGAGTTATGTCAAAATCAAATTTTCAGAAAAACAGTGCCGGAACCATTATAAAGCCATAAGAGTTTACTTAAATAAATAAAAGGATTTTAAGGAAATAATATCCGAATTGCCATCAGAAAAAATCCAGACTAGAGATATAAAATAAATATGAACTCCAGTGAAGTAAGTGAAATGATTTTTGTAACAACCCGAATTTTAATAACATGTTAAAACCATAAATCAAGGCCGAATTAAATTTTAATACAAGAAGCAAGGGAAACGGGTTGCGCCATTGCGTTCGTCTCGAAATTCTACTTGGAAACGAGTTCGAGTTTTCGAGAAACGGAGTCCATATGAGGGAGATAAGACCCTCCGAAGTTTCAGAAATTTTCAGAATCGAAAACAGCTCGAAATTCGAATTCGAATTCAAACCCCAGCACAGACTGGGCAGGAATTTTCCCACCCAGGACTAGGTCGACCTAGGGGTCGACACTACGGTCGACCTCCCAGGGACCAGGTCGACCCTATGGTCGACCTGGGGGTCGACCTGGTGCCAGAACCTAGTTTTGAGTCTGGGTTCATTCTGATGTTTCTGGTCTCGTTTTCGGTCTAGGTTCGTTTGCCTAATCCTATATAAACAGCCTCCTAGCCCCATTCTCTTTACACCATTCTTCTCTAACCTTATGATGCACAATTCTTGATGGACATGGCTTCTTCTAAATTAAATTAAAAGTAAATTAAAACACGAAGACTGTTTCTTGAAGACTACAGCTAGGAATTGCATACTGGGATTTTCTGCTACAATCAAATCGAGATTCAACAATTCAACGACTAGTTTCTAGACTTGACTTGTAACACCCCGTATTGCTACTAATACTAATATTCACAAATTAAAAAAAATTAATATTGAGAATTTGCACGAAATAGCCTTAAAAAGGCATATAACAAATTTGAGATATGTGAATTGCCTTAAAAGGCGAAAAATGGAGTTAAGACATTAATTGGAAAATTAATGTGTAGAATTGGTCATAAGTTAATTATGGATTAATTTGAATTCATGAATAGGTGCATGTGTATATATATATATATATATATTTATATATATATGGGCAGTTAATGTAAACATGAATAGAAGTTTATTAAATTGCTGAGTGTTTGCTGAGTCACTTCTGACTCATTGCTGAGTCAATAAGATAAACCCCATCTTGTCTGAATGGCTGCGGTTATTTCTAGGTTAAATCTAATGGCCTAAATAAATCCTAACATCTATAAATAAGTGGGTAGACTCTAACCCTAAATCACTTGAGAAATTGGAGAGCTACCGACATGCCGTTGCCATGGAGTTTAGCATAGCCGTCACAAACTAAAGAAGAAGAAGGCCTAATCTACAAACTAAATCTACTTAAATCAAATCAAAAGCTCTCTCTCTTTCTATTTCTCTTCTTTAAAATTGTGAGTATGATGAATCTCACAATATTATTATAAAATAATTTGATTAAGTTATGAATGGATCACAAGAAAGTGATATGAATTGTTATGTATTTGTAAATTATGTTGTGGATCTCTTGTTATTCTATTATGTTATCATATATATGTTGTTATGTTGTAGTGATTATGTTGTAAATAATCCTATGCTATGTCATATGTGATTAATCATGCTATGCTATGTTATAAATCATGTTATGCCATGTTGTAAATCATGCTATGCTATGTTGTAAATCATATCATGCTATGTTGCAAATTATGATATGCTATGTTGTAAATCTTATATATGTTGTAGATCTCATATTATCACATATGTTGAAATACTTATGTTATATGATAATGATGTCATGTTAAGTTGTGTTGAATCATACAAGTTGTAAAATCATGATGTTAGTATTTATGCGAATTGGATCATGTTTAAAGTTTATGTTTTTTTTATAATAGATCTTGATTATGGGAATTTGCCTATTGAGTTTGGTGTACCCATATACATGAATCTACAAATTAATTGGATCTTGAATATGGGAATTTGCCTATTAAGTTAGTTGTACTCATATACATGAATCTATGATTAAATGAATTTTGATTTTTGGGAATTTGCCTATTGAGTTAGGTGTACCCATATAAAACCATATTGTTAATGATGTTGATTCACGCATGTCCTATACAAGTTTATGAAATTTGATCAAAATCATATTATGTGAATTATGAATAAGTTGACACCCTTAGATCCATGACATGTATAACCTTATGCAAGTTGTAATGTATGCAAGTTTTACCCCTTGTTATGATTTATTTAGTCACATATATATGTTGTTGTTGTGAATATTTTCTTTTATGCTATGAGTTAGACTAATCGGGTCTAGCATACATTTTTCGAATAAACGTTCAAACGTGGGGTAGGGGTAATATTAGGAAATTAATAAATTGGGGTGCAATTGATAGGATTTTGCATGCCTTAAATGGATGTCCATAATTGAGTCAATTATGGACATTGTTAAATTTGGAATTAATTAATAATTCAAGTAGGGAATTATTAAAATTGGGGAAAGTGGATTATTAATAATAATCAATGCTTAGGACACGAGGTTGGACCCGTTTGTGACGTAAACCTGCCCGGACCCGCCTTGCAAATCCAGTAGTCACAAATGTCGGCCCAATGTGAGAGGTCCTAGGCCCAAACTAAAGCATAACAGTTGTAAAGACACGAGGTTAGACTCTTTTATGGTGTAAGACTGCCCGGACCCGCCCGACAAATCCAGCTGCCATAAATGCCAGTCTAATGTGAGAGGTCTTTATGAGGTTATGGCCTTAATGAATTAAGAAATACTTAGCCAGATAAACATGTAAGGTGGGACATGGGGGTTAAGTAGGTGCCTTGGGTGGCATGAGGAATCTAGTGGTTGCCTTTAGAGGCATTTGAAATACGATTAGACTTAACCAAATACACATGTAAATGAACATGACTAAGTGGGTTAAGTGGATGGACTAATGGGACAAGCTTAGGTGGAATGCTTGTGGGAAATAATGGGGGCCCATTTCAACCAGTATCCCAAAACGTATCTTTGTGGGCTCGACCCAAGTCGAGGTCGGGACACGCATACTGGGTTTGACTATAAGAGGCCAAAACAGAGAGCGGTGGCAACGCAAGTCCAACGGGTTTCATATGCGTGTGTGGACCCGGGCTGGTAGGTAAGACGTTGTTGCATCGTGTAGGTATAAGTCGTGCATCTCCGTTATATCGGGTTGCCACTTTAGGGGAATGATACACCCCACTGTGGGGCCAGCACGGGTATCTACGAGTAGGGAGCCGATCGAAAAATGGAAAGTGGGGTTCACCTAGTGGAGATAGGGGCAGGCGGCACCTATGTAGTCAGCTAGGAGTACGTAAAGCCATTAAGAAAGTTTCTAAGTGAAGCTAAGTGGAATCAATCTTTAGGGTGACTGGTGTGGTGCAGTATAGTGTTTTTCCTTTAGTATTTAGAAGCGCCTATAACGTTTCCTTTAGCGATTGTCTATGTCCTTAATCTGCTCTTTCATAGACATTTCCTTGTTTTCCAGCTTATGCCTTAGTCCAGTTATTTTGATAATAGTATTGTAGAATTATCATACTCGCCAGACTTTATGTCTGACTCCCCCCCTCTTTTTCAACATTTTTCTCCCTTCAGGTCCTCAGGTTGGGCCAAGTTCCAGTGGAGTCTGATTGGATTTCTTATCTCTTGGAAAGCTTGGACTGCTGAAGTAAAGTCCAGCTTGTTATCTTTCTTTTTAATGGCTATTTATGTAATGGGATTATGTACTTGTATTATCAAGATAAATATTGTACTTGACTTTGATTATGGTGTTATGATGTAATCAAACATGTTTTGACTTCTGCTGCAATTGAAATAAAGTTTTTAAATTTCCAAGTACTATTTTATATCTGTCTTGTTGAAATTTTACTGTTCTATATTCACCTAAAACCTCCATAGAAGTTAATGCATTCCCTTTGTGAGTGACATTAATGGACGTGGGGTGTTACACGTGGTATCAGAGCATAAGGTTACCAGAACAGATAAAATTTTTAGAAAAATATTTTTCTAAAGTATTTTTGGAAGAAGTGCTTTCAAAAACATGTTATTTAGAGAAAGTTTTTATGAAAAACATAATCCCAAATAGCCATATCCTTATCTTTATCTTTCGAATTCTCCATTTTGAATCTTTCCTTTTTCGTTTCAGTATGGCTGAAGATCTTAATCTCCCAGAAGGTGTGACGGTTCCAGGGTGGTTTAGGAGATATTTGGAGGCTAGGGCCACCACTGCAGGCCCAGCAGATGTTCCTCCACCCCCAGTTGCACCCAATCCTCCTCCTCCTCGTGTTGACACTTTTGCAAAGACGTGCAAGGAATTTAAGGCTATGGGAGGAAAACTTTTCAAGGGACTGAGACGTTTGTGGAGGCCAGAGACTGGCTTAAGGAGACTGAGGAATTGTTGGATATCTTTGAAGTGGAAGATGGGAGGAAAGTCCGTTTAGCTGCTTGGTTAATGAAGGGAGAGGCCTCGTTTTGGTGGGAGGTCACTAACGGGGAACGTCTAGTTGATTCATGGGCGGATTTCAGACGAAGGTTTGAGGCAAAGTTTCTTTCAAGGGCAGAGGAGAATTTAAATATGGAAAAATTCCTGACATTAAAGCAAGGGAGCTTATCAGTGAAGGAGTATGTCAATAAATTTAATCAGTTAGCAAGGTTTGGCTTGGAGTTGGTGAACACGCCAGAGAAAAAAGCTTTGAGGTTCGTTAGAGGCTTGAATGAACCGTTGCAAGGGTTGGCTATGACCCACATCCCTATGGGAGCCACCTATGAAAGGCTAGTAGAAATGGCACTTATGCATGAGGATAAGGCAGTTGAAAAGAAAGGGGATCAGAAGAAACCCCAACAGAAAAATAAGAAGGGTGGTAAAAACAATAATGGCAAAGGGAAGAAGAGATGCTTCAATTGTGGGACGCCTGGCCATCTCAGCAAAGATTGTAGAAAGAAAGAGAAGACTGGTTGTTTTCATTGTGGAGATGCGGGACATTTGGTGAAGAACTGCCCAAAGAAGGGGAAGAGGGCAGGGTCTACCTCGGGAGGACAGGTGCAGGCTCTTATGGCACCAGGGCAGGCAAGGGGGCAAATTCAGGCTATTGCGGCCCCACCGCTGCAAGAAAGAGGTAGAACAATTTCTGTTGAAAGCTTAGTTTTTCTGTTTGATCATCCTATCGGTACCTTATTCGATTCTGGCGCATCTCATTAATTTATCTCTGCATCATTAGTTGAATTACTGCACTTGAACACCAGTTTAGTAGAGGATCCCTTGGTTGTTTCAAATCCAATTGGGGGTTCGGCTCATTTGACCATGATATGTTTGGATTTGAAAATCTCTATACTTAGCGTTGAATTTAGATGTGATGCTTATGTATTGGGCTTCACGGGCTATGGGCTAATTTTAGGAATGGATTGGTTATCTAGAAATGGGGCCATTCTTGATTGTGAAAGGAGAGTAGTTAGGCCTGTGACTCGCCTTGGTAATGCTCTCGACATCTTTTGTAGTCCCATAAATTCCGTTATGCTAAGTTATCTTGAATCGCTTGACGCGTCTGTAGAGAATCTGCGAACGGTAGAGGTAGTCCGGGAATTTCCGGATGTGTTTGAGGAAGTGAAGGGCTTACCTCCAAAGCGGGAGATAGACTTTCGAATTTATCTAGTGGATAATGCTAAACCTGTATCTTTGCCAGTGCGCCACATGGCTCCTCGTGAAAGGAGGGAACTCAATAAGCAAGTGAAGGAGTTGCTTGAGAAGGGGTTCATAAGACGTAGTATATCAGAGTGGGGTGCTCCAGTAGTATTTGCTACAAAGGCGGATGGGTCCCTTAGACTTTGTGTGGACTATAGAGAACTAAACAAGCTTACTAAAAAGAACCGACACCCACTGCCGAGGATTGACGATCTCTTTGATCAGCTAGTTGGCGCCTCAGTGTTTTCGCAGTTGGACTTAGCCACTGGCTTTCATCAACTGGGAGTGGCTGAGGATAGTATAGATAAGACTGCTTTTAGGACTCCTGACGGATTCTATGAATGGCTAGTGATGCCCTTTGGTTTGACTAACGCCCCCGCATATTTTGTTGATTTGATGAGTAGGGTGTTTAGGGAGTACCTTAACAAATTCGTGGTAGTCATTGTGGATGACATCTTAGTCTTTTCTAAGAATGAAGAAGAGCATGCCCTACATCTTAGGGAAGTGTTGGAAACCCTTCGAGCGCATAACCTTAAGGAAAAATTTTCTAAGTGTCACTTCTGGAGGAAAGAAGTACGGTTCTTAGGGCACGTGGTTTCCAAGGAAGGGATAGCAGTGGATCCCGCAAAGGTGGTGGCCATCCAAGATTGGAAGGTCCCTAAAAATGTAACTGAAGTAAGAAGTTTCTTGGGGTTAGCTGGCTATTATAGGAAGTTTATCAAAGACTTCGCAAAAATATCAGCTCCATTAATACGGTTAACGAAGAAGAACCTGGTTTTTACGTGGGACGAAGAATGTGATGATGCGTTCCAACGTTTAAAGAGAGCCTTAACTTCAGCCCCAGTCTTAGTGCTGCCAGACGGGAATAAACCGTTTACCGTCTATACTGATGCTTGTGGGACGGGACTTGGCGCGGTCCTCATGCAAGAGGGAAGAGTAATAGCCTATGGTGGAAGGCAGTTGAGGGTTCATGAAAAGTATTACCCTACGCATGACCTTGAGTTAGCCGCAATTGTTTTCGCGCTTAAGTCTTGGCGTCACTATCTTCTTGGTGAGAAATTCGAACTGTTCACTGACCACAAATCATTAAAATACTTATTCTCTCAGAAGGATTTGAATTTAAGGCAGCAACGGTGGATGGAATTCCTAGCCTCCTATGATTTTGAAATAACATATACCCCGGGAAAGGGTAACGTGGTAGCAGACGCCTTAAGTAGGAAAAGGTTGTCCTTGAGTCCGTTGTTTGTTGAACGACGAAGCTTAGAATTCATCTCCATGTTTGACTTTAGACCCTCCGTTGACCTAGTACCTGGTTTGTTAGCATCCTTGGAGGTTAGACCTACACTTCTAGGACTAGTTGGTGAGGCACAGCAAGACGACCCCCAGTTGGTTGAGATAGTAGAAAAGCTCAAAGGAGGGGAGTCGTCTAGCCATCTTCGTAGGTATACCCTAGACGATAAGGGTTGGTTACGAAGGGATAATAGACTTTGTGTACCACAAGACGAAGACTTAAGGAAGGCCATTCTTGATGATGATCATCGCTCAAAGATGACCATTCATCCCGGCGGAGATAAGATGTACAAAGATATGAAGCGGGTTTTCTTTTGGGCCGGTATGAAAAAGGATGTGGCCGAGTACGTCGCTAGATGCTTGGTGTGCCAACGAGCAAAAGCGGAACAAAAGAAACCCGGTGGGTTGCTTCACCCATTGGAAGTTCCACTATGGAAATGGGAAAGCGTCTCAATGGATTTTGTGGATGGATTACCAAGATCAAGGAAGGGTAATACGGGGATTTGGGTTATAGTAGATAGACTTACTAAGAGCGCCCATTTTATTCCCGTGAAAAGTAAGAGGACTGCTCCGTGGTTGGCTTCTGTATACATTAAAGAGATAGTTCGTTTGCACGGTATTCCTTCTAGTATAGTAAGCGACCGTGATCCCATCTTCACTAGCGAATTTTGGAAGAGTTTACAAGAGGCGGTAGGGACTCAGCTATGTTTGAGCACCGCATATCATCCTCAGACGGACGGCCAGACCGAGAGGGTGAATTGTATTCTAGAGGATCTTTTAAGGCTTTGTATCCTAGACTTTGGGGGTACATGGGAAGAGCACCTTCCGTTGGTAGAATTCGCATATAATAATAGCTTTCAGTCTAGTATTGGCATGGCACCTTTCGAAGCTCTTTATGGAAGGCCTTGCCGTTCGCCTACATGTTGGTGGGAATCTACCGATAAAATCCTACTTGGGCCCGATATGGTTAGGGAAATCTCGGAGAAGATTGATTTGATTCGAAGGAGGATGAAAGCAGCACAAGTTAGGCAGAAATCGTATGCTGATAAGAGGAGGACATATCTTGAGTTTGACATTGGGGACATGGTTTTTATCAAAGTGTCTCCGTTACGGAATGTTGTTCGCTTTGGGTCCGTTGGGAAATTAGCGCCAAGGTTTGTAGGGCCGTTTCCTATAAAAGACAGGATTTGGAAGATGGCGTATAGGGTGGAGTTGCCTGAGAAACTTAGTGGAGTACACGACGTATTCCATGTATCACATTTGAGGAAGTGTTTTCACAAGACTGCGGAGGTGGTAGAGCCAAGCTTGCTTAAAGAGGTGGAAATAGAGCGTGATGCAACAATTAGACGAGCTCCTACATGCATTCTTGGGTCGGAGATCAAAAAGTTGAGGAATCGAGAGGTCAGACTAGTTAAAGTGCAATGGGGAGATGATGAGAGCAACGCTACTTGGGAGATAGAAGGGAAGATGCGTTCGCTATACCCTTTTCTTTTTGAGGGTATGTCTTTTAATTTCTCCTTTTTCGCTTAGCTTATCTTATCTTATCTTATCTTTAGTATGTCCTCTCATTAGTATCTTTGACCTTTATTTAGGATAATCCTATGGTTGAAACATGTGTTTGAGACATGTTATGTATGATGGATGCAAAATGGATGCAAGTGGTTGCTAGTGGTTGCTCGTGGATGCATATATACACACACTTTAGGCACTAGATCGGCTCAGTCACTACATATTGCATATTGCATAAATGAACGTATTTAGTATAATGGATGTATAATGGTTGTACCATCATATAGATGCTGCATTCGGTTGAATGGATGTGCACGCATGTAGAAGTAGTTTGTAAGCAATTAGGATCTTTTGCATACATAATGGATGCATGGCACTATCATGAATTTCATCAAGGAGGTCAACTGAATCAGTGGACCGCCTGATTTTGCATTAGATACGGACATAGACACACACTGTGCATTTAAACATGAAAGCATTAGAAGTCTATAAGGACAATGGATGCCAGTGTTTGTTGATTGAGTAGATGGTTGATGATAGGATATAAACTTGAAGATTTCGGGGTCGAAATCCCTTAAGGAGGGGAGAATGTAACACCCTGTATTGCTATTAATACTAATATTCACAAATTAAAAAAAATTAATATTGAGAATTTGCACGATATAGCCTTAAAAAGGCATATAACAAATTTGAGATATGTGAATTGCCTTAAAAGGCGAAAAATGGAATTAAGACATTAATTGGAAAATTAATGTGTAGAAATGGTCATAAGTTAATTATGGATTAATTTGAATTCATGAATAGGTGTGTGTATGCATATATATATATATATATATATATATATATATATATGGGCAGTTAATGTAAACATGAATAGAAGTTTATTAATTTGCAGAGTGTTTGCTGAGTCACTTCTGACTCATTGCTGAGTTAATAAGATAAACCCCATCTTGTCTGAATGGCTGCGGTTATTTCTAGGTTAAATCTAATGGCCTAAATAAATCCTAACATCTATAAATAAGTGGGTAGACTCTAACCCTAAATCACTTGAGAAATTGGAGAGCTACCGACATGCCGTTGCCATGGAGTTCAGCATAGCCGTCACAAACTAAAGAAGAAGAAGGCCTAATCTACAAACTAAATCTACTTAAATCAAATCAAAAGCTCTCTCTCTTTCTATTTCTCTTCTTTAAAATTGTGAGTATGATGAATCTCACAATATTATTATAAAATAATTTGATTAAGTTATGAATGGATCACAAGAAAGTGATATGAATTGTTATGTATTTGTAAATTATGTTGTGGATCTCTTATTATGCTATTATGTTATCATATATATGTTGTTATGTTGTAGTGATTATGTTGTAAATAATCCTATGCTATGTCATATGTGATTAATCATGCTATGCTATGTTATAAATCATGTTATGCCATGTTGTAAATCATGCTATGCTATGTTGTAAATCATATCATGCTATGTTGCAAATTATGATATGCTATGTTGTAAATCTTATATATGTTGTAGATCTCATATTATCACATATGTTGAAATACTTATGTTATATGATAATGATGTCATGTTAAGTTGTGTTGAATCATACAAGTTGTAAAATCATGATGTTAGTATTTATGCGAATTGGATCATGTTTAAAGTTTATGTTTTTTTTATAATAGATCTTGATTATGGGAATTTGCCTATTGAGTTAGGTGTACTCATATACATGAATCTACAAATTAATTGGATCTTGAATATGGGAATTTGCCTATTAAGTTAGGTGTACCCATATACATGAATCTATGATTAAATGAATTTTGATTTTTGGGAATTTGCCTATTGAGTTAGGTGTACCCATATAAAACCATATTGTTAATGATGTTGATTCACACATGTCCTATACAAGTTTATGAAATTTGATCAAAATCATATTATGTGAATTATGAATAAGTTGACACCCTTAGATCCATGACATGTATAACCTTATGCAAGTTGTAATGTATGCAAGTTTTACCCCTTGTTATGATTTATTTAGTCACATATATATGTTGTTGTTGTGAATATTTTCTTTTATGCTATGAGTTAGACTAATCGGGTCTAGCATACATTTTGCGAATAAACGTTCAAACGTGGGGTAGGGGTAATATTAGGAAATTAATAAATTGGGGTGCAATTGATAGGATTTTGCATGCCTTAAATGGATGTCCATAATTGAGTCAATTATGGACATTGTTAAATTTGGAATTAATTAATAATTCAAGTAGGGAATTATTAAAATTGGGGAAAGTGGATTATTAATAATAATTAATGCTTAGGACACGAGGTTGGACCCGTTTGTGACGTAAACCTGCCTGGACCCGCCCGGCAAATCCAGTAGTCACAAATGTCGGCCCAATGTGAGAGGTCCTAGGCCCAAACTAAAGCATAACAATTGTAAAGACACGAGGTTAGACTCTTTTATGGTGTAAGACTGCCCGGAACCGCCCGGCAAATCCAGCTGCCATAAATGCCAGTCTAATGTGAGAGGTCTTTATGAGGTTATGGCCTTAATGAATTAAGAAATACTTAGCTAGATAATCATGTAAGGTGGGACATGGGGGTTAAGTAGGTGCCTTGGGTGGCATGAGGAATCTAGTGGTTGCCTTTAGAGGCATTTGAAATTCGATTAGACTTAACCAAATACACATGTAAATGAACATGACTAAGTGGGTTAAGTGGATGGACTAATGGGACAAGCTTAGGTGGAATGCTTGTGGGAAATAATGGGGGCCCATTTCAACCAGTATCCCAAAACATATCTTTGTGGACTCGACCCAAGTCGAGGACGGGACACGCATACTGGGTTTGACTATAAGAGGCCAAAACAGGGAGCGGTGGCAACGCAAGTCCAATGGGTTTCATATGCGTGTGTGGACCCGGGCTGGTAGGTAAGACGTTGTTGCATCGTGTAGGTATAAGCCGTGCATCTCCGTTATATCAGGTTGCCACTTAGGGGAATGATACACCCCACTGTGGGGCCAGCACGGGTATCTACGAGTAGGGAGCCGATCGAAAAATGGAAAGTGGGGTACACCTAGTGGAGATAGGGGCAGGCGACACCTATGTAGTCAGCTAGGAGTATGTAAAGCCATTAAGAAAGTTTCTAAGTGAAGCTAAGTGGAATCAATCTTTAGGGTGACTGGTGTGGTGCAGTATAGTGTTTATCCTTTAGTATTTAGGAGCGTCTATAACGTTTCCTTTAGCGATTGTCTATGTCCTTAATCTGCTCTTTCATAGACATTTCCTTGTTTTCCAGCTTATGCCTTAGTCCAGTTATTTTGATAATAGTATTGTAGAATTATCATACTCGCCAGACTTTATGTCTGACTCCCCCCCTCTTTTTCAACATTTTTCTCCCTTCAGGTCCTCAGGTTGGGCCAAGTTCCAGTGGAGTCTGATTGGATTGCTTATCTCTTGGAAAGCTTGGACTGCTGAAGTAAAGTCCAGCTTGTTATCTTTCTTTTTAATGGCTATTTATGTAATGGGATTATGTACTTGTTTTATCAAGATAGATATTGTGCTTGATTTTGATTATGGTGTTATGATGTAATCAAACATGTTTTGACTTCTGCTGTAATTGAAATAAAGTTTTTAAATTTCCAAGTACTATTTTATATCTGTCTTGTTTTAATTTTACTGTTCTATATTCACCTAAAACCTCCATAGAAGTTAATGCATTCCCTTTGTGAGTGACATTAATGGACGTAGGGTGTTACACGACTCCTGCATCTCAATTTCTTATTCCACGATCTGTAAGTTCTAGTTACCTTGAGATTTAAACTTGTTAATTGTAATTTGGACATGAGATAATGTGAGATTGGACTTAAGTATGATAATCGATTTACATCTATTATAGTTTCCATCTTGGACCTTGACATTTGGGAATATTGCTATGAAATCAGTTTGGACCTATTCATGTTGTAAATCAAACTCTTTCATGTCCATAACATTATCATGCCTATGATGTTGAATCAGTCTATTAGTTACAAGTTTGGGACTATCACCTTATGCCATGACTATCACCTTATTATGCTAGATTTGAAATCCTATTATTTTCTATATGCCAGCGATGTTGTAACCAATTATCTCAAGTTATACCATGCTAGTCTTGTAATCCCTTTTATCACTTTATGCTCGCCCTTTTTGCCTATCATAGTTTTGATGTTATTCCCTTTATTTCTGGATTTGGATCTACTTGTAATTTAGATCGATTCATGTTTATGTGCGATGGGAATACGATTTGGGTAGATTAAGCAAAACATGAATTGGTTATGAACATGAATCTTGAACTTGATAATAGGCATAAGTTGAACCTTGACATGAAACTTCCTATGAAACTTGACACGAACTTGGCATGAAATTTTAACATGGATATGACACTAGAATGAACTTGAAAATGGCCAACTCGAGGTTGGGTTGAGTTTGCAGTGTAATTCTGCACGGAACCACCCGGCAAATCCAGTGACTACAAACAATAGGATCCAGTGTGGGTAGTTGGTCATATCGCGCTTGAAACCCGATGTCAGACTGAGTTGTGGTGTAAATCTTCCCGGAACCGCCCGGCATATCCAGTAACCACAACAACAGGTCTGATGTGAGAGGTGGGGGTGCATTAATGAATTAATGCCACATGATAGGGTTAAGTCATGAACATGAAAGATAACACTTAACCATCTAGACGCATGATTAGTGGGGTTAAGTCATGAAATTGAAAGACAACACTTAACCAACTTGACATGCTAGACTGATAAGGGTTAAGTCATGAATTTAAATGACAACACTTAACCTGCTGGACGGAAACCCTAGTTACGCGGTCCATTTCAGCAGTAACCCACTTAGATGTATCGTGGTACCCTGGAACTAGTCAGGGTGGGGCACGATTACTGGGCTGATTATAAGCGACCAGAACGACGGCTGAGTTGGTGTGCAGTATAGGTTCAGGCAGACGATGTTTGTGCACGTAGTCCGGAGTTGAAAAAGTAGGCATTGGGCATCAGTAGGTTTACACTGTGCATGCTTGATTCGTGTCGGTGGTTGGCACCCTAGGGCTTGATACACCCTATGGTGGACCTAGCACAGGTAACTACATTCGTGATAGGGCCGTATGACACAGACACACGATGAGCTAGAACTTGTAGGGAGCCGATCAATAAGTGGATCGTTCCGTTAGACCTAGTAATGGGACATTCATGATATTGGGCCAAGGGATCATTCCATGGATAATATATGACATGGGTTTGGGATACTAGTACAGTTAGTGCAGCAAATCTTGAACATGCGATGCTATACATGATTCATCTTGTTATCTTAGTCTATCTTGCCCATCTTGTCATCATCCTTATGTTTACTTTCAGTTTATAGATGTCATGTTACCTTTACTTGTTTTTATGCTGAAAGTCACTAGGACTTACCAGTCTTTATGACTGACCCGTTTTCTTTCGCCTCTTTTTCTTTCGTTCCCCTCCCCCTAGGTTCTCAGGGAGGAAACTCTAGCACTTAGCTTGGATTTCGCTTGCTTTCGATTCAGCTCATGTACGGTTTGATCTTGAGCTATGCTATGGCTGCATTTCTGCTACCTTTGGGGAATTAAGCTACTTTTGTTGTTTTAAGTTTTATGCTTCTTTATCTATGCAAGACAGAATTTGTTGTAATGGAAAATGATGACTTTGGCTATTTGGTATTTTGGATGTAAAAGGTTTTGACTCTTCTTGAAAGTAATGAAATTTATCTTTTGATTCTTCCGTTGTTTTATTTATGTTCTGTCTTGTAATATTTCTGTGTTTGTTTACCTCAATAACGCTCCTCCAAAACTAGTGCATTACCTTTGTGAGTGACCCTAGCGGAGGTGGGGTGTTACACTTGGTATCAGAGCAGAAGGTTACCAGACTGGGCAAAAGTTTTTAAAACCTTCTAAAACTATTTTCAAAACCATTTACAAAGAAGCATTTTTCAAGAAAAGTCTTGTTTTATTTAAAGGCTATTCCCCAAAAGCCATTAGCACTATCCTTTGTTTCCTCATTTTGAATCTTTTCGTTTTCATTTCGGCATGTCTGGGAATCTTAACCTTCCAGAGGGCATGCCAATACCTGGCTGATTCAGTAGGTACTTAGAGGCTAGGGCCAACGATGTAGGCCCAGCAGATATTCCTCCTCCAGCTGTTGCGGTTCCTCCTCCTCATGCAAATGCTTTCGCAAAGATCTGTAGAGATTTTAGGGCCATGGGTGGAAAGGATTTCAAAGGAACTGAATCATTTGTAGAATCGAGGAACTGGCTTAAAGAAACTGAGGATCTGTTCATTATCTTCGAGGTGGACGATAGGCAGAAGATATAGATGGCAGTATGGTTGCTCAAAGACGAAGCTTCCTATTGGTGGGAAGTCACTAACGCTGAAAGACCTGTTGACACATGGATGGATTTCAGGATAAGGTTTGAGATGAAATTCCTCTCACAAGATGAACGAAGTCTACAGCTGGAAAAGTTCTTATCTCTTAAGCAAGGAAGTATGACAGTCAAGGAGTACGTCAATCAATTCAATCAGCTGGCTCGATTTGGACTGGACTTAGTGAATACTCCTCATAAGAAGGCTCTCCGTTTTGTCAAGGGATTGAATGAGCCACTTCGCAGCTTGGCTATGACCCACATACCTATGGGGGCTACTTACGAAAGGTTAGTAGACATGGCACTCTTAAATGAGGAAGACAAGGGAAAGAATGAGTCAAAAGCAGAAGTACTTCAAGATAAGAAGGGGGAAGGGTCAAAGAACAAGAAGGGTGATCCAAAGAAAGGCGGGAAGAACAACAAACCCCGTGAAAAGAGGAATTGTAATTTCCATGGCATTCCTGGACATCTAGTCAAAGACTGCAGGAAGAAGAAAAGGAAGATGGGTGGCTGTTTCCATTGTGGTGAGAAGGGACACATGGCTAAGGCTTGCCCAAGGAAGCAAGGGCAAGGAGCTGGATCTTCTTCTGGAGGACAAGTCCACGCTCTCATGGTACCTCCGCAAGAACGAGGGAGAAATATTTCTATCGAAAGTTTAGTCTATCTTTTTGATCATCCTGTTCGAACCTTGTTTGATTCTGGCGCATCGCATACTTTTATTTCTTCTGATATTGTTGAAACTCTACACCTAACTACTAGTCTAGTTGAGGATCCCGTTATTGTTTCAAATCCAATTGGTGGCTCCACTCATTTATCAATGATTTGTGTGGATCTGAGGATTTCTATCTTAAGCGTAGAATTCACGTGTAATTCTTATGTTCTCGGATTTATGGGATACGGTTTGATTCTATGGATGGATTGGCTGTCCAATAATGGAGCCATTCTCGATTGTGAACGAAGGGTAGTTAAACTCGTGACTCGCCTTGGTAATACCCTTGAAATTTCTAGCAACCCTATAGGTCCTGTCATGTTGTGTTATCTAGAAACTCGTGACTTGTCTATCAATGATTTGCAATCAGTAAGGGTAGTCCTAGAATATCCCGGTGTCTTTGATAAGGTTAAGGGGTTACCCCCTAAACGCGAGAAAGATTTCCATATATATCTTATTAATAATGCTAAGCCGGTTGCATTGCCCGTTAGACACATGGCCCCTCGAGAGAGAAAAGAGCTTAGTAAGCAAGTTAAGGAGTTTCTTGAGAAAAATTTCATTAGGCGAAGCATTTCTGAATGGGTGCTCCGGTGGTATTCGCTACTAAGGCGGATGGTTCACATCGTCTATGCGTAGATTATCGTGAGTTAAACAAGCTGACTAAGAAGAATAGGCACCCACTACCGAGAATCGACGACTTGTTCGACTAGCTTGTAGAAGCATCTGTTTTCTCTCAACTCGATCTAGCTACAGGATTCCATCAGCTTTGAGTGGCTGAGGATAGCATTGACAAGTCTGCGTTTAGGACTCCGGATGGTTTCTTCGAATGGCTCGTCATGCCGTTTGGTTTGACGAATGCACCCGCGTACTTCGTAGACTTGATGAGTAGGGTGTTTAGGGAGTTCCTTAACAAGTTTGTGGTGGTCTTCGTGGACGATATTTTGATCTTCTCAAAGGATGAGGAAGAACATGCTAGACATCTCAAGGAAGTCATGGATACGCTTAGAGCACACGAATTAAAGGCTAAGTTCTCCTAGTGTCATTTTTCAAGAAATGAAGTTCGGTTTCTTGGACATGTAGTTCCTAAGCAAGGTATAGCTGTGGACCCCGCAAAGGTAGCTGCGGTGCAAGACTGGAAAGTCCCTAAGAACGCAATGGACGTGAGAAGCTTTCTCGGTTTGGCGGGCTACTATAGGAAGTTCATTAAGGACTTCACTAAGATTTCAGTCCCTCTTACTAGGTTAACGAAGAAAAACCTAGCTTTTGCATGGGACATAGAGTGTGACGTTGCTTTTCAAAGGCTTAAGAGAGCCCTTACCACAGCTCCAGTTTTGGCATTACCCGACGGAGGTAAGATGTTTACGGTGTACACAGATGCGTGCGGCACGGGATTAGGCGCTGTCCTAATGCAAGAAGGGAAAGTGATATGCTACGGGAGTAGAAAACTTAAAGTTCATGAGAAAAACTATCCCACACATGACTTGGAATTGGCCGCGATTGTTTTTGCACTTAAGTCTTGGCGCCACTACCTACTAGGTGAGAAGTTCGAGTTGTACACCGATCACAAGTCGCTTAAGTACCTCTTTTCGCAAAAAGATTTGAATCTAAGGCAACAGAGGTGGATGGAATTCTTGGCATCATATGACTTCGTTATAGCTTATACCCCTGGCAAGGATAACATGGTAGCGGATGCGCTAAGTAGGAAAAGGTTGACTTTGAGTCCTTTGTTTGTTGAAAGGAAAAGTCTAGAGTTTATAGCAACCTTTGATTTCACACCTGCTGTTGAGTCGTTGGCTGGCACGTTAGCATCTCTCGAGTTAAGGCCTATGCTTCTGGACCAAGTAGGGACTTCACAAAAGGAAGACCCACAGATAGTCGAGATCATGGACAAGTTGATTAGAGGTGAGATGTCAAGTCACCATAGTAGATATGCCATAAATGTGGCTAAGGCGTGATGGTAGAATATGTCTACCACAAGTGGGAGACTTAGTGAAGAGACTTCTCGATGACTATACGTCCCGGATGACATAAAATGTACAAGGATATGAAGCACATTTTCTTTTGGAACGGGATGAAAAAGGACGTGGCAGAATTCGTTTCTAAGTGCATGGTGTGCCAACAAGTAAAGGCCGAGTCGAAAAAGCCCGATGGGCTATTGCATCCTTTGGAGGTTCCGCTGTGGAAATAGGAGAGTGTCTCGATGGATTGCCTAGGTCAAGGAAGGGCAATACTAGCATATGGGTTATAGTAGATAGACTCAAGAAGAGCGCTCAATTCATTCCTGTGAAGAGCAAGAGGACCGCATCATGGCTAGCATCTATATACCTTCGAGAAATAGTATGGTTGCACGGATTTCCTTCTAGTGTAGTTAGCGATTATGACCCGATTTTCGCTAGCGAATTTTGGAATAGTTTACAAGAAGCAATGGGTACACGACTAAGCTTAAGCACGACCTATCACCCACAGACAGATGGACAAACCGAAAGGGTAAATAGGATACTAGAGGATCTTTTGAGACTATGCATTCTTGAATTTGGTGGTACTTGGGAAGATCACCTACCTCTCGTTGAGTTCGCATATAATAATAGTTACCAAGCTAGCATAGGAATGGCACCATTCGAAGCTTTATACGGAAGACCGTGCAAGTCACCAACTTGCTGGTGGGAGTCGACGGACAAGCTCATACTTGGACCCGACATGATAAGGGACACTTCCGAGAAGGTTGAGTTGATACAAAGACGGATGAAAACGACCCAAGATAGATAGAAATCCTATGCGGACAAGAGAAGGACAGACCTAAAGTTTGAAGTCGGAGATATAGTATTTATAAAAGTTTCTCCTTTACGCAATGTGGTTTGCTTTGGAGCGGTTGGAAAGTTAGCACCGAGGTTCGTATGACCGTTCCCTATCATCGAGAGGATTGGACGGATGGCCTATAAGGTAGAGTTACCCGAGAGGCTGGCCGGAGTACACAATGTCTTTCACGTTTCGCATCTCCGAAAGTGCTTACATGAGTCTGCCGAACTGGTTGAGCCAAGCATCCTTGAAGGCGTAGAAGTGGAGAAGGAAGCAACATTGAGGCGGTTCCATTTCGTATCTTAGGAACGGAGATCAAGAATTAAGGAATCGAGAAGTCAAGCTAGTTAAAGTACAGTGGAGTGAAGCCCAAGAAGACGCAGCTTGGGAAACCGAAGAGAAGATACGCTCGCTATACCCATTTCTTTTTTAGGGTACTTTCTCGATCTCTTTTTCCTATAAGTTTACATAACTTTGTATCATGTACATGCTTTTGCTATCCATGTTTGTCTTGTTATCTTCTCGATCCTATCTTGAGAACCTTAGGTAGAACCCTTTTGGATGTAAACATGTAATTGAAACATGTTATGGTTGATGATTGCAAGTGGTTGAAAGAGGTTGCTAGTGGTTGCTCGTGGTTACATAACACACATTAGGCACTAGTTCGGCTCAGTCACATATCTTATATTGCATATGCATGGGTGCTCATACTTGTATATGGATGGAAACTTAATATGCTATCATATGGATGTTGCATATGAATGAATGTTTGTGCACTCATGTAGAGATTATAAAGTATGTTAGGAATTTGCATACATGTTGGACTCATTACACTAACATACTTTGCATTAAGGAGGTCTACCGAATCAGTAACCGCCTGATCTTTTGCATTAGATAAGTACATATACACACACTCTTGCATAAGTTCATACAGCATTAGAAACTTTTAAGGATAATGGTTGCTTGTGGATGATGGTTGAGTAGATGGTTGATTGGATGATAGGATTCATTCTTCTTAACTTGAAGATTTCGGGGATGAAATCCTTTAAGGAGGGGAGAATGTAACAACCCGAATTTAGTAACATGTTAAAACCATAAATCAAGGCAGAATTAAATTTTACAACAAGAATCAAGGGAAACGGGTTGCGCCATTGCGTTCGTCTCGAAATTCTACTTAGAAACGAGTCCGAGTTTTCGAGAAACGGAGTCCGTATGAGGGCGATATGACCCTTCGAAGTTTCAGGAATTTTCAGAATCGAAAACAGCTCGAAATTCGAATTCGAAATTCGAATTCAATCCCCAGCGCAGACTGGGCGGGAATTTTCCTGCCCAGGACCAGTTCGACCTGGGGGTCGACACTATGGTCGACCTCCCAGGGACTAGTTCGACCCTATGGTCGACCTTGGGGTCGACCTGGTGCCAGAACCAAGTTTTGAGTCTGGTTTATTTTGATGTTTCTGGTCTCGTTTTCAGTCTAGGTTCGTTCGTCTAATCCTATATAAACAGTCTCCTAGCCCCATTCTCTTTACACCATTCTTCTCTAACCTTATGCTGCACAATTCTTGATGGACATGGCTTCTTCTAAATTAAATTAAAAGTAAATTAAAACACGAAGACTGTTTCTTGAAGACTACGGTTAGGAATTGCATATTGGGATTTTTTGCTACAATCAAATCGAGATTCAACAATTCAACGACTAGTTTCTAGACTTGACTTTTGCATCTCAATTTCTTATTCCACGATCTGTAAGTTCTAGTTACTTTGAGATTTAAACTTGTTAATTGTAATTTGGACATGAGATAAAGTGATATTGGACTTAAGTATGATAATGGATTCACATCTATTCAAGTTTCCATCTTGAATCTTAACATTTGGGAATATTGCTATGAAATTAGTTTGGACCTATTCATGTTGTAAATCAAACTCTTTCATGTCCATAACATTATCATGCCTGTGATGTTGAATCAGTCTATTATTTACAAGTTTGGGACTATCACCTTATGCCATGACTATCACCTTATTATGCTAGATTTGAAATCCTAATATTCTATATATGCCAGTGATGTTGTAACCAATTATCTCAAGTTATACCATGCTAGTCTTGTAATCCCTTTTATCACTTTATGCTCGCCCTTTTTGCCTATCATAGTTTTGATGTTATTCCCTTTATTTCTGGATTTGGATCTACTTGTAATTTAGATCGATTCACGTTTACGTGCGATGGGAATACGATTTGGGTAGATTAGGCAAAACATGAATTAGTTATGAACATGAATCTTGAACTTGATAATAGGCATAAGTTGGAACTTGACATGAAACTTGACACGAACTTGATAAGAAATTTTAACGTGGACATGACACTAGAATGAACTTGAAAATGGCCAACTCGAGGTTGGGTTGAGTATGGAGTGTAATTCTGCCCGGAACCGCCCGGCAAATCAAGTGACTGCAAACAATAGGATCCAATATGGGTAGTTGGTCATATCGCGCTTGAAACCCGAGGTCAGACTGAGTTGTGGTGTAAATCTACCCGGAACCGCTCGGCATATCCAGTAACCACAACAACAGGTCTGATGTGAGAAGTTGGGGTGCATTAATGAATTGATGCCACATGATAGGGTTAAGTCATGAACATGAAAGACAATACTTAACCAGCTTGACACATGATTAGTGGGGTTAAGTCATGAAATTGAAAGACAACACTTAACCAACTTGACATGCTAGACTGATAAGGGTTAAGTCATGAATTTAAATGACAATACTTAACCTGCTGGACGGAAACCCTAGTTACGCGGTCCATTTCAGCAGTATCCCACTTAGATGTATCATTGTACCCTGGAACTAGGCAGGATGTGGCACGATTACTGGGCTGATTATAAGCGACCAGAACGACGACTGAGTTGGTGCGCCAGTGTAGGTTCAGGCGGACAATGGTCGTGCACGTAGTCCGGAGTTGAAAAACTAGGCATTGGGCATCAGTAGGTTTACAATGTGCATGCTTGATTCGTGTCGGTGGTTGGCACCCTAGAGCTTGATACACCCTATGGTGGACCTAGCACATGTAACTACATTTGTGATAGGGCCATATGACACAGACACATGATGAGCTAGAACTTGTAGGGTGCCAATCGATTAGTGGATCGCTCCGTTGGGCCTAGTAATGGGTCATTCATGATATTGGGCCAAAGGATCATTTCATGGATAATATACGACATAGGTTTGGGATACTAGTACAGTTGGTGTAGCAAATCTTGAACATGCGATGCTATACTTGATTTATACTTGATTTATCTTGTTATCTTAGTCTATCTTGCCCATCTTGTCATCATCCTTATGTTTACTTTCAGTTTATACATGTCATGTTACCTTTACTTGTTTTTATGCTAAAATTCACTAGGACTTACCAGTCTTTATGACTGACCCGTTTTCTTTCGCCTCTTTTTCTTTCATTTCCCCCCAGGTTCTCAGGGAGGAAACTCTAGCACTTAGCTTGGATTTCGCTTGCTTTCGATTCAGCTCATGTACGATTTGATCTTGAGCTATGATATGGCTGCATTTCTGCTACCTTTGGGGAATTAAGCTACTTTTGTTGTTTTAAGTTTTATGCTTCTTTATCTATGCAAGACAGAATTTGTTGTAATGGAAAATGATGACTTTGGCTATTTGGTACTTTGGATGTAAAAGGTTTTGACTCTTCTTGAAAGTAATGAAATTTATCTTTTGATTCTTCCGTTGTTTTATTTATGTTCTATCTTGTAATATTTCTGTGTTTTTTTACCTCAATAACGCTCCTCCAAAACTAGTGTATTCCCTTTGTGAGTGACCCTACGGAGGTGAGGTGTAACAATTTTTGAAACAAAAATCAGTTTTTTAGTTATTCAATAGATTTAACTAGTTTGAAGAATAAATAGTTAATCGAGATTTGAATCGAAATTGGGCGTTGAATAAGTGAAAGAGATTTAGGAATTTTTATTCGAAATCGAATTTGTAACTTGAGTTGAAAATGGAATTAGATTGGGTTCATGAGTAGATTAAAATATAGTTGAATGTGATATGTTCAAATAAGAAGTGAAACAGGCAAATATAGCTAATTAGAAAATAAATTAGCGAAATGGGTTAAGTCGAATGGATTGAGTTGAAACCAAATGGAAATATTTAGATATGTGTTAGATAGTTATGGGGTGAAGTGTATGAAGATTTTAATTTATGTGCCCGACAAAAAGGTACACGTTTAAATTCCATATGAGGTTTTATGCGCCGAATCGGCAAGCCACTTGGCTTTTTGAATTTCTTTTTGAATGAAAAGGGTCTAGAAGGCGAGTTAAGGTTTGAACTATCGACCGGTACAAAAGAGGTTATAGCGAAATTTTCTGGGAATTTAAGGAGTTAGAATATTTTTAAGAAATTTTGATAGTTAGAAATCAATGTATCGATATATACAGAATTCGATAAGGAAACAAAATTAAAAATAGAATAATGTAAACAAAAAGGAAATCTATAAATTAGATTGTTAAAAATAGAAAGCGAACCATACACATGTTTTTTTAAAATGAATAATTTGATTTATGGGGTTGTTTGTTCGAGGTAAGTGTTCTTGTCTGTTTTGAAGTTAACGATGTTTTCAGTCAAGGTCTGAGAGGTAGTTATACCCCAAATTAATTGATTCCATTATTAACCGATAAGTAACAAGATTCAGTCTCAAAGAGAGATGTTTAATGAAATTTAGTTGAATGAAATATTTTGGGTTGTTGTAACAATGTTTTATACAACATTCGTTTTAACCCAAGGAAGTGGAATTTTGGAAATATTATCAAATAAATATTTCCTGAGTGTAGAAATGAATGGGCGTTAAAGAGATAAGTAATTGAAATGTTTTCCAATTACAAATAGAAGATATTTTCTATGTATAGAACATAAAAGAAGGCGATATATGGAAATGTTTTCCAAATAGCGTAAGAGGCCAAGATGATTATCGAAAATATCATGTTAACAAATATTGATAAGGAAATGGAGTAGTGATTTAATTAATGAAATATTAATTAAGGGCCCAGTGATTATTTGATGCTATGAACAGAGGTTGGTTTTTCTTCGATAGTTAAATAACTGACTATCGAAGTGTTTGCTAATATCGTTGTCAATACGGAGAGACCAGTTGAATTATTATCCGAGAATCACTCCGAATTGGCAGTAGCGTTGCGAATCAGATTATATAAAGATAATTGAAGATGGAGTAAAGTGAAAGGACTTTTTCTATTAATGGAAATTGTGCCTTCGGTTTTGTTCAATCCCAGAATGAACGTATATGGACGAATGTCTGACAGAGTATTTCCAATGATAACATATGTTGTTCTATACAAATATATATGGTGGCGGAGAATTTATTCTCTTATCCTAATATCCAGAATATAGTTGTGCAATGAATTGGTGATTTACAGATCTGACAATGTGGCATTCAAAGTGATTGTGCTATCAATGAATGATAAGAAATCATAGCCTCGGGCCTCAACAACCGGGAAATGACAAAAATCGGGCAGGCAGCATGGCTATGTGGGTCGCTCCCATCAGGGTGTATAATCACCTATCTAGAGAATTTCCTTTCTTCTTTAATCTATCAATGTTGTCCCTTTCCGGGAACGGTTGCAGATCCCAACTGTTGGTGATATACATTCGATACACTCAAGCGAAATGAGTGGTCGGTCGTGTCTGGGCCAGGTTGCAAGATGTTCTTGTTGAATCCAGTGTATTCCCTTCTAGAGATACACTATAGGCAGGTGGTTCCATACCTTGTCATAGTCAGAATCCAATCTCCAATAAGAGCCTTGCAATTTTTTTCGATTTTATATTATATATAGAGTGTGAGATGCAAGTGTTCCACTATATTGTTATTTATTTGATTTGGGCACTATTATAATATCACTGGATTTTTGTATCAAAGTATTTTGTGTTATTGTAAGATAAAAACCGCCCATGTTTATGTGTGGGCTGGTATTACTATTATCATTTCTTTCGAAAGGATTTTGAAAGTTAAACAAATGTTTGGAATTTACTCACACCAATCTCATGACTGACCCAGAGTTTTTTTTGTTTTTGTTTTCCCTGAACTCTTGGGTGCTCAAATTTGTATGGGCAGTCAAGTAGTTAGGATTTTACAGATTCAATTAGAGGAGTTTGAAGCAGAAGGCTTCACCAGTTAGTTATATACTATCATTTATACTGCTGTGTACCATGTTTGTATCTGGAAACAGGTGTTTATAACTGTTCTAGAAATAGCTGTTGTGCTCTGATGATGGTATGTATATAAAGTTACTGAATTGTATTTCAAAGTTTATGTTACCTAATATATTTTATTCATTTCGCTGTGAGTTTTTGGACTTCGTTTTCTTCTATTCTAATATTTCTTTCTTTCTATTTCTCATCATCTAACTTCTTTCTAATAATGGTTCGTATTTCTATGCAATTTGGGTTGGACGTGTGGTGTTATTAGTCAACTCAGATAGTACGGATTTGCGGGCGGTTACAGTTGGTATAAGAGCTTAGGTTGAGCGAATACCTAGGCTTTGGTGGGATTGTGCTCATTAGAGATAGGTTCAGTAGTACCCTAGAATGAGTTGAGCATGAGCGCGTATTTGTTAATTGATATTAAAACTAATTTTTATTGTGTTAGCTAGTCTGTTGAGTGGTTTATGAATTCTGATCGAATCGTGGGACGCCACGAAGTCGATAGGAATTTCTAAACACTTGAACAGAGAAATTAGACACAATATTGTTTTAAAGTGGGTAGATGAAATAATTTTACCTAAATTTCTATTTTGATAGAAAAGGAATAATTTTTTTTGGAATTACTATATTATGCGGATAAGTTGGTTGTTGTGATTATAAACAAATGAGATTATAAAATGGGAATGGTAAAATATAAACAAATAAAATTGTATATGAATGAAATATACAAATGAAATAAAGAAAAATGGGATTTACAACCAGAATATGGAATTTAAATCCTGGGAAGTTGGAAAAATATTTTCTGAAGTATATTAAAATGATATAGCTTTGTTTTAAAGGATCTTTGAATAAAAATCATCTTGAGATGGATTTTGAAAGTGATAAAGCACTGAACTCACTTCAGTGGCTGGGAAATAACTCTGATGATAACTATAGCATCATCAGTGTCATTTTCGAGTTCCTAAGTGATGAATTGCTACCTTAGAAATGTTTTTGATGGAAATTTATTTGAAAGAAAACAAGTGTTTTGAAAAATTCAATGTTTTGAATTCGTGATAGAAATAAATATATGTATATGTTTATGGGATTTCAAAATGATTTGAAATGTAAACCCGGGAATTTGAATTCTGAAATCTAAATTAACTTAAGCAAGTTAAATGGATTGAAGTGAATAAATTGATTAAAATCAATTGGAAGAATATGAATTGGATGGTAATATATTGGATATAAATCATTCAGATTGAACGAATGGAAACCAAATGTTTTGGTAGAACTTAAGTTGATAAATATGAAGAGTTGAGTTTCAACATAAGTGTGTTTTTGAAAAGTAAATGGGTTTATTGCTTTTTTCCTACCTTAGTAATTTCAAGGACGAAATTCTTTTAAGAGGGGAAGAATGTAACGACCCAGATTTTTGGTCGATTAATTTTGAATATATAATATTTATTTTAAATATTGATTTGATAATATAAATGAATTTTTATATTTTATTATCGATTTAAAAATCGATTTTGATTTAATATCGAATATATTAAATTATCGTAATACGAAAATATTTGAATTCGAAGTTAGAACTAAATCAAAAAATTTAGATGACCGATTAAATTCTATCTGAATATATACAATGGTAATAATAATTTATTTTTGATAAAATGGTTAGTTCTAAATTTAAATTATAGTATATCAATTTGATATAGTATATACGTTCAAATAAATTTCAGAATATATACTGTTCAATTCAGAATAGCGTTATAACAATTAAAACATCAGTCGTTATGTTAAAATAGCAGTTCTTGAATTAATGTAACAGACCTTGAGATATTAGAAATGGATAAGATTGAAATCAAATCGAAAATCAGATTGATATCTATTTAAAAAGAAATAAAAATCTCTTTAGAATCAAAAAACAAATCAAATCGTATTAATTTTGGTGTAATTCCACAGACCTAAACTTCATACTATAATAGTACTGAATTCCTTAGTGCCTAAGGCTTTGTTCTTCTATAAAATCGTAAATAGACTTCCCTTCATTCTTTCAGAAAATCGAAAATGGCCCTTTCCTTTTTGATCCAAACCGAAAGAAATGAAAGAAGAAAATACCAAGTCCTTTTAATCTTCAAAACCCAAAACTGTGGTGCCTATTTCCCTTTTCTACGATAATCCACTTCAATTCAAAATCGCGATTTCCATTCTCTATTCCTTCAATTTGAAATTGATTCAAATGGGGTTCCCTTGGTTCGAACATGAGCACATCGCGACTTTGACAAAGGCATTGAGCAAAGTTTGATCGATCGAATGGCTTTTAGGGCGGTGCGATTCATCTCTCGGCTACAGAACTATTCGAAGACGTCATTTTTAGATGAAGCGCTGGTTGTGAAGGTTGGTTAGGGTGAAGCGCGAGTCGTATTTATGGGTTTTGGGAAGTTGCAATGTGAGGTTACGAGGGTCAGTGGTGTTGATATCGCGATGGAGTTTGGGGATTCGAGGGAGTTGTTACGGTGAACTCGAGACTGGTGGTGAGAAGGAGGATGGTAACTTTTCGACACTGACAATGGTTGATAGTTGCTGAAGGAGGAATGATGTTGCATTTTGAAACCTGGATGGAGTGTACAGACTGTGGTTTTTGTTTAACAATGAATTGGATGATTAGGAATGATAAGGCTGACAGTTTGAGGAAGGATACAGATAGTAGCAGGTTGCGTTTTACTTCGAGCTTTCGAGTGGTACACTGTATTGCTAAGGTAGTGAAGCTTGGCAGGAAAAATACATTGGTAAACTTCTCGAAGGACATCAGTGGAGTGGTCGGAGGTGGGGCTACCTCTTGCAAAGGTCCGATCGACTAAAGGTGAGAGAAGACGAAGAAGGCAATGATGGGTTCGAGGTCTAGATATCTGCAATAGTGTTGTAGTGAAAGAGGAGGAGTAAGGTAAACTACTTAATTTATTAAGTTATATAAATATGTAATTAACCAGGTAGTTAATTAAAATTGTTAGTCACGTTTAATTCGTTCATATGTTATTAGATTGGAACAAAACAAGCAGCATCGAAATCGTATCATCAAAATTTACAAGTTCAAATTGATTTGGGATTCTTCAGAGTCAACTGGGATTTTTAATTTACGTCAAACATCATTCGATTTAAATTAAAATCGGAATGGCTTGCAAATAAAAACTCTGGTGGGTAAATCTCACTCAAATTTTATTTGTAATTATTTTTATCAGTTAAAAATAATTGTTCGTTGGTTGTTAGCTTACATTACACTATGTTAAATATGTATTAGTCATTCAGGATTGATGTTTGTGGCTATTATATATATATATATATATATATATATATATTGGTGGTTGGATTGTTCCCGCAGTACCATTAGCGGATGCCCGCAGTATCATTAGCGGATGATCCTATACGCCTCACGCTATGATAGTGGATCTTCTATACCGCGATATCCTGCCTCGAAGCAGGATGGGTATTATTTATGTTGGCTAACGTCTGTGGATGCAGGAAAACAGGTTGGAGGGATCCAACTGTGTAACACCCCACCTCCGCTAGGGTCACTCACAAAGGGAATGCACTAGTTTTGGTGGAGTATTGTCTAGGTAAACATACACAGAGATATCACAAGGCAGAACATAAATAAAGCAGCGATAGAAATTAAAAACCAAATTTCATTACTTTCAAGAAAAGAGTCAAAATCTCATATATCCAAAGTACAAATTATTCCATTACATCAAGTTCTAAATAAAGAAGCATAAACTTAAGATAATAAAAGTAAATTATTCCCCAAAAATAGCAGAAGTGCAGCCATAGCATAGCTCAAGACCAAACTGTACATGAGCTGACAGAAAGCAAGCTAAATCCAAGCTAAGAGCTAGCGTTTCCTCCGTGAGAACCTGGGGGGAAACGAAAGAAGAAGAGGCAAAATAAAAAGGGTCAGTTATAAAGACTGGTAAGCCTTAGTGACTTTCAGCATAAAAACTAGTAAAAGTAACATGATATGTGAAAACTGGAATTAAACATAAGGATGATAACAGGACTGATATGATAACTAAGATAACAAGATAAGTCATGTCTAGCATCGCATATTCAAGATTCGCTGCACCAACTGTACTAGTATTCTAACCCATGTCCAGTATTAACCATGAAATGATCCCTTGGCCCAACATCATGAAATGACCCATTACTAGGTCCAACGGAACGATCAACTAATCGATCAGCTCCCTACAAGTTCTACCTCGTCGGGTGTCTGTGTCATATGGCCCAATCACGAAATGTAGTCACCTGTGCTAGGTCCACTATAGGGTGTATCAAGCCCTAGGTTGCCAACCACCGACACGAATCAAGCACGCACAGTGTAAACCTACTGGTGCCTAATGCCTGCTTTTTCAACTCCGGACTACGTGCACGACCATAGTCCGCCTGAACTTACAATGGCGCACCAACTCAGCCGTTTTTCTGGTCGCTTATAATCAGCCCAGTAATCGTGCCCCACCCTGCCTAGTCCCAGGGTATCGTGATACATCTAAGTGGGTTACTACTGAAAAGGACCGCGTAACTAGGGTTTCTAATGGGTTAAGTGTTGTCATTCAAATTCGTGACTTAACCCTATCCAATCATGTATCAAGTTGGTTAAGTGTGTTCAAGCGGTTCATGACTTAACCCTATCAAATCATCATGTCAAATTGGTTAAGTATATTCAAGTGGTTCATGACTTAACCCTATCCTGTGGCATTAAATAAATTAATGCACCCCAACCTCTCACATTAGACTTTGTTGTGGTTACTGGATGTGCCGGGCGGGTCCGGGCAGATTTACACCACAACCTAGTATAACCTCGGGTTTCAAGCGCGATATGACCAACTACCCACATTAGGTCCTATTGTTTGCAGTTACTGGATTTGCCGGGCGGATCCAGGCATATTTATATTGCAAACTCAACCCAACCTCAAGTTGGCCATGTTCAAGTTTATTCTAAGTGTCATGTCCAGGTTCAAGTTTTGAGTCTAAATTCATGTCAAGTTTTCTTGTCATGTTTCATGTCAAATCGTGTCAAGTTCATGTCCATATCCAGGTTCAAGTTATAACAATGTTTACGTTTCAAGTTTATAGTAAATCCAGGTTTGCCTAACTACCCAAATCGTATTCCCATCGCACGTGAATTTGAATCAATAAAAACAAATCTAATTAGGGAATAACATAGAAAGAACGGGCATAAGGTGGAAAAAGTGATTATAAGTCAAGCATGGTATAATTTGAGATAAACGATTGCAACAATACTGGCATACGGGGTAGTGGTCTCAAATATCAAATCTTGGGTGATAGTCATGGTAACAGTTGACATAAGATAATAACCCCAAACTTGTGAATAACAACTAATTCAACATCACAGGCATGAATATTATGGACATTAGGGGTTTCAGATCTACAACATATATAGGCCCCAAATCAATTTCGCATAAATATTACCACAAGTCAAGATTCAAGATGAATAGATCCAAGGTGAACAGATAGTAGATCCAAAATACTAGATCCAAAATGAACAATGATAGATCCAAGATATACAATGATAGATCCAAGATAATTGTCATACTTAGGTTCAATTTAAATTTATAACAGGTCCATATTAAGTTTAAAGTTTAGATCTAAAAGTAATTGGGGCTTATAATCGTGGTTTGAGAATTAGAAAACAAAGAGGTGATGTTGAATCTCGAGTCTAACAGAAATCCCCCAAACAGCAATACTCTACATGTTGCCTTGTTCGAGAAGAAGCAATCACTTTTCTCTAACTTTTCAACCAAAGTTTTAACAGTGTAAGGCCAGAGAGAATTTGTGTAGAGAGACTAGAGTTAGGGGTTGTTTATATAGGGTCAGGCCAACGAACTTAGACAGAAATCGGACTAGAAACATCAGAGTGAACTCTGACTCAAAAATGGGCTTGGCAACCAGGTCGACACCCAGGTCGACTCTATGGTCGACCTGGTCCTGGGCAGGTCGACCCCCAGGTCGACCTAGTCCTAGGCGGGAAATTTCCCGCCCAGTCCGTTCTGGGGTTTGAATTCAAAATTTGAATTTGAATTCTGAGCTGTTTTTTAACTTGAAATTTCTGAAGGGTCATATCTTGGTCATACGGACTCCGATTTTCTAAAACTCGGAATCGTTTCCAAGCAGAATTTCGATACGAACGTAATGGCATAACCCGTTGCCCTTGATTCTTATTTTAAAAATTAATTCTGCCTTGATTTATAGTTATAACTCATTATCAAAATACGGGTTGTTACATTCTCCCCTCCTTAAAGGATTTCGTCCCCGAAATCTCCAAGTTAGGGAGGATGTGTCCTACCATCCATCATCCATCTACTCAAAACATCATCCACAAGAAACCATTGTCCTTAAAAGATTTCTAGTGCTGTATGAACATATGCAGAAAGTGTGTGTATATGTACTTATCTAATGCAAAAGATCAGGCGGTTACTGATTCAGTAGACCTCCTTAATGCAAAATATGTTAGTGTAATGAATCCAACATGTATGCAAAATTCCTAACATACTTTATAATCTCTACATGAGTGCATAAACATTCATTCATATGCAACATCGAAGTGATAGCATAACAAGTTCCATCCATGTACAAGTATAAGCACTCGTGCATATACAATATGAAAATGTGACTGAGCCGATCTAGTGCCTAATGTGTGTCATGCATCCACTAGCAATCACTTGCAAACACTTGCAACCATTTGCAAACATCAACCATAACATGTTTCAATCACATGTTTACATCCATATGGTTCTACCTAAGGTTCTCAAGATAAGATCGAGAAGATAACAAGACAAACATAGGTAGTAAAAGCATGATACGAAAGGTTTTCAAGTTTATAAGAAAAGAGATCGAGAATGTACCCTAAAAAAGAAATGGGTAAAGCGCGCGTATCTTCTCTTCGATTTCCCAAGTTGCATCTTCTTGGGCTTCACTCCACTGTACTTTAACTAGCTTGACTTCTCGATTCCTTAGCTTCTTGATCTCCGTTCCTAATATACGAATCGGAACTCGCCTCAATGTTGCTTCTTTTTCCACTTCTACGCCTTCAAGGATGCTTGGCGCAACCACTTCGGCCGACTCATGTAAGCACTTCCAGAGATGCGAGACGTGAAAGACATTGTGTACTCCAGTCAGCTTCTTGGGTAAGTCTACCTTATAAACCATCTGCCCAATCCTCTCAGTGATAGGGAACGGTCCTACAAACCTTGGTGCTAGCTTTCCAACCGCTCCAAAACGAACCACATTGCATAAAGGAGAAACTTTTATAAAGATCATATCTCCGACTTCGAACTCTAGGTCTGTCCTTCTCTTGTCCGCATAAGATTTCTGTCTATCTTGGGCCGTTTTCATCTGTCTTCGTATCAACTCAATATTCTCAGAAGTGTCCCTTATCATGTCGGGCCCAAGTATAAGCCTGTCTGTCGTCTCCCATCAACAAGTTGGCGACTTGCACGGTCTTCCATATAGGACTTCGAACGGTGCCATTCCGATGCTAGCTTGGTAACTATTATTATATGCAAACTCCACGAGAGGAAGATGGTCTTCCCAAGTACCACCAAAGTCAAAAATGCATAGCCTCAAAAGATCCTCTGGTATCCTATTTACCCTTTCGGTTTGTCCATCCATCTGTGGGTGATAGGCCGTGCTTAAATTTAGTCGTGTACTCATTGCTTCTTGTAGACTATTCCAAAGCTAGCTAGTGAAAATCGGGTCACGATCACTAACTATACTAGAAGGAACCCCGTGCAACCGTACTATCTCTCTAAGGTAAATAGACGCAAGCCATGATGCGGTCCTCTCGCTTTTCACCGGAATGAAGTGAGCACTTTTTGTGAGTCTATCAACTATGACCCATATGCTACTATTTCCCTTCCTTGACCTAGGCAGTCCATCCACGAAATCCATCGAGATACTCTCCCATTTCCAATGCGGAACCTCCAAAGGATGTAATAGCCCATCGGGCTTCTTCGACTTGGCCTTTACTTGTTGGCACACCATGCACTTCGAAACGAACTCTGCCACGTCCTTTTTCATTCCAGGCCAAAAGAAAATGTGTTTCATATCCCTGTACATCTTATCTCCTCCGGGATGTATGGTCATCTTCGAGTGATGCGCCTCCTCGAGGACATTCCTTACTAAGTCTCCCACTTATGGGACACATAGCCTTCCATCACGCCTTAGCTGCCCCTTGTCATCTATGGCATACCTACTGAGGTGACTTGACGTCTCACCACTAATCAGCTTGTCCATGATTTCGACTATCTGTGGGTCTTCCTTCTGTGAAGTCCCTACTTGATCTAGAAGTGTAGGTCTTAACTCAAGAGATGCTAACGTAACAGTCAATGACTAAACAGCAGGTGTAAAATCAAAGGTTGCTATAAACTCTAGACTTTTACTTTCAACAAACAAGGGGCTCAAGGTCAACCTTTTCCTACTTAGCACATCCACCACCACGTTACCCTTGCCAGGGGTAAAAGCTATATCAAAGTCATATGATGCCAAGAATTCCATCCACCGTTGTTGTCTCAGATTCAAATCTTTCTGTGAGAAGAGGTACTTAAGCGATTTGTGGTCGGTATACAGCTCAAACGTCTCCCCTAGAAGATAATGGCGCCAAGATTTAAGTGAAAAAACAATTGCCGCAAACTCCAAGTCATGTGTGGGATAGTTCTTCTCATGAACTTTAAGTTGTCTACCCCCATAGCATATCATTTTCCCTTCTTGCATTAGGACAGCACCTAATCCTGTGCCACACGCATCTGTGTACACCGTAAACATCTTACTTCCATCGGGTAATGCCAAAACTGGAGCTGTGGTGAGGGCTCTCTTGAGTCTCTGAAAAGCAATCTCACATTCTATGTCCCATGCAGATGCTACGTTTTCTTCGTTAACCTAGTAAGAGGGGCTGAAATCTTAGCGAAGTCCTTAATGAACTTCCTATAGTAGCCTGCCAAACCGAGAAAGCTTCCCACCTCCATTGCGTTCTTAGGAATTTTCCAGTCTTGCACCGCAACTACCTTTGCGGGGTCCACGGCTATGCCTTGCTTAGAAACTACATGTCCAAGAAACCGAACTTTCTTCCTCCAAAAATGGCATTTGGAGAACTTAGTCTTTAACTGGTGTGCTCTAAGCGTATCCATGACTTCCTTGAGATGTATAGCTTGCTCTTCTTCATCCTTTGAGAAGATCAAAATATCGTCCACGAAAACCAGTACAAACTTGTTAAGGAACTCCCAAAACACCCTGCTCATCAAACCTACAAAGTACGCGGGTGCATTCGTTAACCCAAACGGCATGACGAGCCATTCGAAGAACCCATCTGGAGTCCTAAACGCAGTTTTGTCAATGCTATCCTCAGCCACTCTAAGCTAATGGAATCCTGTGGCTAGATCGAGTTTAGAGAAAACAAAAGCTCCCACAAGCTGGTCAAACAAATCGTTGATTCTTGGTAGTAGGTGTTTATTTTTCTTAGTTAGCTTGTTTAACTCACGATAATCTATGCATAGACGAAGTGAACCATCCGCCTTAGTAGCGAATACCACCGGAGCACCCCATTCAGAAATGCATCGTCTTATGAAATTTTTCTCAAGCAACTCCTTAACTTGTTTATTGAGCTCTCTTCTTTCTCGCGGGTCCATGTGCCTAACGGGCAATGAAACTGGCTTGGCATTATCAACAAGATAAATTCGGAAGTCTATCTCGCGTTTAGGAGGTAACCCGTTCACCTCTCATCAAAGACATCTGGATATTCTCGGACCACTCTTATAGATTGCAAATTGTTGATGGACGAGTCAAGAGATTCAAGATAACACAACATGACCGGACCCTTAGGGTTACAAGAAATTTCAAGGGTATTACCAAGGCGAGTCATGAGCCTCACTACCCTTCGTTCATAATCAAGAATGGCTCCATAATTGGATAGCCAAACCATACCTAGGATCAAACCATATCCCGTAAATCCAAGAACATAAGCATTACACGTGAATTCAATGCTTAAGATAGAAATCCTCAAATCCACACACATCATAGATAAATGAGCGGAGCCCACAATTGGATTTGAAACTATAACGGGATCCTCAACTAGACTAGTACTTAGGTGCAGATTTTTAACAACATCAGAAGAAATAAAAGTATGCGATGCGCCAGAGTCAAATAAAGTTCGAACAGGAAATTCAGAAATGTAAACAAGGCTTTCTGCGGAAATATTACTACCTCGGTCAAGTGCTGGAGTGGTGTTGAGAGCATGCAACTGCCCTCCAGAAGGTCCTGCTCGTTGGGCCTGCCTTGCCCCTGCCCTTGCTTCTTAGGGCAATATTTGTTAATGTGTCCAGTATCTCCACAATGAAAGCATTCACCCAACTTTCTCTTCTTCCTTCTACAGTCTTTAGCTAGATGTCTCGTAATACCACAAAAGTTGCACTTCCTTGTCTCATGTGGTTTGTTAGTATTGTTGTTGTTGTTCTTGTTATTCTTGTTACCTCCCTTCTTGAAGTCAACCTTCTTATTATGAGTCTCATTAGGCTTAACCACTTTTTTGCTATTCTTGTCTTCCTCATGAAGTAGGGCCATGTCCACCAAGCTTTCAAAGGTCGCCCCCATGGGTATATGAGTTATGGCCAAACTATGTAGTGGCTCGTTCAATCCTCGAGCAAAGCGTACAACCTTCTTCTGAGCTGTGTTAACAAAGTCCAGTCCGAACCTAGCAAGCAGATTAAACTTATTCACGTACTCCCTAATGGTCATGTCCCCTTGCTTAAGTGCTAGGAACCTCTCCATCTGAAGGTTCTCTTCTGCTGACGATAAGAGTTTAAGCCCAAACTTCTCTCTAAAGTCTGCCTAAGTCTCAACTGGCCTGATAGCATTGGTGACTTCCCACCAAAATATAGCTTCCTCTTTCAACAACCATGCTGCCAACTGAACTTTCCTATGATCCTCCACATCGAGCCAGTTTCGTGCCTCAACGAAGGTTTCAGTTCCAACGAAGTTCTCGCCGCCCATTGCTTTAAAGGCTTTACATATTTTGGCAAAGGCGGTACCAGGAGGAGGAGGAGGGATGTCTGTTTGGCCCACGCCGTTGGCCTTAGCTTCTAAGTACCTTCGGAACCATCCAGGTACGGGTACTCCCTCAGGAAGGTTAAGATCAGACATGCTGAAAAACGAAAAGAAAAAGATTCAAACGAGGAAACAAAGGAAAGTGCTAATGGCTTTGGGGGAGTATCCTTTTTAAACATAAAACGTTTATGAAAAATGCTTCTTTATAAACGGTTTTGGAAAATAGTTTTAGAAGGTTATTTTAAACCTTTTGCCCCGTCTGGTAATCTTCTACTCTGATACCAAATGTAACACCCCACCTCCGCTAGTGTCACTCACAAAGGGAATGCACTAGTTTTGGTGGAGTATTATCTAGGTAAACATACACAGAGATATCACAAGGCAGAACATAAATAAAGCAGCGGTAGAAATTAAAAACCAAATTTCATTACATTCAAGAAAAGAGTCAAAACCTCATATATCAAAAGTACAAATTATTCCATTACATCAAGTTCTAAATAAAGAAGCATAAACTAAAGATAACAAAAGTAAATTACTCCCCAAAAATAGCAGAAGTCCAGCCATAGCATAGCTCAAGACCAAACCGTACATGACCTGACAGAAAGCAAGCTAAATCCAAGCTAAGAGCTAGCGTTTCCTCCCTGAGAACCTGGGGGGAAACGAAAGAAAAAGAGGCGAAAGAAAAAGGGTCAGTCATAAAGACTGGTAAGCCCTAGTGACTTTCAGCATAAAAACTAGTAAAAGTAACATGACATGTGAAAACTGGAATTAAACATAAGGATGATAACAGGACTGATATGATAACTAAGATAACAAGATAAGTCAGGTCTAGCATCGCATATTCAAGATTCGCTGCACCAACTTACTAGTATTCTAACCCATGTCCAGTATTAACCATGAAATGATCCCTTGGCCCAATATCATGAAATGACCCATTACGGGGTCCTACAGTACGATCTACTAATCGATCGGCTCCCTACAAGTTCTAGATCGTCGTGTGTCTATGTCATATGACTCAATCACAAAATGTAGTCACCTGTGCTAGGTCCACCATAGGGTGTATCAAGCTCTAGGGTGCCAACCACCGACACGAATCAAGCACGCACAGTGTAAACCTACTTGTGCCCAATGCCTGCTTTTTCAACTCCGGACTACGTGCACGACCATAGTCCGCCTGAACCTACAATGGCACACTAACTCAGCCGTCGTTCTGGTCGCTTACAATCAGCCCAGTAATCGTGCCCCACCCTGCCTAGTCCCAGGGTATCGTGATACATCTAAGTGGGTTACTGCTGAAAAGGACCGCGTAACTAGGGTTTCTAATGGGTTAAGTGTTGTCACTCAAATTCGTGACTTAACCCTATCCAATCATGTATCAAGCTGGTTAAGTGTGTTCAAGCGATTCATGACTTAACCCTATCAAATCATCGTGTCAAATTGGTTAAGTAAATTCAAGTGGTTCATGACTTAACCCTATCCTGTGGCATTAAATAAATTAATGCACCCCAACCTCTCACATTAGACTTTGTTGTGGTTACTGGATGTGCCGGGCGGGTCAGGGAAGATTTACACCACAACCCAGTCTAACCTCGGGTTTCATGCGCGATATGACCAAATACCCACATTGGGTCCTATTGTTTGCAGTTAATGGATTCGTCGGGCGGTTCCGAGAAGATTTATACTACAAACTCAACCCAACCTCGAGTTGGCCATGTTCAAGTTTATTCTAAGTGTCATGTCCAGGTTCAAGTTTCGAGTCTAAATTCATGTCAAGTTTTCATGTCATGTTTCATGTCAAATCGTGTCAAGTTCATGTCCATATCCAGGTTCAAGTTATAACAATGTTCACATTTTAAGTTTATAGTAAATTCAGGTTTGCCTAAACTACCCAAATCGTAATCCCATCGCACGTGAATTCGAATCGATACAAACAAATCTAATTAGGGAATAACATAGAAAGAATGGGCATAAGGTGGAAAAAGTGATTATAAGTCAAGCATGGTATAATTTGAGATAAACGATTACAACAATACTGGCATATGGGGTAGTGGTCTCAAATATCAAATCTAGCAAAATAGGGCGATTGTCATGGTAACAGTTGACATAAGATAATAACCCCAAACTTGTGAATAACAACCAATTCAACATCACAGGCATGAATATTATGGACATTAGGGGTTTTAGATCTAAAACATATATAGGCCCCAAATCAATTTCATATAAATATTACCACAAGTCAAGATTCAAGATGAATAGATCCAAGGTGAACAGATAGTAGATCCAAAATACTAGATCCAAAATGAAAAATGATAGATCCAAGATATACAATGATAGATCCAAGATAATTGTCATACTTAGGTTCAATTTCAATTTACGACATGTCCATATTAAGTTTAAAGTTTAGATCTAAAAGTAACTGGGGTTTACTGATCGTGGTTTTGGAATTAGAAAACAAAGAGGCAATGTTGAATCTCGAGTCTAATAGAAATCCCCCAAACAACAATAGTCTACACGTAGCCTTGTTGGAGAAGAAGCAATCCCTTTTCTCTAACTTTTCAACCATAGTTTTAGCAGCACAAGGCCAGAGAGAATTTGTGTAGAGAGTCTAGAGTTAAGGGCTGTTTATATAGGGTCAGGCAAACAAATTTAGACAGAAATCGGACTAGAAACATCAGAGTGAATCGACACCCAGGTCGACTCTATGGTCGACCTGGTCCTGGGCAGGTCGACACTATGGTCGACCCCCAGGTCGACCTGGTCCTGGGCGGGAAATTTCCCGCCCAGTCCGTTCTGGGGTTTGAATTCGAAATTTGAATTCGAATTCTGAGTTGTTTTTTAACTTGAAATTTTGAAGGGTCATAACTTGGTCATACAAACTCCGATTTTCGAAAACTCAGACTCGTTTCCAAGCAGAATTTCGAGACAAACATAATGGCATAACCCGTTGCCCTTGAATCTTATTTTAAAAATTAATTCTGCCTTCGTTTATAGTTATAACACGTTATCAAAATACGGGTTGTTACAAACTGGATTCCTCAAAAACATTATTATTTGTTTGTTTTCACATATATTATCATATATGATGTGTTGATTGATAATTGAATGGTTTAATTGTTTAAATATCAATTGGCCCAAAATGATGATTTATAAAAATACCATGAAAAGGATATTTCGAGATTTAAAAGGGAAATCTATTTTTCAAAAATAGAATTTGAATTTCGAATGGGCTATGAAGATATTAACTTGTTTTGAATAAATAAAACAAGTATTGAATTTATAAACGCTGTTTATAAATTAAATAATACCGGAAATTGAAGTGGTGAATTTATAAACGATGTTTATAAATTAAATAACGTAGGAAACTGAAGTAAAATTTTAGACCGTGTTTATAGATGTAGTGGAAAAATTATCATTGGATAATTCAAAAATTTAAATTCAAATGTGAATTTAAAAATAGAAATGGGGAAATCGTTTTAAAGAAATAAACGATGGAATTTATTCTGATGTTCAGAATATAAATTGAGTTGAAATAAATCCGTAAGGATTTATGATTTGAATTTGATTAATTCGGATTTATTTAAATAGAAGTTAAATTGGGTGTTATATATATAAGTTATTATAAATAGAAATTTCCAAAATAAGATTTTGGTTTTAAATTGATTTCGAAATAGATTTGTTTAAATATAAAACAAGGAAATTTATAAAATGGTGTTCATAAATATAATGAATTAATTATCAAGAGATAATTTGAATATTTAAATTCAAATATGAATTAAAAGATAGAATTTGAAATCATTCGAAAGGGAACAACAGTTTTTAATCCGCAATTCGGAATATCAAAGGGATGGAGTTTCAAATAGAAATTTGAAAAGGGAACTTGTTTAAAATAAATGAAACAAGGAAGTTGAATTTATAAATAGTGTTATAAAATTTGGTGAAATAAATTATCGTTTGGATAATTTAAACCATTTAAATTCAAATAGGAATTTAGAAGTAAATTGGGAAGTGTTTTGAAACAAACGATCTATTATATTTCGGAATTCGGAATATAAGCTGAAATGAGAAAAATTCAACGGGTTTATAATTGAAATTTGATTATATCGAATTTTGTAAATAATTTATATATAAAAGGAATTGGAATTAAATATAGAAGATCGAAGTATAAATAAATATATTACCGAGTAAGGAAAAATCAAATTTTCAGAAAAACAGCGCCAGAACCATTATAAAGCCATAACGGTTTATTTAAATAAATAAAAGGATTTTAAGGAAATAAAATCCGAATTGCCATAAAAAAACTAGACTGAAGATATAAAATAAATATGAACTCCAGTGAAGTAAGTGAAATGATTTTTGAAACAAAAATCAGATTTTTATTTATTAAATAGAATTAACTAGTTTGAAGAATAAATAGTCAACCAGGATTTGAATCGAAATTAGGCGTTGGATAAGTGAAAGAGATTTGAGAATTTTTATTCAAAATCGAATATGTAATTCGAGTTGAAAATGGAATTAGATTGGGTTCATGAGTAGGCTAAAATATATTTGAATGCGATATGTTCAAATAAGAAGTGAAACATGCAAATATAGCTAATTAGAAAATAAATTAGCGAATTGGGTTAAGACGAATGGATTGAGTTGAAACTAAATGGAAATATTTGGATATGTGTTAGATAGGTATGGGGTGAAGTGTATGAAGATTTTTAATTTATGTGCCCGACAAAAAGGTACACATTTAAATTTTATATGAGGTTTTATGCGCCGAATCGGCAAGCCACTTGGCTTTTTGAATTTCATTTTGATTGAAAAGGGTCTAGAAGGCGAGTTGAGGTTTGAACTATCGACCGGTACAAAAGAGGTTATAGCGAAATTTTTCGGGAATTTGAGGAGTTAGAATATTTTTAAGAAATTTTGATAGTTAGAAATCAATGTATCGATATATATAGAATTCGATAAGGAAACAAAATTAAAAGTAGAATAATGTAAACAAAAGGAAATCTATAAATTAGATTGTTAAAAACAGAAAGCAAACCATATACATGTTTTTTTCAAATGAATAATTTGTTTTTATGGGGTTGTTTATTCGAGGTAAGTGGTCTTGTCTGTTTTGAAGTTAACAATGTTTTCAGTCAAGGTCTGAGAGGTAGTTAAACCCTAACTTGATTGATTCCATTATTAACTGATAAGTAACAAGATTCAGTCTCGAAGAGAGATGTTTAAAGAAATTTAGTTGAATGAAATATTTTGGGTTGTTGTAACAATGTTTTATACAACATTCGTTTTAACCCAAGGAAGTGGAATTTTGGAGATATTATCAAATAAATATTTCCTTAGTTTAGTAATGAACGGACGTGAAAGAGATAAGTAATTGGAATGTTTTCCAATTATAAATAGAAGATATTTTCTATGTATAGAAAATAAAGGAAGGCGATATATGGAAATATTTTCCAAATAGCGTAAGAGGCCAAGATGATTCTCGAAAATATCGTGTTAATAAATATTGATAAGTAAATGGAGTTGTGATTTAATTAATGAAACATTAATTAAGGGCCCAGTGATTGTTTGATGCTATGAATGGATGTTGGTTTTTCTTCAATAGTAAAATAACCGACTATCAAAGTGTTTGCAAATATCGTTGTCAATACGGAGAGACCGGTTGGATTAGTATCCGAGAACCACTCCGTATTGGCAGTAGCATTGCGAATCAGATTATATGAAGATAATCGAAGACGGAGTAAAGTGCAAGGACTTTTCTATTAATGGAAATTGTGCCTTCGGTTTCGTTCAATCCCAGATCGAACGTATATGGACGAATGTCTGACAGAGTATTTCCAATGATCGCATATGTTGTTCTGTACAAATATATATGGTGGCGGAGAATTTATTCTCTTAGCATAATATCCAGAATATATTTGTTCAATCAATAGGTTATTTACGGATCCGACAATGTGGCATTCAAAGTGATTATGCTCTTAATGAATGATAAGAAGTCGTAGCCTCAGGCCTCAACAACTGGGAAATGACAAAAATCGGGCAGGCAGCATGGCTGTGTGGGTCTCTCCCATTAGGGTGTATAATCACCTATCTAGAGAAATTCCTTTTACTTCTTTAATCTATCGATGCTGTCCCTTTTCGGGAAATTATTGTTGATCCCAACCGTTGGTGATATACATTCGATACACTCAAGCGAAATGAGTGGTCGGTCGTGTGTGGGCCGGGTTGCAAGATGTTCTTGTTGAACCCAGTGTATTCCCCTCTAAAGATACACTATCGGCTTGTGGTTCCATACCTTGTCATAGTCAGAATCCAATCTCCAATAAGCGCCCTGCATTTTTTTTCGATTTTGTATTATATATGGAGTGTGAGATGCAAGCGTTCCGCTAGATTTTTATTTATTTGATTTAGACACTATTATAATATCACTGGATTTTTGTATCAAAGTATTTTGGGTTATAGTAAGGTAAAAACCGTCCATGTTTATGTGTGGGCTGGTCTTAATATTATCCTTTCTTTCGAAAGGATTTTGAAAGTTAAACAAATGGTTGGAGCTTACTCACACCAGTCCCATGACTGACCCAGAGTTTATTTTATTTGTTTTCCCTAAACTCTTGGGTGCCCAAATTTGTACGAGCAGTCAAGTAGTCGGGATTTTACAGATTCACTTGGAGGAGTTTGAAGCAGTAGGCTTCACCAGCTAGCTATAGAGTATCATATATTCCGTTGTGTACCATGTTTGTCTCCGGAAATAGGTGTTTATATGTGACGACCCCGCACCCCGTACTGACGGTGGCAAGGGTAATCTTTGGAATATAACACATAAACAGATAACAGCAGAGCAGAATTAAATAAATACACCAGATAATGAACAAATAGTACACTGGATAAACGTAATCATCAGAGTTACACAGTATACAAGATCTTACTTAGTACAAATACAGTTCAGCTATACATAAATGTCTACAGCGGAAACAAACATAATATGTACAACAGGAGCTAAACAGCATAAAAAGAGATAAATGATAGAATCCATCTTCAGCTCCAACTATCCGGATAAAGCCTGCTAAACCTGAATACAAGGCTGCCCGTGTAGAAAAAGGGGCACCCGAGTTTGAAAGTGAAACAAACTGCAAGTCAGTCATGGGACTGGTATGAGAAATCTACTCAACACATTTATAATATGGCTAATCACAGGACCACGCCACTTTCGTGGAACGGGTTTACTCCATTTGATTGCCAGTGCTTTAAAACAAATCATTCTTTTAAACATCGCAATGCTTTTTATAAAAATGAAGCCATTATAAGACTCAGTTCCCATCACACAATGCAACGCAAACCGGAGGATAGAGTTTTTACCTTATAATGGCCAAAATATGCTTGATACGAATAAAACAAAAGCATTTGATATTATTACTAGTGTTTATATGTTTCAAAAGTAATTCCTAATCATAAGTATCAATCATAGACGACATTAATGCCCCATACCACTATGTCGCCATATATAGGTATACAATCAAAACCGCACAGTCACGTATTTGGAAATTGGATTTCCTTCATGAACCAAGGCAAAAAATAGTCCTTACCGAATTCGAGACACTCTAGCCCGTGTCTCAGGCACAGCCGCAACCGTACCTTGAATCGTCAGGGCCGGTCCACACGAAGTGGATTATAATGCATGAATAATGCGTTTCTCCGCCCTATGGGGCGTCAATGAGCCAACGAATGACTCCATCGGACCCGGATCGTCCGATCAAACCGAGGCGCCTCGCAACAGTAACAACCACATAAGTCAAACTCGTCAGGGCGTGTAAAACCGCTGACGCCACTTCTAGCTAGAAACGCATGCCCTCCCTGATGTCCTCTCCTGTTTCTGGTTCATACCGGGGTGTGAGGATCGCGAATTCACGTTATGCACAAAGCTACGCCACACAGGCGGTGCTTTGATCATCACCACAAGACTGCTTTTCAACAGAAGCCCTGATCACTGCATCTTAGCATGCCACACAGGCAATTCACACCGTGCAACTGATGGCTATCAATCACACAGAATAAATTCCAATGTCAAACACACTGTCCATTTGCAAGTCCGTTCTGGGTCTGAACGAAACCGGAGGCACTATACACCTCGCAAACCCATCGATCACCACGTACGTCTGGACGATCACCACTCATTATCCATATTTCGGGATGCCTTCCAATCAGGACCTCAGTTACCATCCAAACGAGGTGAAGATCTCTGGTCTTCGACCACCGTCTTCATCTTCGATTTCTTATCGTCGATTCAGTTATTCAGAATAGGATAAACCCGGTCTTTCTGAGCAACTCGCGTATATAATAAACAAGTGCTACACAAACACTACTACGCATCGTTTCAATTCATTAGTCACTAACCGTCAATCAGTAAGAGAACGATTTCCCAAATATTAACTCCGAAGGCCGAAACCAACATCAGATCAATACCCAAGAAACCATTCGACCTAGCCAACCTTCAGTTAGTTTCTAAATTTCACATCCATATCGTTTATAATATTTTATAACGATTTATCGCTATTTTTATTTATTTTAATATAGCCAGTTTATTCAAAACGACGCTTCGGGCCTTAACGCGGCCGTGGCGCTGTTTTCCTTCAGATTTGATTTGCACATATCTGAAAATCTAACCATTGGATCTTCACAAAAATTACATCGTCAGAAAGATATTTTCAAAACGAATCCAACGGTTCCAGTTTCGGGAAAATCCGACGGTCGGATCTCCCGGTATAATCGTTTGAAGTTTCGATTTCAAAATATGAACTGCAGCATCGTTATTCGATTAAATATAATTATATATATATAATCGATTCTGGCACTGTTTTTCTTCAGATTTGAATTAAACATTCCAGACAATCCAACAGTTGGATTTTTACAAAGTTGATGCCGTTGGAAAGATATTTCCAAAGCGAACCCAACGGTTCCGGTTTCGGGAAAATCCGATGGTCGGATCTCCCGCACTAATCGTTTGAAATCACGGTTTCAAAATACGAGCTGCAGCTTCGTTATTCGATATATTTCAATTCTATTTATATATATATCGATTCTTCGATTTCAAAACTATATGAATTTCATACGTTTGATAAAAATGATATTTTTATCTAACTGTTTTCTATTTCAACACTTCACTATTTTTAACAATTCATGTATATAATAAAAATGTGTTTTTTAATGTAAAACAATTTGTTTCAAAACTCGACTATTTTATATAGTTAATATAGGTGATAAAAATAGGATTTTTATTATAAAACAATTTATTTCAAAACAAGATTATTTTATATAGTTCATATCGATGATAAAAATTGGATTTTTATTATAAAACAATTTCTTTCAAAATATGAATACCATTCAACACATGAATTTCAATTCAACGAATGAATTTCGATTCAACACATGAAGGTTTTCTATAGTTTATATAAATAGATAAAAAGGTGATTTTTATATTTAAAACACGAATTCCATTCAACACATGAATTTCAATTCAACGAATGAATTTCGATTCAACACATGAAGGTTTTCTATAGTTTGTATATATAGATAAAAAGGTGATTTTTATATTTAAAACACGAATACCATTCAACACATGAATTTCAATTCAACGAACGAATTTCGATTCAACACATGAAGGTTTTCTATAGTTTATATATATAGATAAAAATGTGATTTTTATATTTAAAAACACGAATACCATTCAACACATGAATTCTATTGAACGAATGAATTTCAATTCAACACATGAAGGTTTTCTATTCTTTATATATATAGATAAAAAGGTGATTTTTATATTTAAAACACGAATAACATTCAACACATGAATTTCTATTCAACGAATGAATTTCTATTCAACACATGAAGGTTTTCTATTCAACAGACGAATATAATTTCAACACAGGAAAATAATTCTAACACATGAATATTATTCAAAATTTCGGCAGCATAACGGCAGGGTTGTTAAAACCGGGACCGTCCCTAGTACGGCTCCTTGCTCTACCTTAAAGCCTCGCAGCTTTTGACAATGGGGAATCATGCATCTAGTTCGCACGCAGGCGGCATGTATATTTTTTTCATTTCCACAAACTAATCCTATGTGGTTTCAACCAAATATTTCTCAACCACAAATGGGTATTTTTCAACCACAATCAATCAATTTCAACCACAAACAATTTCAATCAACCATTCGCTATCAATCAATTTTCACACAATCACAACCAATAAATATCGTCCATGGTTTGTGGACGAGGGGCGTGTATATATGTATATATATATAGCATTTCTCTTCTATTTCAACACATATATAATTTTCACAACGCATATATAACTTATACATCGAACGTACAACTTATACAACGCTTATACAAGAGGTGTACAATGCTTATATAACTCATACATCGACTATATAATTTATACATCGTCGTTTTCCATATCGTTTATAATTTAGAAATCTCACATTGGGTTCCACTCCACCAAAAATAGCAGAAGGCTCAGAAAAATATGCGGTCTCTTCTAGAATGTAGAAGGTGTCCACACGAGTCCACTGTCTCTTGTTTCACTGAATTTCGTCAAGAAACGAAAAAGATATGATTTTTAGAAGTTTGCAACACTTAAAAGTGTTTAAATCAATTTAAATCATACACAGCCGATTACCTCAGCAAATCATTCGAAACTAGGGTTGAAATTTTCTCCCAATCCGTGAAGCTAGAGGACGATCGGCCTTCACAGCGTCGAAGGGCTAGGAGAGAGCTTCGCGCACGTGGGGGAGTGGGCCAGCTCGGTGGCCTAAGGAAGCCTCGGCGGCGGAAGGAAGTCGTCGACTTCGACGAGGTGGTTCTCCTCGTACAGGCGACGATGGCTGGTGTACCTGGTACTGATTTGAAGCCCTCGAAGAGTTCTTCAAAAAGTTCAATAGTGGTGAGGTCTATAGATGCATGGATTGATCGGAAAATGGTTGGGAAGCGAGGAACTAGAGTCGCTGTTCGCGATCTAGGGAGAGAGAGAATAGCGGGGGGGGGGGGGGGGGTTCTGACGTGGACCAGTAAATTTTTTTTATTTATAAAGTTTTAAAAATCCGAAAATACCCTTTGTCACACACGAACACCAATTCAAACCCAACGACTGTTGTCCCTAGCGTTTTACCCCCATTCCGAACACAATGGGATATGTTTCGTAGGCCCATTCGACTGTTTCAGTCAGTTTTCATTCAGATTAAAATATAAAACATTTAATATTTGATTTGAACGTACATTTCAATTTGCCAGGGCCACAAACTGATTTGAAAAATTCCAAAAAAAAAACCAGCTATGTTTTGACGATAGGGTCCCAACAAAACTAGTTTCGTCGAATTCTGAGACCATTTGCAAAAAGGCCCATTTCTGGTCGATCAAATTTAACTGTAATTGACCAAAACACGTTTTCCTTTGCCACGCTCACATACTAGCTTCAAAAATTATTAAATTTGAAACCTAGAAATAAATTCACATCCCGGATCCAACAAACGTGGTTTTGTCGAATTCCGAGGTCGTATGCAAAATAGCCATTTTCACGGGCTATATAAATTCCATAGCGACCTTTCTGAAAATTCATTTGGCCATAACTTTTGCTTTCCGCTATGAAACTTCGATTTTTCAGATTTGTTAGAAAGGTATCCACTAACAGACTTAAATATTTTTGGTTTCACTTAAATCCGTTTTTTTTTGCACCCAATACAGTCAATTGAAGTTTGAATTCAAATTTTGAAACTACCATGCCATTTCAGGCCTTGTTTATAATTAGAATTAATTATATTCATTTTCAAACGTCGATTCAAACTCACTTTTCATTGCAATTATTTAAAATATTTATTTTAAATATTTAAAATCCACTATTTTAGCCAATTTAAAATTTTTAAATTGATTCAGATTTTCCGGGTCGTTACAATCTCCCCCACTTAAAAATTTTGGTCCCCGAAAAGGAACAAAGTCGAAAGTGGTTTGATTAATCAACTCTACGTTCAATCTGGCTTCCATTCTCCAACTTTTAGTTTCTGAGTATTTTCAAATTCTTCAAAAATTTGGCTAACACCCGGAATTTTCAAAAAATTTCGCCATAACCTCCTTTGGACGGGGAGAGGTTTGGAAATTTATTGGGCCGTATTAGGTACCCAATAAATCCTAATAAGCATACACATATTTATATTGATATATTCTGGTGTTTACAAGGGAGCATGTACTGATAATAACTCCAGAGAATAAATTCTCGTCACCCTGTCAAAGCCAGAGGGAGTGTGTATTTTAATTGCTCCAGAGGATAAATCCTCGTTACCTCGTCCCGTGTGGGAAATAAATAGTCCATGTGCCATATTTAATAACTAGAGAGACGTGATTATTGTCAACTCTAGACCCGTGTGGGGTTTTTATTAATCTGGCAATTTTATCTTTATAATTTATATGGTCATATCGTCATCAGCTCAACATGTAAAATATAGTCATTGCCATACAAGCCTCTCGCTCGTATGGTAAATCTTCCACCTCATCACACAAGCTCCAAATGCTTATGTGGTATATGTTGAAGTATGCCTATCTTCAGAAGTATGCCATGCAGTGTAGTTCAAAATTAATTGTTACTATCCTATGGTGATGTTTTATTATTTCACACAGAACAACCAGCACTCCGCATCCAATGGCATTCACAGGAGTTGATATAATAATATTTCGCATCCAACTCATTAAGGTTTACCTATTTGTCGGGCATGCAAATAAATTCTTTACTCAACAGCTATCCAATTACCTGTTCAAATATATATGATGCACATGTATATATTTCTATCTATTTTCATATCAGTTCAATGTGTGATAATATCGAATAAATTCTACCATTATTCTATTATTGATTAAATTAGCTATCGTTTCTATAATTTAATTAATCCAATTTACTATCACACAACACAAACAACAATCAATTTGTTTTTAACTTTTCAAATATATATCTTTTATATATTCAAAAATTATATTTCTAAAACCAGACTATATATATAATCACAAATATGTTATTTAAAAACATATTACGCTCGACTCATTTTGAGGCACTTATGACCCCATCTCTAACGAGTTGTTCTGATTCTGCTGTACTCATACTAGGATATTACTGATCCTATCTGTAATGAGTTACTCGTCCTGGAACACTACTGGTTCTATTTCAGACGAGTTCGTTAACATGTTATATTCCAGCACTAAGCTTAACCAAAGCTCTGATACCACATTGTGACGATACCGCGAACTCCGGTAGGCTTTGCAACCATCCCTTCATCCTCTAGTACAGCAGGTAAAACCTACCGTGGCTCACACTGGTCCCCCAATCCCTTGTTTTACGGTGACCCTGTCGAGTCTCGCGGCTACTGCCAAACCAACCCTCTAAACTGGGACATGTAAGGGTAAGAGTCTCCCGTTCGCCACCAAACCGCGAAGCGAGAACCCCCTATCATGCGTACACGGCCTACTCAGGGCTAGCAACAGGGACTGGTATGAGAAATCTACTCAACACATTTATAATATGGCTAATCACAGGACCACGCAACTTTCGTGGAACGGGTTTACTCCATTGGATTGCCACTGCTTTAAAACAAATCATTCTTTTAAACATCGCAATGTTTTTTTATAAAAATGAAGCCATTATAAGACTCAGTTCCCATCACACAATGCAACGCAAACCAGAGGATAGAGTTTTTACCTTATAATGGCCAAAATATGCTTGATACGAATAAAACAAAAGCATTTGATATTATTACTAGTGTTTATATGTTTCAAAAGAAATTTCTAATCATAAGTATCAATCATAGACGACATTAATGCCCCATACCACTATGTCGCCATATATAGGTATACAATCAAAACCGCACAGTCATGTATTTGGAAATTTGGTTTCCTTCATGAACCAAGGCAAAAGATAGTCCTTACCGAATTCCAGACGCTCTAGCCCGTGTCTCAGGCACAGCCGCAACCGTACCTTGGATCGTCAGGGCCGGTCCACACGAAGTGGATTATAATGCCTGAACAATGCATTTCTCCGCCATATGGGGTGTCAATGAGCCAACGAATGACTCCATCGGACCCGGATCGTCTGATCAAACCGAGGCGCTTCGCAACAGTAACAACCACATAAGTCAAACTCGTCAGGGAGTGTAAAACCACTGACGCCACTTCTAGCTAGAAAGAAACGCATGCCCTCCCTGGTGTCCTCTCCCGTTTCTGGTTCATACCGGGGTGTGAGGCTTGCGAATTCACGTTATACACAAAGCTATGCCACACAGGCGGTGCTTTGATCATCACCACAAGACTTTGCTTTTCAACAGAAGCCCTGATCACTACATCTTAGCATGCCACATAGGCAATTCACACCGTGCAACTGATGGCTATCAATCACACAGAATGAATTCCAATGTCAGACAGACTGTCCATTTGCAAGTCCGTTCTGGGTCTGAACGAAACCGGAGGCACTATATACCTCGCAAACGCATCGATCACCACGTACGTCTGGACGATCACCACTCATTATCCATATTTCGGGATGCCTCCCAATCAGGACCTCGGTTACCATCCAAACGAGGTGAAGATCTCCGGTCTTCGACCACCGTCTTCATCTTCGATTTCTTATCGTCGATTCAGTTATTCAGAATGGGATAAACCCAATCTTTCTAAGCAACTCGCGTATATAATAAACAAGTGCTACACAAACACTACTACGCATCATTTCAATTCATTAGTCACTAACCGTCAATCAGTAAGAGAACGATTTCCCAAATATTTACCCTGAAGGCCGAAACCAACATCAGATCAATACCCAAGAAACCATTCGACCTAGCCAACTTTTAGTTAGTTTCTAAATTTCACATCCATATCGTTTATAATATTTTATAACGATTTATCGCTATTTTTATTTATTTTAAAATAGCCAGTTTATTCAAAACGACGCTTCGGGCCATAACGCGGCAGTGGCGCTATTTTCCTTCAGATCTGATTTACACATATCTGAAAATCTAACCGTTGGATCTTCACAAAAATTACATCATTAGAAATATCTTTTCAAAACGAATCCAATGGTTCCAGTTTTGGGAAAATCCGACGGCCGGATCTCCCGGTGTAATCGTTTGAAGTTTCGATTTCAAAATACGAACTGCAGCGTCGTTATTCGATTAACTATAAATATATTTATATATATAAATATAATCGATTCTGGCGCTGTTTTTCTTCAGATTTGAATTAAACATTCCAGACAATCCAACCATTGGATTTTTACAAAGTTGGTGCCGTTGGAAAGATATTTCCAAAGCGAACCCAACGGTTGCGGTTTCGGGAAAATCCAATGGTCGGATCTCCCACACTAATCGTTTGAAATCACGGTTTCAAAATACGAACTGCAGCTTCGTTATTCGATATATTTCAATTATATTTATATATATATATCGATTCTTCGATTTCAAAACTATATGAATTTCATACATTTGATAAAAATGATATTTTTATCTAATAGTTTTCTATTTCAACACTTCACTATTTTTAACAATTCATGTATATAATAAAAATGTGATTTTTAATGTAAAACAATTTATATCAAAACTCGACTACTTTATATAGTTAATATAGGTGATAAAAATAGGATTTTTATTATAAAAAAAATTATTTCAAAACAAGATTATTTTATATAGTTCATATCAATGATAAAAATTGGATTTTTATTATAAAACAATTTCTTTCAAAATATGAATACCATTCAACACATGAATTTCAATTCAACGAATGAATTTCGATTCAACACACGAAGGTTTTCTATAGTTTATATAAATAGATAAAAAGGTGATTTTTATATTTAAAACACGAATACCATTCAACACATGAATTTCAATTCAACGAATGAATTTCGATTCAACACATGAAGGTTTTCTATAGTTTGTTTATATAGATAAAAAGGTGATTTTTATATTTAAAACACGAATACCATTCAACACATGAATTTCAATTCAACACATGAAGGTTTTCTGTAGTTTATATATATAGATAAAAATGTGATTTTTATATTTAAAAACATGAATACCATTCAATACATGAATTCTATTCAACGAATGAATTTCAATTCAACACATGAAGGTTTTCTATTGTTCATATATATAGATAAAAAGGTGATTTTTATATTTAAAACACGAATACCATTCAACACATGAATTTTTATTCAACGAATGAATTTCTATTCAACACATGAAGGTTTTCTATTCAACAGACGAATACAATTTCAACATAAGAAAATAATTCTAACACATGAATATTATTCAAAATTTCGGCAGCATAACGGCAGGGTAGTTAAAACCGGGACCGTCCCTAGTACGGCTGCTCGCTCTACCTTAAAGCCTCGCAGCTTTTGACAATGGGGAATCATGCATCTAGTTCGCACGTAGGCGGCATGTATATTTTTTTTTCATTTCCACAAACTAATCCTATGTGGTTTCAACCAAATATTTCTCAACCACAAATGGGCATTTTTCAACCACAATCAATCAATTTCAACCACAAACAATTTCAATCAACCATTCGCTATCAATCAATTTTCACACCAATCACGACCAATAAATATCGTCCATGGTTTGTGGACGAGGGCCGTATATATATATATATATATATATATATATATAGCATTTCACTTCTATTTCAACACATATATAATTTTCACAACGCATATATAACTTATACATCGAACGTACAACTTATACAAGAGGTGTACAACGCTTATATAACTCATATATCGACTATATAATTTACACATCATCGTTTTCCATATCGTTTATAATTTAGAAATCTCACATTGGGTTCCACTCCACCAAAAATAGTAGAAGGCTCAGAAAAATATGCGGTCTCTTCTAGAATGTAGAAGGCGTCCACACGAGTCCACTGTCTCTTGTTTCACTGAATTTCGTCAAGAAACGAAAAAGATACGATTTTTAGAAGTTTGCAACACTTAAAAGTGTTTAAATCAATTTAAATAATACACAGCCGATTACCTCAGCAAATCGTTCGAAACTAGGGTTGAAATTTTCTCCCAATCCGTGAAGCTAGAGGACGATTGGCCTTTGCAGCGTCGAAGGGCTAGGAGAGAGCTTCGCACGCGTGGGGGAGTGGGCTAGCTCGGTGGCCTGAGGAAGCCTCGGCGGCGGAAGGAAGTCGTCGACTTCGACGAGGTGGTTCTCCTCGTACAGGCGACGATGGCTGGTGTACCTGGTACTATTTTGAAGCCCTCGAAGAGTTCTTCAAAAAGTTCAATAGTGGTGAGGTCTATAGATGCGTGGATTGATCAGAAAATGGCTGGGAAGCAGGGAACTGGAGTCGCCATTCGCGATCTGGGGAGAGAGAGAATAGCGGGGGGGAGGGGGGGTTTCTGACGTGGACCAGTAATTTTTTTATTTATTTATAAAGTTTTAAAAATCCAAAAATACCCCTTGTCACACACGAACACCAATTCAAACCCAACGACTGTCGTCCCTAGCGTTTTACCCCCATTCTGAACACAATGGGATATGTTTCGTAGGCCCATTCGACTTTTTCAGTCAGTTTTCATTCAGATTAAAATATAAAACATTCAATATTTGATTTGAACGTACATTTCAATTTGCTAGGGCCACAAACTGATTTGAAAAATTCCAGAAAAATAAATCCGGTTATGTTTTGATGATACGGTCCCAACAAAACTAGTTTCGTCGAATTCTGAGACCGTTTGCAAAAAGGCCCATTTCTGGTCGATCCAATTTAACTGTAATTGACCAAAACACGTTTTCCTTTGCCACGCTCACATACTAGCTTCAAAAATTATGAAATTTGAAACCTAGCAATTACTTCACATCCCGGATCCAACAAAAGTGGTTTCGTCGAATTCCGAGGTCGTATGCAAAATGGCCATTTTCACGAGTTATATAAATTCCATAGCGACCTTTCTGAAAATTCATTTGGCCATAACTTTTGCTTTCCGCTATGAAACTTTGATTTTTCAGATTCGTTAGAAAGGTATCCACTAACAGATTTAAATATTTTTGTTTTCACTCAAATCCGTTTTGTTTTGCACCCGGTACAGTCAGTTGAAGTTTGAATTCAAATTTTGAAACTACCGCGCCATTTCAGGCCTTGTTTATAATTAGAATTAATTATATTCATTTTCAAACGTCGATTCAAACTCACTTTTCATTGCTACTATTTTAAATATTTAAAATCCACTATTTTAGCCAAATTAAAATTTTTAAATTGGTTCAGATTTTCCGGGTCGTTACATTATAACTGTTCCAGAAATAGCTGTTGTGCTCTGATGATGGTATGTATATAAAGTTATCGAGTTGTATTTCAAAGTTTGTGTTACCTAATATATTTTATTCGTTCCGCTGTGAGTTTGTGGTCTTCATTTTCTTCTATTCTAATATTTCTTTCTTTCTATTTCTCATCTTCTAACTTCTTTCTAATAATGATTCGTATTTCTGTGAAATTTGGGTTGGACGTGTGGTGTTATTAGTCAACTCAGATAGTACGGATTTGTGGGCCGTTACACTTGGCTATGCAAAAGTTTAGAGGGTGAAGCCTGGTGAAATACTTTTATTAACCGAGATATATCAAAAAGCCGTAGATATTAGACACACTATTCAAAATATGAAATCTAGACAAATCCTAAATTCACATACAAGACATGGTATCGATTAGTGTGATTGCGTATGCCTCTGCTTATAGCCATGTACATCATACATGATATCATCAGCGTATTATTGTACATTAAACAGATCTCACAAATCCTAGATTCACATAAAAGAGTGGAAAATTTGTATATTCAAAACTCCTGAATGGTTTTTATGTCTCATTACTCCCCATAACTAAATAAAAATGTATCATATTAAAAGCGTACATGAAAATAACCAATCAGAAAAGCATCCAAATAGAACATGAAAATCAAGCATTCATAACATAACTGAGCCCTAGCAAGATAGGAATTGATAAAATGACAGAATATAGAATTACATATCAACGAGCGATTGCAATTAGGGTTAATCAGCTATACCATTAAATCCAAGTAAGATAGGAGATGAGAAAAAAACATGCATTCAAATATTTCATACACAATACGAATAGAATCAAATAATCGAGTTAAAGAATTCATACCTAAATTTACTTATACTGTGAGTGGAGATTTTCGTCGACTTCTACGGCGTTGTTGAGAGGAGTACAATGGAGTTGACGATGACATGAGGAACGTTAATCGATGTGATTTCTTTGATAGAGAGCGATTTAGGGGAAAGGGAATTTTTCGGCAGAGGGATTTGGGGGAAAAGGGAACGAGGGTTAAAATTTGTGTGGGATAGGAATAGAAAATAGGTGGTCACGTTTTTTTTGACCACACGGACTAATTTTTGTTAGGCGGGGAGATGAAATTTTTTTTGCTACGTTAATAATAGGAGTGAAAACACTTTTTCTTGCGTTTAGAAATAAATCCACTGTTTTTAGCAAAAAAATCATTTTTCTTATAGTGAGTTGTTCGGAGACAAGCAGGAGGCTTCCACGTACTATTTACATGTATTCTCCCTATGTTGTTGCTAGTCACTACTTTGGGCATTAGTAGTGTACCTTTTCTATTTTTCTTTCGAGACAGTATTTTGAAGTTGTAAAAAATGGTTTGGATCATAAGCTGTATTTTGAATTCCGCTACTCTGATGGACATGGTTTAGTTTTCAGCCTAAGCACTGTCTCGCTTATTTTATATCAAGTAATGTTACAATTATATTTTATTCCATGCGCTGTGAGATATACTACAGGTCGTGATGATTCATAGTTTCAAATCCCTTTCTTTTGACGACCGTCTCGTGCTAGTTGTACATTGGCACAGTGCAGTTCAGGGAAATGTCGGATAGTGTGGGGCAGGCCGTTACACTTGGTATCAGAGCCCAGGTTGCGTAGTTAACCTAGGGGAAGACACCAGGGGAAGATAGTATATATAGATGAGAGCGCGTATTTGTGATATTTTGGTTTTAAAAAACTATATATATATATACACTATAGTATATCTAAGGATGAAGCTGCACTACACGGGCACCGCTAAGGAGATGGTTAATCATTTTCTTTTTACAGATTGGACGATGAGTCGAAATATGAGGAGTACTGGTTCAGGGGCCAATAATAGAAATGCCCCTAATACGAGGACGATGTTTACTACCTTCATGAGGGAGATGCTTAGGGATGTTCAGGGAGCAGTCCCTAATGCTGCTAACGGTGATGGTGTAGCAGCAGGCGCTTACGGTCAATTTCGCCAAGCTTTGCAAGGATTATACTAGTCTTTTGGGAAGCTGTTCCACGGAATGGAGTTGGCTACGAAAGTTCAAGATTGGCTTGATAATTATGAGTGCATCTTCGAGGATTTGGGAAATAATGATGCAATGAAAAGAAAGTTAGCATCGCGTCAACTTCAAGGATGGGCTATGAATTGGTGTAATGCTATTAAAGCAACTACTCCTGAGGATCAAGTTACTTGGAATCAGTTTAAGACTCGCTTCAGTGATAAATTTATCTCAGCTGCTCAAAAATCAAAATTGTTTAGGAAATTCTTGGAGCTTAGGCAGAATGGAAGGGCAGTCTCGGAGTATATTGTTGTGTTCGATACCTTATCGAAATATGGATTGTCCCTTATCGATACGGTTGAGAAGAAGAATGAGAAGTTCATAACTTGTCTAGATGATTACTTGGGGGAGAGACTCATAAACCATATCGATGAGGCTTTCGAAGCTATTGTGGGAAAGGCATTGAGATCTGAGAGCCTTTACCTAAGTCGATAACCGAAGTTGCTACTACATCTACAGAGGAGCCAAAGCCGCAGGCAAGCAGTGGAGGTAAGAATAATTCCCAGAATAAGAGGAAACAGAATTAGACCAAGGATGGACAGAAAAAGAAGAATAATAAAGATATCGAGTGTTATAACTGTGGCAAGAAGGGTCACTATGCAAAAGAGTGTCAAGCAAAGCCAGGGGAAAAGAAGTGCTTCAACTGTGGCCAAGTGGGGCATTTTAATAATGAATGTCCACAACCCCCTAAGGAGAAGCAGATCGTGAGAGCATATGCTATCAACGTTGTTGTTCCTTCTTCATCGAATGCCCCAACTATGGCGCAGAAGGGGAAGGGTGTTGTTATTCAAGGTATGCTTTCTATTGATGATGTTCCAGTTCGAGTATTGTTTGATACTGGCGCTTCTCATTCCTTCACCTCTAGTGACCTGGTAGATAGGTTGGAATTGGAACCTAAGATTGTCGATAGACGTTTAGTTGTGATAAACTCGATCGATGGTTCAACTAGCCTTAGTATGATTTGTTGTAATTTGGTCTTATCGAGTCATGGATGCATGTTTGCTTATGATTGATTTGCTTTGGGCTTTACTGGGTTTGGCATTATTTTAGGAGTCGATTGGCTCCAAAGATATGGGGTCGTGGTATACTGTGAGGGGTCTTCGGTGACCATTAGAGCAGACGATGGGCGGAGGGTGATATTGGGTTGCCTACCTAGTGATAAGGTGATGGCTAGTTTTATACATTCCCTCGACATCCCGCAGGATGAGTTATCGGATGTACCTATTGCTGACAAGTATTCAAACATCTTCGAGTAAGTGACCGGACTTCCATCACACTGAGATGATTTGTTTGACCCGTTAAATGGAGCAAGAATGTTCTCCCAATTGGATCTCTTGACAGGTTTTCATCTGCTTAGAGTAAGAGCTGAGAGTATATCTAAAACGACATTTCGTACGTCGTCTGGATTTTGTGAGTGGTTGGTCATGCCATTCGGGTTGACCAATGCACTAACATATTTTGTGGATCTCATGAATAAGGTATTCAGGGATCAATTAAATAAGTTTGTTCTTGTGTTCATGGACGATATCATGGTTTACTCGGGGACAGAGGAAGAACACAAGGAACATTTGAGGATAGTGATGGTGTTGTGGAAACACTGATTGAAAGCAAAATTTCCTAAGTGTCACTTCTGGAGGAGGGAAGTGAGATTCTTGGGTCATGTTGTTTTAGAGAATGGTATTGTCGCGGATCCTGCGAAGGTGACTACGGTACAAGATTGGTCTACGCCCAAGAATGCAACAGACGCGAGAAGTTTCTTAGGGTTAGCTGGATACTATTGTAAGTTTATCCAAGACTTCTCTAAGATAGTGACACCGTTGACTTAGTTGACCAAGAAGAATCAAGCTTTTGTTTGGATTGAAAGGTGAGAGAATGCATTTAAGAGTCTAAAAGAGAAGTTAACATGTGCACCAGTGTTATTTATTCCTAAAGGGAACAAATAGATAACAGTATGCACGAATGCCTGTGGTACTGGATTAGGTGCTGTATTGATGCACGGAGGTAAGGTTGTAGCTTATTCAAGTCGGTAACTGAAACCGCATGAGAAAAGGTATCCTGCCCATGATTTGGAATTGGCAGTGATCGTGTTTGCGTTAAAGATGTGGAGACGTTATCTCTTAGGAGAAATATTTGAGTTGTTTACCGATCATAAGTTTTTAAGGTACCTTTTCTCGCAAAAGGGTTTAAATCTTCGTCAGCAGAGATGGTTAGAGTTCCCGACTTCATATGATTTCAATATCGCATACACACCCGGGAAGGGAAATGCGGTAGCTGATGCATTGAGTAGGAGACTTGCCGGTTTGGGGGCAATGTTTTTGGAATGGAAACAATTGGAGTATATCATAGGATATGATTTCAGACCTAAGTGCGAATTAGATCCAGAGATGCTAGCAAGTTTGACAATTAGACCGACCTTGATTGAGCGGATTTGTTCCAGTAAGAGGGATGATCCTAACATACTGGAAGTCATCTCCAAGGTAGAGATGGATATCGACGGTGAGGATATGAACAAGTATGGGCTTGATCAAGAAGGATGGCTTCAAATGAATGGAAGACTAGTTATACCCAATGTCAATGGATTGAGAGATGAAGTGCCTAGAGAGTTTCATCACTCAAAACTGACAATACATCCCAGTGGTAACAAGATGTACCGAGAAATGAAGCAGACCTACTACCAGGAAGGGATGAAGGGAGACGTTGGGAAGTTTATATCTAAGTGTATGAACTACCAGTTAGTTAAAGCCGAGCAAAAGAAGCCTAGTGGTTTGTTACAACATCTAGAAATTCTCGAATGGAAATGGGAACAAGTCTCAATGGATTTCATTAGAGTTTACCAAGGACTAGATCGGGTCATGATAGCATTTGGGTGATTGTGGATTGATTGACCAAGAGTGCAAGGTTTATATCGGTCAAGTTGAATAGAATGGCAGCTAAGTTAGCAGAACTGTATATGAAATGGGTAGTGAGATTTCATGGAGTACCTAAAGGTATTGTGAGTGACCGAGATCCATTATTTACTAGTAGGTTCTGGAAGAGCTTACAAGACGCTTTATAGTCAGAATTACATCTCAGTACTGCGTACCATCCTCGAACCGACGGTCAAACAGAGAGGGTGAATCATGTATTAGAGGATCTCTTAAGGGCTTGTATATTGGACTTTGGAGGATCATGAGATGACCATTTACATCTGGTTGAATTCGCATATAACAATAGTTATCAGTCCAGTATTGGTATGGCTCCATTTGAGGCTTTGTACAGAAGACCATGCAACTCACCATCATATTGTTTAGAAACGGGTGAGAAATTTCTAAATGGCTGATAGGCATACGGGACACCATTGTAGGTTTTGATTAAGGAATTGCAAGGGCGAAATTTCTTAAAGAGGGGAGAGTGTAACGACCCACATTCTACATATCGGAGGATCGTAGAATATATATTTTGTCTTCATACGAAGTCGTATGGTCGTGTAACTTTGGGAAATCACTATTGGGGTCATTTCCCACATTCATGATTTTTGCTGAATTCTAAATGACCATTTTTCCTCTAGTGAATCTTGCTTTGCCTATAACTTTTGATTGGTAAGGAGTTTGACCTGAAATCACTTCCATTGGATTCGGATGATGGTTTACCTTTCCGTAGAGTGGTCACATTAATCAAATGGACTTACCTTTGGAAGATATGCTAAAATAAGGTTTGGAAGATGAAAAACAACATAATTGGGCTTAATGGGGGTGATTAGCAGCTAAGCCCATAACCCATTTCGGGATTAGGGTTATGGGAGGGCTGAAAGAGATTAGGAAAACCTTTCATTTTATTTTTCTAGCCGCCACTTACATCTCTTAAACACCAACATTGGTCTCCATCTCTCAAATCTCATTATAATAACTTCTTAATCGCTAATTAAGCAAAACTACACCAAATCAAGTCAAATTAGCATCAAATCAGAGATACAGCTGCTGGTACACATAGGAATTCGACCTAAATCAGTGGAATTTTCAGATCTGAAATTTATTTGTGGCTAAGGTGAGTGATTTGCACTTTTGTTCACTAATTACGGCTAATTAGGGGTGATTAGTGATAAATAACGAAATTATGCATCATAAAAATCTATAAAAATATGTAGAAATTCTAAAATATTATTTTATGTCAATGGTGAAAATTTGGATTAAGTTTGATAATCCTATAGTTAAAACATGGTTAAGGGGATTAAGAGAAAAATCATGCTTTTTGGGTATGATTGATCCAAAATATTTCATGTGATTGATGTTTTAATGTTTTTGACTAGTTCTATATGTTGTTACTGTTGTTTGGTATGTTTTGTGATGTCATAGGAAGGTAAGAATGGTTGAAAACGCCGTCGTTTGGCGAAATTAGCTCTTAGAAAAAATAGCAGAAATTCGATTCCTGAAGGGGGTAGGGGTCAGGAACCGCCACCCGGAGAGGTTCACGAACCGCCCCAAAATGATGGTCACGAACCGCCCATGGAGTCACGAACTGCTCCAAAATGATGGTCACGAACCGCCCCAAAATGATGGTCACGAACCGCCTCCAAAATGATGGTCATGAACCGCCCAGGGAGTCACGAACCACCCAAAATGATGGTCACAAACCGCCCTAAAATGATGGTCACGAACCGGGGGTCATGAACTGCCATTAGGAGAGGGTCACGAACCGCCCCCCGGGGAGGGTCACGAACCGAACTAGTTTTGAGTTTCTACCACGCGATGACGATCGTGAACTCTTCTGAAGATCAACTTCAAACCAACTAAAACCCGAGATGCAAAGATAGTTGAAATGAGAAGTTAGCACTCAGGATCCAGATGGGAACCAATGAGTTAACTTCTAGAGTTGAATTTTGTTGCGGGACGTGTGCAAATGGGTTATCGATATCTATAAGTTTGGTTCACCGTTGAAGAGAGGGGGCATGTAGATGAAACCAGAGTCAAGGAAGTGTGGACTGGTTGGCCCTTAACCTAGAGCCAGGGATGTGTGGACTGGGTACGGTTATCGACTATAGACCAGGGAAGTATGGTCATAGCAATAGTTATGGAGTTGCCATCATGGCCCAAATGGATTTGGTGATCAAAGCGGTGGATATCGTATGCTTTACGCATGAGTGAGTGATGTGAGGATGATTGCTATGTTTGATGTTTACTATCACCAAGACATGCACACTCCCATTTTACACTTTATGTTAGTGTTAACTTAGAGTACTGTACATCTTGTTGTGCAAACTCTTTGGTTACAAGTCCAGGTTCAGGTATGATTATTTATACCTGTTATTATTTTATTTTGCTGCTATCGCTCATACCAGACTTCTGTCTGACCCAGAGTTTTATGTCTCTTCTTATTACTCTGGTGCTCCTAAACGAGCAGACTAGAGACATGTTAGGTGGTTCTGCACGAGTAGCTATCCGGAGATGAGAAGGAGGCTTCCACATGCTATTTACATGTGTTCACCATGTGTTGTTTCTGGGCACTACTTTGGGCATTAGTAGTGTACTATTTTTCTTTAGAGACAGTTTTTGAAGTTGTAATAATGGTTTGGATCATAAGCTGTATTTTGGATTCCACTACTCTGATGGATATGGTTTAGTTTTCAGCTTATGCACTATCTCGCCTATTTTATACCAAGTTATGTTACTATTATATTTTATTCCATGCGATGTGAGATATACTACAGGTTCTTAATGATTCATAGTTTTAAATCCCTTTCTTTTGAGGACCGTCTCATGCTAGTTGGACATCGGCACAACGCATTTCGGGGAAATCTGGTTGGTGCGGGGTGGGCCATCACAACTACACTATATCTCACATTCCTAGGGAGGAAAATTCAAAGGCAGATTCTCTTGCCAAGTATGCCAGTTCCTCAAATGCGCAGTTGCTGGGATTGATTCCCGTTGAAGTCCTTTCAACTCCCGCCATTGAAGAAGCAGATATTGACTAGATAATGGAACTTTCAAAGAACCTGTGTCCTGAATGACTCCGATTAAGGAGTATATCCTTAACGGAACACTTCCAAAAGAGCCGAAAAAGCGAAGGAAGATAATGTGCAAAGCTCCATTATACCTTATCCAGGATGAAAGGTTGTATAGGCGAGGAGTCTCCATGCCACTGCTGCAATGTGTAACTAAGGAGGAGTCCAGAGCAATCTTGGCAGAATTGCATGAGGGAAAATGCGGAAGTCACACAGGCGGTCAAGCACTGGCCAAGATAATTCTGCGATTTCGCTACTTTTGGCCCGATGTGAACTCGGGTGCAATGACATATGCTAAGAAATGTGATAGATGCCAAAGGTTTGCGAAGAATCCAAGAGCACCTCCCATAGAATTGACCTAAATGGTTAGTCCGTGGCAATTCGTTGTTTGGTGCATAGATTTGATTGGAGCATTGCCTACAGCTAAGTCAAATATGAAATATGCAATCGTAGCAGTGGACTACTTTACTAAATGGGCCGAAGCTGAACCATTAGCAACTATTACCTTAAAGAAAGTGATTAACTTTGTTTTAAAGAACATTATTTTCTGATCTGGGGTACCTCAGAAAATAATCACTGACAACGTAACTCAATTTGAGAGCAGTGAATTCCTAGATTTCTATGTGAAATACAAGATTAAGAAGAGTTTTGTAGCCGTTGCTTATCCGTAGGCCAACGGGCAAGTCGAAGCAATCAACAAAATTTTGAAATCAACCATCAAGAAGCATATTGAAAAGGCTAAAGGTTTTTGGGTAGATGAGCTTCCACTTGCACTATAGGCATATCGTATAACTCATAAAACTGCGACTGGGCACACTCCATTCTCACTCACATTTGGATCCGAAGCTATGATCCCGGTGGTGTTGGAAGTTCCCACTCAATGAAGAATCCACTTCAACCAAGAGGAGAATGAAAAACTACAGCTCGAAGCACTTGATTTGCTTGAAGAAAAAAGAAAAGAAGCAGAACTCAGGATCATTGCGCATCAAAGAAGGATAGCTCGTCATTTTAATGCTAAAGTTAAATGGAGAACCTTCCAAGCTGGGGACCCTGTTCTAAAAAGAATCATGAGGGGAACTAGAGTATTCGGACCCAACTGGGAAGGGCTATATATGATAAGCCAAAAATTCTCAGATGGCACATTCGAGTTGAAGACGACAGATAGGATCTAACTTCCGAGAGCATGGAATAGCATATGTCTTCGTCATTACTTCTTTTAATAGTTCTTTCATTTTGCAAACTGTAAACATCATGCATTGTAAATACCATGCAACATTGTTACAAGTTTTTTACATATTAATGAAAAAAATTGCTTTACTTGCCTAAATCGTACATTTGCAAATTCTTGTTTACAAGTCACTTAAAGTCGATTTTGATTGCAGGTCCCCTAAAAACAACACTGATGCGTCTATGGCCTAATAATGCCTGGTGACCAACACAACACATCCCAATTGGGGTAGCTGGAATGCCCACTGCTCAATACTTAAAACATCATTCGCATCATTTACGAAGGTGTGGAGCACAACATCGCAAATAAGGGCATCAGAAATTAAACGGTCAAATGATGCGGCGTTCAAACTACAAAAGAAGTTGTGAGTTTCACCAAAGGGGTACCTTCTTAATTGCAAGGTTCATGTCCCTAGTTCTAGCAAATTGGGTGTAAGACCCGATGAACTAACTAGAGTCTGCCCCATGAAGCGATGCTACTCTAAACCAATGACCTCCCCGAGGCGCACCTAGTCGACCGCCGGTGCTGTTGATACATGGCCTGATTGCAGCGAATACTGGGCTTTTAAACCAAATACATCCCTGAGGGGCCCTCAGTTGATCGTTAGTACCATTTATACACGGTCAGATTGCAAAAAACACTGAGCTTTTAAACCAAATACCTCCCATGAGGGGCACCTGGTCAATCGTGAGTGCCATTTATACAAGGCTCGACCACAACACACCAAGGGATTCTAAAGACCCCCTCGGGGGCATCCGACCACAAGATGGATCTTCTAAATTCGGTTAGGGATGGACCCAAAGACCTTTTCAAAGGCGCCCTACAAATTCTACGAGTGGCCGAGTCATTCAACCACAACGAATGACGGGTTCATAAAAGACCCCTATGAAGGCATCAAAACCAAGACCTCTGCGGGGGCATATATTTCCCCGAAGGGCCTCGACTTCTAGGTTAGTGAGAAACATGACTGAATATGATAAAATATAAGACCTCTCAAGTAGGGGCATAGTAACAAAGACTCCTCTCCACTAAAAATTATGAGCTTGCTCGACTAAACCGGAAACCTTTGGTTCATAAGCAAGTCGGGAGATTTATAATATTTTATCACGATTTATTGCTATTTTTATTTATTTAAATATAGCCAATTTATTTAAATGACGCATCAGGCCATAACGTGGCCATGGCGCTGTTTTTCTCCAGATTTGATTTACACATATCTGAATATCTAACCATTGGATCTTTACATATTTTATATCATTGGAAAGATATTTTCAAAGCGGACCCAATGGTTTCGGTTTTGGGAAATCCGAAAGTCGGATCTCCCAGTATAATCGTTTAAAGTTACGGTTTCAAAATATGAACTGCAGCGTCGTTATTCGATTTATTTTTATTATATGTATATATATATATAATCTATTCTGGCACTGTTTTCATTTAGATTTGAATTAAACATTACAAGCAATCCAACCGTTGGATCTTTGCAAAGTTAGTGCCGTTGGAAAAATATTTCCCAAGCGAACCCAACGGTTTCGGTTTCGGGAAAATCCGACGGTCGGACCTCCCGGTGCAATCATTAGAAATCACAGTTTCAAAATATGAACTGCAGCTTCGTTATTCAATTTAATTAATTATATATATATATATATATATATATATATATATATATATATATATATATATATATATATATAAAATCCATTCTTCGATTTCAAAAACCATTTCAACTCATATAGGTGATAAAAATGATATTTTTATCCAACATATATTTATTTCAACACATGACTATTTTTAATAATTCATATATATAGTAAAAATGTGATTTTTATTGCCAAAATAATTTATTTCAAACACGATTAACTTATATACTTCATATAGATGATAAAATTGTGATTTTTATTGTTAAAGAAATTTATTTCAAAAATGAAATTTTTTAGCGATTCATATATTTTATAAAAATGCGATTTTTATTGTCAAACAATTTATTTCAAACATAATTATTTTATATACTTTGTACATACAATAAAAATGTTATTTTTATCGCTCAAACTATTTTATTTCATACATTCTATGAAAATGTTATTTTTTTATCATTCAAACCATTTTTACTTCATACATCTGATAAAAATGTTATTTTTATCGGTCAAACCATTTTATTTCAAAAATGAATATTTTTCCAACACAAGAATATATTTCAATACATGAATATAAATCAAACACAGGAATATTTCAGAAAATTTCGGTAGCATAACGACAGGGTAGCTAAAACCGGCACCATCCCTAGTACGGCTCCTCGCTTTACCTTAAAGCCTCACGTTTTTGACAATGGGGATTTCAATAATCTAGTTCGTACGCAGACGAAATTTCCCATATACTATTCCTATTGGGATTTTAACCACAATCAGTCATTTTAACCATTCGTATTTATCAACCAAATTTCACATCAACCAAATCCAAACAATCACAACCAAAATATATTGTCCATGGTCTGTGGACGAGGGGAGTATATATATATTTCGATTTCATTTCAATTACATTCAACGCACATATGATTTTTACAAAGCATATATAACTTATATATCGCACATACAACTTATACAACGCTTATACATGAGGCGTACAACGCTTATATAACTCATACATCGATCGTATAATTTATACGTTGTCATTCCATATCGTTTATAATTCAAAAGTCTCACATTGGGTTCCACTCCTCCAAAAATTGTAAAAGCTCAGAAAAATATCTGGTCCCTTCTAGAATGTAGAAGACGTCCACACGAGTCCACTGTCTCTTATTTCACTGGATTTCATCAACATAGCAAAAAGATATGATTTTTATAAGTTTGCAACGCTTTTATTTGTCGTAATCAATTAAAATAAATAAAGCCGTATATTTTTCAAACCGGTTCAAAACTAGGTTTCAATTTATCAGCCAATTCGTGTATCGTTGCGTCGATCAGACTTCACCACGTGAAAGAGGGAGGAGGGGGCTTCTCGGCGCCAAAGGTTGCGCTCAGATCGGTGGTGGCAGGTACAAGCGGCGGTGGCTCAAACTCCTGGACTTTGGAGCATCGATCCTCGATGAAGACGAGATGACGGTGGGCGAGGTAAGGATGGATTTGAAGAGGAAGAAGAGGTCTTCAAAAAGTTCAACTACGGCCAAGGGTATCGATGAATGGAATCGCTGGAAGCGAGTGGAGAAGGATTGAAGGGGGAGCCGCTGTTCATCGCAACAGATCAGGGAGAGAGAATTTAATTTTTATTTTATTTTTTTATAAAAAATATGATTGGCCTGTTCTATTTATACCCAAAAATATCCGTTTCTCCAATCGAACTCCAATTCAACCCCAACGACTGTCGTCCCTAACTAAATACCCCCATTCCAGATACAATGGAATATGTTTCGTGGGCCCATTCGACTGTTTCAGTCAGTTTTTCTTCAAATTAAAATGTAAAAAATTCAATATTTGATTTGAACATACATTTCAATTTGCCGGGGCCACATGCTAATCCCAAAAATTCCAGAAAAATAAATCTAGCTATGTTTTGACGATACGGTCCCAACAAAACTAGTTTCGTCGAATTCGGAGACCTTTTGAAAAATGGCCATTTTCTGGTCGATACAAATTGACTAAAATTAACCAAACATATTTTCCTTTGTCGCGCTCACATATTAACTCCAAAAATTATGGAATTTGGAACGTAGCAATAATTTGACATCCCGAATCCAACCAAAGTGGTTTCGTCGAAAACGGAGGATGTTTGCAAAATGGCTATTTTCACGGGCTATATTAACTCCATAGCGACCTTTCTAAAATTCATTTGGACGCACTTTTGATTTCCGCATGAAATTTCGATTTTTCAGAATCGTTGCAAAGATAATCATAAACAAGATTTAAATATTTTTAGTTTCACAAAAATCAGTTTTATTATGCACCTGGTACAGTTAGTCAAAGTTCGAATTCAATTTTTCAAACTACCACGCCATTTCAGGCCTTGTTTATAATTAAAATAAATATATTTATTTTACAACATCGATAAATATAGACTTTTGGTTGTTATTATTTAAAATAATTTATTTTAAATATTCAAAATTCACAAAAATAGCCAAATTAAAATTTTTAAATTGGTTCAGATTTTCCGGGTTGTTACAATCTCCCCCACTTAAAATCATTTCGTCCCCGAAAAGGAACGAAGCTGAAAGTTGTCTAATTAGCCAACTCAACTTTCATTTTGGCTTTCATTCTTCAACTTTTCAGTTTCTAAGAATTTTCCAATTCTACAAAAAATTTGCTAACACCCTAAATTTTCGAAAAATTTCTCCATAACCTCCTTTGTACGGGGAGGGGTTTGAAAATTTATTGGGCCGTATTAGGTACCCAATAAATCCTAATAAGCATGCACATATTTATAGTGATATATTCCGATGTCCACAGGGGTGTGTATATAGATCATAACTCCAGAGAATAAATTCTTGTCACCCTATAAATGGTTTTTGTGCCTTAATGACCAAACAGACGTGTTTATTGTCATCTCCAGACTCGTGTGGTGTTTTTATTAATCTGGCAATTTATCGTTACATTTTATATTGTCCATATTAGTCATCGGTTCAACCTATAATATAGTCATCGCCATACAAGCCTCTCGCTCGTATGGTAAATCTTCAACCTCGTCACACAAGCTCCAAATGCTTATGTGGTATATGATGAAGTATTCTATCTTCAAGAAGTATGCCATGTAGTGTAGTTCAAAATTAATTGTTACTATCCTATGGCGACGTTTATTATTACACACAGAACAACCAGCACTCTGCATCCAATGGCATTCACAGGATTTGATATAACAATAAAATTGCGCATCCAACTCATTAAGGTTTAACTATTTGTCGGGCACGCAAATAAATTCTTTACTCAACAGCTAATCCATTTACCTGTTCAAACATATATAATGTACATGCATATATTTCTATGTATTTCAAATCAGTTCAATATTTGATTCATTCGAATAAATTTACCATCATTCTCTTATTGATTAAATTAATTATTTCTAATATTTTGATTAATCAAATTCATAATCACACAACACAAACAACAATCAATTTATTTTTAACCTTTTCAAAAATATACTAATTGATTCATATACTCTTTTTTAAATTATTCAGACTATATAATTAAAATTTTGCATCCATGAAAAGGAAACAACAGCTAAGTAGAAAATAATATGGAAATGCAAAATATGGTAAATGTACCTTGCACCGGAGTTAATCAGAGATATCCACCCTGCAATCGTGATAGGCTTGCTTAATGCTTTCCTCAGTTTTCCAAATACAGTCTCGCGGATCTCCACTCCATTGCACTTTGATTAAGTGAACCTTCTTGTTCCTCAGCTCTTTTGTTTCTTTGCCAATGATCTTTATTGGCTCTCTTCTCGCAACCAATTCTGGAGTAATTTCCAAATCCCATTGCGCGGCTTCTTCCACAACGAAATCTGGATCATGTACATGCTTTCGAAGTTGAGATACGTGAAACACATCATGTACTCCGGGCAACCAGTCTAGTAATTGAACCCTATAAGCGAGAGTTCCAATCCGTTCTAGAATAGGAAACAGACCAATAAATTTAGGCGCCAATTTCCCTGTTTTACCCAACCGGACTACTCCTCTCATCGGAGATACCTTAAAATCCACATAGTCGCCAACAGTGAATGATAAATCTCTTCTTCTCTTATCTGCATATCTCTTCTGTTGGATTTAAGCAACTAGTAATCGTTTCTTAATGAAATCGACTTTATCTGCAGCTTCGCGAATCATATCTCGTCCCAATACAAGTCTATTACCAGGTTCTACCCAACAAGCGGGAGATCTGCATGGTCTGCCATACAATGCTTCGAATGGCGACATTTTCAGGCTCGCTTGGTAGCTGTTGTTGTATGAGAACTCAGCCAAATGCAAGTGGTCTTCCAATGATCCGCCAAAATCAATAACACATGCCCGTAATAAATCTTCTAGATTACGTTTTACCCTCACAGTTTGGCCATCTGTTTGGGGATGATAAGCGGTGCTCAAATTCAGTTTCGTTCCCAATTCTGCTTGGAATACTTCCCAGAATTTACTAGCAAAAATCGCGTCACGATCACTAACGATGCTCATGGGAACTCTATGAAGCTTAACAATCTCTTTGAAATAAATCTACGCCAGACTCTGAGCGGTTCTATTCGATCTGACAGGTATAAAATGGGTGGTCTTCGTGAAACGATCTATGATCACCCAAATACTGTCATTTCCTTCTCGGGTTCTGGGCAAACCATCTATGAAATCCATAGAAATCTGTTCCCACTTCCAACCTGGAATTTCCAATGGTTGCAACAATCCGGCGAGTTTCTGTTGTTCGCTTTTGACTTGTTGACAAGTGGAACACCGGCTAACATATATAGAGATATCTCTTTTCATCGCCTATCACCAGAAGGTTCGCTTAAGGTCATTATACATTTTACTAACCCCTAGGTGGATGCTCAGTTTGGACTTGTGATACTCGTCCAATACTTCTCTTTTGAGCTCCAGAACGTCGGGAACACAAATTCTTCCTTTCAATCTTAGAACTCCTGCTCTATCCACTTGGAAACTGGAGACTTTGCCCCTTTGAATTCTTTTGATCATCTCTTTAACAAAACAATCGTCTTTCTGAAGAATAGATATTTTATCAATCAAAGATGGTGTAATGAAAAGAATGGTGATGATCACATTCTTTCTACTGAGCGCAACAGCCACAACATTGGCTTTCCCCGGAGTATATAAAATATCAAGATCATATGCCACAAGAAATTCTAACCAAAGCTGCTGCCTCAGATTCAGATCTTTTTGGGTGAATAAATACTTCAACGATTGATGATCAGTATATAATTCGAACTTCTCACCCAGTAGATAATGTCTCCATATTTTCATAGCAAACATGATGGCTAACCATTCAAGATCATGAGTTGCATAATTCTTCTCATGTGGCTTCAACTGACGGCTAGCATAAGCGACAACTTGGCCTCTTTGCACTAATACTGCACCAAGACCTTCTTTAGAAGCATCTGTCCAGACTTTCAAGTCTTGATTGCCATCAATAATTGTTAACACTGGAGTAGTTGTCAACCTTAACTTCAGCTTTGGAAAGCTGCCTCACATTCTGGAGTCCAATTGAACCTTGAATTTTTCTTAGTAAGCTTCGTTAAGGAACTAGATATCTTCGAAAAATCTTTAACGAATTTCTGATAATAACTAGCCAATCCAAGAAAACTTTGGACTTTTGTGGGAGTAATTGGTTGTTTCCAATTTTGAATAGCTGTGATCTTACTGGGATCCACAGAAATTCCTTCTTTTGATACAACATGGCCAAGGAACTTCACTTCTTCTTATCAGAATATACATTTGGGAAACTTTTCTTTTAAAACATTCTTTCTGAGAATTTCTAACACTTGTTCCAAATGTTTTTCATGCTCACTTTCTGACTTAGAGAAGATCAGAATATCATCAATGAAGACCAGTACAAATTTATTCAATACTTCTCTGAATACCCGGTTCATTAGGTCGACAAAATAAGCTGGAGCGTTACATAAGCCGAATGGCATTACTAACCACTCGTAGAATAAGTCTGGAGCTCTGAATGTTGTCAAAGGCACACATTCTTTGGCAATACGAAGTTGATGGAAACTTGTAGCTAGGTCCATTCATGAAAATACTTGCGCGCCATTCAATCAATCAAATAAATCATCAATCCATGGCAATGGATATTTATTTTTCAATGTCTGCTTATTCAAGTCACGATAATCCACATATAGTCGGAGAGTACCGTCTGACTTTGGGACAAACACCACTACTGCTCCCCAATCAGAGAAACTAGGCCTGATAAAACCCTTCCATACTAGCTGTCGAGTCTGATTGTCCAATTCTTCTTTTTCCTTCAGGGTCATTCTTCGAATAGCGTGAACTACTGGCCTTGCATTTGGAATTAAAGCAATCTTGAAATCTATTTCTCTATGTGGAGGTAAGCTAACAGCTTCTTTGAACACATCTGCATAGTTCATGATGACACGAATATTTTCTACGTCGACCGGAATATTCTCCGTAACGACAGGAACAGGTTGTAATTGAGCAGGAGAAACATCCAAAGCTGACCAAAAATCTTTTCTATTAGAATTCAGACCTTCGCATGGAATGGTTATATAATTCCCTGATTTAATCTTGGCCCTTATGATTCTGTCGGCGCATTTAACTTCAGCTTCATATTTGTTTAACCAATCCAATCCTAGAATAAGATCGAATTCTGTAAAATTCATGACGATCGTGATGGTAGGGAACCGATAGCAGGAAAAGAAACAGGCACCCCACATATCCAACTAAGATCGAGGGAACCCCCAATCGGATTATGGAAAGTCATAGGTGTTTTAAGCTTTTTCAAATTCAAATCCAGTTTCTTAACCGCATTTCTTGCAATAAAGATTCGCGACGCGCCTGTATCAAATAATACTTTAACTGGAATATTTTTTATAGTAAGCGTACCTTCTTAAACATCTGGCCTTGCTTTACTAGCTGAGTATGCTGGGACATCTGCCACTTCATTTACATGTACCACTTTGGATCTCCCTGATAGCAGGCAATTTCTAGCAAGATGACATGTCCAGTGACACTTATAGCATTCCCTGGTACCATGAGTTTTCTTTTGCTTATTATTGGGTTTAGACCCACTCTTTATTTGTTTCTTCAAAGATTTGCAACTTATCGACAAATGGCCTTGCTGGTTGCAGTTATTGCATATGGCAGTCGTTACTAGTCTTTTCTCAGATTTAACCCTTTTTCGATTAACTTCAGGCTTCTTTCTGACCCCAGACATCGTACTTACCTCAGGCTGCGTACTTGCCTCTGGGCTATCAGTTTCAAATTTCCTTTTGTTGCTAGAACTGGCTTCCTCTTCATCTCCCAAAAGACCCTTCTTATCTAGATCTTCATATTGATAAGCCATGTATATCATTTCAAAAAAAGATTGTTGCACATGTGCAGTTACATTACTTTGGCACTTTCTTTGAAGCCCGTTAATAAACTTCAGATTCTTCATCTTTGAATTTTGAATGAGATGCATGGCAAAACGAGAAAGGTCATTGAATTTCTTATGATATTCCTGAATGGTCATATCCCCTTGAATCAAATAGTAGAATTCATCACTTAACCGCTCAATTACTTTTGGAGGAATAAACCTTTCATTGAAAATTTCTTTGAATCTATCCCAGGTGATATCACCTTCTGGATTATCTTTAATAACGGTATCCCACCAGATTAAAGCTTCGTCTTTGAGTGGCTAGGATGCCAGTAATCTTTTCGGATCATCTCTCAGCGTTGAACCTTCAAAGATTTTCTCGGTAGAGCGCATCCATGTCTGTGTTTGAATAATAGATTCATTGCCTGAGAACGGTACTCAACCCAAATTTCGATACTTAATTAACAGAGCCTCAATATATGGTTCTAACCCACCTCTTCTACTTCTGCCACTCGTTTTTTTCAATGTCTGCAAATAGAAGACAAAGTGTTAGGCCAATAGAAAAGGTATTTTTAAAGCATAGAGACATATACTTGAATGTAAATGGGTCTATCGGGGTGTATTTCATTCTGCTGTACTCATTCTAGGATAATACTGATCCTATCTGTAATGAGTAACCCGTTTTAGAACACTACTGGTTCTATTTCTGACGGGTTAGTTAATATGTTATATTCCAGAACTAAGCTTAACCAAAGCTCTAATACCACGTTGTGAACGACCCCAGACCCCGTTCCACGGTAGCAAGGGTAATCTTTGGAATATAACACATAAAAAAATAACAGCAGAACAGAAATAAATAAATACACTAGATAATGTACAACAGAATATACTGGAATTAATAATCATTAGGGTTACACAGTACACAGGATCATACTTTGTACAAAATACACTTTCAGCTTTACATAAGATGTCTACAGCGGAATCAAAACATAATTTGTACAATAGGAGCTAAACAGCATAAAAAGAAAGAAATGATAGAATCCATCTTTAGCTCCATAGCTATCCAGAAAGAGCCTGCTAAAACATGAATACAAGGTTGCCCGTGTAGAAAATAAGGCCAGTCACAGGACCACGCCACTAAGGCGAAACCGGTTTACTCCACTGGATTGCCAGTGCTCTAAAACAAATAAATCATTTAAACATCGCAATGCTTTTTATAAAAATGAATCCATTATAAGACTTGGTTCCCATCACACAATGCAACGCAAACCGGAGGATAGAGTTTTTACCTTATAATGGCCAAAAAATGCCTGATACGAATAAAACAGAAGCATTTGATATTATTGCTAGTGTTTATATGTTTCAAAAAAAAAAATTCAATCATAAGTATCAATCATAGACGGCATAAATGCCCCATACCACTATGTCGCCAAATATAGGTATACAATAAAAAACGCACGATGTCGTATTTGGAAATTGGATTTCCGTCATGAACCAAGGCAAGGGATCGTCCTTACCGCTTCGAGACTCTCTAGCCCGAGCCTTAGGCAAGTGCTCAGTCAAGCCTTGGATCGTTAGGGCCAGTCCATACGAAGTGGATTAAAATGCCTGAACACTGCGTTTCCCCGCCCTATGGGGTGTAAACTGGTCATATACCGACCAAAACCATCGGCCCACGAGCGACCGATATAACCGGGGCACCTCGCTATCCATCATCCGCATAAGTAAAATGCCCGGGCGTGTAAAACCCAAACACCACTCCTAGCTAGAAAGAAACGCAGGCACCACTCCTAGCTAGAAAGAAACGCAGGTCCTCCCTGATGTCCTCTCCCGTTTCCAGTCCATGCTGAGGTGTGAGGCTCGCGAATCAACACTAAACACAATGCTAGCTATTCAAAGCCCTACTTTGATCATCAACCACAAAGCTCTGCTTTTAAACAAAAGCTTTGATCACAGCATCTCTGTATGCCACGTTGTCAATCTACAACATCAGACACACATCCATTTTCAAGTCCGTTCTAGGGCTGAACGAGACCGGAGGCACCTTATTCCTCTCCCGTATGTCCAATACAGGAGAGAGGCCCTCGCACATCCGAACGATCAACAAGTACGTCCGGACAACCACCACTGTAACCCCTTCAGGGCAGCAACTCCCATCAAAGGCATCAGTAGCCATCCATTCGATGTGAAGATCCTCGGTCTTGCACCGTCTTCATATCTTCGACTTCTAACCGTCGATCAATTATTTGAAATGAGAATTAACTCGTCCTTTTCAAATAATTCACGTATATTTAGAATTTCAAATCAATTCAGTTCAATGGTTAAATTATCTGACATCCATAATTCAGTTCATTAATGTAGTTTTCACATCAAACACATTCAACCATCAAATATCCAATAAACCGGGTATTCCATTCCATATCGTTTATAATATTTTATCATGATTTATCGCTATTTTTATTTATTTAAATATAGCCAATTTATTTAAATGACGCTTCAGGACATAACGCAGCCATGGCGCTGTTTTTCTCCAGATTTGATTTACACATATCTGATAATCTATCCATTGGATCTTTACATATTTTATATCATTGGAAAAATCTTTTCGAAGCGGACCCAACAGTTTTGGTTTTGGGAAAATTCGACAGTCGGATCTCCCGGTACAATCATTTAAAGTTATAGTTTCAAAATACGAACTGCAGCGTCGTTATTCGATTTATTTTGATTATATGTACATATATATAATCCATTCTAGCGTTGTTTTCATTCAGATTTGAATTAAACATTCCAGACAATCCAACTGTTGGATCTTTGCGAAGTTGGTGACGTTGGAAAGATATTTCCAAAGCGAACCCAATGGTTTCGGTTTCGGGAAAATCCGATGGTTAGATTTCCTGGTACAATCATTTGAAATCACGGTTTCTAAATATGAACTACAGCTTCATTATTCGATTTATTTTAATTATTTTTATATATATATAATCCATTCTTCGATTTCAAAAACCATTTCAACTCATATTGGTGATAAAAATGTTATTTTTATCCAATAGATATTTATTTCAACATGTAAAGGCCCGCAAATCCGTACTATCTGAGTTGACCAATAATACCGCACGTCCAACCCAAATTGTACAGAAATACGAATCATTATTAGAAAGAAGTTAGAGGATGAGAAAGAGAAAGAAAGAAATAATAGAATAGAAGAAAATGAAGATCAAAAACTCACAGCGGAACGAACAAAATATATTAAATAACATAACTTTTTGAGATACAAATCAGTAACTTTATACACATACTATCATCAGAGCACAACAGTTATTCCTGGAACACTTATAAACACCTGTTTCCAGATACAAACATGGTTCACAGCGGAATATATGACAGTCTATAGCTAACTGGTGAAGCCTCCTGCTTCCAGCTCTTCCAAGTGAATCTGAAAAATCTCGACTACTTGACTGCCCGTACAAATTTGGGCACCTAAGAGTTTTGGGATAAACAAATAAAATAAAACTCTGGGTCAGTCATGGGACTGGTGTGAGTAAACTCCAACCATTTGTTTAACTTTCAAAATCCTTTCGAAAGAAAGGATAATAGTAAGACCAACCCACACATAAACATGGACGGTTCTTACCTTACTGTAACCCAAAACACTTTGATACGAAAATCCAGTGGTATTATAATAATGTCTAAATCAAATAAATAACAATCTAGTGGAACGCTTGCATATCACGCTCCACAAACATAGTATAAAATCAAAAATCGCATGGCGCTTATTAGAGATTGGATTTCCAACATGACAAGGTATGGAACCACCTTCCGATAGTGTATCTCTAGAGAGGAATACACTGGGTATAACAAGAACATCTTGCAACCCGGCCCACACTTGACCGACCACTCATTTCGCTTGAGTGTATCGAATGTATATCACCAACGGTTGGGATCAGCAACCTTTCCCGAATGGGACAGCATCGAATAGAATAAGGAATTAAATGAATCTCTATATAAGTGATTATACATTCTAATGGGAGCGACCCACATAGCCATGTTGCCTGCCCGATTTTTGTTAATTCCCGGTTGTTTGAGGCCTGAGGCTACGCTTACTTGCCATTCATTTATAGCACAATCACTTTGAATGCCACATTGTCAGATCCGTTAATCATTAATTTATTTGCACATATATTTTAGATGTTATTCTAAGGGAATAAATCCGTTGCAACCATATATATTTATACAGACCAACCCATTCGATCATTGGAAATACTCTGTCAGACACTCATCCATATACGTTCGTTCTTAGACTGAACGAAACCGAAGGCACAATTTCTATTAATATAAAATGCCCTTGCACTTTACTCCATCTTCAATATATTCAGCATACTTGATTCGCAATGCTTATGCCAAAACGGAGTGGTTCTTCGGATAATCATCCAACCGGTCTCTCCATATTGACAACGACGGTCAAATCTTTGATAGTCTGTGATTTAACTATCGAATAAAAACAAGTGTTTCGATAGTCGATGATTTAACTATCGAAGAAAACAAGTGTTCATTCAACATATCAAACAAATCACTGGGCTCTTTAATTAATATTTCATTAATTAAATCTCTTCTCCATTTCCCTATCAATATTTGTTAACCAATATTTTCAATAATCATCTTGGCCTCTTACGCCATTTGGAAAACGTTTCCAAATATCAACTTCTTTTATTTGTATATTTAGAAAATATCTCTATTTGCAATTGAAAACAATTTCAATCACTTATCTCTTTCCCGACTGCTTTGATTATACTCAGGAAATATTTACTTTTTTATTTCCAAAATTCCCACCCCTTGGGTTAAAACGAATATTGTGTAAAACATCGTTACAACAACCCAAAATATTTTATTCAACTAACTCTTATTCAAACACTTCTCTTCGAGACTAGATCTTGCTATTTATCAATTAAAAATGAAATCAATCAAGTTGGGGTAAAATTACCTCTCAGACCTTGACTGAAAACATCATTAACTTCAAAACAGACAAAACCACTTACCTCGAATAATCAACATTATAAAAACTAATTATTCATTTTTAAACGTATATATGTTTCTCTTTCTATTACTAGCTTATCAATTTCCCTTTTTGTTTATAATATTCTATTTTAAATTCGTTTCCTTATCGAATTCTGTATATATCGATACATTGATTTCTAACTATCAAATTATCTTAAAAATATTCTAATTCCTTAAATTCCCGTAAAAATTCGCCATAAACTCCTTTGTACCGGGAGCATTGGGATATTTCAAATAGCCTCCCATGGCCCTCACCAATCCAAAAGAAAACAAAAAAGGCAAGCGGCTTGCCGATACGGCGCATAAAATCTCATATATGAATTTAAACGTGTACCTTTTTGTCGGGCACATAAATTAAAATCTTCATATCTTCATCCCATACCTGTCTAACACATGCTTACCTGTTTTCAATTTAATTCAACTCAATCCAATCATATGAATTCAGTTTCGCTCATTTATTCGTTAATTAGCTATTTTGCCTATTTCACTTCTTTGTTTGAACATAACATGTTCAAACAAAATATTTAACTTGCTCATAACCAAATTGAATTTCAATTTTAATTCTAGTTTCCTTTTCAATTTCGAATATAAATTTTCAAATCGAATTCACTTATTCAAAGACCAATATTAATTCAAAATCTCATTAACTAATTACTATTCAAATTAATTAATTCTATTCAAAAATCAAAAATCTGATTTCTGTTTCAAAAATCAATTCATTACTCCACTTGAGTTCGCATATAATTTACAACTCAAATCTGACATTTTCTAAATAGAAATTCGGATTTTATTCGCTTAAAATCCTTTTATAAAATTAAATAAACTGTTATGGCTTTTAAATGGTTATGGCGTTGTTTTTCTAAAAATTTGATTTTGATATAACTCAAAATATATATGACAAAATTCAGATTTTTCTCCTCCATTAGAAAACTATTATCGAATCGGTCCTGACATTCCTTGTTTCAAAGAATTCCGACTTCGATTGAGTCCTGTATACTCAATTGAAGTTCGAAATGACAATTTACGAAGTGTCGCGCTACGGCGAGCTCGTTTAAATTATATTTATAAATTAAACGTTTTAACTTCGTTTATAATAAATTCAACTCCATTCTGATATATATTTTTAATATATATCAAATCCAATTTTCCAATTCAACATAATATTTTCGATCTTCTAAAATTTGTCAATTTTCCCTAACTAGGAAATAAATTTATTTATACTACGATCTTCTATATTCAAATTCTATTTCAATTCAAATTGAATTTCCTATATTCAAATTCCATTTTCAATCTCCATTTGAATTTCAATATATTTTCAAACTTCATTTGGGTTTCTATATTCAAATCTATTTTCAAACTCCGTTTGAATTTCTATATTCAAATCTATTTCAAATTCTATTTCAAGTTCTATTTAAATTTCTGTATTAAATATCAATTTCCTTTTACAAATTATAAATCCTTTGGATTTATTCTGTTAAAAATCCGCATGCTGAAATATATTTCGTCGTTCCCATTTGAAATGATTTCAACTTTCTATTTTCAAATTCTATTTGAATTTTCTATATTCAAATTCCCTATATTCAAATTCTATTTTAACCCTCTCTATTCAAATTCAAATCAAATTCTAATTTCAATTTGACTTCTATTTAAATAAAATTCGAATTAATCGAATTCAAATCATAAATCCTTATGGATTTATTTTAGTTCAATTTATATTCTGAACATCAGAATAAATTCCATCGTTTATTTCTTTAAAACGATTTCCCCATTTTTATTTTTAAATTTACGTTTGAATTTAAATGTTCAAATTATCCAATGATAATTTTTCTCACTTTATTTCTATGAACACTATTTATAATTTCATTTCAATTTTCTGATTTTCACTGATAATCGTTCCATTTCATTTATGAACACCATTTATAAATTTACGTCAATTTCCAACGTTATTTAATTTATAAATATCATTTATAAATTAATCACTTCAATTTCCTATATTATTTAATTTATAAACATCGTTTATAATTTCCATACTTGCTTAAAACAAGTTAATATTTTTATAGCTCATTAAAATTTCAAATCTCTATTTTTATAATAGAATTCCCCTTTTAAAAATCTCAAATATCATTTTCACTATATTTTCATATATCAACAATTTGGCCCCAGTGATTTTAAACATTCAACCAACCCAATTTCCAATCAACACATTATATATATGATAATATGTGAAAACAGACAATTAGTAAAATTTTGAGGAATCCAGTTGGATCCCTCCAACCTGTTCTCCTGCATCCACAGACGTTAGTTAACAGAAATAATACCCATCCTGCTTCATGGCAGGACATCGCGGTATGAAGGTCATCCACTAATATATATTTGTGGGGCGCATAGGGAAATCATCCACTATGAAACTGCGGGCATCCGCTAATCAGACTACGGGAATCAATCCAACCATCAACCCAATATATATATATATATATAATAATAATCAACCCTAAATAACTAATATATTTCAAATAATCAGAAAGCATCCAACAAGCAACAAAAATTATTTTTACCGAATAAAAATAATTCTAAATAAAGAGGTGAGTGAGATTTACTCATCGAAATTGCAGTTGTCGAATATCCTGTTTATTTCCAAATCATCGGCTATAAATCTTCTCGAATGAATTCGCACCTACGATGATTTTATTTAAATTTACGGATTAAACATTTATTATTTTTAAATTAACAATCTAAACGAATAAATAACTAACCTAAATTTTTTCCCTTCTTTTAAATGGTTGTTAACTGAAATTTTACTTAACAAATAAAATTAAACTAACCTACATATCTTTAAACACAAATATATGTATATGTTATGTTTACTTGAATAACAAATTTTAATTGTTATTTTTTTTATGAGCTTTGACATGAATCAAACAAATTCATAAATAAATTCACTTTAAATAGATTACCAATGGTATAAATCAATTTCAGTATTATTTAAAAAATAAAATAAATTACCTTAATCGATTTTGAATAGGGTCTTGGCTCTATAGCAAAACCAAATTCGCTCAGTCTCGTGAACGAGGCCAACTCCGAACTTCCCAGCGTTGGCAGCACTTCTCTAGCATCCATCACGTACAACTTCGAACTCTACCAGTCACTCCACATCAATTCTTAAATTCCTCACAACCGAACTCCTCCTGTCCTGCTATCAAACAGCGATGAACGTTGCTCCTCCAAATCTCATCGATGAACTCGCCTCGATCTTCACTTCATATCTCCGTTAATCCCAACTCGCACCAGCCCAGAAACTGAAATCTCTCCCTTTCCTCACATCGTCGCCTTCATTGATTGAAAGCTCGACGTTGATTTACTGTCAAAGTCGAATCCGAAGTCGCGACTACCAATTTAAAGCCCTAGTTGCCATCGTCTACTTTCGATCTTCAGGGAACGGATCGCGCATTGATTTAGTGGTAGAAGGCTCGGAGGATTCAATTTGTTTTACCAAGAAAAGAAACGAGAGTAGAACTTGGATTTGGTTTTCAGAAAAGGGACAGTGGCCATTTATTTGTTTATGAAGTTTGCGGACGGATTTCAAGAACGAAGTGTAAAGAATAAATGGAAAGGATATCATGATTTTTATAGAGACGAATACTTCGTCCTTGAGGAATTTTCTGCGCAATGTACCATTATAGGAGATAGGTTAGGATAGGTAGAGTACAATGTAATTTAATTCGATTTGATCTCTAATTAATATGATTTGATTTAAAGAGATTTTTACCCTTTTTAGATGGATATCGATTAGATTTTGACCCTATCCACAATCAAATATCTCGGGGTCCATTAATTTAAATCACGAACTGCTATTCTAGCGTACCGACCGACATTTTAATATAATAACCCTATTCTGAACTCAATAGTAAATATTATAAATTTTAATTTCAACATATATATCATATTGAATTAATATAATATAATTTAAATTCGAAAACCACAAATTTTTTTGATAATAAATAATTGTTTATTATCATCTATATTCAAATACAATTGTACTGATCATCTGAATTGTTTTGATTTAATTCTAACTTCGAATTGAATTATTTTAAATTCTCATATTACGATGATTATCAAAATAAATCGTCTTTTGATTATTTAATCGATAACCCAATAAAATACCATTTATATTGTAAATTCAATATTTAAAACAATACTAAATATTTAAAATAAATCGGCTAAAAATACGGGTCGTTACACAACACATGACTATTTTTAACAATTCATATATATAGTAAAAATGTGATTTTTATTTCCAAAATAACCTATTTCAAACACTATTAATTTATATACTTCATATAGATGATAAAAATGTGACTTTTATTGTTAAAGCAATTTATTTCAAAAATGAAGATTTTTAGCGATTAATATATATTATAAAAATGCGATTTTTATTGTCAAAACAATTTATTTCAAACATGATTATTTTATATACTTCATACATACAATAAAAATGTTATTTTTATCGCTCAAACTATTTTATTTCATACATTCTATAAGAATGTTATTTTTTATCATTCAAACCTTTTTTATTTCATACATTCGATAAAAATGTTATTTTTATCGTTCAAACCATTTTATTTCAAAAATGAATATTTTCCAACACATGAATATATTTCAATACATGAATATAAATCAAACACAGGAATATTTCAGAAAACTTAGGCAGCATAATGGCAGGGTAGTTAAAACCGACACCGTTCCGAGTACGGCTCCTCGCTCTACCTTAAACCCTCGCAGCTTTTGACAATGGGGATTTCAATAATCTAGTTCGTACGCAAACGAAATTTCCCATATACTAATCCAATTGGGATTTTAACCACAATCAATCATTTCAACCATTCGTATTTATCAAACAAATTTCACATCAACCAAATCCAAACAAACACAACCAATATATATCGTTCATGGTCTGTTGACGAGGGGAGTATATATATATGTATATGAATATATTTCGATTTCATTTCAATATCATTTCAATTCCATTCAATGCACATATGATTTTTACAATGCATATATAACTTATACATCGCACATACAACTTATACAACGCTTATACATGAGGTATACAAAAACTCATACATTGATTGTATAATTTATACATAGTCATTCCATATTGTTTATAACTCAGAAATCTCACATTCGTTCCACTCTTCCAAAAATTGTAGGAAGCCCAGAAAAATATCCAATCTCTTTTAAAATGTAGAAGACGTCCACACGAGTCCACTGTCTCTTATTTCACTGGATTTCATCAACATAGCAAAAAGATATGATTTTTATAATTTTGCAATGCTTTCATTTGTCGAAATCAGTTAAAATAAATAAAGCCGTATATTTTTCAAACCTGTTCAAAACTAGGTTTCAATTTATCGGCCAATCCATGTATCGTTGAATCGATCAGACTTTACCACGTGAAAGAGGGAGGAGGGGACTTCTCAGCTCCAGAGGTTGCGCTCAGATCGGTGGTGGCAGGTGCGAGCAGCGGCGGCTCAAACTCCTGGACTTTAAAGCGTCGATCCTCGATGAAGACAAGATGAGGGAGGGCGAGGCTAGGACAGATTTGAAGATGAAGGAGAGGTCTTCAAAAAGTTCAACTACGGCCAAGGGTATCGATGAACGGAATCACCAGAAACGAGGGGAGAAGGATTGAAGGGGGAGCCGCCATTCATCGAAGCAGATTGAGGAGAGAGAATTTGATTTTTATTTTATTTTTTATAAAAAATATGATTGGCTCGTTCTATTTATACACAAAAATATCTGTTTCTCCAAACGAACTCCAAATCAACCCCAACGACTGTCGTCCCTAGCTAAATGCCCCTATTCCGGACACAATGGAATATGTTTTGTAGGCCCATCCGACTGTTTCAGTTAGTTTTTCTTCAAATTAAAATGTAAAACATTCAATATTTAATTTGAATGTACATTTTAATTTGCCGGGGCCACATACTGATCCCAAAAATTTCAGAAAAATAAATCTAGCTATGTTTTGACGATACGGTCCCAAAAAAACTAGTTTCGTCGAATTTGGAGACCGTTTGAAAAATGGCCATTTTCTGGTCGATCCAAATTGACTGAAATTAACCAAACACATTTTCCATTGCCATGCTCATATATTAACTCCAAAAATTATGGAATTTGGAACTAGCAATAATTTGACATCTTGGATCCAACCAAAGTGGTTTCATCGAAAACGGAGGTTGTTTTCAAAATGGCTATTTTCACGAGCTATATTTACTCCATAGCGAGCTTTCTGAAAATTCATTTGGCCACAACTTTTAATTTTCGCTATGAAATTTCGATTTTTCAGATTTGTTAAAAAGATAATCATAAACAGATTTAAATATTTTTGGTTTCACTAAAATCCATTTTATTTTGCACCCGTTATAGTCAATCAAAGTTCGAATTCAAATTTTCAAACTGTCGTGCCATTTCAGGCCTTGTTTATAAATAAAATAAATATATTTATTTTACAATATCGATTCAAATAGACTTTTGGTCGTTATTATTTAAAATAATTTATTTTAAATATTCAAAATCCACTAAAATAGCCAAATTAAAATTTTTAAACTGGTTCAGATTTTCCGGGTTGTTACAGATTGACTCATATGAAATGAACACACGTAGGTTAGTGGGAGGTCCTAGCTGCTGATTAATATGAATGAAAGAAGAAATAGTTTCTCCTAGCTGTGCTATCTTATTGAAAGGAAACAACTATGGTTTTGTAGCTGTATTTGGTTACTGTAAATCATACAGCTATGTTATACTAGCTAAGTGTGTATTTTGATTTGAGGGGTAGCCATGTTGTGTAGTTGTGCAGTCTAGTAAGATTTAGGTAGGATGTTGTTTTATTGAGGTGCTCATACTTCAGTTGAAATGAAAGCCATAGCCAAGATTGTGATTTGAGGTACATACACTTGTAGTTATATTTTATTTAAACAAATCTTAGATGCTAAGTAGTTTAAACTATTCATACATGTCTTGTACAGCCATGTTCTATGTACTTAGCTTCAAAGCAACTGTAGATTTGACATGAAGAGGCATGCTGTACATGGTGTAGGCTTCCTCAGTTTTGTATTGGAAATGAAAGTTGCTAAAGTTCTTAGCTGCCATGCTTATGCGTATGGTACTAGCATGTGTACAGGATATTTTCATAGATATATGTGTACATAATCTTAGCTTTAAGTAATCAATTTTAATGAATTGATTTTATTCTATTCAATTTAATGTATTAGATTGCATATCTCTTAATGTCATAGTTTTTAAGTACAATATGCGTTTCATCATTGATAAATGAACAATTTCTTAAATATGAAGTGAAATCATATTTTTCTCATGTTATTTATATTTAGATTTACTCAAGTGATGTTTTAGATTTAATTCATATGAGTCCAGAAAATATAAATATGTATATATATATATATATATATATATATATGATATTACTCACATGTATACACACATATTCACTTGTTACGGAATTCATAACATAGATGTGTGTTTGTATATAGAATTTTATGGAAATGTCGTCTAATCTTTTCTGATATTTAAATCCAATATTATTTATTTATTTACAAGAGGCAAAACAAGTATAAACATACAAAACAAAACAAGAAAACATTTCTGCTTGTTTTACATTGGCCATAATATTTTTAACAATTTAAAAATATATTATTCTTGAATTTTCCCAACATTATTATTCACGATTTATTATTCTAACTCAATTACTGAATAAATCTATAATAAACTGTATTACAAATTCAGTCAAAAACCGGGACGTTACAATTAATGCAATCACCGCACCAACGTAATCGAATAAAAGTAAAAATAATACCTTACTAACTTATCGTAATTAACATGTAGTCATCAAACACCAACAATATCCAATGATTACTCCAAATTATAAGATAAGAAGATAAAAACACAAATATGCTTACATGGTTATTTATCAACCAATAGTAATACTTCATCAATGTAAGTATAAACAATTCATTGTATACTAATTACTCTTGAATAGTAACGCGGTCATTAACATCATCGAGCATGTAATATTCCAATCAGTATTAGTAACAAAACATCCATCATTAAATAACCATAATTAACTACACATTAATTTGTAGTAATAATGGTAAAACATCACATATTCATCCTTAATGTGATCTATCATCATAAAACAAAACATGATGTAAATAGAAATTAATTATTAACCATGCATTACAACCATTCAATCAAATTTACGATAATTCTTTTTCTTACAAGTACAAGATTATCTTATTATTGTTCATTATTAAAGGACGTTATTGTTTAATTTATTGTTTTAGTATTCTTGCTGCATCTTATCTTTCAAAACATTATATTTATCAAAATATAACCACATCAAATCACTTTTGAATGCTAGAACAATAGTGATTACATATTAAATTCTTCTAATATACTAGAAAGGCATGTCATTTCCATTTTTCGCAAAATAGTGTAATCTATAGGAAAACCATATCATCATTTATAAAACCTTATTTTATTGAATAAGAATAAACATCCTTCTGCATCACTTATGATTTCGTTTAGGAATTAGAAAGTAATAACATTATTTCACATCTCTAATTAGTTTTGTTTTTTTCTTCAGAAAATGTCATTGCATACAAACTATGGATAATCACATTTTTTTGTCTAGCCAATTTCAACGTCATTGCTAAACTTCATTCTTTTTAATGAATAGCTCCTATATTCAGATCTGTCACTAATTTCAATTAAAATTCGAATAGTGCAATAATCAGTAGTGAATCATAAACTTAGACTCAACACACCAAAAAAAATCTCAAATATCAAACAATAGTCAACATATCATGTCAAAAATTAATAATCATAAATATTCTCCCGGAGACACCAAAATTAATAATTTAAATTCAATTAGTTAAGTTAGAGAAGTCATACCTATGCTTTTGAAAATAGTATCCATACTCATATAAGCCATATGCATGTATCATCTCCATTTTATCTAACACTTAGTCCCCTTTACCATAGATGTGAACTTTGTAAGCTTTCTTCCTTTTTTCCTTTCTTTTGAGTATCTCCCTATTCTTTATTTTAGAATGAATCTTTCAATTAACGAAAAACTGAAGAGATAAATAGGATGTGTTTGAATACTTTTCCAAAAAGGAAGAAGAAAGAAGATGGAGGTTAAGGTTAGATTTGGCTCACTTATAGAAGAATTAGAGATTGATTTAGTACATTAGATTAACCCTAGGAATTCTCAAATTAAATCATAGCCCCTCTCTTATTTACTTTGCAATGAATTAATATGTTAAGGCATATATCATATGTCTATTGCTATTATTGTATCCAACCCGTGATAAAAAGGGATTTGAATACACCAAAATGGTAACATATAAATGTATTTTAAAACTTATCAAAAAGTTACCGTTTATGCAAGAGAATTAATATCTAGTCTTTAGGAAATAAATACCTAATAAAAAATATCAATTGACATATATGTCAATCTGTGCCTAATTTCTGACATGCGCAATTTATCAACATTTACAAACATGCATTTATATAACAACTCAAAGTTATGACAATTGATCTCCAACAGCTGAAAAAATATGTATAAACCTCACAAATATCCATAAGTAAAATATATTTTCAATTGATGCAAATTGATTGCTAATATATTTTCAAAAGTGGAATTCTAGCGTATAACTTTAAATCCCTCTCTTTTCTTTTCCCTAATTTCCCTGTAACATGCAAGGTCAATGCATAATGAAGTTACATACATATATATATATATATACACACACGCACATATATATATATATATACACACACATATATATATATATATGTATACATATAAACACACAGCGGATTTGAATAATACATTAATTAATGTACCATTAATTCACAGCCTATGAAATGAATGTATTATAATTTGGAAGTAGCATACACCCTGTGTATACATACATATATATCTACACACGTAAAATCTTTTCTTATATGCAACATTTAATCTTATATCTTCCATTCATGCACACATACTCCTTACTTGAAACATGCATCTTAAAATAAAAGAAATATAACATTGACGGGAATTGAACTTATGACTTCGTGTATCTAATTCTACTCACTTAACCACTACACCAAACACTATTTTTGTTCTTAAAATAGGAACATTGAGAATTAGTGGTTTCATGTGCATATCTTTCATTCTAAAAAAATAATTATCTTTTAAATGATAATTTCAAATATATCAAAATTATATATCAAACTGATCGTCTAAGAAAGGCCTGCGAAATGGTAGTAAATACGACATCTGATTTATCATCAAGTAATAATTAATTCTTAATTACTTAACTTTTAGAGTCGTAAAAGTTGTGGGATGTTACAAAAAACATCGCAATAACAAATCACTTATAGCAAAAAAAATCAATGTTGTGAGCATGAAAAGAAAACAGGTGTGGAATGCCAAACAGCAAAGTACGACAAAGCTAAAGTAAAAGCTTAAAGTGCGCCAAGCATAACACATTTTCATCAAAGCAACACAAGACCAGATCACAGAATCACAAGTCAAGTCACAGAGTTAAGAATCCAGTACAGAAGTTTCAGACATATAGTAACATAAAGCAGTAAGCGGGGACCGAAACCCGCATATGCAACTGGTTTAAACACAACATATAAAAGAGGATAGTCGAGAAGCAAAATAAGCTGGTATCAAGCACTACTTCTTCCTGTCACCTGACCTTAGAGCTGGTTTGTTAGGAGGAGGAGGAGTCTCCACCACATCGCTTGGATTTTCTTGAGAAGACAGAGTGATAGCTTCCGTAGCATGCTTTTTCTTCTCCTAGCGCTTCGTAGATAATGAGGACTTGGCAGCTTTCTTTCCTTTACCCTTAGCAACATCTTTCGGGCTTTCATCTGTTCTTGTGGCATCAGGATCATCACTGAGAATGTAATCGACATCTTCTAAGCCAGAGAGCGCACCAACTTTAGCATCTTGTGATCCGAGAACTGTAATGACAAGTAAGGATGTATGACTAGGGGGAGGGGGAGTGATAACGAATGCAAGGGGAATAGTCATCAGGGGTGAGTCAGTTATAGTAGCTTCGAATGTTGTTCCCTTGCCTATAGCGGGAGAAGATATAGGTGAAATTAAACCTAGATTATGGAAACAATGAGCATAAGAGGCAAGAGACCCAGGCAAATCAAAAATGGATTCTAAGTATAACACAGTATAGTCAATTTCGATTTTAGCTGCATCTAGAAGGTTTTCCTGGACATCTCTCTATTCAATTCTCTAGTTGTCTGCGTTTTCATCATCACCTTCATCGTCCCCATCATGTTCCTCTGTAACGTTCTCTGTAACAATATGCTCTTTAGTGCCTACGTCTCTCTCTGTTAAGGTAACGAGAGCAGTCACATGAATCTGTGAACTAGAAGCCTTAATATTCGCATGATCGACGGGAGGAGCAATGTTAGTTGGACTCTGAACCTTCTCTCCAGATGCACCAACCCTATCATTCTCTAACCGGGCTTTTCCCTCAGCTAGAGCCTTCTTGGACCTATCATCTAAAAGTTCATTAATAAGATCATCCTTTCTGTGATCGTCACTATTGATCTTGAGTAATTGTTCCCAAACAAGTACTAAAGTGGTTGAGAAAGTGTCCCGTAAGTAGGGCAAACTCCCGCGACTCATGACACTGTAAACATAAAAACGGATTATGTTGGCCTCAGCCTCATCCATAGCCTTTTGATACGTTTCTTTAGAAATTTTCTATCTTTCTCAAGAGATTCAACCTTGGCTAATAAAGCGTGATTGGAAGTCCTCAAGAAATCAATAGTTTCTCTAAGTTCGGTATCCACATTCCGATATTGTGTGGAGAAATCCTTTTCCACAGATAATGTAGCCTCAGCATTGCGCTTGGCAGTCAAGGCTTCCTTTTCCTTTTGCTTGGCGGCTTCAAGTTCTTCCCTAAGCTTTTTTTTCTTAGTATCCAATCTTTCAAGTTCTACAATTCTTTTATTAGGAGAAGCGATGGTAGCATCACGGGAAGCCAAGACTTCCTCCCACTTAGCCTTATCGCTCTCCGAAGCTGTGATCTTACCGAGATTAATATCATTGCGCTTTTGAAGATCGTTGCCAAATTTATTCCATCTGCGCAGCTTCTTCCTACATTGTCCCTGACAATACCTAGCTTCGTGTCAAGTTGGCCCTTAGCATTGTCAAGCTAAGTATGCACTTTCCTTATCAGACAACTACTTCATCTGTTATATCGTCAGCATCTGTCGGATTCACGCCACGATCAAACATAATCCCTTTCAAATTCCAATCTGGGAATCATTCGGGGAGTGGAACATTTGCTGGTTCAGGTTCGTAACGGGGCTTATGGATGATTGAATGGATTTCAGCAAGAGAACCAGGGGGGCTAGAAGATGGGACCGATCGGGGTATAATAGGAAGCTTCTCCAATCGAGGACGTTTGCGTGAGCCACCTTTCTCTTGATCATTCTTTCCTCGCTTCTACCCACGGCCCTCTTCACCAGGAGTATCTTCGTTGAGCTAAGCAAGTCTTCTTCTTTCCTCATCCTCTTCCTCACGTATCTTCTGCCTTTGTTCATCAGTCAAATCTGATTTCGATACATGTGAAGGCTTGTGAGAAGATTTCAGAGGAGGGGGGGTGGAGTTGTTTGGAATGATGCGATGGTCGCGAAGGATTAGGTTGTAATAGATACTTTGGATTGTATGCTTTACTTTTCCTCCTGAAATATGACCTGAAATCTGACGAGTGTTTCCTATGCATATCTGAACCTGAAATAAGATAAAAACAAATTTTCAGTACTTAGGCTACAAAGTACTAGGCAAATTGTGAAAATTGTAAAGTAGTTTTAGAATATATGCGTATTAGCACGTTTTCTAAGGCATTGCTATTTGATGAACCAGTTCTTTTGGTTGGTTCTAAGGAGATACCTAGAGATGTGAGATGTTTTCCTGGCCGTGTAGTGGCAGCATCCTTTATTCCGGTTTCTATGATTTGAGGATCAAGAGGCTGGGAAACGATATCCCCCTGGCTAATGTACTTTGCAGAGTTGAGATCACCCAAAATGTCAAATGTACCTATAGAACCCTCCTCTGTTACATTTTGGATAAGAGGATCCTCAGTCATCATTTCAGTGTTTGGATCAATTTCCAGTGCAGCTTCACCTTTTCTAGCGCGTTCAGCTTCATGAACAAAATATAAAACATTTCCCTCTATATCATCCCTCTTAGTTTGCTCAGACTCCGTTTCAGATTTAGAATTCGGGGAGGTATCCCTTTTCTCAACTAGTTCAATTGGAGCTAGAAGACCCTTACCCTCATGTCGGTTAAATGTTACACCCTCATTAGAGGTCATCTTTGATGGCGACAAACTACCACTAGCAAGTTCTAAACACTTTTTCAGAGCAGGGTCAATGGTCTAATCCTGAGTATCATTATCCCCACCAGAAGTACCTATATCTGATTCTGTGGGATTTGTTTTAGCTGTTGGGGGACCTCCTTTGAATGGAAACTTCCTCAAAGAATGGAGTAATTCGTATTGACGAAGAAGGGTTTTCATAACTAAAGATTTCCTACTTCTCCTTTCCTCGCCAATGGCTTTCAGGGTTTCAAATATAGCCTTGAGAAAGGCGGATGTTTTGTTATCCTTAATTAGGGCAGGAACAGTTGTATTCCAAAGGAACAATGTAAGAACATATGATTTGAAGAAAGCAAGGTAAAATTACTTGACAAATTGTGCTTACCTCCGTCTGTCTAACGCACGCAGAATGTCTTAGGGCATCCAACAAAGAAGAATTGGTTTAGAAATCCAAAAACGCTATCTGGTAAATCGAGAACAAGCTTCTGATTCCTAGCACCTTCAGCGTGTATAATAGAAGGAGTGTCCTTCCTACTCTTAACAGAACATAAATAGTGAAGCTCCTGAAAAGTAGGCTCCTGCTTTTCTCTGTTCATAAAAAGGATGTAAATCCTTAGTAAAATGGTATAACCAATGGGATGAAGTTTGAAGAGGGCAGTAGCTAGACTACTCAAAATTCGCTCTAGAAAATGATTAAACGGAGGGATAACACCAGGCGCTAACATATGTTTGTTTACGTCGACATATCCAACCGGAGATTCATCAGCAAAAACGCCCTCTACTAGCAATATTGCATCCATAAGAGGAATTCCATGCTAACTACATAGCTGCTCATATTGATCCTGGGTTAGTGTGGTAGATTGCCTCTCTCGATCCCTAGCCTTAATTGGGCAAAGTTCCAAAGGTACTGAGGCATAAACTTGGCCAGGAGCTATGGCTGCAACGGATTCAAAGGCCATGGTAGAAGGAGTACCAGTTTGAGCTGAAGAAATTTCTTCATTTTGGAGGCGGGTTCACTTTCTAGTAGTCATTCTACATAAACATACTTGAACACATTTTAGGCAGGAAACATAAAAGAAGAACCTCTAACTTTCAAGCAATAATAAATGAAGTATAAAAATCAAAGCATTGGAACAGAATTGTTAAGTATCAAACAAGGTGTCAAACCATTCAAACATGGTCACTCATCCCATATATCAGTAACAAAAACAGGCATGGAAACGGCGGTAAAAGAGTCAAGTTGTTAGAAGTGCTTAAGTCGCTCAAATTGAACTTATTGAAACTTATATAAGGCTTAAGTCGTTAGAGGCACTTAAGTAACTCAGAATGCGACTTAAGACACATGTAATTCCAACGACATGAGGCTCAAGTCGTTCACACGACTTAAGACTTGTACCACTACGTGAAGCTCAAGTTGTTTCCACGACCTAGAACCCATGTCGGTCCACGACTTAGGATCGGTATAGTTCCTAGGTTCAAAGCTCACGTCACTTATACCAACCAGTGATTCATGTCATTCCCACAGCTTGAAGTGCCTCAATGGTGTGGGTGCCATATCGCTTCATATGACTTAGGATCAAAATGGTCATTTAAGCAGTTTTAAAGGCTACTCCAAATTTCTACTATAAGTTTACTAATCAAAGCAAATCAGATCCAAGCATCAACAATTAAATGTCATTCCAAAGCAAATTGATGTCAAAATAGCCAAGTTATGTGGTTTAAGCATTTTAGTAAACAATTTGTATGTATTATACCAAGATCAAATTTAAAGAGGAACGGGGTGTTTCAAATCCCTCACTCATAACCTATCCATTACAAATCCAACTCAATTCCGATTCACAAACATCTCAATAGCACAACAAAATAAAAATCAGTTCATATTATCATCACTGTGCCAAAATCGAGTGAAAATCCCTAAATTTCATACAAACCCTAGCATTTAGAGAAACAAAAATAAGATTAAACCTGAAAGCCGAGCAGGATTTCTTTGCGATAACTTATGGATCTCTGGTAATAAAGGAACACTTCAATTTTGATGGTGCAGATGTTGAGATGGTTCGAATTTGCTCTAGATGATGATTTGATCGAGTTGGAGTTTAGATTTGTTTGGAGCTCTGATCGACATTGTTGAAAGTCGCTCATTTGAATTGCATAAAGATGAAAAGATGCTTTCACTCAGAACTCGGTCACCATTAACGAGATAAAGCTTCAGAGTGTAAAGAAGAATATGAATGGACAACATGTGACATGAGATGATATAAAGGCATTAAAAAAAGCAAGTATACACTGGGCCAGATCGGTTGAAAGCCCACAGCGACTCAGGGCCTAGGGCGGCATGAAGCTAGAGTGGCAAGGAAACCTGATACGATATATGGCTTCATTCATACGACACGACAATGTTGAAAACCCGCTTATGATATGAATGGGCTGACAAGAAATGACTTAACCAAGGCACACGACAAGAGAAATTAAAATTACTGTAATTTGAAGCTCATATCATATTTAATGATACGAACTTCGATGGGCAAATGTTAACGCATAAAATATGGGATTATAATATAAGTCATGTCTCACAAACTTAAGTCGTTAGCTTTCTTCTAAACCATGTCGTGGGGACTAAGCCAATCTAAAGTTTTCATTAAGTCATGCAGTTCTCAAACAAGTTTTATGAATCATGTCGTGTCATGGAAGCCAAGTCGTCCCAAAGATGTGCCACACTCTCGTCATCGTGTCAGGGAAAAGGTAAAAGCACTTAGGAGTCATGTCGTTCTTAAATCATGGCGCAGAGCGGGTCATCTTCATAACGCAAGTCGCTGTCATGTTTTAGGCCATGTCGTTTAGAATCCAAGGCATAAGGCAAAGCCAATGCCTCATTATGTCATGTCGTACTAGAGTTTATATGACATGCCACAATGCGGTCACTTTATCATGTCAAGCAGCGACGTAACGAGCAATTCAAGGCCACAAGTCACTTTACACCATGTCGCGAACGACATGGGATAATGCTATACTGCGACGTAAAGGCAAGGCATTTCACAAGCAAGGTTTAGGGTGCCATGCGATATGTGTCATGTCGCTGGCGACATGAATCATGGCGTTTTCCCCTATAATTACATAATTGCCACTGGCCTGAATCTCACCTATAAATACCCCCCTCATTCCTTCATTTGGGGGGGACCAATTTTTTGATCCCGAAGGGCTGCCCAAGTTCATTCTCCACCAATTCAAGCTATTCTAAAATCTAATCATGATCATTCAAGGAAGACTATCCATTCAATTCACCATGGAATTCATTAGAATCTCTTTATTTCTCGAAAACTCATAGATCTACCATCGAATTTCTACTCTCCAAAGGCTTCTCCTCTACTTCTTTTATTAATCCTTAGAGATTTAGTTGGATAATTGGAGAGGTTGAAAAGATGAATGTAACTGAAATGATTGTATGCATTGTAACCATTATGAAAGTAATGAGACTAGATTCCAAAGTGGATGTAGATCAAGTTTGATTGAACCACTATAAAAAGTTTGTGACCGTAACGACCCAAGGATTTTCGGCCCCGAGAATCGACATAAATACAATTACTGTATCTAATGCCGACCTTCCAAGCACCGAGAACATAGGACGTTATTAGAAAGAATTTAGAGGGTGAGAAAAGAAAGAAAGAATAGAAGAAAGAAGAAGAACACCACATCAGAATCTCACAGTGGAACAGATAAAATATAATATCAAATCTCTTTATACAAAAGAACTGGATATACATACCAATCATCAGAGTACAACATATATCAGTCACAGCGGAAATTACTTTATGTGACTAACGGTGAAGCCTCATGCTTCCAGCTTCTGAAAGCTCCAAGCGAACCAAACCTGGAAAACACACTTGGTCTGACCCAAGCACATTTGAAGCAAAGCAAAATTTCACCAGGTCAGTCTGGAATACTTTCAGTGATAAATTCACAACACAAATAACTCGTTTAACTTTGGAAAATCCTTTTTGAAATAAAAGGATAATAGTAAGACCGGTCCATACATAAACACGGACGATTTTTACCTTACTATAACCCAAAACCATTTTTGAAATCATAGCTTGTTCTGATATTATAATAGTGTCTAAATACAAATAAATAACAATCTAGCGGAATGTTTGCATCTCACGCTCCACATTTATAGTATACAATCAAAACTGCGGGGCGCTTATTGGAGATTGGATTCCGACTTTGACAAGGTATGGGTCCACCTGCCGATAGTGTATCTCTAGAGGCGAATACACCGGAATCAACAAGAACGTCTTACAACCCGGCCCACACATGACCGACCACTCATTTCGCATGAGTGTATCAAATGTATACCACCGACGGTTGGGATCAGCAATCGTCTCCCAAAAAAGGGACAACATTGAAGCAGATTAAAGAAGCAAATGGAATTTCTCTAGATTGGTGATTATACACCCCAATGGGAGCGACCCACATAGCCATGCTACCTGCCCTATTTTTGTCATTTCCCTGTTGATGAGGCTTGAGGCTAGAATTTTCCTTTTAGAACATTTGGTCATCATTCACTTTGAATGCCACATTGTCAGATTCGCCAGATATCACTAATTGATGCCCACAAAAATACTCTAGTGGTTAGGCTAAGAGAATTGTCGTCCTCCACCACCAACTATGGTACGTTTGAAGAAATCAACGTACGTGATCCTTTTGGAAATACTCTATCAAACATTCATCCATACAAGTCATCCACGAACAGGATGAACCGAAGGCACCCTCCTACTGCATCCTTGATAGGAATCACCCCTAGGATCAGTAGCGAGTAGTCCTTGCAATCCGTAGATTTCAACAACTACAAAATCATAAATCAAATAACTCTGATTGCAAGCCAGAGAAATTTGATAAGTATTCCTTCCGCTATTGAAGATCAACGATCTTCAATTGCTCCATCTTGATCAGCTTCTGAACATCTTTAATGTTAACGTATTTGCTGGTCGAAATGGTTTTCGAATAAAATTTGATCTCGGTCTTTCCGTACCAACAATCGTATTGGTCAAGTTTGATAGTTGGTGGTTTAACTATCAAATAGTAATTATGTAGATAAAATGAGTTTAATGATTCAGTACTTAGCATGACTTGGCCTATTTAAAAATAATTAATAAATGGTTATTCAACTTTTAACCCTATCGATATATTTAAAACATTATCTTTATTCTTAATTTTATAACAAAAACTATTTGATATGTTTCTGAGTATGTATATGCGTATATATACCCAACTTTCCATTTCCTTTACTATAGAAAATGTCGTTATATTCTATAAAACCTTTTTCCCTCTTTTCCTTAAATTCGGCATTTCGATCTGTATATATATATATATATATATATATATATATATATATAGTATACTTAACGGTATAAAACAAATTCCCAATTTTTGATATGGCAAAACCAATGTCCAATGATGTAATTTAAAACCAAATATTTCATTTTATATTGCAACTACATTGCATTATTATTTATATCCCAAAATCACGCACTCATGTTCAATATTCCTCATATGGGATAATATACCTATTTCAACACCTTTAACTTACATCAAACTAATACCATTCCTCGATAATAGTGAAGCCGTTTAAGTTTACCTCTCAGACCTTGATCGACAATGTTCTTATCTCAGAACAAATAATAGTTTGTCACTTAACCACTGATATTAAAATCCAGCTTATCCCCTTGATTTCAATTTGGTTTAATAGACCGTTTCTTATCCTTGTTCGATAACCTTTCTCTTTACTTAATTCGTTGGATTAAGTAAATTTCCACAGAAACACCACTTTTTGCTTAAATCATTATCTTTCTAATAACATTTTGATCTCAATAAAATCCCACGTCTAATAATCCGCTTCCATTTATTCGGGCATTCGCTTAATGAATCTTATCTTGGATTTTATAACTAAAATCCGCTTGCCATCTATTTTAAAATAAAACCTTTTTAAGTTGGATTTCATCTCTAAAAATCCTTTTACCAATATTTAACACAACCCAATGGTATGTATCTACCTTTGTGTTTGAAATTCTTATTTCAATTACCTTATTTTATTCAATTCAATATGTTGACCTTTAATGTCATCATTTTGGTTTAAACCCTCTTTTAAAACCTTGTCTGGATTCCTTCCAAATCACCTTTACTAACTCGTTTAACATATTATAACACTTTAGCTCAAATCTAATCCAAATCATGTCCCTTGCTGATCACATTTCAGTTCCCTACAGATCTTATAACCTAACCTGGTTTAAAGACCCCTTTTTAATAATCACATTTCAGTCCATTACTAATTTTATAAATCATTTCCCTTGGGAGTTTTCATTCTATTTGAATCCACTTTACTTAATTAATAATTAAGTAAAAATCTTATTTAAATTCTCTGCATCCTTTTACAAATATCTTTTACCAATCTCCTTTGAAAACTTGAATTTTAAATCTCTTTATGAAACACTTATCGCCCCTTTGACCAAACTTGATCGCCGCTTAATTGCCTTTTTAATCGAATCCCAATTAAAAATCATTTCTTTAAATTATTATTAAAATGATAATTAACCTTAACATTAACTATATTAAAAATAGTTAACTTTGCTATTAATTAAAAATAGTAAAATTGGCCATTTGAAATGCTTATTAAATAAAATTACTTCATTAACACTCTATAATTCAATAATTTCCTTAATTTATAGTTAATCAAAGATTAACTAATATTCTACACCCAACATTTCAATAATTACTTTAATTTATAGTTAAACGAAGATTAACAAATAATAAACCCTAAACAACTCAATAATTTTCTAAATTTATAGTTAATCAGAGATTAACTAATATCTAACACTATTCGTTGAATTTAACAAATATTCAGAAAACCCAATTAATACCATTATCAATTTAATACAATTATCAATTCCAATTAAACATGGTTAAATTTGTCACTTGTATATATCAGTTAACTATGAACTGAATTTCATTATCATTTCCCTCTTTTAAATTAATTAAATAACTTGATTAATTTAATAAAACTATTTAATTGTTTTAAAAACAATTATTCTATTTTACCAACCCGTAGGTAAATCCCTGGGTTTCTGCTTTTAACTTGCATAAATAATTTCAATAATTTCTCTTATATACTCAGTTTAAAATATTTATTTATAAATTTCTAATCTAATTATTTATTTAGGATAATTGAAAAACTTCAATTCAGTTATAAAATAATTTATAACTTTAAAACTACGTCAATCCACCTGACGGTAGGCCGATGTTTAAAACAGTATATTTTAGGCCATTCATTGCAAATTACCCAATCAATACTGTCGATTGATTTCGATTACAACAACGATGAATATATATTCCACCATCACATGCAAATAGGTTTAGGTGTCAGTCAGAGTGTAAATTCATATATGAATAATATGCACCACAAATAAAATACAGTTTATTTGAGGAATCTGGTTGGATCCCTCCAACCTGTCCTTCCCTGCATCACAGATAACGGTTGGTAAAAATATTCGAATTAAATAAAATGCATTTAAAATAATGAAATAACGACAACCAAACAACCAATTTGCATCTATAGCATCCAATCAACCAGTTTATACCGTTAACCATAAATTATAATTTTCTATGAATTTAACACATCATAGAATTCCAGAAGGTGTGAGAATTAACTCACCAAATTTAATTCTGGTTGATAGTTGACGCGTTTGTTGCATTTAATATGAAATAAACACTCAAAATTTTCAGAAATTCCAACTGCGTCCAATCGAATCCCATTCAGCATCATTGTCTAGTCTTGTCCCTGCGATCCAACGGATCCTGTTTCGTGGAATTTCATTATCGTATGAAAAGGATATATGTTTTATAAGATTTATCATTTAAAATATGACTAATTATAATTTAATTAAACATTTTAATTACCATTCTCAATAATTCATTCCACGTCAGCAAGGAACACTGTTCCTCATGCGTTTTGTACACCGTCGCTTCCTGAAACCCGATGTATGCCATCGTAGCACCTTCAATTTCATCTTCCTTACCATGACACCACCACAGACCGCCAGAGTTCACCCCCAGGTCTCCACCTGAACCGCCTCAGTGAGCAGCCCCTCGCCCGAAACCACATGCCCCAGTTCAACCCCTACCACCTGAAATCGATGATCGAACGGAAGTCGTTCGTGGACCAAAATCCGCCGCCACCAGCAACAATAGGTCACCAGACCACTGCCAATAGGTCCACCACCCAGCACCTTCTCCCTTCCGACCCCTCAAAACTGTTCTCTGTTAATCTACCTCCCACGGCCACCACACACGATTTCAGGCGACCGACCCCTCAGCAAAGTTGAAGCTCTACATCTCCACTACAAGTCTACTTCATACTCCATCAGCAAACGACAACCCAAATGACATTAAAATCCACAAAAACGAAAATGAGGTCTCGTGGTAAATTGTCAATTTTGGCCACCACAGGCGATCGTTGGTCGTGAAATTTTTACTGGAGGTAGGGAACAATGAGATCTTCAACTTTCCTTCATATTTCTCTAGGCGATCCTTGCTCGATTCAAAGATACAAATTATTTCGTAACAGAGGGCTAAATTGCAAAACTGAATATGTTTTTGATCGATGGAAACATTCTGGATGGGGAAGGCTGATGTTAGAGGTATATATATAAAGTGAGAAAACATTATAAGGTGATATGACTAACGATTTTTTTTTCATGTCTATCGCAATTCTGAATGCCGTTTATTGGCTCCTGTGCTCACATACAAACTTCATTCGTGATGTAAATGGACTGCATGATATAATTTGACATTACGGTTCTAATGAAACCTATTTCATCGAATTCCGAGTCTGTTTTCTCAAACGACGCTCGTTCACGTCCATATGGTCGTTTTATTTTGCCGCGCTCACAGAATAACTCCGATTTATGTGCAAAATTGAAATCTAGCAATAATTTACTGTTACGGTCCCAATAAAATTTGTTTCGTTGAAAACGGAGGTCATTTGAATAAAGTCCCTTTTAAAAGGCCTAATTCGAATTAAAATACATAAAGTTTAAAATACCTCAATATAGTATTAATAAAATATTACCATTGGCCATATATGACCAGAATTTCATACACTACCACAATAAAATATCACAGGTTGAATTTCAAGCCAAATCGATATTCAGAAAAATAAAAATCCTTTATTTTATATAATTAAATCGCTATAATATATAAAGAAATTCCATAGAGACTATTTTAAAATTTGATTTGGACATAAAACAAAATCTACGCTATGAAAACTGGATTTTTCTTTTCCACTAGAAAAATATTATCAAACAGATTCATACGTTTCTTGTTTCGAGAAAATCCGACTAATATTGGATCATGTACAGCCGTTTAAAGTTCAAAACGCCATATTACGAACTACCGCGCCGCTGCAGCTCGTTTTATAATATAATTATAAATTTTACGCTCAACCGTCATTTTATAAATGAATTCGATACTATAATTTTAATATAAACAATTTTAAACCATTTTAAACTGCCCGATCATATTATAGTGCAAATTCAACATTTTTCCAAATATTTTGGAATTAAAATATTATATATTATTAATATAAATAAATATTCAAGATAAAATAATTAAATTCAACTATTTAAATTCAAATCGATATTTTAAATAATTAAAACAATTCAAATAATCAGGTAGAAAATACGGGACGTTACATTCCTTTCCCCTTAAAAGAATTTCGTCCCCGAAATTGCTAAGGTAGAAAGAACGTTATGACCTGTTATCCCTTTAAAAATATTTAATTTCAAACTCGGTTTTATTTTTAAACTAACCCAATTGGTTTTAAAACCAATTTATTTCAAATAACAGAATTTTCCAAAATCTTCAAAAAAATTCTAACACCTTAAATTTTGAAAATTTTTGGTAGTCTCCCCTGTACAGAGAGACATATGCAATATTGCAGGTTCAAGAAATATATATACATCGACCAATACGGTTGGAAAAATTCAAAATCCAAATAAAAACCAAAATTTTATATTCTGCGTAGGCGTACCTTTTTGCGAGCGTTATTGTGCAGTAAGCGATATATTATACTTGTGCTTACTCGATTATCATGCTAAACTGGATTCAATTCACCCCAGAATTCTCTTGGATGGGTTTTAAAGCTGAATTGGCACTTCTACACATGTTCTCAACTCAAATGAATTTCATTAGTCTCCAAAACAATGTCAATTAAATTCAAATATCCATATCATATATTCCAACCAATTCTACACACAATTCAATTCAGATGAGATTATAATTATTAATAACCAAGTCCTAGCGATCCTTTTATTTCTTTAGATATCCATTCAAATTCATTAAACTTTGATTCATTCATTGGTCCTCAATCAAATTTCAAATCATTATCCGTGCAACCAACCATACAATCCAAACAATTCATTTATTTCCAAATATTCCATTGACTTACTGTTTCCCAAACACAAGTCAAATTCTGAAATTTCAACCATGATTACATCTTATACGGTTTACTTTAACAAGTGTAAGTTAGATTAAATATTAGTATTTCCATTAACACTTCTCATATTTGAGGTTTCCTTTAAATATCTATTCAAATTCATTAAATTTGGATTGATTTTCCCAACCTATTTATTTCAAATTAGTTTTCAACCAAGTCTATCATTTTCGGATTTATATTCAAGCAATCAAAAACACATTCCAAACATATCGTTCAAATCAACATTAACCAATCCAATTGATTTCCCATATAATAATGATTTGAGAAGAATATCACTTTTATTTTCTTACAAATATGTTGATTAAACAATAATTTTAAAAATAATTTTATATCAAAATACAAATACGCACTCTCATATATATTTTCAAACTCAATCTAGGTTATTGATAACCCCATCTCTATTGAGTCATGCCACTGAGCCAAGGTTAATCATTAAACCAATAGCTCTGATACCACTGTAACGACCCATGGATTTCCGGCCCCAGAAATCGACATAAATACAATTAATGTATCTAATGCCGACCTTCCAAGCACCGAAAACATAGGACATTATTAGAAAGAATTTAGAAGGCGAGAAAAGAAAGAAAGAATATTAGAATAGAAGAAAGAAGAAGAACACCACATCAGAATCTCACAGCGGAACAGATAAAATATAGTATCAAAACTCTTTATACAAAAGAACTGTATATACATACCAATCATCAGAGTACAACATATATCAGTCATAGCGAAAATAACTTTATATAACTAGCGGTGAAGCCTCCAGCTTCCAGCTTCTGAAAACTCCAAGCGAACCTAACCTGGAAACACTTGGTCTGACCCGAGCACATTTAAAGTAAAGCAAACTTTCACCGGGTCAGTCTGGAATACTTTCAGTGATAAATTCACAGCACAAACAACTTGTTTAACTTTGAAAAATCCTTTTTGAAATTAAAGGATAATAGTAAGACTGGTCCATACATAAACACGGACGGTTTTTACCATACTATAACCCAAAATCATTTTTGAAATCATAGCTTGTTCTGATATTATAATAGCATCTAAATACAAATAAATAACAATCTAGTAGAACGCTTGCATCTCACGCTCCACATATATAGTATACAATCAAAACCGTGGGACACTTATCGGAGATTGGATTCCGACTTTGACAAGGTATGGGTCCATTTGCCGATAGTGTATATCTAGAGGTGAATATACCAGGTTCAACAAGAACGTCTTGCAACCCGGCCTACACATGACCGACCACTCATTTCGCTTGAGTATATCGAATGTATACCACCGACGGTTGGGATCAGCAACCATCTCCCAAAAAAGGGACAGCATTGAAATAGACTAAAGAAGCAAATGGAATTTCTCTAGATAGGTGATTATACACCCTAATGGGAGCGACCCACATAGCCATGCTGCCTGCCCAATTTTTGTCATTTCCCGGTTGATGAGGCTTGAGGCTAGAATTTTCCTTTTAGAACATCTGGTCAACATTCACTTTGAATGCCACATTGTCAGATCCACCAGATATCACTAATTGGTACCCACAAAAATACTTTAGTGGTTAGGCTAAGAGAATCGTCGTCCTCCACCACCAGCTATTTTACGTTTGAAGAAATCAACGTACGTGATCCTTTTGGAAATACTCTGTCAGACATTCGTCCATACAAGTCATCCAGGAACAGGATGGACAAAGGCACCCTCCTACTGCATCCTTTATAGGAATCACCCCTAGGATCAGTAGCGAGTAGTCCTTGCAATCCGTAGATTTCAACAACGACAAAATCACAAATAAAATAACTTTAGTTGCAAGCCAAAGAAATTCGATAAGTAGTCCTTCCGCTATTGAAGATCAATGGTCTTCAATTGCTCCATCTTGATCAACTTCTGAACATCTTTAATGTTAACGTATTGTTGGTCAAAATGGTTTTCGAATAAAATTCGATCTCGGTCTTTCCGTACCAACAATCGTATTGGTCAGGTTTGATAGTCGGTGGTTTAACTATCAAATAGTAATCCTGTAGATAAAATGAGTTTATTGATTCAGTACTTGGCATAACTTGGCCTATTTAAAAATAATTAATAAATGGTTAATCAACCTTTAATCCTTTTGATATATTTAAAACATTATCTTTATTCTTAATTTTATAACAAAAACTATTTGATATGTCTCTGAGTATGTATATACATATATACCATACTTTCCATTTCCTTTACTATAGAAAATGTCGTTATATTCTATAAAACCTTTTTCCCCCTTTTCCTTAAATTCGGCATTTCGATCTGTGTATATGTATATATATATATATAGTATACTTAATGGTATAAAACAAATTCCTGATTTTTGATATGGCAAAATAAATATCCAATGATATAATTTAAAACCAAATATTTCATTTTATATTGCAACTACATTACATTATTATTTATATCTAAAAATCACGCACTCATGTTCAATATTCCTCAATGGGATAATTTACCAATTTCAACACCTTTAACTTACATCCAACTAATACCATTCCACGATAATAGTGAAGTCGTTCAAGTTGGGGTATTTTATTACCTCTCAGACCTTGATCGACAACGTTCTTATCTCAGAACAAATAATAGTTTATCACTTAACCACTGATATTAAAATCCCGTTTATCCCCTTGATTTCAATATGGTTTATAGACCGTTTCTTATCCTTGTTCGGTAACCTTTCTCTTTACTTAATTCGTTGGATTAAGTAAATGTCCACAGAAACACCACTTTTAGCTTAAATCATTATCTTTCTAATAACATTTTAATCTCAATAAAATCCCCCGTTTAATAATCCGCTTCCATTTGTTCGGGCATTCGCTTAATAAATCTTATCTTGGATTTTATAACTAAAATCCGCTTGCCACCTATTTTAAAATAAAACCTTTTTAAGTTGGATTTCATCTCCAAAAATCCTTTTACCAATATTTAAGACAACACTATGGTATGTATTTACGTTTGTTTTTGAAATTCTTATTTCAATTACCTTATTTTGCTCAATTCAATATCTTGACCTTTAATGTCATCATTTTGGTTTAAACCCTATTTTAAAACCTTGTCTGGATTCCTTCCAAATCACCTTTACTAACTCGTTTAACATCTTATAACACTTTAGCTCAGATCTATTCCAAATCATGTCCCTTACTGATCACATTTCAGTTCCCTACAGATCTTATAACCTAACCTGGTTTAATGACCCCTTTTTAATAAGTGAATATTAGGCACACATCCCTAAAACGAAACTTAATTAGGCTCACATCCGGTCATAAACTTATTGTAAATTAGGTCCCTATTTTTCAAAAACATATAAAAAAATATAAAAAAAATATTAAAAAACCATGTAAATTCGTATTTAATTAAAACAATTAATCGTGAAAAAAATCAGATCAAAAAAACATTAAAAACAACGTCAAAATCACGAAATACAGAAAATCAACGAAATGCAGTAAATTGCATCAAAACATGCATATAAATCGATTAGTTGCATACATGTATGCATTTATATCAAATCTGCGTCAAAACTGCAGTATAAATGCATACATATATGCACATATTGTTAAAACATGCATCTGCTGATGCATTTATTTAAAAACTGCATACCTACGTGCAACTTATTCACGTTTGCATGTATTTTGACATATATGCACACATGTATGCTGTTATATAGAAAAACTGCATACATGTATGCAATTTTTCAAACAGGCGTGCATAAATATATGCATGTGTATTCGAATAGTTGCATAAATGTATGCAACTATTCGTAAAAGTTGCATACATTTATGCAACTTTTTTTTTTAAATTTCTGTGGACTTTCGAGAATATTTATAGATTTTAGAAATTTTTTTTTTTTTTTTTTTAAGTGATAGCGCCTGAAAATTTGGACAGAAAACGAAAGAGGCGGAGGTATGGAAAGTGGCAGGCGGAAGATTCCAGGCGGCAGCTAAAATAGGGGGCGGGTTTACAGAGAAAACATTAATTACAGGGATGTATTGTGAATTTAAAACTTGCAAATAGTTGCATACATGTATGCAACTTTTGCCAATAGTTGCATACATGTATGCAAGTATTTCTGAAGCTGTTTTAGTTGAAAATGTATGCAGAAACTTGCATACATGTGTGCAACTATTTGAAATACTTGCACACATGTATGCAAGTATTTACATGTGAAAATAAAATGTGTGCAGAAACTTGCATACATGTATGCAACTATTTTAAATACTTGCACACATGTATGCAAGTATTGCATGTAAAAATATAACAGAGAAATACTTGCACAGATGAATGCAAGTATTCCAAATATGTGCATGATTTGATGCAAGTTACTGCATTTTTCGTTGTTTTCTGTATTTTTTTGATTTTGATGCATGTTTTGATTTTATTATGATCTGAATTTTTGGGCGAGTACATGTTTAATTTAAATACGAATTATCGTGATTTTTTTATATTTTTTTTATGAATTTTCGAAAAATAGGGACTAAATTTACAATAAGTTTATGACCGGGTTTTTTTTATATTTTGAAACCTAATAGGGACCTCTAAAAAACGCACCCTTTTAATAATCACATTTCAGCCCATTACGAATTTTATAAATCATTTCCCTTGGGAGTTTTCATTCCATTTGAATCCACTTTACTTAATTAATAATTGAATAAAAATCTTATTTAAATTCTCTACATCCACTTACAAATATTTTTTACCAATCTCCTTTGAAAACTTGAATTTTAAATCTCTTTATAAAACACTTATCGCCCCATTGACCAAACATAATCGCCGCTTAATTACCTTTTTAATCGAATCCCAATTAAAAATCATTTCTTTAAATTATTATTAAAATGATAATTAACCTTAACATTAACTATATTAAAAATAGTTAACTTTGCTATTAATTAAAAATAGTCAAATTGTCCTTTTGAAATGCTTATTAAATAAAATTACTTCATTAACACTATATAATTCATTAATTTCCTTAATTTATAGTTAATCAAAGATTAACTAATATTCTACACCAAACAATTCAATAATTACTTTAATTTATAGTTAAACGAAGATTAAATAATATTAAACCCTAACCAACTCAATAATTTTCTAAATTTATGGTTAATCAGAAATTAACTAATATCTAACCCTATTCATTAAATTTAACGAATATTTAGAAAACCCAATTAATACCATTATCAATTTAATTCAATTATCAATTCCAATTAAACACGGTTAATTTTGTCACCTGTATATATCAGTTAACTATTAACTGAATTTCATTACAATTTCCCTCTTTTAAATTAATTAAATAACTTAATTAATCTAAACACACTATTTAATTGTTTTGAAAACAATTTTTCTATTTTACCAACTAGTAGGTAAATCCCTGGGTTTTTACTTTTAACTTGTATAAATAATTTCAATAATTTCTCTTATAAACTCAATTTAAAATATTTATTTATAAATTTCTAATCTAATTATTTATATAGGATAATTGAAAAACTTCAACTCAGTTATAAAATAATTTATAACTTTAAAACTACGCCAATCCACCAGATGGTAGACCGATGTTTAAAACAGTATATTTTAGGCCATTTACTGCCAATTACCCAATCAATACTGTCGATTGATTACAACCGCAACAACGATGAATATATATTCAACCATCACATTCAAATAGGTTTTGGTGTTAGTCAGGGTGTAAATTCATATATGAATAATATGCACCACAAATAAAATATAGTTTATTTGAGGAATCCGGTCGGATCCCTCCAACCTGTCCTTCCCTGCATCACAGATAATAGCTGGTAAAATATTCGAATTAAATAAAATGCATTTGAAATAATGAAATAACGGCAACCAAACAAACAATAAACAACCAATTTGCATCCATAGCATCCAACCAACCAATTTATACTGTTAACTATAAATTATATTTTTCTATGAATTTAACACATCATAGAATTCCAGAAGGTGTGAGAATTAACTCACCAGATTTAATTCTGGTTGACGGTTAACACATTTATTACATTTAATTTCAAACGAACGCTTAAAATTATCTAAAATTCCAACTACGTCCAATCGAATCCCAGTCAGCACTATTGTCTATGTCTCGTCCCTACGATCCCAACGGATCCTGTTTTGTGGAATTTCGTCATCGTATGAAAAAGTTAAACGTTTTATAAGATTTGTCGTTTAAAATATAACTAATTATAATTTAATTAAACATTTTAATTACCTTTCTCAATAATTCATTCCACATCAGCAAGGAGCACTGTTCCTCACGCGTTTTGTACACCATCGCTTCCTGAAACCCGATGTATGCCATCGCAGCACCTTCGATTTCATCTTCCTTACCCTGACACCGCCACAGACCGTCGGAGTTCACCCCCAGGTCTCCACCTGAACCGCCTCAGTGAGCAGCCCCCTCGCCCGGAACCACGTGCCCCAGTTCAACCCCCACCGCCTGAAATTGATGATCGAACGGAAGTCGTTTGTGGACCAATATCCGCCGCCACCAGCAACAACAGGTCAGCATACCACTGCCAACAGTACCGCCACACCACCTAACACCTTCCCTCCTTCCGACCGCCCCACCTGAAAATGTCCAGAGCTACCTGAAAATCCAAAAACCCGATTGCCACTTTTCAAAACACCCCCAAAAACTGCTCTCCGTTCATCTACCTCCCACGACCACCACAGACGATTTCAGGCGACTGACCACTTAGCAAAGTTGAAGCTCTGCATCTCCTCGACAAGTCTACTTCATACTCCATCAGCAAACGATAACCCAAATGCCATTAAAACCCACAAAAACGAAAATGAGATCTTACAGTAAATCGCGATTTCCGGCCACCACAGGTGACCGTTGGTCGTGAAATTTTTACTAGAGGTAGGCAGCAACGAGAACTTCAACTTTCCTTTATATTTCTGGAGTCGATTCTTGCTCGATTCAAAGATATAAATTATTTTGTAATGGAGGGATAAATTGCAAAACCTGAATATGTTTTTGATCGGTGGAAACATTTTGGATGGGGAAGGCTAATGTTAGAGGTATATATATAAAGTGAGAAAATATTAATTTAAGGTGATGTGACTAACGATTTTTATTTCGTATCTATTGCAATTCTAAACGCCGTTTATTGGCTCTGTGCTCATATACAAACTCCGTTCGTGATGCGAACGGACCAAATGATATAATTTGACGTTACAGTTCTAATGAAACTTGTTTCATCGAATTCCGATTCTGTTTGCTCAAACGGCCGTCGTTCACATCCAAATGGACGTTTTATTTGCATTTTATTTTGCCATGCTCACATAATAACTCCAATTTATGTGCAAATTGAAATCTAGCAATAATTTACTGTTGCGGTCCCAATAAAACTTGTTTCGTTGAAAATGGAGGTCGTTTGAATAAAGTCCCTTTTAAAAGGTCCAATTTGAATTAAAATAAATCAATTTTAAAATACCTCAATATAATATTAATAAAATATTGCCATTGGCCATATATGACCAAAATTTCATACACTACTACAATCAAATATCACAGGTTGAATTTCAAGCCAAATCGATATTCAGAAAAATAAAAATCCTTTATTTTATATAATTAAATCGCTATAGTATATAAAGGAATTCCATAGCGACTATTTTAAAATTTGATTTGGACATAAAACAAAATCTACGCTATTAAAACTGGATTTTTCTCTTCTATTAGAAAAATATTATCAAACAGATTCCTACGTTTCTTGTTTCGAGAAAATCCGACTAATATTGGATCCTGTACAGCCGTTTAAAGTTCAAAATGCCATATTACGAACTACCGTGCCGCTGCGGCTCGCTTTATAATATAATTATAAATTTAACGCTCAACCGTCGTTTTATAAACGAAATCGATACTATAATTTCAATATAAACAATTTTAAACCATTTCAAACTGCCTGATCACATTATACTGCAAATTCAGCATTTTTCCAAATATTTTGGAATTAAAATATTATATATTATTAATATAAATAAATATTTAAGACAAAATAATTAAATTCAACTATTTAAATTCAAATCGATATTTTAAATAATTAAAATAATTCAAATAACCAGGCAGAAAATATGGGACGTTATAGTCCTTTACTTACTTTTCTATTATTTTATGGCTCCATTTTTTCTTTTTAGCATTTTGAGAAGTACATTTTAGTACCTTTGGTGTTGATTCCAATTTTGTGATTAACAATATTTATCTAAACTTGGATAATTTATATCCTTAATTATTTGTGTTTCTGTTACTTTGAAAACAATAACTATTTAGAATAATCTTATTGACCAAAACATCCCTTTATTCGAAATATCACTGTATACTTACTAACCCTTTTTACTCCCTTTACTTGGGAAAACATTGCTATAAATTCTCAAATATCCTTTTTATTCTTTTACATTGAAATTATCGATATATATTAGTAACTCAATGGTATAAAACCAATTACCAATTCTTATACAAAACAAAACAATGTCAAGTAGCATATTTATTTTTATATAAATCAAAATGGATTTATCAAACTTCAAACTTGAAGATTCCAATTTAATAATAACACTTATGGAAATATATTGTTAAATTCTATTTCCTAACCAATATATCCCTTTCCCATTTCTTTCGGAAAAACCATCGCCGCTTACTTATTTTGTATTTCAAACCATATTATTTCCATTATCAATAAAATGGTGTTATATATTTAACCAAATGATATAAAGGAAAGATCTTTTTTATAAAAATAAATATAAATTAAATAAATAAGATGATTTTATACATATCAAAATATGATTACTAAATTTAATAAATTAAATTAGATATTTAAAGACTTATTTTCTAAAAATCTTGTTTTTAACTTACTTAATCACACTTCAACTTAGGCCAAACAATGTTAGATTATACATTGTTTACTTAAAACACAATAGCTTTAATTACATTTTAAAATCTTGCAAATAATGTTGCAGTACTCCACTTATGGGATAATAAATTAATCTTAACAACTTTTACCATTACAAGCTAATACCATCCCTCGATAATAGTAAAGTTGTTCAAGTTGGCGTATTATAATTTTATTGGGATTTATATTAGTAACCTGATAACCCACCACTTTACCAAAATCCGATAAACATCTTCCTTCACATCCTTGAAAATCTTCTTTCCATCTCAAACCTTTTTTCTTAAAAATTGATACAAATCCTTAATATTAAACAAAACATATTTAATTATCCCATTTAATATGGTTTAGAAACCGTTTCTTATATTGAAATCTTTTTACGATTTCAATCATCTTTTACTTAGTTGTTTATCAAGTAAAACTTTTGAAAATCCAAACCTTCGTTTAAAATCCTCTTTCCCAAAATCCTTTTTATTCATTACGACATCCATTCACCCAAACCTTTATCCTAACTCGTTAAGTATCTCAAAATAAAACTAAAATTTGGATTTTTATTATTAAAATCTGTTTTCCAACTCTGTTATCCAAATTCATTTATCGGTTCTTGTCATTGTGACATTTTCTTTTGATTAAAATCAATCTACTTAATCCAAAGATTAAGTAATCATTTGTTTTAAAATTAGCACCATTTCTTTTAAAACTTCTTTATAATTCTTTTGCATATGCTTGGATTTTTACTTAAAACTCACTGCAAAAACTATTACGAATATTTAATTAAATCCTTTACAAACTTGATATTTTCTTAAATGGATTCCATTTAAGAAATAATCACTTTAATTATTAATAATAATAATTAACTTCAACATATACTGAAGTAAAAATGATTTATTCCATATTTAATTAAAAATAGGTTAGTTAATCACTTAATGAAATTATTAAACAATAGCTACTTTATTTATGATTATTAATTTATAATCATTTTTAAACATAGTTAATTAAAAAGTGAATTATGTTTAAGAAATCTTATAAAATTAAAACAAGTATTTGTTAAACTATTTTCATTTGATTAATTGAAGATCAATTAATCTAATAATCGCTTCCAATTAAAAATAGTTGACTTAGTTAACTGGAAATCATCAATTAACTTGCCAACCGATTTCAGTTACTTCTTTCCTTTAGATTAATATAATTAATCTAATAATACCACTTAACATTTTAATTAGGAATAATTATTCCCAAAACATTAACCCATAGGTTAAATTCCGACTTCTAAAACTTAAAGTTACTATCCATATTATTATATATCTATTTCAAAAACATAATTATAAATATTGACTTATTGTGAACTTCATTCTACTAAAAACATAATTTTAAGCTTAACTTCGGTTATAAAAATAATTTTATAACTTTAAATACATCGATTTGCCTATCGGCGAATTAATGTCTTAAAACCATGGGTTTTAGACCATTTACTGCCAACCACTTAATCAATACTGCCTATTGATTAAGAACACAACAACACTGAATTTAAATTCAACATTCAACATCCAAACCGGTTTTAAGCCACTGAGGTCAAACAGTTTATTGTTAAATAATATGAAACACAATAACATGTAAAATATTTAAGGAATCTAGTTGGATCTCTCCAGCCTGTTATCCCCTGCATCCAAATAGGTTACCTCAAATAAAATCATCCATTCAATACGACAATATATTTATCATTGTCCATATAGATATAAATAAATATTTTGACTAATAATTTCAACAGTCAAGCAATAATAGCAATCCAAGCATCCAACTATCAATTTTATACATTTATATTACTATAAACGTGACCACCTAAGTTACCTCAATTGGTTACAATCGTTAAAAACAACAATTGACTTCAATCAAATTAAATGAACGTTTAATTTAATCGGTTCAGCCAATACATATAATAAATATTCAGCAATCATCCAACAATAAACAACCATAGCACAAAAATAGTAAACCCGACTTATATAGAATATAAGCGTGACAAACCGAGTGAGTAAACTGTAATAACCTGGGAATTCAGACCCAATTTAAAATTTTTATTTTGGCAATTTTAACGAATTTTGAATATTTGAAATGGTTTATTTTAAATAATAACGACTAGAAATTTATTTTGTATACAATTAGAATGTATATATTTATTTGAATCGATGTTAGAAAATAAATATTTATTTTAAAATTTTAAAAGGAATTGGAAATGGCACGGTAGTTTGAAAATTCGATTTTAAATTTCAAATGAACATACATGATTCAAAATAAACTGGATTTTTGCGAAACAAAAAATATTAGAATCTAATTGAAAATATCTTCCAACGAATCCGAAAAGTCAAAATTTCATAGCGGGAATAAAAAGTTATGTCCAGTTGAAAATTCAGAATAGTCTCTATGGAATTTTGGCCGTTAAAAATAGCCATTTTGCAAACGACCTCCGTTTTCGAAGAAAACACTTTTATTGGATCTGGGATGTCAAGTTACTGCTAGATTCCAATTTTCATAATTTTTGGGATCAATATGTGAGCATGGCAAAGGAAAACGTGTTTTGACAGTTTCAGTCAATTTGGATCGACCAGAAAATGGCCATTTTTCAAACAGACTCCAAATTTGACGAAATTAGTTTTGTTAGGACCGTATCGTCAATACGAAGCTAGAAAATATTTTTCGGGAATTTTTAAGAGTCCATATGTGGCCCTGATAAATTGAAATGTGTGTTCAAATTCATATATAGATTTATATTTTGATTTTTACAGAAACTTCTCGTAACAGCCAAATTGGCTTACGATACAGATCCCATTGTGTTCGGAATGAGGGTAATTAGCTAGGAGCGATAGTCGTTGGGTTCGATTCAGGGTTCGGATAAAAGGTCAACCTTTTAGAGAATAAATTAATTAAATAATTAAATTGTTATATTTATATCCTTCACTCCTCTCTCCCTCTCAGTAGAAATCGATTTTTAAAATAAAAAAAAGGGAGGGAAGTGCCATCGCGCCATCGTGCGACAGCCCACCGCCGCCGCCAGGCACGGCGCCGCCCCTCCCCCTCCCCCCCAAGCCCCACTGCCTCCCCTCCCTCTTCTCCTCCCACAGATGCCTAATCTCATTCCCCCCTCGATTTCAAACCATACCTACACCCCCCACACCACCAAAACACTAGCGCTGTCGTACCCTCGACCCTCGACCTCCGACCACCGCTAACCTCCGCAGCCCCCCTCCGCCTCAGGACCACCTGCGCCACCTCCATGTGACGCTGAGCCTTCCCCAAACTTCCTCCAGTAAGTTTTATTTAATTTTGTTAAAAGGCATTTATTTTTAAAGCCGGTTTTATATAAAATAACATAGGGATAGGATATAGTTTTTATATATATTATAGTTTATAAAAATTAGATCTTTATTATATGAAAAGGAGAGATTTTTAATATATAAAGTTGTGGTTTTTAAAGATATAAAGTTGTGATTTTTTTTATTAAGGTAAAAATTCGATCTTTATATAGAAGAAAGTTTAGATGTTTGCAAGTAAAAAAGGTGTGATTTCTAACATAGAAAGATACGATTTCTATTTATAAACAGAGTATATTTTTCTATGAGAAAAGATTAGATTTTTAGCGATGTAAAGATAGGATTTTTAGTTATGTAAAATTATGATTTTTAATTATATAAGCCATTAGAATAAAAATATGATTTTTATATTATAGAGATTATAAAAGTATGATTTTTATATTATAGAGATTATAAAAATATGATTTTTATAAGATAGAGAATATAAAAATACGATTTTTTATATATGTTGTAGCGAAATAAAAATCTTATTTTTATTATATATCTAGTGTTGAAATTAAAATGTTATTTTAATAGCATTGAAATAAAAATGTGATTTTATATATGAACAGCGTGAAAAGGATGCGTTGGAATTTTGAACAAATCCAAACAGTTCAGAAAGAAGGACAGACGGAGTGGAACCCAAAGGTGAGAACTTCTCACTTTTATTTTATTTTCTAGTTAAAATATATACTAGGATGCAGACGGTGCTTAGCAGCACCTGACACCCGTCGTCCACAGACCATGGACGACTTGTTTGTTTGTTTGATTGTGTTGTGAAAATTGATTGTGTGTTGTGGAATGGTATAAAATATTTTACAGTTAAAAATATAATTTTTAACATGTATATGAATAAAATAAATATTCATAAACAAATCGGACGATTTGTTTATGTACACACATTTGACTGATATTGATTGGGATGATAAATTTTACACATCGCCCAACTACACAAATAAAATTCATTATTTGTTGATTGAAACCTCACACGGGTATTGGGACGATATTGGACATACACTAATCCCAATATTTAGTTGTATGTCAACCGATTGATTGACAGACTGTTATAAGCGTTATATATTTATATTTGATGCTTATGTAGTGTAGAATGCACTTTGGATGATGGTTAACAGTGTTTGAATATTGTTGTGTACATGCGTGTATGAAATCCATATAAATCACATTATATGGTAATTGACTGTGTCTGATTCCGGTTCAGAAGGAAAGAATATTTTAAAATAACGATTATTTTAAAATAACGAATATTTTAAAGTAATATTTAGTAATTGATCAAAATGTGATTTTGATGTCCTATTTAGGATGGACACGAATATATTTAAATATATGAAGCCGTGTTGATTTGATTGATGCCATTTTGACGTGAACGATAATTATATCGATTTTATTCATTTTTATATTGAATATCGAAAAGGAAATGGTTTCAAAATTTAATGTTTTGAAAATACTATCATTTATATATCGATGATATGGAATATTCAATTTTGATTTGAAATTGAATATGAAGTTGAAATCATTTTGAAAATGAATTTAAAACGATTTATAAAATATGTTTTGAATTGAAATCGACGAAATATAATATATATATACATATATATATATATATATATATATATATATATTAAATGGACTGAATAGAACACGTCGCGCCGCGGCAATTCGCGAATTTCGACCATTGACTTGGAATGGACATTACGGGAGATCCGACCGTCGGATCCTCCTAAAACCAGAACCTTTGGGTTCGTATCGAAAAGATCTTTCTAATGAATATTATAAATTTAAAATCTAATGGATGGATTTGGAATTATGTCCAAATCAAATTTGGAAAAGGTCGTTGTAAGTGCAGTTCGATGACCGTTTATGGAAATCGACTGTACGGGCCTTGATAAAATTATTAAAAATATCAATAATTTGTGTAAAATAATAATAGATGATTTGGAAAGAATTGGGATGAATAATTCCATATTTGAAAAGATAAAAATATATTTTTGTTGAAATGAACTAGTTTTGAAATAGAATAATAAATCCAATATTTTTAAAATAAATAAATTGGATTTGAAATGGTTTTAAAAATAACCAGGATTTCCAATATATGAATTGGTATGGATTTGAATCGAAATTATGCTCAGAATATTTTGATATTGGATTTCGTGATTATACGGATATTGCGGAGGAATTTGGAAGATATATATCGTTATTCCAATACGATATTTGTTGGTTTCAGAATTTGATATTGAATATAAGCCGATATATTTTCTATTCAGAGCCATGTATTTAATATCAAATTGGATTTTGGGTTTGTCATGAATGGTATCTTTAATAATACTGTTCTTAAACCCAACGGAGTTAAGAAAATTTGTATTTGATTAGAGATTAGTTAAGTTGAATGGTTTCCTGGGTCTTGATCTGATGTTGGTTTCAGCCTTCGGGGTTAATACTTAGGGAATTGTTCTCTTACTAATTTACGATTAGAGACTGATTTGATTTTGGGTTTGTCGTGGGTGGTGTCTTCATTAACACTGTTCTTAAACCTAGTTGAGAAAAGATTAAATCTTTTTATTTAGATTTAATGAAGTACACCAATTAATTAATATTTAATTAGAATTGAATTGAAATTGATCTTCGGGTTTATCGTGAATGGTGTTTTAAATAACACTTGTTCTTTAACCCGATTAATAATGGAATGGAATTTTGGGGTGTTGTGAATGGTATATTTAATAACACTGTTCTTAGACCCAACGGGGTTAAGAAAATCATAAATTAACTGGAAATTAGTTAAGTTGAACGGTTTCCTGTGTATTGATTGGATGTTGGTTTCGGCCTACGGGGTTAATACTTAGGGAATTGTTCACTTGCTAATTTACGGTTAAAGGCTGGTAAAATGGAATGTGATTTTGGGTTTATAGTGAACCGTGTTTTAAATGACATTGGTTCTTTAACCCAGTTAAAGAACGGATATTTATTTTTGGGGAGATTAAAACCAAGTGGAGTTTTAATGAAACTTTAATTAGATTAAAATGATCTAGAATGGAGTATCGCCAGTTTTGCTCCTAGCGATAGTTAAATCTTTAATTAAATATGAACGAGAAATGGTAATTAAATTTACCAATAACACCGTGGTGTTAGTTATGGAGTAATACCAGTTTTGCTCCATGGGATGAATAGGTTGGGATTGGAAAATAAAATAAATGATTACTTCGGTGTGGTTCGCTAATCCCGACGAGTTTGGAAAACCTTAACATGGTTTGAAATGATACCCAAAGGAAGATTAAAGAATAAATTTAAAGAATTTATCTTTGATAAAATTAAAGGAAACATTTCCCAACGAATGTGAATATTTGAATAAAATAATATTCAGAATTGGAATGAGGCGTATGTTTTGTTTTTATAACACTTGTTTATTATATACGCGAGTTATTCGGAAAGGCCGGGTTTATACCCATTCTGAATAACTGATTCGACGATATGTCGATGATGAAAACGGTGGTTGAAGACCGGAGGTCTTCACATCGTTTGGATGATTACTGATGTCTTGATTGGGCTGTACACCCAAGACCGGGTAATAAGTAGTGATCGTCCAGACGTATTTGGAGATCGACGGATATGCGAGGGCCTCTCCCCTGTATTGGACATATGGGGAGGAATAAGGTGCCTCTGGTTTCGTTCAGACCTAGAACGGACTTATAAATGAATTGTGTGTCTGACATTGGATTTTATTCTGTGCTGATTGATTTCTATTAAATATATATCTGTTTGGCGGAAGAGAATTTATTCTCTTTCTTAACGCCCTTCTCTGAGACGTACGAGCTCAGAGGTTATATATCGATAGATATCAGTCGCATGGCATGAACTGCCTATGTGGCATGCTGAGATGCAGTGATCAAAGCTTTTGTTGAAAAGCAGAGTCTTGGGGTTGATGATCAAAGCACGGCTTTAATATAGCGTAGCTTTGTGTATGGCGTTAATTCGTGAGCCTGACACCACGGTATGAGTCAAAAACGGGATAAGAGAACGCAGTGAGTGCATGATGTTTCTTTCTAGCTATGGGTGGTGTCAGCGTTTTACAAGCCCTGACTTTTATATTATTTTTTACCATGTGATTATTGGATTTCGAGGCGCCTCGGTTATATCGGTCTCTACGGAGCCGATGTATAGGTCCTATAGGACCGGGAAACGTGCGTTCAGGAATTGTCAATCCTCAAACGTAAGGGAGGACTGGCACTGCAGGATCCAGGGGTTACGCAGCGTGTGTAGTCCCGAGACATTTGCTAGAGTGTCTCGAAGCTGTTAGGAGTACATCCCTTGCCTAGACTCATGACGGAAATCCAATTTCCAATACGTGACATTCGGTTTTGATTGTGGAGCCTAGTATGGCGACATAGTGGTATGGGGCATTATGTCGTCTATGATTGATACATTTACATTTGAAGTTGTTTTCATACACTTTATACTATAATAGTATCAAAATGATTTGTTTTAAGCGTACCAAGCATGTTGGGATATTATAATGTAAAACTCTATCCTCCGGCTTGCGTTGCATTATGTGATGGGACCTGAGTTTTATAATAGCTTCATTTTTCCAAAAAGCATTATGTTGTTTATTCTATGCACTGGTTTTCTTGAGAAGAAACCCGTTCCGTGTTATACGGCGTGGTCCCTTGAATTACTCTCTTTTAAAGTAAAGTTTTAAATAACTGTTTTAGTTCCCACACCAGTCACATGACTGACCTGGAGTTTATTATTTTAACCTAAACTCTGGGTGCCCCTATTTTCCACACGGGCAACTAGTAGTTTTGGTTTTGCAGATTTATATTCACAGGATTCTGGTTTACTACTGGAATGATATTCGAAAAGCTCTGTATCCATATATTCTTTTCAGTTGTGTTTCGTATTATTTTCCACTACATTGTAACTTGTAAATCTCTGATATTTAGTAAATGTGTAATATTTATTCATACTCTGTATATTCTTGTATTATGATGTAAATTGTTGTAATAAGCAATGAAATGCTCTTCTGTTTGTGTTCTGATTTGTCTTCTCCTCAAAGCAATCGGGGCTTTCCTTCACAGGGAAGTTCGGGTCGCTGCATTTGGTATCGGAGCTTAGGTTTACAGAGCTCGAGAACAAGACACATTAGAACCAAACGAAAGAATTCATCGGAGCTTGGATTAGTAATATCCAATAAGAATGACTCGTTAGAGATGGGATCAGTAGTATCCTAGAACGAGCGTAAAGAGTATTATTTTTAAAAAAATAAAAATGAAAACAAATTTTGTTTTGAAAATTTAAAACTATTTATACGCATTTGAATATTTATTTGTATTAAATTTGGACAATCCAATGTAACAAGATTTTGTATATGCGGCTTGCAAACGTATATAAGTTTTAATATACTAGATAGATATATAATCACATTCTAGTCGCCCGGAGATGGTTCTGATGATTGATCGTTCATCATCAGAATTTGTTTTCGAGTTTCGAAAGTGGGATGTCTGTATGATTCCAATTGACTGGTGTTAGAACCAAAACCAAATAGGATTATTGTTGTGAATTGGCATCAAAAACATGATTTTCTGTATATGTATCAAAATTATGAATTTGAAACGTTAATTCACTAATTGATTGATGGTTGTGTTGTATGATTGTTTGTTATCTAATAAAACCATTATGTGAAAGTACGGTAAATTAGCCAAATGGTACCAAATATTGAACTGTATTGAAAATTGTTTGAAATTGCATGCATATAAATATGTATCCATTGAACAGGTCGTTGCAAAGAGGCTAGAGCAGAAGAATAAAATTGTTTGCCCAACAATAGGTACATGTTTATTGTATTTCTTGGGTTTTTTGATGATTTTATGAGCCGATTGGCTAGCCGCTTTGGCTGTTTCTTTTTCTTTTTGGATTGGAGAGGCCTGTATGGCGATTACGGGATTTTCCCGGTGCTCCCATACAGGGGAGGTTATGGCGAAATTTTTTGAAAATTTAGAGTGTTAGCCAAATTTTTGAAAAATTTGAAAAGTTCTTAGAAACTGAAAAGTTGAAGAACTTAAGCCATAATGAAAATAATGAAAGTTGAGTTGGTTTGTAAAACAACTTTCATCTCCGTTCCTTTTCAATGACAAAAATATTTTAAGTGAGGGAGATTGTAATAACCCGGAAAATCAGAACGAATTTAAAATTTTTGTTTTGGCAATTCTAACGAATTTTGAATATTTAAAATGTTTTATTTTAAATAATAACGACTATAAATTTATTTTGAACAGAATTAGAACGTATATATTTATTTGAATCGACATTAGAAAATAAATATTTATTTTAATTATAAAAGGAATTGGAAATGGTGCGGTAATTTGAAAATTCAATTTCAAATTTCAAACGAACGCACAGGATTCAAAATAAACAGGATTTTAGCGGAACCAAAAATATTAGAATCTAATTGAAAATATCTTTGCAACGAATCCGAAAAATCAAAATTTCATAGCGGGAGTAAAAAGCTATGTCCAGTTGAAACTTCAGAACAGTCGCTATGGAATTTTGGCCCTTAAAAATAGCCATTTTGCAAACGACCTCCATTTTTGACAAAACCACTTTTGTTGGATCCAAGATGTCAAGTTATTGCTAGATTCCAATTTTCATAATTTTTGGGATCAATATGTGAGTGTGGCAAAGGAAAATGTGTTTCGACAGTTTCAGTCAATTTGGATCGACCAGAAAATGGCCATTTTTCAAACGATCTCCAAATTTGACGAAATTAGTTTTGTTAGGACCATATCATCAATACGAAGCTAGAAAATATTTTTTGGGAATTTTTAAGAGTCCGTATGTGGCCCCGATAAATTGAAATGTGCGTTCAAATTCAATATATAGATTTATATTTTGGTTTTGATGGAAACTTCTCGTAACAGCCAAACTGGCTTATGATACATATCCCATTGTGTTCGGAATGGGGGTAATTAGCTAGGGGCGACAGTCATTGGGTTCGATTTGGGGTTCGGATAAAAAGTCAATCTTTTAGAGAATAAAATAATTAAATTATTATATTTATACCCTTCACTCCTCTCTCCCTCTCAGTAGAAATCGATTTTAAAAAAAAGGGGGAAGTGCCATCGCGCCACAGCCCACCGCCGTTGCCAGGCACGGCGCCGCCCCCTCCCCCCAAGCCCCACTACCTCCTCTCCCTCTTCTCCTCCCACCGAAGCCTTATCTCGTTCCCCCCTCGATTTCAAACCATACCCCCACCCCCACGCCACCAAAACCCTAGCGCCGCCGTACCCTCGACCTCCGACCACCACCAACCTCCGCAGCCCCCTCTGCCTCAGGATCTCCTGCGCTACCTCTAAGTGACGTTGAGCCTTCCCCAAACTTCCTCCGGTAAGTTTTAATTTAATTTAATTAAAAAGCATTTATTTTTAAAGTCGGTTTTATATAAAATAACATAGGGTTAGGATATAGTTTTTATATATATTATAGTTTATAAAAATTAGATCTTTATTATATGAAAAGGCGAGATTTTTAATATATAAAGTTGTGGTTTTTAAAGATATAAAGTTGTGATTTTTTTTATTAAGATAAAAATTCGATCTTTATATAGAAGAAAGTTTATATGTTTGCAAGTAAAAAAGTGTGATTTCTAACATAGAAAGATACGATTTCTATTTATAAACAGAGTATATTTTTCTATGAGAAAAGATTAGATTTTTAGCGATGTAAAGATAGGATTTTTAGTTATGTAAAATTTTGATTTTTAATTATATAAGCCATTAGAATAAAAATTTGATTTTTATACTATAGAGACTATAAAAGTATGATTTTTATATTATAGAGATTATAAAAATATGATTTTTATATTATAGAGAATATAACAATATGATTTTTTTTATATGTTGTAGCGAAATAAAATTTTTGTTTTTTATTATATATCTAGCGTTGAAATTAAAATGTGATTTTTATAGCATTGAAATAAAAATGTGATTTTATATATGAACAACGTGAAAAGGATGCGTTGGAATTTCGAACAAATCCAAACAGTTTAGAAAGAAGAAGGACTGACGAGTGGATCCCAAAGGTGAGAATTTCTCACTTGTATTTTATTTTCTAGTAAAAATATATACTAGGATGCAGACGGTGCTTAGCAGCACCCGACACCCGTCGTCCATAGACCATGGACGACTTGTTTGTTTGATTGTGTTATGAAAATTGATTGTGTGTTGTGGAATGGTATAAAATATTTTATAGTTAAAAATATTATTTTTAACATGTACATGAATAAAATAAATATTCATAAACAAATCGGACGATTTGTTTATGTACACACATTTGACTGATATTGATTGAGACGATAAATTTTACACATCGCCCAACTGCACAAATAAAATTCATTATTTGTTGATTGAAAACCCATATGGGTATTGGGATGATATTGGACATACATTAATCCCAATATTTAGATGTATGTCGATCGATTGATTGACAGACTGTTATAAGTGTTAAATATTTATATTTGATGCTTATGCAGTGTAGAATGCACTTTGGATGATAGTTGTTTGTGTACATGTGTGTATGAAATCCATATAAATCACAATATATGGTAATTGACTATGTCTGATTCCAGTTCAGAAATAAAGAATATTTTAAAACAACGATTATTTTAAAATAACGAATATTTTTAAAGTAATATTCAGTAATGGATCAAAATGTGATTTTGATGTCCGATTTAGTATGGACACGAATATATTTAAATATATGAAGCCTTGACAATTAGATTGACGCCATTTTGACGTGCATGATAGTTATATCGATTTTATTTATTTTATATTGAATATCGAAAAGGAAATGGTTTTAAAATTTAATGTTTCGAAAATATTATCATTTATATATCGATGATATATAATATTCAATTTTGATTTAAAATTCAATATGAAGTTGAACTCATTTTGAAAATGAATTTAAAACGATTTATAAAATACGTTTTGAATTGAAATCGATGAAATATATATACAATATATATATTATATATATTAAATGGCCTGAATAGAATGCGTCGTGCCGCGGCAGTTCGCGAATTTCGACCATTGACTTCGAATGGACATTACGGGAGATCCGTTTGTCGGATCCTCCTAAAACCAGAACCGTTGGGTTCGTATCGAAAAGAGCTTTCTAACGAATATTAGAGATTTGAAATCTAACGGTTGGATTTGGAATAATGTCCAAATCAAATTTGGAAAAGGTCGTTGTAAGTGCAGTTCGATGACCATTTATGGAAATCGACTGTACGGGCCTTGATAAAATTTTTAAAAATATCAATAATTTGTGTAAAATCATAATAAATGATTTAGAAAGAATTGGGATGAAAATTTCCATACTTGAAAAGATAAAAATATATTTTTTATCGAAATGAACTAGTTTTGAAATAGAATAATAAAACAAATATTTTTAAAATAAATAAATTGGATTTGAAATGGTTTTAAAAATAACCAGGATTTCTAATATATGAATTGGAATGGATTTGAATCGAAATTATGCCCGTAATATTTCGATATTGGATTTCTTGATTATACGGATATTGTAGAGGAATTTGGAAGATATATATATCATTATTCCAATACGATATTTGTTGGTTTCAGAATTTGATATTGAATATAAGCTGATATATTTTCTATTCAGAACCTTGTATTTAATATCAAATTGGATTTTGGGTTTGTCATGAATGGTATCTTTGATAATACTGTTCTTAAACCCAATGGAGTTAAGAAAATTAGAATATGACAGGAGATTAGTTAAGTTGAATGGTTTCCTGGGTCTTGATCTGATGTTGGTTTCGGCCTTCGGGGTTAATACTTAGGGAATTGTTCTCTTACTAATTTATGGTTAGAGATTGATGTGATTTTGGGTTTGTCGTGGATGATGTCTTCACTAACACTGTTCTTAAACCCCGTTGAGAAAAGATTAAATATTTTTATTTAGATTTAATGAAGTATACCAATTAATTAATATTTAATTGGAATTGAATTGAAATTGATCTTTGGGTTTATCGTGAACGGTGTTTTAAATAACACTTGTTCTTTAACCCGATCAACAATGGAATGGAATTTTTGGTTGTCGTGAATGGTATCTTTAATAAAACTATTCTTAGACCCAACATGGTTAAGAAAATCAAAAACTAACTGGAGATTAGTTGAGTTGAATGGTTTCCTGGGTATTGATCTGATGTTGGTTTCGGCCTTCGGGGTTAATACTTAGGGAATTGTTCACTTGCTAATTTACGGTTAAAGGCTGATAAAATGGAATGTGATTTTGGGTTTATAGTGAACCATGTTTTAAATGACATCAGTTCTTTAACCCAGTTAAAGACAGGATATTGATTTTGGGGGAGATTGAAGCCAAGTTGAGTTTTAATGAATCTTTAATTAGACTAAAATGATCGAGAATGGAGTATCACCAGTTTTGCTCCTAGCGATAGTTAAATCTCTAATTAGATTTGAACGGGAAATGGTAATTAAATTTATCGGTAACACCGTGTTGTTAGTTATGGAGTAATACCCGTTTTTCTCCATGGGTTGAATAGGTTGGGATTGGAAAATAAAATAAATGATTACTTCGGTGTAGTTCGCTAATCCCGACTAGTTTGGAAAACCTTAACATGGTTTGAAATGATACCCAAAGGAAGATTAAAGAATAAATTTAAAGATTTTATCTTTGATAAAATTAATGGGAACATTTCCCAAGGAATGTGAATATTTGAATAAAATAATATTCAGAATTGGAATTAGGCGTATGTTGTGTTTTTATAACACTTGTTTATTATATATGCGAGTTATTCAGAATGGCCGGGTTTATACCCATTCTAAATAACTGATTCGACGATATGTCGATGACGAAGACGATGGTTGAAGACCGGAGGTCTTTACATCGTTCGGATGATTACTAATGTTTGATTGGGCTGTACACTCAAGACGAGGTAATAAGTGGTGATCGTCTAGACGTACTTGGAGATCGACGGATATGCGAGGGCCTCTCCCCTATATTGGACTTTTATATTATTTTTTATTTTACCATGAAAGAAAAAAACAAAGGAAAATTGGCAAGTATTTTTTTTTCTTACTAGGAAGATCACAGTATCAAAAGTTTAATACCAAATCGCCTAATCAAGATTTTCTTTTTTTATCCATATATACATGAAAACAAAAGAAAAATGAAAATAAAAACTAACACGAATCAAAAATTAAATAAATAATAAAATTTAATCGTTACCTCCCCGGCAACGGCGCCAAAAACTTGATCGTCGCTAATCTATAATCAGAAAAGCGCGACATTTAAATTAAACTCTGCAAGCATACAGGTGTGTAGCATACAGGTCGAACACAGGGAGGTGAATTAAATCAAATTATTTATCTAATCTCTTGGGCGAGTTAGACAAAACTTTGGAGGTTGATTTTGAAAATAAAACAAAACAAAATTAAAACTGTAATTTGATTCAGAACAGATCTAACTGAACCGACGATCAAATCACAATTTCAATGGAAAAGAATTGAAACTATGAATCAGATTTAAATCTAATCAAACCCAATTTAACCTATGAACGCGATTAAAATACAGAAATTAAAAGTGCAGAATATAAATAACAACAGGAAATAAAATTAGGATTACCGCTGAATCTAATCAGACGGTCAATCGCTAATGAGAAGAAATGCAAAATACAAATAGTGTTCTACCGAATCTAATCGTGTAGACAACACTAATTGCTAAGAAATAGAAAATTGCATAAAAGAAAAAGAAAAATGAGTTTTATTAATGAAGAAGAGAATAGAATGAGATATATGATGGTGGCTACAATGATATTACAAGGGTATATATAGGGTAGATAGCCAAACCCTAACCCTAACCCTAATGATAACTGGGCCTGGTCATTACATCACTAATTAGTTTACAATGAGAAACATAAATGGGCCTTAGATAAATAAAGCAAATTTGGGCCTTTTCTCTTTTCCTCTTGCTTCCTTGACACTTCTTCATTGATTTGCGATGTGCAAAGCCTTTTTATCAATCCTTTTCTTGTCCAACAACAACTAGATGTGAGATCTTCATCTACAATTCTTCAAAATGTAAATATATATCAATTTCATCTCTATTTCTCTACTTTCCTGGTTGCATGCAGGCTGGGTTGGAATATCTGTAAAAGTAACAAAACAATACCCAAGTAATATTTATTTATATACAAAAGATAAGAAATAAGAGCATAAAATAAACACATTTCTATGTCAATCAAATGCCCCCACACTTATCTTTTACTCGTCCTCGAGTAAAACAAGAAATGAAAAACTAACTAGATAGGTCACACTTTCGTAGGAAACACGATGGCATTGAGCGTATGCAACAAGCCGTTAAACCTCTAGGTGTCCCTAGTAGGACGAGTGGTGTCTCATGAGGGTTTTCAGCGGATACTACCCACAAAATCCAAATGCAGTATGATATGGTTCTAATGAACTACATGAATGCAATGGACATATGCAAATAAAAACGAAAAATGAAAACACGACTTATTTCAGGAAGGTGGTACAACCATTTAAGTTAACAATTTCTAATCAGTTGATTTTATTTTAGATACCTCAACTTGTCACAAATTTTCAATATAAATCAAGTTTTCAAATGTTAAATTCCAGTTTGGCCAGTTAGTTCGGTCGATAACATGGTGCAGCCATGAAATAAATTCTTAGTTTGCTTGGCACAGTTTGCAAAGTGGTATTCTAATTTTCTCATGTATGGCTAGTCAAATCAATAAGGTCAAGAAGTGTTTGGGTATCATCGCTTATTCTTTATTCTATAAAATTTTAAGATTTATGATTAAGTACATACACCTAACTAAAAAGACCAAGGTTTACCACCCATGCACTGCCTCGCGGACTAATGGAGAGTGGGTAAAGAGCTTGGCGGATTGTGCAGGCCGACTTTGACTTTGTCAACAACATGTCGGTAATCCTTTGGTGTCCAATCTCATAAAATGAGACCAAGATATTCCAACGCTGACTTTGTCAACAACGTTTCGGATAGAGCTTGGCGGGTTTGCACACCAACGCTCGATATACAAGCAATGTTGGATACCCTTGGATTATTATTATTATTATTGAATTTATAAGCACAAAAAAAAGAGTTAAGCGAATTCAACTTAGCACAACTTAGTTTTAAAGATTTGACAAGCCATTATAAGTATTTTAAGTCCTCCACTTATTTAAACAATGTCTACAATATAGAATAGATTTCATGGCCATCACCTAAGAATCTCCCTATGTACCGGTTACACTATTATCCCTCAAAATTAAACTTTTCATTATATTTCTTATTTGGTCTAAGTTGAGAGAAAAAAATACTATCAACTGGCTAAAAATTGTAGACTTATTTTGTTGTATCAATTGAAAAAAAAAAGTCGTATTTACCAAAAAAAAATGGTATGTTACTACAATCTAAAATATATGATGGTCCTACATGAAAAGAAAGAAAAATTAAAGAAAATCAAAAGAATGCAATGCAGACTCCCCCCCACACTAGAACTAAACAGTGTCCACACTGTGAATGTTTCCTAAATTTGAAAGATCGCACCCAAAGGTGAATGAGATGCAAAATGATCTGTAAAATGAAATGCAATCTAACTATATGTAAGAATGGATCATATATACAATGATACATGTGTTTGCGGTGAACGCGATGCAAAGAATTCCACCAACTTTTTCCCCCACACTTGTTTCTAGCCCTATGAGTCCCATTCCCACTGTGTCTAGGCATGTTTTCTAATAAGCGCAGATTTTTGAAAACCATTTCATCTTTGAACCTAGATTTATAGTCCAGGAGATAAATATCTAGGGTCGTCCTAACATGAAGTTTTTCAACCAAGCCAGCATTCCAAAAATAATTCATGTGTTCAACAAATTTATCAGTGTAATTGTTTAAAAATTTGTGATCGTATATAAATTCAGTGAAATTTGACATTTGAGTGGTGCTCAAGACTGTGTGATCACATTTCTCAATTTAGTTAATTGACAACGTATTTTCGACACTGACAATGTCAAGTTTGTTTGAAATCTCAAAATCAAAAGTCTCAAACTTGGATTCATGGCCTAATTCTGTTTCATCCTCATTTGGAAACTCATTCTCGTACAACCCAAAAAATTCATGTTCATTAAAATCCATTTCCACTTTTGAGTTTTTGAAAAATTCACCATTTTCATTTGGTTCAATGTCAAAGATTTCAAGTTTCTCTTAGTCTGAACAAGAAAGATCAAAGTCCAAGTTTAAATCTTTTTCCCGAAAAGAGTTGAAATCTAAATCATTTGTTGAATTTTGAACAACTTCATTTAAATCGTTATTCTCAATTTCCAAAGTCGTTATTTGAAAATTTTCAATGTCAGTAGAAATTGGATTATTTTCTGATTCATCACTTGTTTGAATTTGATTCTGTTGCTCTCGTTGTTCTTTCAAAGATGTCAATAAACAAAGAAGTTCATCGGCCTTTTTATTTAGTCTTTCTTCCCTCTCTCTAAGAATGTTAAGACGATCGTTGATTTGAGAGCTCTCGTTTTGGATTTCTTGATTCTCAAAATTATAGTCCACATTAATTTCACAATCAATATTATTTCCAATGTGGTAGTTGTTTGAATTTTCAGAATACTGACAATGATATTGGAAATCATTTTGATCATAGAAATTTTGTTCATAACCAAAACTGTTAAAATTTGAGAGAGAATTGCAATTTTGGTTATTTTCAAGATGTTGATATGGGCTATAATTTTGAAAATCTTGGCTTTCAACCCCATAATGATGTGGATCAAAGCCATATTGAGATTCAAAATTATTTTCATGTGGATGTGGCCCATAATCGAAATTGTTGAAATTTGAATTGAAGTCGTCATTTCGATCAAAACTTTGAAAATGTTGGTCGTTTTGAAAATTTTGAAAATTGTTGACATTTGGCTCGCCAAATTTTGGAAATTGTTGCTTCATGAGTTGTAATTCAAAATCACACTCTTCAAGCGGACGTCTACTTCGACTATTATCCCACAATTCTCTCAAAGATTTTTTGAATCAGACATTTGAAATGAAATCACGGCAAGACAGAAATTATTCTCAATTCAAAAGAATATAAAATAATGAGTTGTGCTCTATTAATTAACTGACTCAATTGGAGGGGGAAGAGGGACTTATGGCCGTTCACGTATAGTATAAAACTAAGGGATACGACCAATGTTTTACGGGTAGTATGCTACCTCTTTTGCTAATAGTTCAATAAATTGAACTACTATATATCCGCGATCCAATTATACGAGACAGTCAACTTCACAAAACACCACTGTTCAATTATATTATTTTGCAACGTCTGTTTTTATTGATGAAAACAATGAGAATGAAGAATTCAATTATGGAAATATCAGTTCGCACCAAATTAATTCAGAAATTTCAGTCACAGAACAGTCACAGAAATATAAATTGCAGAATTAAATTTTTTTCATTCAAGTCGCTGCCCTTGTAGAAGATTTTTACAACAATTTCTATATTTTTCAAAGCAGCACCTGTTGAGTTTGGAAAAATATTACCGTGGGGTATGGCTGTCCGTCCAGAGTTGAGTAGCACTAGCGATTCAAACTACACTGTTTGCCTGCTTGATTTCGATTTATTTGATTTGTTCACTTGAATTTCTTCTTCACTTGGTCTTCGAATTTTTTGAAACTTTTCCTCTTATTTTTTCTTAATTTTTTTTTTTGAAAAGAAAATCAATGAAAGTTGGCTATAAGCAAAATAGGAAACAACAAACAACCCAATGGAACTCCGGCAAATAAACAACTCAACCAAAAAAATATTAAATTAAACCACACGTGTCAAGATTACGTGAAACAAATCAAATACCCCTTTCATAAGTCAATTGTGTTTCACAAGTATGCTGCGCTCACTCCCCATGCTAAACAAAAACAGGACTTAGGTGCACCTTTTCTTTACAAGGATCTAACCCAAAGGCAACGCTCACTCCCAAAAGAAAAAATGTAGTGGCCGCTATTGACAAACAAGGAAATAGATAGTTCCTTCCCCGAAGAAACAATCAACCACAAAATTCCCTTTCCTATCTTTCCAGAAATCGACTCATGCCGAATTTTTTTTTTTACTATAAAATACCCCAAATAAACTTCAGAAACCCAAACAAACTGACCTAAACTACCCGACCCGTCCAATTAAAAACAAAACATAGAATCAAAAATGAACAGAAAGGCAAGAATCAATATAAAATCTCACGCCTTTTCTATTCTCACTTCAGAACATGATTTCCTCAAAAACATCAATACGCCCCTTCTTTCTTTTTTTATTATTTTATTTACGCGTTTCTGCTTTCGAATTGAACCGGGTTTTGGTTCACGATTTGGATTCAGGGAAGATGCAGTTCTTTAAATCAGAAGTTGGTCCGATTTGAGGGGTTTGGTTGAAGATTCGATTTTGGTTTGAATCGGATGTTTGTGAGTTCGTAATTGAGCCTGAGGTCCACTGACGTGGTTTGGTGAAAGACGTGCTTCGTGGAGACTGTTGTGGATTCGAATTTGGGGTTCGGTGATGGTTTTGACTGGAGATGGTTGAGGATCGGTGGATGTTGAGGGCTTCTATGATGAAGTCGGATGGTGGATGGAAGTATGGGTAGCGTGATAGCAGTAAAGGGTTTTGGGATGGTAGTATGGGGCGCTTTTGGCTGTTGGATGAACGTGGTTCGAAGGGGCTTTGAACGTGGGAGATGCGGTTGTTCCTTGATGACGGGGTAGGTTTTTTTTTTTGATGAAGTGGTGAGGAGGCTCAGGAGGGCGAAAGGTTCAAATCGGATTCGAAGCACTGAATCGATTGCGCAACTTTGGATTTTTCCGAACTGGGTATTGCGGAGGTTCGTTTTGAATTGATGGTTGGGGTTTCAAGTTGCGGTTTGTTGTTGGCGTTCTGAAATTGTGAGGAGCGTTGAGATTTGGATGGTTCGGGTTTGGGTCAATGGTGGAAGGGATTTCTGAAGTAATTGCTGGATTGATGAAGGGAGGATCTGGGGGTTTTCGAGGGGTTGATCAGAATTAAGGGAGCAACTGATGGGAGTTGGGGCGAGATGTTACAGTGGATGTAGAGGATGGATCTGTTTGAGATGTAGTGGAGGACTCTATCTGCAGATTGTTGGTAAGAGGAGAAGTGATGGCAGATGAGGTTGTTGATGATGAACGAGAAAGTTTAAATTCCGAACGTGGATTTGTGAGTAGTTGGAGAGTTTGTCAGTTCGATTGAAGAGGCGGATGGGTTGCGAACGATGGAATCTGATTGGGTCGAGGAAATGTTGGTTGTTCGAAGGGGATAGACGTTTGTAAATGGTGATCAATGAGGGATGAAAATGGTGAGCGGTGGTGGTTTATGGGGTAAGATCTGGTGTGGCTTTTGATTGCCGAATATTTTGAAAGAGGGTGGGGGTTTGTTTGCAAGAAGAAGAGCAGTAGTTATGGTCTAAACGTGATGGTCTGTTCCATGGTGGAAGTGTGTTGATCGATGGTGCTGTTTAGATGAAGGGTTTGAAGTGGATCGTAATGAGTTCAGATGAACGAGGGTGATGGTGAGAGATGGGAAGAAGATGTAGGGAGAATGATGATTTTTTTTCTGAAACTTGCAGAAGTGGGAAACAGTGTATAGAAATCAGGAAAGAAAATAGAAGGAAAGAGATTTGAAGAAAAAGTTGCTCAAAATAGGAAAAGAATATTTGTAAAAAAAAAATTTATTTTTTTATGTAAAGGAAAAGAAACAATTGTATTGAAACAGGAAGAGAATAGGAAAAGGAAAGAATTGGAAACAAAAGGCAAGGTTTTTTTTTAATTATTGTTGTGAAGATAGAAAAGGAAAAAAAAATTGTAAAAGGAAAGAAAATTGAAAAAGGGATAGAAATAAATGAAAGAAAAAAAACAAAGGAAAATTGGCAAGTATTTTTTTTCTTACTAGGAAGATCACAGTATCAAAAGTTTAATACCAAATCGCCTAATCAAGATTTTCTTTTCTTATCCATATATACATGAAAACAAAAGAAAAATGAAAATCAAAACTAACACGAATCAAAAATTAAATAAATAATAAAATTTAATCGTTACCTCCCCGGCAACGGCGCCAAAAACTTGATCGTCGCTAATCTATGAATCAGAAAAGTGCGACATTTAAATTAAACTCTACAAGCATACAGGTGTGTAGCATACAGGTCGAACACAGGGAGGTGAATTAAATCAAATTATTTATCTAATCTCTTGGGCAAGTTAGACAAAACTTTGGAGGTTGATTTTGAAAATAAAACAAAACAAAATTAAAACTGTAATTTGATTCAGAACAGATCTAACTAAACCGACGATCAAATCACAATTTCAATGGAAAAGCAATGAAACTATGAATCAGATTCAAATCTAATCAAACCCAATTTAACCTATGAACGCGATTAAAATACAAAAATTAAAAGTGCAGAATATAAATAACAACAGGAAATAAAATTAGGATTACCGCTGAATCTAATCAGACGGTCAATCGCTAATGAGAAGAAATGCAAAATACAAATAGTGATCTACCGAATCTAATCGTGTAGACAACACTAATTGCTAAGAAATAGAAAATTGCATAAAAGAAAAAGAAAAATGAGTTTTATTAATGAAGAAGAGAATAGAATGAGATATATGATGGTGGCTACAATGATATTACAAGGGTATATATAGGGTAGATAGCCAAACCCTAACCCTAACCCTAATGATAACTGGGCCTGGTCATTACATCACTAATTAGTTTACAATGAGAAACATAAATGGGCCTTAGATAAATAAAGCAAATTTGGGCCTTTTCTCTTTTCCTCTTGCTTCCTTGACACTTCTTCATTGATTTGTGATGTGCAAAGCCTTTTTATCAATCCTTTTCTTGTCCAACAGCAACTAGATGTGAGATCTTCATCTACAATTCTTCAAAATGTAAATATATATCAATTTCATCTCTATTTCTCTACTTTCCTGGTTGCATGCAGGCTGGGTTGGAATATCTGTAAAAGTAACAAAACAATACCCAAGTAATATTTATTTATATACAAAAGATAAGAAATAAGGGCATAAAATAAACACATTTCTATGTCAATCACCTCCTGTTTCGTTCAGACCCAGAATGGACTTATAAATGGATTGTGTGTCTGACATTGGATTTTATTCTATGCTGATTGATTTCTATTAAATTTATATATGTTTGGCGGCGGAGAATTTATTCTCTTTCTTAAAGCCCTTCTCGGAGACGTACGAGCTCAGAGGTTATATATCGATTGATACCAGTCGCATGCCATGAACTGCATGCGTGGCATGCTAAGATGCAGTGATCAAGGCTTTTGTTGAAAAGAAGAGTCTTGTGGTTGATGATCAAAGCACGGGTTTAATACAGCGTAGCTTTTTGTATGGCGTTAATTTGCGATCCTCACACCTTGGTATGAGTCAAAAACGGGATAAGGGAACGCAGTGAGTGCATTACGTTTCTTTCTAGCTATGGGTGGTGTCAGTGTTTTACAAGCCCTGACATTTATATTAATTTTACCTATGTGGTTGTTGGATTTCGAGGCGCCTCGGTTATATCGGTCTCTACGAAGACGATGGATAGGTCCTATAGGAACGAGAAACGTGTGTTCAGGAATTGCCAATCCTCAAACGTAAGGGAGGACCGACACTGCAGGATCCCAGGGTTACCCAGAGTGTGTAGTCCCGAGACATTTGCTAGAGTGTCTCGAAGTGGTTAGTGGCAAAAGAAAATATTTGCCGCTATGAAGATTTTGCTTAATGGATGCTGTCTAAGAGGACGTCTATCCTTTATGTTGGGTTGCTAAGGTTGACACTATGTAACTAAGGTAATTTGTATGCAATTTATAATTTTCATTTTTCTTAATTATTAATAATACGTCCAATCAAGTATTATACTAAAGTTGCAAAAATTGCTACGCGGACGCTAAGCGTAAGACACGTGCTAAAGGAATAATTGTTTAAGTATGGATTAATCAGAATATGTATTTTTTATAACATCGGGCAATTTGGGTAAGATTTTAATATTTTATTTATAATTTATTGATCAAAAATGAAATTTGATAAGTTTTTGATATTTTTGAACGTTATCATGGAAGGAAAACCATTTGAATAAAAATAATGCTTATAAAAGTAACCAAACCCAAAATAATTCAGAGTGGTCAATGCAATAGGTATTATCTTGGTGGATTAGTCAAATAGGTGGACAGTAAGACCATCTTAGCACCTAAGCAAGGTCTATATGAAAGCATGATTTTTTACAACAACGATTATTTGTTAGTTAATAATAATAAATTTACAATTATACCATACACGACGCATTACTTTTTAATCAATATTTAATTAAATTTTTGTCTACAAGCGCCAAAACTTATAATTTGTAATCAACTTTTTTACTATTACACATTCAGAGAAATTGCTTGGATTGTTGTCATTTAGATCAGCTTTGGATCAACTTAAATAAGTCATTTTTTATTGTTTAAAGTCAAAACTAATTGAATCCGACTTTCAAAGAATGACCAATGTGAGTTGATTCTAATGCAGTATAAGACTTGAATTAGTTATAGGATTCTGATGGTCATTTTTAACCAAAACAATTTCAGCATTATTGGTGAAGATTGGTTTGAAGAGAAACTTAACTTAAGCATGTTCATTCTTAATCAAAGATCACTAAACATGTTGGTTAACAACGTTCTGCATCCTTCTTCTTTGTTGGTCAACAACTCGTTTGAGTAACTTCTAGGGAAATTTTATTCACAATTTCCTCTACCATGCTGTATTGAAAAACTAAAGTGCTAATATGTCCTACTTATTGTGTTCCTAATTTAGTCATTGTCACTTAAAATTGGTAGTAGTTAAGAACTTAAGATATCACATGCCACATGACATGAGTACGTAGATGATCAAGTCATTAGTAATGTTGAATGTTTCTCGGCTGCCTGCATTTCATTTTTATATTTATGCATTCTCCAAGTATTATTTTTCTAACTCATAAAGGAATTTGAATAAGCCCCGCTAACACCAAAATTTGCATTGGCCAAATAAAAAGAAGCAAAGGTCACAAAGCCGAAAGGGCGAAAGGATTGGACAGCGGGACCAGGATCATGAAGTAGAAAAGTAAAGCCAATGTATTGCCAAAAGCAGTAGACTGGAAGCCAATACCAGCAGCAAAAAAGATTCATGATAAATGAGCATCAACATTTGGGTGCGAGAATGTTGGTCCAACACCGAAAAAGGAAGATTGAAAGTAATAAGAAAGATTCCGGAAGGGCAACACCGACACTTAATGAGATACAGAGGAACGATCTAGGAAACATTCCATATAAGTACTTGGAGCCAGTGATAAGAGGTTGCCGAAAAGCATGTAGACCGGAACCAAGAGTTGGCGAAGAGGGAAAAGAGATGAAAGCGTCAAAAGCACAAGAAACAGAAATGTAAGGATACCTTCCGGAAGCCATTAGCCGAGACCTGAGCTTGATGATCAACAAATGGCAATTTTAGCCGTCAGCAAGAAGCGCACTGGGAGTAACCCTCTGGAAAATCAGAAGCTACTTCAGATGCCTATCGGAAGCAAATCAGAGCCTTTGAAAAGAAAAGCCTTCCACAATGACTTAATCATTGTTGATCACTCAAAAGGTAATAGCTTCAGGATGGAAGCATCCAAAGCACAAGGCCGAAACTATCACGAAAACCTAAAGCTAAAACCGGAAGATATGGACACAGACTAGGACCACTAGTCCTGATACTGAGAGCCACCAAAACGTTCCGAGAGCGAGCTATCAAAAGGTCTGTCAGCAGAACCACTCCCGGAAGCCCGATATTGATATTCCAAAGGGAAGAAGATTTCAGCAAAGACATTGGATAGGAAGAAAGGAAGCCGAGACCTTTCTGCCGGAACCTAAAGTCACAAGAGCGGCCGAAACCTTGTTAAAGCATCCGGAAGAGGCTTCTGCTGGGCTCACAACAGAAGGAGGACCAATTTGCCTATAAATAAGACCCTATGGGTCTCATTTGGAGAGGTCTGATTCCTTATTCTTTCTCTCATATTCTAGAGAGCAAACCCTAATTGGTAAATCCATTTGGGGATTTCTTATGTAACCTCCTCGATGAATAAAATCATCAAAGCCCTTAAAGTGGACGTAGGTTCAAGTCGAACCGAACCACTATATATTGTGTGTTCTTACTTTTCCCGCATACTATATTGTTCTTCGATATATATTTCTATACGTATTCTGCTATGCTATTGGATTACCGGAATACCCTTACACAAGTCGTTAGGTTCCTAGCAACCTGACGCTTTCTTCACGATATAATCTTTTCCGCACCAACCTCTCCCCAAGCCTTAAATCACCGAATAATCTTCTGCAAGCTTCCTACCCTATAACAAGCCTAGGCGACCCTTCAGCAAGCTGTTTTGCTTCTCACTTGTGTTGTGCGTAGGAAACCCCTATCCCAAGATAACTATTGGTCCTCGAGTTGCAGAAGCGTGATACTCTCCTCTTAAGGGAAGAGTAACTAATCTTCGGGATTGAGACTTTGATATCTAGGAAACGGTTAACTAACTCAAGCTCGTGGGAGATGAATAATCCTATTTTCCCCTTAGTTCCATTTCCTCAAACCTATCTCCGGTTTTGACGAAAAATATTGTTAACATTTTGGCACAAGGAGTGCCTGAAACTCCGTTACCTTTTCCTACCTTTAACCTTTTGGATAGCATTGCCACATTTCTAACTGTGTCATTCCGTCCTGGTTTGGACAAAACTTTAAAGAAACAAGATTATAGAAGAAGTCTCAAAAACGAGCTTCTGAATGCCAAGGTACTCTAAAAAACAATTAAAGGATGATTCAATTAGGGAAATGTGGTAAAGAGGGATCCAACACGTCGTCCATTCCATAAAACAACATCAAAATAGCCAAACTAGAAACTAAAGGATCTTCAACTTTAACAAAAGATGAGTTGGAAATATTACACTTGGATATGCAAATTGATACCACTAGGATATTTATTGAAGTAGACTTGGTCTGAAGGTCCTCTGAAGCAGAACCCTATGAAGTGAAATCAAGGATCATAGCACCTCAGGAACTTTATAATCAAATCGAGTCTTCATCAAATTTACATAACAACCCAATCTCATGGAGAAACAACCAAGCATCAAAGGAGGCAGTTAGTTTAGAAGAAAACAAAATCCTAACATGGATAGAAGATAGAAAGTTGTAACGAATCCCTTTCTCCAAAGAGATAATGATGGCAAAGGTCCCGTCTGAAATAAAAGAAAACAAACTCGCGTATGATAGGACTACAGACCCTAAGGAATACCTATCCCTTTTTGAGAATTACATGGATACATATAACTCTTCTGAAGCTCTTCGATGCAAGTTCTTCATGACATATCTTCGTGGAAGAGCTCTTAAATGGCGCAAACATTATCATGGCCCTCTCATCATATCTTGGAAGCAATTGTCCACCGCATTGAGCACACAGTTCCATATGCAAAAGAATTTGGCAAATAACATTTACGGTTTGGCTAGAATCAAGCAAAGACCCGAAGGATTCCCTTAATTGCTTTCTAAAGAGGTTTCACAATAATTCACTCAAAGTGAAAGGGGCAACGGATAGAGAGAAGCTAAGAGTTGTATGGTCGGGGCTGCTTGTACCATCCCCCTTTTGGAAGGAGCTTATGTTAAATGAATGCGAAAGCTTGAACGCTTTGTATTCCGAAGATAATAAATTCATTCTTATGGAACAAATACTTAACGCAAGGAAAAGTTTGAAGCAAGAACAAGAGGAAGGGCTTGGTTCCAATGCCCTTGTAGAAGGTTATACACAATTAAGCAAAGGAGAAGGCTATTGCTCTTATCACAAGATAGAAGGACACAAAACCAGACATTGTTGGAGTTCGATAAAGATGCACCAAGCCAAAAAAATATAGAAGGATCGTGTGAGAAATTCGAAGCAAGACCAGTGGGAAGCCAGTCAGAGACAACGTAACATGGGAATGAGAACTTAATAATCAGGCTTCCATCTCAAATAATACTTTCATTAGTTATTTCACTTTATATCTTGCTTACGAACGAACAAATATTAATGTAAATTTGAGTGCTATTAAAGGTAAAAACAAAACCCTATTCAAGCTTATGCATATAAAATGAGCTCATGGGGAGCACTTAAAGCATTCCCAATTTCTGATTATGTCTCATCCCATGGATGGGAACAAAAGCTCAATTGGGAGCACTTAAGAACGCAATCATGAATTAATGCACAACAAAGTTACTAATCGATGGAAAGCTTTGATAGATGTCGCCCAAAGGGATATCTAGCGAAGAAACGATCAAATGCTAATCATTGCCCAGCTTAAATGAGATTGCTCTAATCTTATCCACTTTGTCCTAAAATTTTCATAAACATTTCTTATCAAATATATTATACTAATATATCTGAAAATCATCATGAAGGGTATGGAGCATACCTCTGATGAAGATGAATCAATATAGCGTTTGGTAGAAAAGGCAAACCAATAAAGTCTTCAGAGGGAAAGGCAAACCAGTAAAGCCTTTAGAAGTAAAGGCACATCAAACAAAGCTTCCAGAGAGAGAAGAAACAACAAACACAATTTCCTAGAAGAGGAGTGACAAACAAATCTTCTAGAGAGAGAAGCAATAACAAACACAACCTCCCAGAAGAGGAGAGTCAAACAAAGCCTCCAGAAGAGGAGCAGCAAATAAAGCTTCCAAGAAGAGAAGCCACAAAGTTACATCTCCACCTGGGGGAGTTGCCTGCTAAGTGGGGCTAACAAACAAAGTTACATCTCACCTAGTGGAGTCGCCTCCTAAGTGGGCTAACAAACAATGTTACATCTCCACTAGTGGAGTCGCCTCCTAAGTGAGACTAACACACCTTACAAATTATAATACCCCTAAGTGGGACTAGTAATTCACACATCTTCCTATATAAAGGGACCAGTGTCATTCTCTTAGAGAGCATTCATTCATTTGCATATCCTATGGGTTAGGCATAAGACTAGATGTTAGATACCCAATAGCTAGAAAGATGAGAGGAACATCCGTCGAACGACTAATTAACTCAGGGCATGGTTAATTTATTTCGAAAGCAATCCTCTACATATGCACCCGAGAAGTTATCCCTCGGTATATGTATGACTCTTTCACTTGTATGGTTCCTCTGAGTAAACTTCCGATGAACCCAAAATAACTTATGGTTGCTTGGCCACCTTCAATAATGTTTGGATAGATTAACATTGTGCACATATATAATCCTTTGATTATTGTGATGCTTTATTAGATGGATTTTGGGCAGACTTTCAATGTTTTCTTTATACTCCTATTAAGACATTCCACTTACAGCATTTTCCAGTAACTAATAATTGGTGCATGGTTTCTACATGATTTCTGAATTATACTTAGCCGAGTGTGAGTCTTGGGGTTTCCATATGATTTATGATTTCCAACTTATCCGAGTGTGAGTATCGGGGTTTCTGTGTAATTTTTGGTTTCTATTTACCCAATCTGAGTCTTGGGATTCCAATTTCCACTTATCCAAGCATGAATCTCGGGTTATCTGGTTTCCTACTTACCCAAGTATGAGTCTTTGGGGTTTACTAATTTCATATTTGATTTCCATGTGATTTCTTATCCACCCAAGTGTAAGTCTCGGGTTTTTTTATATGAATCTCCGCTTTATGTTCACCCGAGCATGAGTTTCGAGAGTCCTATTTATGCTTACTTGAGTGTGAGTATTAGGGTTTCTACGAGAATTTATGATTTCCATTTACCTAAGTATGAGTCTTGGGGTTTCTATATGACTTCTGATTTACGCCTACCCGGGTATGAGTCTCGGGATTTCCTCATGATTTATGATTTCTACTCGAGGATGGATCTCGGTGTTTCTATATATTTTTTATTTATACACCCGCACATGAGTCTTGGGCTTTCTATACGATTTTGGATTTATGTTTACCTGAGCGTGATTCCCAAGGTTTCCATAAGATATCTGACTTTCATTTACCTGAATGTGAATCTCAGGATTATCATGTGATTTATTATTTCAATTTACCCATGTATGAGGCTTGGGTTTTCTATAATTATACACGATATCTAACTTCTTACTTAACCCGGTGTGAGTCATGGGGTTTCCATATGATTTTCTAATTTCCAAAGAAAACTGACTGTGAGTCTCAGGGTTTCTGCATGAATTCTAATTACTACTCGCCCAGGTGTAGGTCTCATAATTTTCTATGAAATTTGAGATCTTTTCTTTGCTAAGTATGAATCTTGGATGCTTACCACTTTCAGAAAACGATTCTAACTTTTCTGTCTTAACCAAATGTAAATCTTAGAACTCCTATTATGGTTTTTGTTTTTTGTTTTTCTATTGTATAAGTTCAACTCTTAATCCTAAAACCATCTTCTTACCTTTCTTTGTGTATTTATCACATCGGGTCCAAGGTAAAGGTCCCTAAGTTAGTGCACAGGCAACTACTCCAGATCCCCCATACGGAGTCTTCAAATAAGGTTTATAATACTTTGGCACATCGCAAAAAGGGAAGTTTTCTAAATTCATGGCATACTTACCCCTAACATTCATTGCTCTAAATTTTGGTCAAAATGATGTTTAGCACACCATACACTACACGAGTCAAATTACCTTCATTTAACACACTGTATTTATCAAGGATAGACCCTCGGCTTTCTATTGAGAATACTCAAGGATAAGGGTATTAGTTTTCCCATTCAATAATAGAAAGGCGTTTATCTATAAAACTATAGCATCCCATATGGATACATGTTTGAGCCTATGCATTATTCACACTTAGATTCATAAGGGTTCATAACTTGAAAATAATGTCCAAGTTCTATCCATTGATCAAGTTCATGTTTTCTCTTGCATCACTGTTTTGAAATTACATGAAACTAATTCTAAGATCTATCTAATAAGTCTTAAGTTGTAGAAAAGACAGTATAGGAATCGCGAGGTTTGTCCAAAAGAACAAAATCTACTTTATACTAGGGGGCCAACTGTTAACACCAAAATTTGCATTGGCCAAATACGAAGAAGCAGAGGTCACAAAGCCGAAAGGGAAAAAGGATTGGACAACAAGACCAGGGTCATGAAGGAAATAAGCAAAGCCAAAATATTGCTGAAAGCCAATACCAACAGAAAATAGATTCAAGATAAACGAGCATCAACATTTGGGCGCGAGAATGTTGTACCAACACCGATATCGGAAGATTAAAAGTAATAAGAAAGATTCTAGAAGGGCAACACCGACACTTAATGAGATATAGAGGAACGATCCTGGAAACATTCCTTATAGATACCGGGAGTCAGTGACAAGAGGTTGCCGAAAGGCGTGTAGACAAGTGTTGCCGGAGAGGGAAAAGAAATAAAAGCATCAAAAGCACAAAAAACTGAAATGTAAGGATACCTTCCAGAAGCCATTAGCCTAGACCTAAGCTTGATGATCACTGAATGGAAACTTTAGCAGTCAACAAGAAGCCCACCGGGGGTATCCCTTCGGAAAATCGGAAGTTATTTCAAACGCATACCGGAAGCAAATCAAAGCCTTTAAGAAGAAAAGCCTTCCACGTTGACTTGATCGGTGTCAATCACGCAAGAGGTAACGGCTTCAGGACGGAAGCATCCAAAGTACAAGGCCAAAAATATCACGAAAACCTAAAGCTAAAATAGGAAGATATGGACACAGACCGAGACCAGTGGTCCCGAAGCCAAGAACCACCAAAATGTTCCGAGACCGGGCTATCAAAAGGTCTGTCAGTGGAACCACTCCTAGAAGCCCGAGATTGATATTCCGTGGGCAAGAAGACTTCAGCAAAGATATTGGATAGGAAGAAAGGTGGGCGAGACCTTTCTGCCAGAACCTAAAGTCAAAAGAGCAGCCGAAACCTTATTAAAGCATCCGAAAGAGGCTTTTACTGGGCTCACAACAGATCGGGGCCCAATTTGCCTATAAATAAGACCCTAGTGGTCTCATTTGGAGAGGTCAGAATCCTCATTCTTTCTCTCATATTCTAGAGAGCAAACCCTAATCGGTAAATCAATTTGGGGATTTCTTATGTAACCTCCTCTATGAATAAAATCATCAAATCCCTTAAAGTGGATGTAGGTTCATGTCAAACCGAACCACTATAAATTGTGTGTTCTTACTTTTTCCGCATACTATATTGTTCTTTGATACATATTTCTGCACGTATTTTGTTATGCTATTGGATTACCAGAATACCCTTACATAAGTCATTGGGTTTTTCGCAACCTGACGCTTTCTTCAGGGTATAAGCATCTCCAAACCAACCTCTCCCCAAGCTTTAAATCACTAAATACCCTTCTGCAAGCTTCCTACCCTATAACAAGCCTAGGCGACCCTTCTGCAAGCTGTTTTGCTTCCTCACTTGTGTTGTGCTTAGGAAACCTCTATCCTAAGATAACTGTTGGTCCTCGAGTTGCAGAAGCGTGATACTCACCCCTTGAGGGAAGAGTAACTAATCTTCGGGGTTGATACATTGATATCTAGGAAGAGGTGAACTAACACAAGATTATGGGGATGAATAATCTTATTTTTCCCTTAGGTCCATTTTCTCAGACCTATCTCCTATAACGACACGGATTTTTCCCGGACCTTAATCGATCGCTTAATTCACCAAGACCGTTTCAATCCCGCATACGCTAACTCTGGGCATACAACACATCGGAACAAATAACAGAAGACTTTTATAAACATCATAATAATGTTACATCAGAGTACAGAATAGATCAGAGTACATCGAAAAATGATACAGCGGAAAATAATTTACAATAAATTTAATATAGTACAGTGGAACAAATAAACTAGCACAGTGGAAGACTATCAATGCTCTGGACACTGCTATAAGCTTCGATCCAAAATCTTGAGGGCACCCGAGTTTGCAAGTGAAACAGACTACGAGTCAATCATGGGACTGGTATGAGAAATCTTTACTTAACTTATCTAAAAATATGGCTAATCACAGGACCACGCCACTAACGCGGAACGAGTTTACTCTATTGGATTGCCAGAGCATGAAATAAGTAAATCTTTTATTCAAAACAGCGCAATGCTTTTTAGAAAAATGAAATCATTATAAGACTCAAGTCCCATCACACAATGCAACACAAATCGGAGGTTAGAGTTTTACCGTATAATGATCAAACATGCATGACACGCAAAAAATATATATTATTAGTGTCTAATCATTTTAAAAATACTTTCAAAGTGAATGTATCAATCCTAGACGGCATAGCTACCATATACTATGTCGCCATATATAGGTTTACAATCAAATCCGTATTGTCGTATTGGAAATTGGGTTTCCATCATGAGTCAAGGATTGGAATGATCTCCTTACCGATTCGAGACACTCTAGCAAATGTCTCAGTATTCCCTGTACTGAACCCTTGGATCCTGTAGGGTCGGTCCAAAAATATACCTTAGTGGATTGCTAATTCCTGAACACACGTTTCCCAGTCCTATTGAACCTATCATTTGGTCTGTAATGATCAATAAATCGAGGCCTTTCAAACTATCATCCACATAAGTAAAAATATCTGGGCTCCATACCATGATATCATTTCTAGCTAGAAAGAAACGTGTGCACTCCCTGCGTTCCCTTATTCCGTTTCTGACTCATACCGGAGTGTGAGGCTCGTGAAGTAACGCTTATACACAAAGCAATGCCTAAATAAGCTGTGCTTTGAACATCAACAACAAGGCTCTGCTTTTCAACAAAATCCTTGATCATTTGCATCTTGGCATGTCACAATGACAATTCACGTCATGCAATCGATAACTACCAATATATAACTTCTAAGCTCTTGCGTCTCAGAGAAGGGTGTTAAGAAAGAGAACAAATTCCCTGCCACCAAACAGATGTATATTAAATATAAATCAATTCACATAGAATGAAATCCAATGTCAGATACACATCCATTCACAAGTCCGTTCCGGGTCTGAACGAAACCGGAGATACCTTATTCCTCGTCCTGTATGTCCATCACGAAAGAGAGATGCTCGCTTATCTGGAAAATCAACAAGTACGCCTGGAAAACTACCACTATTACACTTTTAAGGCAGCAACTCCAATTAAAGGCATCAGTAGTTATCCATTCGATGTGAAGATCGCCGGTCTTCAAACACCGTCTTCAATATCTTCGATTTAAATTGTCGTACAGTTATTTGAAATGAGATTGAACTCGGTCTTTCCAAATAATTCTAAAATATATAGAATTTCAATCATTTCATATCGTTAATATTATTTTATAATGACTTATCGCTATTTTTATTTATATAAAAATAGTCGAATTTAATTTAACGACGCTTCAGGTCAATAGGCAGCCCTGGCGCTATTTTTACCCAAATTTGATTTACACATTTCTCGAAATCTAACTGTTGAATTTTAACAAATTTTATATCGTTGGAAAAAATTTCCCAAAGCGGACCTAAGGGTTCCACTTTTGGGAAAATTCGACGGTCGGATCTTTCGGTATAATTATTTAAAGTTACGATTCCGAAACGCGAACTACCACGTGCGATTCGTTTAATTTTAATTTATATTTATATATGTACATATAATTATATATAAATTTAAATCATTCGACAATTCCACTAACGTGTTTAATATGCCAAATAAAAAAATGTTTTATTTTGCATAACCGTTTAATTGTTTCTAATAATAAATAAAAAGAGAAATTGTATTTACATACAAATTTCTATAATTTCTAATAGCAAATAAAAGAGATTTTTGTTTGCATACATTTCCAATGTTTTCTAATGTCAAATAAAAGATGTATTTTATTTGTCTAATTTCTCTACATGTTTCTATTGTCAAATAAATATGTATTTTATTTGCATAATTTTTCTACATATTTCTAAGGTCAAATATGTATTTCTCTACATGTTTTATAGGTCAAATAAATATGTATTTTATTTGTATAACTTCTCTACATGTTTTCTAATGTCAAATAAATATGTATTTTATTTGCATAACTTCTCTACATGTTTTCTAATGTCAAATAAATATGTAATTTATTTGCATACATTTCTACATGTTTCTAATATCAAATAAAAATGTATTTTATTTGCATACATTTCTACATGTTTCTAATGTCAAATAAATGTATTTTTATTTGCATACATGTTTCCAATGTTCTATGACAATATAAAAAGGTAACTTATTTACATTACATTACTATGTCACTAATGACAAATAAAAAAGATAATTTTTATTTTCATTATATTACTATGTCGCTAATGACAAATAAAAAGGTCTATTTTAATTCGTATACAAATTCAATGTATAACATGACAAATAAAATGTCTATTTTAATTTGTATACAAATTATAATGTATAACATGGCATGACAAATAAAAATGTCCATTTTGATTCGTATACAAATTTTAATGTATAACATGACACACAAAAATGTTTATTTTAATTTGTATACAAATTCTAATGTATAACATGACATGACAAATAAAAATGTCCATTTTGATTTGTATACAATTTCAATAATAAAAAAATGATATTATTATTTTCATACAAATCTATTTTTAATGTAACAAACAAAAATGATATTTTTATTTTGTTGATAATTCTATTTCAACAAAACAAATAAAAATGATACTTTTATTTTGTTGACAATTCTATTTCAACAAAAATGATATTTTTGTTTTGACACAAGTCTATTTCAACAAAAATGATACTTTTGTTTTGACACAAATCTATTTCAACAAAAATGATAGTTTTGTTTTGACACAAATCTAATTCAACAAAAATGACATTTTTGTTTTGACAATTCTAATCCAACAAAAATGACATTTTTATTTTGTCAATTCTAGTTCAGCAAAAATGAAAATTTTATTTTGTCAATTTTAATTCAACAAAAATGACATTTTTATTTTGACAATTCTAATTCAACAAAATTGACATTTTATTTTGTCAATTCTAATTCAACAAAACTGACATTTTTATTTTGTCAAGTCTAATTCAACAAAAATGTCATTTTTATTTTGTCAATTCTAATTCAACAAAAATGACATTTTTATTTTGTTAATTCTAATTCAACAAAAATGTTCCATCAAATCAACAGATCATCATAATAGCATCAATCAAACCAAATCAAATCGCGTATAACAACAAACTAAATTGAACAGCGTATTTGCAGAAATTTCTAAACATAATAATATTTAATTTTTAATTATTTAAAAAGAAATCTCACAGGAAATTCTATATATATATTTTCAGCTATGTAAATAAATAAATAAATAACTGTGCAGAGTTTTTAATGAGGATTTCTTACCTTGATCGGTTTCAGAAATCGATAAAATGGTTATTTTTAATAAATATAATAGATGTTTAATTTTATCAAAAATCCAAACGGCCTCTGTTTATGTCCTGGTTTGTTCCATCGTGTAGTGCTCGGCGAGAGGAATCCAATGCATCTGAATTTGTCCATTCTTGATTTCGTATGGAAAAGATATTACAATTTAAAGATTAATTACTTTTCGGGATAATTAAATTTTAATTAATTAAATAATTAAATATTTAACCCCTTTTTCTTCTTCCTCTATATCGTTTAACTGTCGTTCATCAAACCCATTTGCACCGCCTTCTCTCTCCTCCACGCGAGACGCCATGGCCCACCAAGAGCCGATCCGCCACCACCATTCGAACGCCCTCAGCCTCACCACCCACCGCCATGCACAACTCCCAACTCGAAGCCCCACTCCCTCTTATAAACGCGAGCGAACGCAGCCAAGAGGAGCCCCAAATTCGAACGATATAGAACACTATCTCCAATCATAACGGTTGATTGCTTAGATCATAAGGCGCTCTTCAATTTTTGCTTTGGTATCATATTGAATTATAGAATAGATTAAGAGAAAGGATCGAATAAAGTTCGGAGCTTTTCTGCCCTCGGTTTTGTAAGAGGCGGCTGTGTTATAGAGTGAATAAGTGTTTAGTTCCTAGGTATTTATAATATTATATTATTTAATTATCTAATTTTCAAAAAGGCCCGTTAACTTCTAATAACTCCAAATCCAGCCCAACTAAAGTTTCCCCTAGCCAAATACCCCTATTCCGGACATAATGGGCTAGGTCTCATCAGCCCATTCGATCGTTTAAGTCCATTTTTCTTTAATTTAAAATATAAATCATTTAATTACTTAATTTGATCATACATTTTAATTTACAGGGGCCACATACGGACTCCAAAAATTCCCGAAAAACAAATCTAGCTATGTTTTGACGACTAACAAAATTAATTTTATCGAATTTGGAGACCGTTTGAAAAATGGCCTTTTTAACAGTCGATCAAATTCAATAGAAATTATCGAACACATTTTAATTTACCAAGCTCACATATTAATTCCAAAAATTATGGAAAATTAAATTTAGTAATAATTTGACATTCCGGATCCAACAAAAATGGTTTCGTTGAAAACAGAGGTCATTTGCAAAACAGCTATTTATAAGCGCTATATATTATTTAAAATTCCATAGAGACTATTTTGAATATTTAACTGGCCAAAACTTTTTATTCCCGTTATGAAATTTCAATTTTTCAGATCCGCTAGAAAGATATAATTAAACAGATTTCAATATTTTTGACTTTGCTAAAATCCGATTTATTTTGAATCATGTACATTCAGTCAAAGTTAACTCCTTTTATAATTAAAATAAATATATTTGTTCTAACTTCAATTTCAATAAATTTTAAATCTTTATTATTTAAAATAAATCATTTTCAATATTAAAAATCCTTTAAAATTTATAAAATAAAAATTTTAAATTGGTTCCAAAATTCCGGGTTGTTACAATCTCCCCCACTTAAAAACTTTTCGTCCTCAAAAAGGAATGGAGCTGAAAGTTGTTTAACTAAACAACTCAACTTTCATTCTTTTATTGGTTTCAATAATTTTATTAGTTGATTAACTTTTCAAATTTATATAACTTTTATATATTGAAAAAAATCATATTTTCTAAGATCGGATTATATATATAATCACAAATACGTTAATTGTAAACTAGTCACTCTCAACTCATTCTAGGGCACTTCTAACCCCATCTCTAACGAGTTTTCTCATTCTAGGATACTACTGATCGTATCACTAATGAGTATTCTTTTATTGGATATTACTAATCCTACCTCTGATGAGTCTTTGTTCAGTTCTAACGATTTGTACCCTAAAGATTTGAGTTAACCAAAGCTCTGATACCAACTAACATGGATTTCGCCCGGACCTTAATCGATTGCTAAATCAACCAAGACCGTTCGAATCTCGCATACGCTAACTCTTGGCATACAAGAAATCAGAACAATTAACAAAAGACTTTTATAAACATTATAATAATGTTACATCGGAATACAGAATATACCAGAGTACATTGAAAAATGATACAGCGGAAAATAATTTACAATAAATTTAATACAGTATAGCGGAACAAATGAACCAGCATAGCGGAAGACTATCAATGCTCTAGACACAGCTTTAAGCTTCTATCCAGAATCCTGTTTAATAAATAAATATCTGCAAAACAAGTCACTCGACTGCCCGTGTGGAAAATAAGGGCACCTGAGTTTGCAAGTGAAACATACTACGAGTCAGTCATGGAACTGGTATGAGAAATCTTTACTTAACTTATCTAACAATATGGCTAATCACAGGACCATGTCGCTAACGCGAAACGAGTTTACTCCATTGGATTGCCAGCGCATAAAATAAGTAAATCTTTTATTCAAAACAACGGAATGCTTTTTAGAAAAATGAAATCATTATAAGACATAAGTCCCATCACACAATGCAACGCAAACTGGAGGACAGAGTTTTACCTTATAATGATCAAACATGCTTGATACGTATAAAATTATATTTAATATTATTATTAGTGTCTAATCATTTTAGAAATACATTCAAATTATATGTATCAATCCTGGATGGCATAACTACCATATACTATGTCGCCATATATAGGTTTACAATCAAATCTGTAATGTCGTATTGGAAATTGGGTTTCCATCGTGAGTCAAGACTAGGGATGATCTCCTTACCGATTCGAGACACTCTAGCAAATGTCTTAGGATCCCGGCGTATATAAGATGTCGAGATCATATGCCGCAAGAAATTCTAGCCACCGTTGCTGCCTTAAATTCAAATCTTTTTGGTCGAAGAGATATTTCAAAGATTGATGGTCTGTAAACAATTCAAATTTTTCGCCCAAAAGATAATGTCTCCAGATTTTCAAAGCAAAACCAACAGCCAACAACTCTAAGTCATGCACACGATAATTCTTTTCATGTGGCTTTAACTGACGGCTCGCATATGCAACGACCTCGGAATTCAACGAAACCACTTTTGTTGGGTCCGGAATGTAAAACTATTGCTAGGTTTCAAATTTCGTGATTTTTGAAGCTAGCATGTAGGCGTGGCAAAAGAATTTGTGTTTTGTCAGTTTCGGTCAAAATTAATTGACTAAAAAATAGCCATTTTTCAAACAATCTTAGAATGAGACAAAATAAATTTTGTTAGGACTGTATTGACATAAGAAAGTCAAAAATAATTTTTCTGGATTTTTCTGGGTCCGTATGTGGTCCCGGTGAATTTCTGCGTACGTTTGAATTTAAAATAATGATTTATATTTAAAACTGAAAAATGAAGTCCAAGACAATCACGTGGGCTGATGAGACATATCCAGATGAGTTCGGAACGGGGGCTAAATGGTATGAACGGCAGTCGTTGGGCCTGAATCGGAGTTCGGACCAAAACGGGCTTAAACGGGTTGATTAACTAATAATTAATTAACCCTAATATTATATTATAAAAGGACCGACGGTTCTTCTTCTTCCTCTTCGTTTCTTTTAGCCGCAAGAACCCATTATCCATCAGAAATTCAAACATCGATTTCTCCCTCATCTCACAACGAAATTCAACAAACTTATACTCATTTCGAAGAGAAACCTGAGCTCTACGATCTCCGACAAGAATCACCTCGAACCGTGCCCTGTCGAAGCCGCACCAAGCCCGAGAACGGACGCCGAACGCAGCCCCCTGGACCCCACCACGTCAGCGCGCACCACCCCCAGTTCCCGGCGCAGAAACCCCTCTCGTAGCTCTCCGGCGTCCCGCAAACGGTTCGGCAAACCGTCAACTACAACTCCAGAAATTCGCGATCAAAGTTTTGAACAATTATGGGTTCTAAGGTAGATTTTATTTCAGATTTTGTTATGCTTTATAGCGTCGCTGTGCAAGTTGTTAAAAGCCTGATTTTGATTTTTCGTATGAATTTGTACTCGAATCATTCTAGATCTGAAATCGTCTTGAATTGGAACACCAAATCTGATCGAACCTGAATCATCTCGTCAGACCAAACACTGTGAGAATTTTATTTTTAAATTTAATTTAATTATTTAATTATTATTTGCATGGTTGTTGATCGTAGATCTAAAAAGACATGAACATGGATCTGAACTATTCACCCCATATGATGTTGAATTCGAATTGACTAGAATGACACGAGATTAGATCTGAAATTTTAAGGTTTATATCTGAATTAATAATTAATTATGTGTTATTTATTTAACCATGCCATGTTGATTTTACATATGCCGTGTGAAACCCCATCTTACAAATTACCTCGATGTTTGTTATTATATCTGATCATGTTGTTGTGTTTGGATGTTATTATGTGACTTGTGATGAAATTTACATTTTTTTTATGTAAAATTGAAATAGGAAGAAAATTAACATTTATTTTTGTTGTTAATATTATAAAATTTACCGTAGGATGTAAATTAACATTTTTGATATTATAAAATTCAACCGTATGTTAAATTACATTATTTTATAATGTAGTATAATAGAAATCCACCGTATGTTAAATTACATTATTTTATAATGTAGTATAATAGAAATCCACCGTATGTTAAATTACATTATTTTATAATGTAGTATAATAGAAATCCACCGTATGTTCATTTTACATTATTTCTAATGTTAATATTAGAGTAATTTTAACCGTATGTATATTTCACATTTTATTTATGTGAATTAAAAAAAATACATTTTTGTTAATGTAATAAAAAGAGAATTTTCAACATATGAAAACACATTTTTGTTAATGAAATAAAAAGAAAATCCACCGTATGCTATTTTACATTATTTTATAATGTAATATAATTGAAAATACACCGCATGTTAAGTTAACATTATTTATAATGTTAATATAAAGAGAATTAACTGTAGGATTAATTTACATTATTTTATAATGTGATTAAAAAGGAATTTAACCATAGGATGAGAATAACATCGTTTTTAATGTTAATATTAAAAACGATGTAACCATAGGATTAATATACATTATTTTTAATGTAGATAAAAAGAAGATTAATCGTTGGATAAGTTACATTATTTTTAATGTAAATTAAAATGAAATTTAACCGTAGGAAGTTAACATTTATTTTAAATGTTAATATTAAAAAAAAAAGGGAATTCACATCGTAGGAAGTTAACATTTATTTTAAATGTTAATATTAAAAAGAATTTATATCGTAGGAAGTTAACATTATTTTTGATGTAAATATATAAGAATGTGACATGTAAATGCAAGCTTACATTCTATTCAATGTAAATAAATAAGGACGTGGTATGTAATGAAAGATTACATTTTATTTAATGTAAATAAAAATAGGATTCTGAGAATGCATCGTTAAATAAGGAGTTTAATTATTTTAAATAATTAGAACAAGAATTAGCCGTTATAAAATAATATAATGACATGAAATAGTTTTCCAAAACTATAAGTATGCGAGGTTGTTTGGGAAGTCCGAGATACTCTCATCCCAAATTAAACCAAACGACGTTAAAGAATTGAAGTATGAGACGACGTATGAAGACCGTAAATCTTCCCTCGAATGGACAACGATCGAGATCCTGAATTGACTTGCTCCCAATTCAAGGGTCAAGGTCATTGGCCAAACGTACGTGTTGATATCACGGCTTTGACTTTCGCTCAGACCCAAAGCATAAGTTTAAATGGGTTGTGTGTCTGACATCGTACCCCGTTAAATATCATGTTGTTGATTTTCTGTTAATATATAAATATTGGTGGTGGAGGATTTATTCTCTACTTAACACCCGTTTATATATTGACGGACAATCGACGGCACGGTATGGAGTGACAGTGTGGCATACTAAGATGCAATGATCAAGGTTTCTTGTTGAAAAGCAGAATCTTGTGGTGACGATCAAAGCACCGCTTGAATAAGCAGAGCTTTGTGTATTACGTAACTTCACGAGCCTCACAAACCAGTAGAGTCTAAAACGGGAGAAGGGAACGCAGGGAGAGCAGCACGTTTCTTTCTAGCTAGAAGTGGTGTTTGGGTTTTAACACGGCCTGACATTTTACTTATGTGGATGATGGAATGAGGCGCCTCGGATAGGTCCTATAGGATCGGAAAACGTGTGTTCAGGTATAACTAATCCGCTAAGCTGTATTTGCGGACCGACCCTGCAGCTATCCAAGGGTTCTCTGCGGGGAATCCTGAGACACTAGCTAGAGTGCTCGAATCGGTAAGGAGCTCCTCTCTAGCCTTGACTCATGATGGAAACCAAAAATCCAAATACGAACCGACGAATTTGATTGTATTACTAGTACGGAGGCATAATATCTGGGTACCTATGCTTCCTAGGATTAATACATTTATTTTGAAATGTTTTCATATACACTAATGATAATATTAGATTCGTATCTGCCGTATTTAGCATGTTTAATCATCATAAGGTAAAACCCTATCCTCTGGTGTGCGTTGCATTGTGTGATGGGACTTGGGTCTTATGGTGATTCCATTTTTCCAAAGACATTGCATTGTTTACGATATATTTAATTATCTGTTATGACACTTTAAATTATGCACGGCAATCCATTAGAGTGAACCCGTTCCGCGTTAGCGGCGTGGTCTTTGGATTTGCCTTATTAATATTAGTTAAGTTAGTTAAGAATTCTCACACCAGTCCCACGACTGACCCATAGTTTGTTTCACCTTTTGCAAACTTGGGTGCCCTCCTTTCTACACGGGCAACCAAGTAACAGGTATTCTTTTGCTTGGAGTCTTTTCTTTGGAGCTGCTTATCATTTTCCTTGGGCCAGCTTTGACGTAGAGGTGATGACTTGGAGCTTCGAAGACCTTTTATCATTTTCTTTTATCGCATTTCCTTTTTCATTCCAGACACCAGACTTATTTCCATTTCATGTTGTTATTTTGGAGTTGGAGCTTATTTCACTTTTGCAAACTTGATGTAATAACTTAGAATTCTGTGACTGTGGATTTTCTGTGGCTGATGACATTGTATTTCCGCTGCTATGATGTTGTTACTCCATGAATTTTCTATGCTATACTGTTTCTGTGATTTGTATTATTATATTTATGTTGTATTCCATATGATTACTCCTACTTTCATACCGTGGAAGTTTTGGGTCATCACAGTTGGTATCAAAAGCGATAAGAATGAAATGGCGATTTCCCACAAGGGCGATTGTTTATGCTCTGATACCAACTGTAACGAGTCGGGTTTCGCCCGGGCTTAATCGATCGCAAAATCGACCAAAACCGTTCAAATCCCGCCTACGTTAACTTTGGGAATACAACACATCAGAACAACAACAGCAGACTTTTATTACATCATGATAATATAACATCAGAGTATAGAATATATCAGAGTACATCGAAATTAAAATACAGCGGAAGAAGATTTTACAATAAATTTAATACAGTGCAGCGGAAATAAGATAGATACAGCGGAAGACAACTATGCTCTGGACACAGCTTTAAGCTTCAATCCAGAATCCTGCTCGAGATAAACCTGTAGACAAACTACTCGACTGCCCGTGTGGAAAGAGGGCACCCGAGTTTGCAAAAAGGTGGAAACAAACAACGGGTCAGTCGTGGAACTGGTGTGAGAATTCTTAACTAATCAATCACTATTAATAGGACAAATCCAAAGACCACGCCGCTAATGCGGAACGGGTTTACTCTAATGGATTGCCGTACATAAAAGTGTCAGAATAAATGATGAGTAAATCGTACAACAACGCTATGCTTTTTAGAAAAATGAAATCACCATAAGACCCAGGTCCCATCACACAATGCAACGCACACCAGAGGATAGGGTTTTACCTTATAGTGATCAAACATGATAAATACAACAAATACGAGTTAATATTATTATTAGTAAATATCAAAACATTTCAAAGTAAATGTATCAATTCTAGGAAGCATAGGTACCCATATATTATGCCTCCGTACTAGTAATACAATCAAATCCGAATGGGGCGTATTGGAAATTGGTTTCCATCATGAGTCAAGGCTAGGGAGGATCTCCTACCGATTCGAGACACTCTAGCTAATGTCTTAGGATTCCCCGCGGAGAAGCCTTGGATAGCTGCAGGGCCGGTCCGCAAATACAGCTTAGCGGATTAGTTATACCTAAACACACGTTTCCCAGTCCTATAGGACCTATCATCCGAGGCGCCTCATTCCATCATCGACATAAGTAAAATGTCAGGGCTGGTAAGTCACTGACACCACTCTAGCTAGAAAGAAACGTGCTGCTCTCCCTGCGTTCCCTTCTCCCGTTTTAGACTCCGACGGTGTGTGAGGCTCGCGAAGTCACGCTATACACAAAGCTATGCCTAAACAGACTATGCTTTGATCGTCCCACAAGGCCTGCTTTTCAACAAAGCCTTGATCATATGCATCTTAGCATGACACATCATCACTCCATATCACACTACCAATCCTTTGCCGAAATATATGAACGGGTGTTAAGCAAGAGAATAAATTCTCCACCACCAAACATCCATACATTCGACAGAAGATTAATAACATGATATATAATGGAGTACGATGTCAGACACACAATCCATTTATAAGCTTATGCTCTGGGTCTGAGCGAAAGCCAAACCCGTACAAATCAACACTACGCCTGGGCAACTCCTACTATTACCTTATCATGGTAGTTCGCGTTTTGAAATCGTACTTTTATACGACTATGCAAGAAGATCCGACCGTCGGATTTTCTTGAAACTGAAACCGATAGGACTATCTTGGAAAAATCTTTCCAATGATATATATTACGTAAAGATCCAACGGTTAGATTCTGAGAAATGTGAAAATCAAAATTGGTTGAATGCAACGCCATCGTCCCGACAAAAAGAAATAAATTATTGGTGATTTCATTGTTATTTCAATGAAATAAATTTTACGGTAAATTTATGTATTCGGATTAGTTATTTTTCGAATAGTTATTTATTTTTATAATTAAATGTAAATAAATTATTGGTGATGGAAGTAATTGTTTGTTGAACGGATTGTGGATTTGGATGTCATGTCATGTTATGTTTGAAATTGAAAACATTCAACAGGTTAAACTAATGATTTATTATTTATGATAATTTAAAATGATGTTACACTGCCATTGACAAGTTACTTGACTTGTTGATGTAGATTGGGACGATTGTTTTACACCTCGTCCAAGTGCACAAAATTATGTGTTGGCTGAAACCCCACACGGGTCTTGGGTTGATATTTGACTACACATCACCCTTGTGTTTAGTGTAAATTGCACTTTGGCTGTTATGTGAATGGTTGACATTATTATAGAATAATTGCAATGTTTGAAATCCGTGTAATTAAATTACATGGAAATTGTGTGAGTCTCATTCCAATTTTGAGTTAAAGAATATTATAATCCAGTATTCAATTAAAAGAACCAAAGGATGGTTTCCATGTTTTCAAATGGGAAGGTACGTATTGTCAAAGTTACAATAAAAAGAGTGAATTTGAAAGATAACATTTTTATTAGTAAAAAATTTACAATAAGAGATTAGAATTAAAAAGATACACTTTTTAATTGTCAACATGTTAAATTAGGAAGATTTACATTTTTTTATGTAACAAAAAGAATGGACTTTACATTGTAATTAAAGAGTAAATTTTACATTGTAAAGAATGGATTTTATATTGAAAATTTGACGATGTAAATAAAAAGATGACATTTTTGTATTGAAAATAAAAAGATGACATTTTCACATTGAAAACAAAAAGATGACATTTTTACATTGTAAAATAGAAAGTTGATACTTTTACATTTGTAAAATATGAAGGAAGATATTTTTGCATTGTAAAATATAAAAGTCGTTATTTTTACATTGTAAATATAAAAGAGGATATTTTGACATAAGAAATTACATTTTATTATGTAACGTAAGAATGAATTTACACCGCATGATAAAAATTAGATCTTTATATGTAATTCAAATATGAATTTACACCGCATGAAGGAAATTACATTTTATTATATAATTTATATATAGATTTACACCGCATGAATAAAATTTCATTTTTATATGTACTTTATATATGAATTTGCATTGTATGACTAAATTACATTTTTTTTGGTGTAATTAAAACATGAATTTACATCGTGTAATAGAAATTACATTTTTCTATGTAACTTGTATATGAATTAGCACTATATGATAAAAATTACATTTTCATATGTAATTTAGATATGAATAATAACGATAGAATTAAAATTACATTTTTATATGTAATTAAAAATGTGAATTTACACTGTATGATAAAAATTGCATTTTTTAAATGTAAGTTAAATATGAATTTATGTCGTATGATATGAATTACATTTTTCTATGTAATTAAAATATGAATTTCCATCGTATGATAAAAATTACATTTTTCTATGTAATTTAAATTGATTTTGTGCCGCATGAGAAAAATTACATTTTTCTATGAAATTTAGATGTGAACTAGAATGGTAAAATAAGAATGACATTTTTTTATGTAATTTATATATGAGTTATAACGGTATGATAAAGGTTACATTTTTCAATGTAATTAGAATATGAATTTGTATTGTATTTTAACAATTACATTTCTTTATGTAATTGGGACTTGAATTTATAATGTAAAATAAAATTACATTTTTATAATGTAATAAAGAGGTAAGATTCACATTAAAATTAAAAATCACATTTTATATGTAATTAGAAAAGAGGACTTGCATTGTAAATTAAAGATTTCATTTTTTTTATATGTAATTAAAAATTATATTTTTACAATGTGAATTAGATGTAGTGTTTGCATTGTAATTAAAAATTATATTTTTACAATGTGAATTAGATGTAGTGTTTGCATTGTAATTAAAAATTATATTTTTACAATGTGAATTAGATGTAGTGTTTGCATTGTAATTAAAAATTATTTTTACAATGTGAATTAGATGTAGTGTTTGCATTGTAATTAAAAATTATATTTTTACAATGTGAATTAGAAGTAGTGTTCGCATTGTAATTAAAAATCATATTTTTACAATGTAAATAGGGAGTAGAGTTTGCATTGTAAAGAAAACTTGCAATTTGATATGTAAATTTAAAATAGGATTCACTGCAAATATATGTTACATTTTTATAATGTAACTAAGATGAGAATGTACATTGAAGTTGAAATCTACGTTTTTATATGTAATTTAAAAGTAGGATTTTGTATGTATCAAAATTTACATTTGTTTTACATGTAAATAAAGAATATAGGAATTTGCATAGGAATTAAACTTACATTTTTATATAAATAAAAAGGATGGAATTTACATTTTCAATGTAAGGAAAGAATGAATTTAGGATGCGGTAATATTATCTTCATTTTCAAATTAATTAAAATTTAGTAAGTATCGGTAATTGTGTGGAGTGTTGTTTTAATCAAACGACGTTATTACGATTCAATGATTATATATATATAATCAAAATTGAACGAATAGGGCGTGGTAGTTCGCGTTTTGAAATCGTACTTTTAAACGACTATACAAGAAGATCCGACCGTTGGATTTTCTTGAAACTGAAACCGATAGGACCGTCTTGGAAAAATCTTTCCAATGATATATATTACATTAAGATCCAACGGTTAGATTCTGAGAAATGTAAAAATCAAAATTGGATGAATGCAGCGCCATAGTCGCCCATGGACGTAAGGCGTCGTTATATAAAAATTTAATTATTTTAAATAATTAAAATAGGAATGAATCGTTAATAAAAATAATTATTAATGTGTAAGAAGGATTTTCAATATATATATATATATACGAGGATTATTTGGAAAGTCCGAGTTTATCTCATTCCAAATAATTAAACGACGTTTAACAATCCAAGATTGGAAGACGGCGATTGAAGACCGTCAAATCTCCACATCGAATGGACGATGATGACTGTTGCATTAGAATGGATCGCTACCATGATAAGGTAATAGTAGGAGTTGCCCAGACGTAGTGTTGATTTGTACGGATTTGGCTTTCGCTCAGACCCAGAGCATAAGCTTATAAATGGATTGTGTGTCTGACATCGTACTCCATTATATATCATGTTATTAATCTTCTGTCGAATGTATGGATGTTTGGTGGCGGAGAATTTATTCTCTTGCTTAACACCCGTTCATATATTTCGGCAAAGGATTGGTAGTGTGATATGGAGTGATGATGTGGCATGCTAAGATGCATATGATCAAGGCTTTGTTGAAAAGCAGGCCTTGTTGGACGATCAAAGCATAGTCTGTTTAGGCATAGCTTTGTGTATAGCGTGACTTCGCGAGCCTCACACACCGGCGGAGTCTAAAATGGGAGAAGGGAACGCAGGGAGAGCAGCACGTTTCTTTCTAGCTAGAGTGGTGTCAGTGACCTACCAGCCCTGACATTTTACTAATGTGGATGATGGAATGAGGCGCCTCGGATGATAGGTCCTATAGGACTGGGAAACGTGTGTTCAGGTATAACTAATCCGCTAAGCTGTATTTGCGAACCGGCCCTACAGCTATCCAAGGGTTCTCCGCGGGGAATCCTGAGACATTAGCTAGAGTGTCTCGAATCGGTAGGAGCTCCTCCCTAGCCTTGACTCATGATGGAAACCAATTTCCAATACGCCCCATTCGGATTTGATTGTATTACTAGTACGGAGGCATAATATATGGGTACCTATGCTTCCTAGGATTGATACATTTACTTTGAAATGTTTTGATATTTACTAATAATAATATTAATTCGTATTTGTCGTATTTATCATGTTTGATCACTATAAGGTAAAACCCTATCCTCTGGTGTGCGTTGCATTGTGTGATGGGACCTGGGTCTTATGGTGATTTCATTTTTCTAAAAAGCATAGCGTTATTGTACGATTTACTCATCATTTATTCTGACACTTTTATGCACGACAATCCATTAGAGTAAACCCGTTCCGCATTAGCGGCGTGGTCTTTGGATTTGTCCTATTAATAGTGATTGATTAGTTAAGAATTCTCACACCAGTCCCACGACTGACCCGTTGTTTGTTTCCACCTTTTTGCAAACTCGGGTGCCCTCTTTCCACACGGGCAGTCGAGTAGTTTGTCTACAGGTTTATCTCGAGCAGGATTCTGGATTGAAGCTTAAAGCTGTGTCCAGAGCATAGTTGTCTTCCGCTGTATCTATTTTATTTCCGCTGCACTGTATTAAATTTATTGTAAAATTTTCTTCCGCTGTATTTTAATTTCGATGTACTCTGATATATTCTGTACTCTGATGTTATATTATTATGATGTAATAAAAGTCTGCTGTTGTTGTTCTGATGTGTTGTATTCCCAAAGTTAACGTAGGCGGGATTTGAACGGTTTTGGTCGATTTTGCGATCGATTAAGGCCGGGCAAAATCCGACTCGTTACAGTTGGAATTTTTAACATTCAACGTTAATTCACTTTATAATTTACATATAAAAAATGTAAATTTTATCATACGATGAAATTTCCATGTTAATTACAAAGGAAAAAGTAATTTTTAACATACGGCATAAATGAAACCCTTTTTGTCAATGTAATTAGAATATGAATTTGGTACATTTATGTATTCGAATTAGTTATTTTTCGATTAGTTATTTTTTTTTAAAATTAAATGTAAATAAATTATTGGTGATGGAAGTAATTAGAACATCAGAGGATTAAGCACCATAAGGATAGAGTTAGGACCTATCATAACTTGAAGTAAATCGTAAAACAACGCAATGCTTTTTAGAAAAATGAAATCACCATAAGACTCAGGTCCCATCACACAATGCAACGTACACCAGAGGATAGAGTTTTACCTTATGGTGATTAAACATGCTTGATACGTTAAAAATGAATTTGATATTATTATTAGTGTGTATATGTTTTAAAAACATTTCAAAGTAAATGTATCAATCCTAGGAAGCATAGGTACCCATATATTATGCCTCCGTACTAGTAATACAATCAAATTCATCGGTTCGTATTTGGATTTTTGGTTTCCATCATGAGTCAAGGCTAGAGAGGAGCTCCTTACCGATTCGAGCACTCTAGCTAGTGTCTCAAGATTCCCCGCGGAGAACCCTTGGATAGTTGCAGGGCCGTTCCGCAAATACAGCTTAGCGGATTAGTTATACCTGAACACACGTTTCCCGATCCTATAGGACCTATCCGAGGCGCATCATTCCATCATCCACATAAGTAAAATGTCAGGGCTCCATACCATGACACCACTTCTAGCTAGAAAGAAACGTGCTGCTCTCCCTGCGTTCCCTTCTCCCGTTTTAGACTCCACCGGTGTGTGAGGCTCGCGAAGTCACGCTATACACAAAGCTATGCCTAAACAGGCTATGCTTTGATCATCCCTCAAGGCCTGCTTTTCAACAAAGCCTTGATCAAATGCATCTTAGCATGCCACATCGTCAATCCATACCGTACCATTGATTTCTACCAATATATAACCTCTAAGCTCGTACGTCTCAGAGAAGGGTGTAAAACACCAAGCATATAAATGTTTAGCAGATATCAACGAATACAGTATAAAGGAATACAATGTAGAACATACAATCCATTTACGCGCTTATGCTCTGGGTTTGAGCGAAAGCCAAAACCGTGCAATCAACACTACGTCCGGGCGGCTACTACTGTCGCCCCTTCAAGGTAGCTACTCCCATCATGGGTCTCAATAGCAACACACCCATTCGATGTGAAGATCGTCGGTCTTCAATCACCATCTTCAACTCTTCGAACGTCGTATCATTATTTGGAATGAGAGTAAACTCGGACTTTCCAAATAATTCTCGCATATATAAATTTGAAAACAATTTCATATCGTTAATATTAATTTATAACGATCTGTCTTTATTTTTATTTATATATAAAAATAATTAAATTCTATTTAGCAATACTTCATACAACAGTAGACAATGGCGTTGTTTTTACCCAAATTTGTTTTACGCATTTCTCTAAATCTAATCATGGGATTTTGACATAATACATATCATTGGAAAGATCTCCCCAAGGCGAACCTAACGGTTTTAGTTTTGGGAAAATCCGACGGTCGGATATTTTGGTATGATCAATTAAAAGTACGATTCTAAAATGTAACTACCATGCTCGATTCAAGTACTTTTAATTCATATATATATATATATAATTTATATAAATATAATTCCTCGTCCATTTTTACTATATTTTGCTAACAACAAATCTTCTTATTTATATCCAATATTGATATATATATATATATCATCACACGCAACAATGTTTTCTTTTATTTTTCAATTTCCAGAAATATACTATACACATAATGTATATCTTGTGTATCACTTCAAATTACAACAAAAATAGGTATTTTTGCGTTTCATTTCCACTACAACAAACATGCATATTTTGGAGTTCACTTCATTTCTATACAAATGAATATATTTTTGTTTGTTTAATTTCAATATAACAAAAATAATAATTTTGCTATTCTTTTAATGCCAAACAAAAATAGTAATTCTTATCTCCTTCAATGCAAAATCAAAATGATCTTGACTTTTTTTTTATAATGGCAATGTAAATTCTATTCCTAGGTGACGTCATAAAAATATAATTTTAATTTAAAATGTAATATCATACCTTAATTACATAAAAAATGTAATTCTAATTTACAGTGCAAATTCCCATTTATAGTTACATATAAAAATGTAAATCTTGTTCGCTTGCCAAATTTCATATCATAGTTTCAAATAAAAATGTAATTTTTATTTGCAATGCAAGTTCTCATTCTAAGTTACATAATAAAAATGTAATCTTTATTATCAATGCACATTCCTACTTTTGTTTACATATAAAAATGCAAATTTTATTTACGATGCAAGTTCATACTTTTGTTTTACATAATAAAAATGTAAATTTCATCGCTACCATTTTTCATTGACAAAAATATGATCGTAACCATGCATTTTATTTCATATGCAGTATATAACAAATAAATATATTTCCTTCATATGCAATACATGACATTACCAAATAAATATATCTTCTTTATATGCAGCATAACAATGAACTTTTTATTAACAAAAAGAAATGCAGCAAAAATGCAGTTTTGAAATGTATTCATTTTATCGTAACTCAAATGACGATAAGAATGAAATGTTAACATCGCTATTTTAATCGCACCAGAAATATCGATAAAAATGTGATATTAACATTTCTCTTTTACCGCATCAAAATATTGATAAAAATATAAACATTCCAATTTATACTTTTGTTTACATCTGACATGTAAATAAAAATATGACTCTTCAAAACATGCTTTTACTTACATCTAAAAGGTAAGTAAAAATGCTACTGCTAAATTCATATATATATATATATATATATATATATATATCAAAAATGTAAGTAAACAATGCAACTCTTTAATTCATCAATTTTGACACTAAAAGGGTGACTACTTTTATCTAAACCATCATGACACAAAAAGGATTTTTTTTTTTACATTGAAAAGAAATAATAATAAAAATGATTCTTTTTAATGTTAAAAAGAATCAGCAACAAAAATGTTCCTTTTTACCATTAAGAAGAAATAGCGACAAAATGTTTCTTTTTATCGACAAAAGAAATATTGACAAAAAGGGTTTCTTTTTATCGACAAAAAGAAATAAATTATTGGTGATTTCATTGTTAATATTGAGTCTTATTGTGATATTTCAATATTGCTACATAGCAGATCGCTCTTTACTTGCTGGCTCTGATACCAACTGTGATGACCCCAAACTTCCACGGTATGAAAGTAGGAGTAATCATATGGAATACAACATAAATATAATAATACAAATCACAGAAACAGTATAGCATAGGAAATTCATGGAGTAACAACATCATAGCAGCGGAAATACAATGTTATCAGCCACAGAAAATCCACAGTCACAGAATTATAAGTTATTACATCAAGTTTGCAAAAGTGAAATAAGCTCCAACTCCAAAATAACAACATGAAATGGAAATAAGTCTGGTGTCTGGAATGAAAAAGGAAATGCGATAAAAGCAAATGATAAAAGGTCTTCGAAGCTCCAAGTCATCACCTCTACATCAATGCTGGCCCAAGGAAAATGATAAGCAGCTCCAAAGAAAAGACTCCAAACAAAAGAATACCTGTTACTTGGCTGCCCGTGTAGAAAGGAGGGCACCCAAATTTGCAAAAGGTGAAACAAACTATGGGTCAGTCGTGGGACTGGTGTGAGAATTCTTAACTAACTTAACTAATATTAATAAGGCAAATCCAAAGACCACGCCGCTAACGCGGAACGGGTTCACTCTAATGGATTGCCGTGCATAATTTAAAGTGTCATAACAGATAATTAAATATATCGTAAACAACGCAATGTCTTTGGAAAAATGGAATCACCATAAGACCCAAGTCCCATCACACAATGCAACGCACACCAGAGGATAGGGTTTTACCTTATGATGATTAAACATGCTAAATACGGCAAATACGAATCTAATATTATCATTAGTGTATATGAAAACATTTCAAAATAAATGTATTAATCCTAGGAAGCATAGGTACCCATATATTATGCCTCCGTACTAGTAATACAATCAAATTCGTCGGTTCGTATTTGGATTTTTGGTTTCCATCATGAGTCAAGGCTAGAGAGGAGCTCCTTACCGATTCGAGCACTCTAGCTAGTGTCTCAGGATTCCCCGTGGAGAACCCTTGGATAGCTGCAGGGCCGGTCCGCAAATACAGCTTAGCGGATTAGTTATACCTGAACACACGTTTCCCGATCCTTTAGGACCTATCCGAGGCGCCTCATTCCATCATCCACATAAGTAAAATGTCAGGCCGTGTTAAAACCCAAACACCACTTCTAGCTAGAAAGAAACGTGATGCTCTCCCTGCGTTCCCTTCTCCCGTTTTAGACTCTACGGGTTTGTGAGGCTCGTGAAGTTACGTAATACACAAAGCTCTGCTTATTCAAGCGGTGCTTTGATCGTCACCACAAGGTTCTGCTTTTCAACAAGAAACCTTGATCATTGCATCTTAGTATGCCACACTGTCACTCCATACCGTGCCGTCGATTGTCCGTCAATATATAAACGGGTGTTAAGTAGAGAATAAATCCTCCACCACCAATATTTATATATTAACAGAAAATCAACAACATGATATTTAACGGGGTACGATGTCAGACACACAATCCATTTAAACTTATGCTCTGGGTCTGAGCAAAAGTCAAAGCCGTGAAATCAACACGTACGTCTGGCCAATGACCTTGACCCTTGAATTGGGAGCAAGTCAATTCAGGATCTCGATCGTTGTCCATTCGAGGGAAGATTTACGGTCTTCATATGTCGTCTCATACTTCAATTCTCTAGCGTCGTTTGGTTTAATTTGGGATGAGAGTATCTCGGACTTCCCAAACAACCTCGCATACTTATAGTTTTGGAAAACTATTTCATGTCGTTATATTATTTTATAACGGCTAATTCTTGTTCTAATTATTTAAAATAATTAAACTCCTTATTTAACGACGCATTCTCAGAATCCTATGTTTATTTATATTAAATAAAACGTATTCTTTCATTACATATCACGTTCTTATTTATTTACATTGAATAGAATGTAAGCTTGCATTTACATGTCGCATTCTTATATATTTACATCAAAAATAATGTTAACTTCGTACGATGTAAATTCTTTTTAATATTAACATTTAAAATAAATGTTAACTCCTACGGTGTGAATTCCCTTTTTTTTAATATTAACATTTAAAATAAATGTTAACTTCCTACGGTTAAATTTCATTTTAATTTACATTAAAAATAATGTCACTTATCCAACGATTAATCTTCTTTTTATCTACATTAAAAATAATGTATATTAATCCTATGGTTTCACTCTTTTTAATATTAACATTAAAAACGATGTTATTCTCATCCTACGGTGCAATTCTGCTTTTAATTTACATTATAAAATAATGTAACATTCCTACGGTCAATTCTCTTTATTAACCTTAAAAAATAATGTTAATTGTCACACGGTGTAATTACTATAATATCTACATTAAATAAAATGTACATATTCCTTCTGATGAAGATTACTATACTATTTACATCAAATAAAATGTAAATTTTACTACGGTCAAAATTACTATAACATTACACTAAATAAAATGTACATTTCCCTATGATGAAAATTCCTTTTGTGTTTACATAAAAAAAATATAAGGTAAACTTACTATGGTGAAAATTTCTATTATGTCTACATTAAAAATAATGTAGAACTTTTCCTACTTTTACATTACATATGAAAAATGTACAATTTTAATACACCGTAAATTCCTACTTTATATTTACAAATAAAAATGTAAATCTTGTCGTACAATGAAATTTACCATTTAATTACAAAGAAAGATGTAATTTTTCTTATACGGTGTAAATTCTTTAATATTAACATTAGAAATAATGTAAACTAATCCTATGGTGTAAATACTATATTTTATTTACATTAAAAATAATGTAGACTTACTACTGTTAAGTTCACAATTTTATTTACGAAAAAAAAAATAGTATAAACTCATCCTATGGTTAAATTTCTTTTATATTAACATAAAAAAAAGTTAATACTTCCTACGGTTAAATTTCTTTTATATTACATTATAAAATCATGTAAACTATCATACAGTGAAATTCCCTTTTTATTTACATTAAAAATGATGTAAATTTTCTACGGTATAAATCCTTTTTATAATTACATTATAATATAATGTATATTTACATACGGTGCAATTCTTTTACATTTCATTATAAAATAATGTAAAATAACATACGGTGAATTTCTTTTCATTATTATATTAAGAATAATATACTTTAATCCTACGGTTAAATTCCTTTTTAATCACATTATAAAATAATGTAAATTAATCCTACAGTTAATTCTCTTTATATTAACATTATAAATAATGTTAACTTAACATGCGGTGTATTTTCAATTATATTACATTATAAAATAATGTAAAATAGCATACGGTGGATTTCTATTATACTACATTATAAAATAATGTAATTTAACATACGGTGGATTTCTATTATACTACATTGGAAAATAATGTAATTTAACATACGGTGGATTTCTATTATACTACATTATAAAATAATGTAATTTAACATACGGTTGAATTTTATAATATCAAAAATGTTAATTTACATCCTACGGTAAATTTTATAATATTAACAACAAAAATAAATGTTAATTTTCTCCCTATTTCAATTTTACATAAAAAAAATGTAAATTTCATCCCAAGTCACATAACAACATCCAAACACAACAACAGGATCAGATACAATAACAAACATCGAGGTAATTTGTAAGATGGGGTTTCACACGGCATATGTAAAATCAACATGGCATGGTTAAATAAATAACATATAATTAATTATTAATTCAGATATAAACCTTAAAATTTCAGATCTAATCTCGTGTCATTCTAGTCAATTCGAATTCAACATCATACGGGGTGAATAGTTCAGATCCATGTTCTAAATATCATGTCTTTTTAGATCTACGATCAACAACCATGCAAATAATAATTAAATAATTAAATTTAATTTAAAAATAAAATTCTCACAGTGTTTGGTCTGACGAGATGATTCAGGTTCGATCAGATTTGGTGTTTCAATTCAAGACGATTTCAGATCTGGAACGATTCGAGTACAAATTCATACGAAAAATCAAAATCAGGCTTTTAACAACTTGCACAGCGACGCTATAAAGCGTAACAAAATCTGAAATAAAATCTACCTTAGAACCCATAATTGTTCAAAACTTTGATCGCGAATTTCTGGAGTTGTAGTTGACGGTTTGCCGAACCTTTTGCGGGACGCCGGAGAGCTACGAGAGGGGTTTCTGCGCCGGGAACTGGGGGTGGTGCGCGCTGACGTGGTGGGGCCCAGGGGGCTGCGTTCGGCGTCCGTTCTCGGGCTTGGTGCGGCTTCGACAGGGCACGGTTCGAGGTGATTCTTGTCGGAGATCGTAGAGCTCAGGTTTCTCTTCGAAATGAGTATAAGTTTGTTGAATTTCGTTGTGAGATGAGGGAGAAATCGATGTTTGAATTTCTGATGGATAATGGGTTCTTGCGGCTAAAAGAAACGAAGAGGAAGAAGAAGACTCGTCGGTCCTTTTATAATATAATATTAGGGTTAATTAATTATTAGTTAATCAGCCCGTTTAAGCCCGTTTTGGTCCGAACTCCGATTCAGGCCCAACGACTGCCGTTCATACCATTTAGCCCCCGTTCCGAACTCATCTGGATATGTCTCATCTGCCCACGTGATTGTCTTGGCCTTCATTTTTCAGTTTTAAATATAAATCATTATTTTAAATTCAAACGTACGCAGAAATTCACCGGGACCACATACGGACCCAGAAAAATTATTTTTGACTTTCTTATGTCAATACGGTCCTAACAAAATTTATTTCGTCTCATTCTGAGATTGTTTGAAAAATGGCTATTTTTCAGTCAATTAATTTTGACCGAAACTGACAAAACACAAATTCTTTTGCCACGCCTACATGCTAGCTTCAAAAATCATGAAATTTGAAACCTAGCAATAGTTTTACATTCTGGACCCAACAAAAGTGGTTTCATTGAATTCCGAGGTCGTATGCAAAATGTCAATTTTCAAGGGCGATATATTTCTATAGCGACCTTTCTGAAAATTTATTTGGCCATAACATTTGACTTCCGCTATGAAACTTCGATTTTTCGGATTCATTAAAAAGGTACTCACTAACAAATTTAGATATTTTTCATTTCACCAAAATCCGGTTTATCCTGCATCCTGTGCAGTAGGTCAAAGTTCAAGTTTGACTTTTCAAACTACCTCCCTATTTCTAATCCTCTATGCAATTTATTTTTGGCTTAACTTTGCATTAACTTTGCTCAAACAAATTCCCATTCATTTTTATTTGAAATAATTTATTTTAAATTTTTAAACACCCCTAAATGAAAATTTTAAATTGACCCCAAATTTCTGGGTTGTTACAATCTCCCCTCCTTTAGAACTTTTCGTCCTCGAAAAGGAAGAAGGAAAAAAAATAGAAGAGTAGGAAACAACACAGGGAATACTGAAAAGATTAAGCGTACCTCAAAACAAAACCTAATCGGAGGTATCCACTTTGCAGTTGGGATAGGCCTGTTTGATGCTCTCTTCCGTTTCCCAAGTGCAGTCTCTAGGGTCCCCACTCCACTGCACCTTGACTAGGTTGATTCTTTTATTCCTCAACACCCTAGTTTCTTTGCCAATAATTTTCAGTGGCTCTCATCTCACTGCTAGGCTTGGGGTAATTTCCAAATCTTGCTGTGCAGCTTCCTCCACAACCAGATCCGGATCATGGACATGCCTCCGAAGTTGAGATACATGGAATACATCGTGCACTCCAGGCAACCAGTCGGGCATCTGAATTCTGTAAGCTAGGGTGCCAATCTTTTCAAGAATAGGGAAAGGGCCTATGAATCTTGGTGCTAGTTTCCCTGTTTTTCCAAAACGGATAACACCTCGCATTGGAGCGACTTTCAGATAGACATAGTCACCCACATCAAAAGCTAGCTCTCGCCTTCTCACATCTGCGTAACTTTTCTGTCTACTTTGGGCCGCCAATAGCCGCTTCTTAATAAAGTCAACTTTGTCCGAAGCTTCTCAGATCATATCAGGACCCAACACAAGCCGATTCCCTTTTTCAACCCAACATGCTGGCGATCTACATGGCCTACCATATAAGGCTTCAAATGGAACCATTTTCAAACTTGCTTGATAACTATTGTTGTACAAGAATTCAACTAAATGCAAGTGATCTTCCCAAGACCCTCCAAAATCGAGTATACAAGCTCGTAATAGATCTTCAAGAATGCGATTCACTCGCTCAGTCTGGCCGTCCGTCTGAGGGTGGTAAGCGGTACTAAGGTTTAACTTCGTTCCCAACTCATTTTGGAATGCTTCCCAAAACTTGCTAGTGAAGATAGGATCACGGTCGCTAACAATACAGCTAGGAACTCTGTTTAACACGAAAGATTTTCTTCAATTAGAACATGAAAATTTCCATTTAGAAAATGATGAAAAGGAGAGTTTTAGTTTTATTACCCATATAGCCTGACGATTTCTTTGCAATAAATTTGTGCTAGACTTTGAGCAGTTCTAGTGGACTTGACAGGTATGAAATGAGCGGTCTTGGTGAAACGATCCACGATCACCCATATGCTGTCATTCCCTTTCCTAGTACGGGGTAAACCATCTATAAAATCCATGGAGACTTGGTCCCACTTCCCATCTGGAACCGGCAATGGTTGCAACAATCCGGCAGGCTTTTGTTGATCGCTCTTTACTTGCTGGCACGTAGAACATCTACTCAAATAAATATAACTAATCCGGGAAACGTGTGTAATAACTTCACTACCGTGTCTGTTGTGATATTATTGGTGATAATTGGTAATTTTCACTAATCGGGTCCGAACTCTATCCTCTGATGTTTCTGTGATTTGTAGATATAAAATTTATTGTTATTCATTTGGTAATCACGGTCGATTTTCGGGTCATTTATTTACGAAAAAAAAGGGAATTCACATCGTAGGAAGTTAACATTTATTTTAAATGTTAATATTAAAAAGAATTTATATCGTAGGAAGTTAACATTATTTTTGATGTAAATATATAAGAATGCGACATGTAAATGCAAGCTTACATTCTATTCAATGTAAATAAATAAGAACGTGGTATGTAATGAAAGATTACGTTTTATTTAATGTAAATAAAAATAGGATTCTGAGAATGCGTCGTTAAATAAGGAGTTTAATTATTTTAAATAATTAGAACAAGAATTAGCCGTTATAAAATAATATAACGACATGAAATAGTTTTCCAAAACTATAAGTATGCGAGGTTGTTTGGGAAGTCCGAGATACTCTCATCCCAAATTAAACCAAACGACGTTAAAGAATTGAAGTATGAGACGACGTATGAAGACCGTAAATCTTCCCTCGAATGGACAGCGATCGAGATCCTGAATTGACTTGCTCCCAATTCAAGGGTCAAGGTCATTGGCCAAACGTACGTGTTGATATCACGGCTTTGACTTTCGCTCAGACCCAGAGCATAAGTTTAAATGGATTGTGTGTCTGACATCGTACCCCGTTAAATATCATGTTGCTGATTTTCTGTTAATATATAAATATTGGTGGTGGAGGATTTATTCTCTGCTTAACACCCGTTTATATATTGACGGACAATCGACGGCACGGTATGGAGTGACAGTGTGGCATACTAAGATGCAATGATCAAGGTTTCTTGTTGAAAAGCAGAACCTTGTGGTGACGATCAAAGCACCGCTTGAATAAGCAGAGCTTTGTGTATTACGTAACTTCACGAGCCTCACAAACCAGTAGAGTCTAAAACGGGAGAAGGGAACGCAGGGAGAGCAGCACGTTTCTTTCTAGCTAGAAGTGGTGTTTGGGTTTTAACACGGCCTGACATTTTACTTATGTTGATGATGGAATGAGGCGCCTCGGATAGGTCCTATAGGATCGGGAAACGTGTGTTCAGGTATAACTAATCCGCTAAGCTGTATTTGCGGACCGGCCCTGCAGCTATCCAAGGGTTCTCCGCGGGGAATCCTGAGACACTAGCTAGAGTGCTCGAATCGGTAAGGAGCTCCTCTCTAGCCTTGACTCATGATGGAAACCAAAAATCCAAATACGAACCGACGAATTTGATTGTATAACTAGTACGGAGGCATAATATCTGGGTACCTATGCTTCCTAGGATTAATACATCTATTTTGAAATGTTTTCATATACACTAATGATAATATTAGATTAGTATCTGCCGTATTTAGCATGTTTAATCATCATAAGGTAAAACTCTATCCTCTGGTGTGCGTTGCATTGTGTGATGGGACTTGGGTCTTATGGTGATTCCATTTTTCCAAAGACATTGCATTGTTTACGATATATTTAATTATCTGTTATGACACTTTAAATTATGCACGGCAATCCATTAGAGTGAATCTGTTCCGCGTTAGCGGCGTGGTCTTTGGATTTGCCTTATTAATATTAGTTAAGTTAGTTAAGAATTCTCACACCAGTCCCACGACTGACCCATAGTTTGTTTCACCTTTTGCAAACTTGGGTGCCCTCCTTTCTACACGGGCAGCCAAGTAACAGGTATTCTTTTGCTTGGAGTCTTTTCTTTGGAGCTGCTTATCATTTTCCTTGGGCCAGCTTTGACGTAGAGGTGATGACTTGGAGCTTCGAAGACCTTTTATCATTTGCTTTTATCGCATTTCCTTTTTCATTCCAGACACCAGACTTATTTCCATTTCATGTTGTTATTTTGGAGTTGGAGCTTATTTCACTTTTGCAAACTTGATGTAATAACTTAGAATTCTGTGACTGTGGATTTTCTGTGGCTGATGACATTGTATTTCCGCTGCTATGATGTTGTTACTCCATGAATTTCCTATGCTATACTGTTTCTGTGATTTGTATTATTATATTTATGTTGTATTCCATATGATTACTCCTACTTTCATACCGTGGAAGTTTGGGGTCATCACAGTTGGTATCAGAGCATTCTATTCAATATGTAATTTCAATGTTAACTTTGCCCGTCCTTAATCGACTCGTTACAGATACATACGGATTTTAAATAAACGACCCGAAAATCGCCCTTGCGGGAAATCGCCGGATACGCTTACTTTGGGCTACAACACATCAGAATAACAATAGCAGACTTTTATAACATCATAGTAAATGTTACATCAGAGTACAGAATATATATCAGAGTACATTAAATAAATTTACAGCGGAAGATAATTTTACATTACTTTAATACAGTGCAGCGGAAATAAAATAACTAAGACAGCGGAAGACTTTTCTATGCTTTGGACACAGCTTTGAGCTTCAATCCAGGATCCTGCTAAAGAGATAAATATCTGCAAAAAAAGCTACTCGACTGCCCGTGTGGAAAAGAGGGCACCCGAGTTTGCAAAAGTGGAAACAAACAACGGGTCAGTCATGGGACTGGTGTGAGAATTCTTAACTAATATAACTAATAGTAATAAAGCAAATCCAAGGACCACGCCACTAAAGCGGAACGGGTTTTATTCCAATGGATTGTCGTGCATAATTTAAGTAAATCGTCAAAACAACGCAATGCTTTTGTAGAAAAAATGAAATCACCATAAGACTCAGGTCCCATCACACAATGCAACGCACACCTGAGGATAGAGTTTTACCTTATGCTGATTAAACATGCTTGATACGTTAAAAACGATATAATTATTAGTGTGTATATGTTTTAAAACATTACAAAGTAAATGTATCAATCCTAGGAAGCATAGGTACCCATATATTATGCCTCCATACTAGTAATACAATCAAATTCGTCGGTTCGTATTTGGATTTTTGGTTTCCATCATGAGTCAAGGCTAGAGAGGAGCTCCTTACCGATTCGAGCACTCTAGCTAGTGTCTCAGGATTCCCCGCGGAGAACTCTTGGATAGCTGCAGGGCCGGTCCGCAAATACAGCTTAGCGGATTAGTTGTACCTGAACACACGTTTCCCGGTCCTATAGGACCTATCATCCGAGGCGCCTCATTCCATCATCCACATAAGTAAAATGTCAGGGCTTGTAGGTCACTGACACCACTCTAGCTAGAAAGAAACGTGCTGCTCTCCCTGCGTTCCCTTCTCCCGTTTTAGACTCCGCCGGTGTGTGAGGCTTGTGAAGTCACGCTATACACAAAGCTATGCCTAAACAGGCTATGCTTTGATCATCCCACAAGGCCTGCTTTTCAACAAAGCCTTGATCATATGCATCTTAGCATGCCACATCGTCAATCCATACCGTACCATTGATTTCTACCAACATATAACCTCTAAGCTCGTACGTCTCAGAGAAGGGTGTGACGACCGCCCATAACCCCTGCACTAAACAAGAGGAATAATGCGCTGAAAGGCGTGCCAGGCTGCTATGGACGATCATCATAGTAAGTGAACACATCGAAACCTGTCGTAGAACTCACAGCGCAGGATAAAATATAATAGAACATATACAACAGGTGATAGTAATGAGGCACCATATAGCAAACTTTTGAAACTCTTTCAACATCCAGAAAGATTATCCAACTGATATCCAAGTTTGTACATAAGGCCTCACTACAACCCTCAAGCAACTAAAACAGCGGAAACAGAAATACTAGATAGAATAAAACTGGTACGCCAGCCTCCTGCTCGTCATCGCTCAGCTTCCTCGTATCACTAAGCTCCATTACCTGTAACCTGCTACTCAATCTGCCCATCCACAACCGGAGGAACAGCCCAAGGTAATAAGAGGAGACATAAAACCTTGACTCAGACAATAGTCTTAGTGAGCGATAATACAGCTAACAAACTTCAACAAGAAAGCATATGAGAATGGGTAAATGAACAACTTATCTACCCACATCACCAGAGAAGAACTCAACCTTATCTTCCCCACATCGGACAGTGATAGCCTTTACACCAAGCATTTCAACCATTCATCCATAGAAACTAGAACACCCATTCAATCATAGAGAACACACATAACATCCAGATTATTTAAGTCCCACACAGACAACCCTAATCGAGTTTAACATTCCTCAAGTACCCTCGCCAGAGGCCTAAACCAATATCACTTAAGCACTCAAAGAACATCTCCCTCAACTTTGGATAATCTATGTGAGATAGTACAAACAGAACAAACAATCATCCATAACCGACTCTGGCTATCACCGCCAATCCTGCTTCGAAACCATCATTGTCGTATGACGGCCAACCTTGCCATATGTCAAGGGCTAATGATAACCCCAGTTCTAGCATGAACTCCATATGCCCAACCTTGGCAATGTCCAACCTTGACACTAGGCCTTTCCCCAACCAGAAAGACCCAGGGTACTCGACCAACAACCGGTCTTTTGGGCCTTTCAACGATACCCATCGTACCCCTGCTTTGAGCCTGCTAGAACTTACGATAACGATGACTTCTCGGCCTTCGCATCTCTAATCGTCCAACCTTGACGATATTTCATAGCTCAAGCAACCTTCTCGAGCAGCCATTTTCCACCAACTCACGACCTTTGAGTTGTCTCCGCATTCGTTGTTCCATCTTGATCAACGAACACATTCATCACTTCGAGTCTTCCACTTGAATCACCTCGAAGTTACGTCATCACTAGAAGTGTCCGATCAGAAATTTCCACTAGAAATGCCGACCAGACCCATTCTGGACCGACCAGACCTCTTTCGGTACTTCTAGACCGATCAGACCCCCTGGACCGACCAGACCTCCCTTTGCTCCTCCTGGACCGACCAGGACCCTCCTGAGCCGACCAGACTCCCTCCTCAGCCTTCTGGACCGATCAAACCGACCAGCTCCAAGACCCAGTCAAAACCGACCAGGATATGCTTCCATCTGACCGACCAGGATTTGCATCCATCTGACCGACCAGCTCCTTCAGACCGACCAGGTGAAACCGACCAGCTCCACCAGATCGACCAGCTCCTCCAGATCGACCAGCTTCTCCAGAGCGACCAGGCTGAAACCGACCAGCTGCTCCAGAGCGACCGAGCTAAAACCAACCAGCTGCTCCAGAACGACCAAGCTAAAACCGACCAGCTGCTCCAGAACCGACCAGAATCTTCTCTGCTCCTCCAAAACCGACCAGAAACCTGCACATCTCCAATTCGACTCCGATTTCGACCAAAACTTCGCCAAACGACAAATCCGACGAAACCAGCTTATCCGATTCATCCAAACGCAATCACAAACATGTTATGCAACCAACAATATCATCAATCTAACAATTTCCATCAAAACACATAAATTTCCCAAAACATGATAAGTGAATCATATGAACATAAAAACGGATCTAACTTGCATAATCTTGAGAAAAATCATAAAATTAACCATTTAAATTATCTAGATCAGATCCTAAGGTGATTCATATATAAAATGGACTTAGCATGGTGTGGATCTAAGGAAAATAACATGGAAATGATGAAATTAACATCCTAAAACCCATATACTTGCATGAATCTGAATGAGAGATGTAAATCACTCACCAATTATCCAAATCTAAGCAAAAGCAATGAAAACGCAATCCGGACAGCGAACACTTCGAATCAAACTCTTCAATCCGATGAATTCGCCCTTGGGACGATGTAGATCTAGCCTCTTATGGTGTAGATCTTCGAATTCCCTCCTTGGATTTTGGAATTTTAATGGTGGAAAGATGTTAGAGGAAGAAGGAGATCAAAGCCTCCCCATAAGAGAATGGAAAATGCCAACCTTTCTCCATACCCCTTACCCCCTATTTATAGTCTCCACCCACCCTCTAATGGGCCTTCTCCAAATCAGCCCATTAGCCTTCCAAAACCTGAACAGCCAACTGAAAAAACCTTAAAACAGCGATTTCTCCCAAACCGCTGAACCAAATCCTTAATGTAACCACTCTACGGAAAGGGAATCATCAATTCCTTTCCAATGGCACAGGTCTCACCCTCTGATTCGACCTGAGTCAAAAGTTATGCCCAGTACAAGACTGACAAGGGCAAAATGGTCACAAACAAAATCGGTAAAAATTATGGACATGTCACACATCCCCATAAGCAACATATCAAAAGATGAGAATGATCCAACCCTCAGGGAATAAAATAAAAATATTTTACGATCTTCCGATACGTAAAATGCGGGCTGTTACATTCTCCCCCCCTTAAGAATTTCGCCCTCGAAATTCCAAGCAAACACAAGCAACCACAACAATTCCGCATGCCTTTCATTCATGAGAAGCCAATCCTATCATCCAAACTAGCAGCCATCAAGCCATACATCCATAGCCTTATCCTAGCACGCGGAATTCTATCAAACAACAACAAGATATAACGATATAACGATGATACAATCAAAGGGTCCTACCGATGAAAAGTTCTGGATGAGTCGCCTTCATGCTCTCTTCCGTCTCCCATGTACAATCATCGCCATCTTCACTCCATTGTACCTTGACTAGCTTAACCGTCTTCCTCCTAAGCTGTTTCATGTCATTCCCCACAACACGAAGTGGCTTGCGAGTTTTCGCAACTGCGGTCTCAACTTCTAAATCTTCATACTGTTCTGGAGATACCACCACATTCGAGTCGTGCACAAACTTTCGTAGAAACGACACATGGAAAACATTATGCACACTCGACATCTTCTCGGGTAACTCCAACCTATATGCGAGCTTTCCTATTCGCTCGACTATCGGAAATGGTCCAACAAACCTAGGGGCCAACTTTCCTTTACTTCCGAATCGAACCACTTGCTTCAACGGTGAAATATTTATGAAAACCATATCACCTACGTCGAACTCCAAATCCTTACGACGCTTATCGGCGTAACTTTTCTGACGATCTTGGGCCGCCTTCATTCGTTGCCGAATTATCTCGATACAATCCGAGTTTTCTCTTATCATCTCAGGCCCAAGTATCAACTTATCTCCAGTTTCTAACCAACAAGCTGGAGAATTGCACGGCCTTCCATACAACGCCTCATATGGTGCCATCCCAATACTCGACTGGTAGCTATTATTATATGCAAATTTGACTAAATGTAGATGGTCCTCCCATGATCCTCCGAAGTCTAACACACAAGCCCTCAGGAGATCTTCTAAAACTCGGTTGACTCTCTCGGTCTGACCATCAGTTTGGGGATGGTATGCCGTACTTAAGCACAACTCGGTTCCCAAAACTTCTTGCAAACTTTTCCAAAATCCACTCGTGAACAATGGATTCCGGTCACTTACTATACTCTTTGGGACACCATGGAATCGAACTATCCATTTCACATAAAGCTCAGCCAATTTTGACGCTGTCCTAGTCGTCTTGACAGGAATAAATCTCGCACTTTTGGTCAAACAATCCACAATGACCCAAATCCCTTCATTCCCTGCCCTAGTTCTAGGTAGTCCATCGATATCTGCTCCCACTTCCACGTAGGAATCTCTAATGGCTGAAGTAAACCACTCGGCTTCTTCTGTTCAGCTTTCACTAACTGACAGTTCATACACTTGGAAATGAATTTTCCAATATCTCTTTTCATCCCTTCCCAGTAGTAGACTCGCTTCATGTCCTGATACATTTTATTACCACCGGGATGAATCGTTAGCTTCGAGTGATGACATTCTCTCAGAACCTCATCCCTCAATCCGTCGACATCAGGAACAACTAATCGTCCTTTCTTTCGAAGCCAGCCTTCTCGGTCGACCTCGAACTCCTTATCCTCTGGTTTCAGTTTCTGAATGGACTCGACAAGCTTCGCATCTTTCTTTTGGCCCTCGCCAATCCTTTCGATAAGAGTAGGCCTTATCGACAAGCTTGCCAATATTTCAGGTTCCAACTCACACCTTGGCCTGAAATCGAACCTTGCCAAATACTCGAGGCCCTTCCATTCCGAAAACATCGCTCCCAAACTTGCGTGTCTTCGACTCAATGCATCTGCAACTGCATTGCCTTTGCCAGGAGTATAGGCTATCCCAAAATCATACGATGCCAGAAACTCTAACCATCGTTGCTGCCGAAGATTCAAATCCTTTTGGGAGAAAAGATACTTCAATGACTTGTGATCCGTAAACAACTCGAATCGTACTCCTAACAGGTAATGTCTCCACATCTTCAGAGCAAACACAATCGCTGCCAACTCCAAATCATGAGTTGGATAGTTTCTCTCATGTGGCTTTAGCTGTCGACTTGCGTAAGCCACTACTTTATCCTTCTGCATTAGCACTGCTCCAAGTCCAGTACCACATGCATCAGTATATACCACCATCTCTTCATTCCCACTTGGAATGGTCAACACAGGTGCACTCGTCAATCTCACCTTCAAGATTTCGAACGCTTGTTCACACTTCGCATCCCATGCGAACACTTGGTTCTTCTTCATCAATCCTGTTAATGGTGCAGCCATCTTAGAGAAATCCTTGATAAACCTTCGGTAATAACCAGACAATCCAAGGAAACTCCGAACATCCGTTGCATTCTTAGGTCTATCCCAGTCCTAGATTGCTGCAACTTTAGCGGGGACAACCGCTATACCCTTTCCAGAAACAACATGACCTAAGAACCTCACTTCATCCTTCCAGAAGTGACACTTTGAGAACTTAGCTTTAAGCTGATGCTTTCGCAAGATCTCTAACACAACTCTCAAGTGCATCTTATGTTCTTCCACATTTCTGGAGTAAACCAGTATATCATCCACGAACACAAGCACGAACTTATTCAACTGATCTCTGAACACTCTATTCATAAGATCCACAAAATACGCGGGCGCGTTAGTCAACCCGAATGGCATCACCAACCACTCGAAAAATCTGGACAGTGTCCTAAAAGCAGTCTTTGGCACACTATCCTTAGCTACTCTCAACTGGTGAAATCCCGTTGCCAAATCCATCTGAGAAAACACTTTGGCTTCGTGAAGCTGATCGAACAAGTCATCAATCCTTGGCAACGGATACTTGTTCTTCTTAGTCACCTTGTTCAGCTCACGATAGTCCACACACAACCTTAACGAGCCATCTGCTTTAGTTGCAAACACGACTGGTGCACCCCACTCGGAAACACTCCTTCGAATGAAACCTTTTCCCAAAAGGTCTCTAACTTGCACCTCCAACTCTCGCTGTTCCTTAGGCGCCATCCGCCTAAGTGGCATAACAATTGGTCTCGCACCCTCGACCAAATCGATCCTAAACTCGATCTCACGATGCGGCGGCAACCCTTTGACCTCGTCAAAGACATCCACATACTCATTAGCGATCAGCACTGATGATAGGTCTTCCTGTGGAATCCCAAGCGAATATAGATAACTCACGAAGACCCCGTCTTCGCGCTTACATCTAATCAACACCTTTCGCCCTTCCACATCCCCGACCCTCACCTCTAGCTTCTCGCAATTCACCCTTGCCGCATATCTCTTGAGCCAATCCATGCCCAAGATGATCCCATACCCAGCGAAGTTAAGAACAAAGCAATCACACATAAAAGAGCAACCATGACTCGATAATACTAGACCACGGCAAATCATGCACAAACTGGACGAACCCCCAACTGGATTTGTCACGATCAATGGCCAATCACAAATCTCGGGTTCCAAACCCAAGCGACAAACAAGCTCATTGCAGATGAATGAATGTTATGCTCCAGTATCAAACAAAACTCGAACTGAAACACCATTAACGGAAAAAGTACCTTGCACCACGACACCCTTTCCCTTCTCTTCCACAGTAGGAGCTTTTGAAGAAGATGGCACAGCGTCCAAAGCATATGCCTTCACAATCTGCTTGCCCTTAGCTGATTCTGGACAATCTTTCCTCTCATGCCCAGGCTTTCCACACTTGAAGCACTTCTTCTCAGCTTTGGGATTCTTGCACTCATTTGAATAAATGACCCTTCTGTTGGCAGTTAAAGCAAACCACCTCACTCTTGGGTTTCTTTTGGCCATCCTTTCCTTTCTGTTGTTGCTGCTTCCACTTTTTATTATAACCACCCTGTTGTGGTTTCTGAGCTTCCTTGGTTGCAGCGACAACATTTGCTTCCTTGGGAAACAAGCTCTCATGGCGAATAGCTTTTTCCACGATCTTTTCAAATGAATCATCAAGATGGTCCACAAGTGGTTTTCCAATATGAGCATCCAAACCCAAGACAAATTTCTCATTCTTCTGATAGGGTGTATCAATGTATGAACGAGCATATCTAGATAAAGCTTCAAAATCAGAAATGTAGTCAAGCACTGATCTGCCATTCTGCTTCAACTCTACGAACTTCTTGAAGAGAACGGACTTCTGAGCAGTGGAGATAAATTTTGCTTCAAACTTAGCTTGGAATTGCTCCCATGAAATCTCCTCTTCCGGAGTCTCGAGTATGACAGAATTCCACCATTCCATGGCCCTGCTCTGAAGCTGCCTTGATGCAAGCTTTCTCTTCATTGCATCTTCAATACCCAAGTCTCCAAAGATTCGAACACATGAATCCATCCACCTCTGAACCTCTTCAGCTGGTTCAGTTCCCTTGAATGGTTTCCCTCCCAGAGATATAAAGTCCTTGCACATCTTTGCAAAATCTATTCTAGGAACTCGCACCCCTACATCTACCGTGGCCGCCACTGGAGCGGGTACCCTTCGCATAATTGCTTCTGCCATGGCTTCAAACATGGCCGGGTAATCTGGCTCACCACCATTTCCCCCTCCAGTATTAGCTCTCCTAGCAGCGTGCCTTGATGGTCGTCTACTCATTCTAAATCTGAAATTTAGAATAGTTAGCCAATTCCAAGAAAACTGCTAAAAGAATACAACCGCTACTACTATATATGCTAATATATATAGTAACATCCAACTGAAATCTACAAATACGTCCCTCATACGCCATTACGTCTTTGAACTTTGGCCAAAATCGTTGACCAGAGCTCTGATACCAAATGTGACGACCGCCCATAACCCCTGCACTAAACAAGAGGAATAATGCGCTGAAAGGCGTGCCCGGCTGCTATGGACGATCATCATAGTAAGTGAACACATCGAAACCTGTCGTAGAACTCACAGCGCAAGGATAAAATATAATAGAACATATACAACAGGTGATAGTAATGAGGTACCATATAGCAAACTTTTGAAACTCTTTCAACATCCAGAAAGATTATCCAACTGATATTCAAGTTTGTACATAATGCCTCACTACAACCCTCAAGCAACTCAAACAGCGGAAACAGAAATACTAGATAGAATAAAACTGGTACGCCAGCCTCCTGCTCGTCATCGCTCAGCTTCCTCGTATCACTAAGCTCCATTACCTGTAACCTGCTACTCAGTCTGCCCATCCACAACCGGATGAACAGCTCAAGGTAATAAGAGGAGACATAAAACCTTGAGTCAGACAATAGTCTTAGTGAGCGATAATACAGCTAACAAACTTCAACAAGAAAGCATATGAGAATGGGTAAATGAACAACTTATCTACCCACATCACCAGAGAAGAACTCAACCTTATCTTCCCCACATCGGACAGTGATAGCCTTTACACCAAGCATTTCAACCATTCATCCATAGAAACCAGAACACCCATTCAATCATAGAGAACACATATAACATCCAGATTATATAAGTCTCACACAGACAACCCAAATCGAGTTTAACATTCCTCAAGTACCCTCGCCAGAGGCCTAAACCAATATCATTTAAGCACTCAAAGAACATCTCCCTCAACTTTGGATAATCTATGTGAGATAGTACAAACAGAACAAACAATCATCCATAACCGACTCTGGCTATCACCGCCAATCCTGCTTCGAAACCATCATTGTCGTATGACGGCCAACCTTGCCATATGTCAAGGGCTAATGATAACCCCAGTTCTAGCATGAACTCCATATGCCCAACCTTGGCAATGTCCAACCTTGACACTAGGCCTTTCCCCAACCAGAAAGACCCAGGGTACTCGACCAACAACCGGTCTTTTGGGCCTTTCAACGATACCCATCGTACCCCTGCTTTGAGCCTGCTAGAACTTACGACAATGATGACTTCTCGGCCTTCGCATCTCTAATCGTCCAACCTTGACGATGTTTCATAGCTCAAGCAACCTTCTCGAGCAGCCATTATCCACCAACTCACGACCTTTGAGTTGTCTCCGCATTCGTTGTTCCATCTTGATCAATGAACACATTCATCACTTCGAGTCTTCCTACTTGAATCACCTCGAAGTTACGTCATCACTAGAAGTGTCCGATCAGAAATTTCCACTAGAAATGCCGACCAGACCCATTCTGGACCGACCAGACCTCTTCCGGTACATCTAGACCGACCAGACCTCCCTTTGCTCCTCCTGGACCGACCAGGACCCTCCTGAGCCGACCAGACTCCCTCCTCAGCCTTCTGGACCGATCAAACCGACCAGCTCCAAGACCCAGTCAAAACCGACCAGGATATGCTTCCATCTGACCGACCAGGATTTGCATCCATCTGACCGACCAGCTCCTTCAAACCGACCAGGTGAAACCGACCAGCTCCACCAGATCGACCAGCTCCTCCAGATCGACCAGCTTCTCCAGAGCGATCAGGCTGAAACCGACCAATTGCTCCAGAGCGACCAAGCTAAAACCAACCAGCTGCTCCAGAACGACCAAGCTAAAACCGACCAGCTGCTCCAGAACCGACCAGAATCTTCTCTGCTCCTCCAAAACCGATCAGAAACCTGCACATCTCCAATTCGACTCCGATTTCGACCAAAACTTCGCCAAACGACAAATCCGACGAAACCAGCTTATCCGATTCATCCAAACGCAATCACAAACATGTTATGCAACCAACAATATCATCAATCTAACAATTTCCATCAAAACACATAAATTTCCCAAAACATGATAAGTGAATCATATGAACATAAAAACGGATCTAACTTGCATAATCTTGAGAAAAATCATAAAATTAACCATTTAAATTATCTAGATCAGATCCTAAGGTGATTCATATATAAAATGGACTTAGCATGATGTGGATCTAAGGAAAATAACATGGAAATGATGAAATTAACATCCTAAAACCCATATACTTGCATGAATCCGAATGAGAGATGTAAATCACTCACCAATTATCCAAATCTAAGCAAAAGCAACGAAAACGCAATCCGGACAGCGAACACTTCGAATCAAACTCTTCAATCCGATGAATTCTCCCTTGAGACGATGTAGATCTAGCCTCTTATGGTGTAGATCTTCGATTTCCCTCCTTGGATTTTGGAATTTTAATGGTGGAAAGATGTTAGAGGAAGAAGGAGATCAAAGCCTCCCCATAAGAGAATGGAAAATGCCAACCTTTCTCCATACCCCTTACCCCCTATTTATAGTCTCCACCCACCCTCTAATGGGCCTTCTCCAAATCAGCCCATTAGCCTTCCAAAACCTGAACAGCCAACTGAAAAAACCTTAAAACAGCGATTTCTCCCAAACCGCTGAACCAAATCCTTAATGTAACCACTCTACGGAAAGGGAATCATCAATTCCTTTCCAATGGCACAGGTCCCACCCTCTGATTCGACCTGAGTCAAAAGTTATGCCCAGTATAAGACTGACAGGGGCAAAATGGTCACAAACAAAATCGGTAAAAATTATGGACATGTCACACATCCCCATAAGCAACATATCAAAAGATGAGAATGATCCAACCCTCAGGGAATAAAATAAAAATATTTTACGATCTTCTGATATGTAAAATGCGGGATGTTACAGAGGGTGTAAAACACCAAGCAGATATATGTTTAGCAGAGATCAACGAATACAGTATAAAGGAATACAACGTCGGACATACAATCCATTTACGCGCTTATTCTCTGGGTTTGAGCGAAAGCCAAAACCGTGCAATCAACACTACGTCCGGACGGCTACTACTGTCGCCCCTTCAAGGTAGCTACTCCCATCATGGGTCTCAATAGCAACACACCCATTCGATGTGAAGATCGTCGGTCTTCAATCACCGTCTTCAACTCTTCGAACGTCGTATCATTATTTGGAATGAGAGTAAACTCGGACTTTCCAAATAATTCTCGCATATACAAATTTGAAAACAATTTCATATCGTTAATCTTAATTTATAACGATCAGTCTTTATTTTTATTTTTATATAAAAATAATTAAATTCTATTTAGCGACGTCTCATGTCAACAAGCGACTTTGGCGCTGTTTTCACCCAAATTTGTTTTACACGTTTCTCTAAATCTAACCGTTGGATTTTAATATACTTCATATCATTAGAAAGATCATCCCAAGGCGAACCTACCGGTTTCAGTTTTGTGAAAATCCGTCGGTCGAATCATACGGAATAATCAATTAAAAGTACGATTCTAAAATGTGAACTACCACGCTCGATTCAAGTACTTTTAATTTATATATATATGATTTATATAAATATAATTTCTCGTCCATTTCATTTTATTATATTTTGCTAACAACAAATCTTCTTATTTATATCCAATATTGATATATATATCATCACACGCAACAATGTTTTCTTTTATTTTTCAATTTCCATAAATATACTATACACACAATGTATATCTTGTATATCTCTTCAAATTACAACAAAAATAGGTATTTTTATGTCATTTCAATCCCTAATCAAAAATGCAATATATTCTGGTGTCAACTTCATTTATATACAAACGAATATATTTTTGTTTGTTTAATTTTCAATGCAACAGAAAAATAATTTTGCTATTCTTTTAATGCCAAAAAAAAAAAAAAAAGTAATTCTTACCTCTTTCAATGCAAATCCAAAATGATCTTGACTCTTTTTTTTATAATGGCAATGTAAATTCTATTCCTAGGTGACGTCATAAAAATATAATTTTAATTTAAAAGGTAATATCATACTTTAATTACATAATAAAAATGTAATTCTAATTTACAGTGCAAATTCCCATTTATAGTTACATATAAAAATGTAAATCTTGTTCGCTTGCCAAATTTCAAATCATAGTTTCAAATAAAAAAGTAATTTTTATTTGCAATGCAAGTTCTCATTCTAAGTTACATAATAAAAATGTAATCTTTATTATCAATGCACATTCCTACTTTTGTTTACATATAAAACACAAATTCTATTTAAAATATGAGTTCATATTTTTGTTTTACATAATAAAAAAAAGTAGATTTTATCGCTACCATTTTTCATTGACAAAAATATGATCTTAACCATGTATTTCATTTCATATGCAGTATATAACAAGTAAATATATTTTCTTCATATGCAATGCATGACATTACCAATTAAATATATCTTCTTTATATGCAGCATAACGATGAACTTTTTATTAACAAAAAGAAACGCAGCAAAAATGCAGTTTGAAATGTATTCATTTTATCGTAACTCAAATGACGATAAGAATGAAATGTTAACATCGCTATTTTTATCGCACCAGAAATATCGATAAAAATGTGATATTAACATTTCTCTTTTACCGCATCAAAATATTGATAAAAATATAAACATTCCAATATATACTTTTATTTATATCTGACATGTAAATAAAAATAAGACTCTTCAAAACATGCTTTTACTTACATCTAAAAGGTAAGTAAAAATGCTACTGCTAAATTCATAATTTTTTTCAAAAATGTAAGTAAACAATGCAACTCTTTAATTCATCAATTTTGACACTAAAAAGGTGTCTACTTTTATCTAAACTATCATGACACAAAAAAGATTTTTTTATTGAAAAGAAATAACAATAAAATTGATTCTTTTTAATGTTAAAAAGAATTAGCGACAAAAATGTTCCTTTTTACCATAAAGAAGAAGTAGCGACAAAATGTTTTTTTTTATCGACAAAAGAAATATTGACAAAAATGGTTTCTTTTTATCGACAAAAAGAAATAAATAATGTTTCCTTTTCATCGACACAAAGAAATAAAAATATAAAATGTTTTGTCCTTCTCTACAGTTGATAAAAATGTATATTTTTATCTTTCTTCTACATTTGATAGAGAAGTATAATTTTGGTTCACGTTTTTTTTTAATAATAATTCACATTATAATAAAAATATAATTTTAATTGTCTATTGTCACATTTACATAAAATGTACTTTTCTATCTAATGCTATAATTTACATAAGATGTAAATTCTATTTCTCATATAACATATTACATAAATTGTAACTTCTATTGTCTTTCTATTTTCTTTTCTTGTTAACATAAAAAAAATTCTATGTTAAATCTTCCCAAACATTTCTTCCTAACATAAAAAAAATATTTTATGTTAAATCTCTCTTACCAAATTCTTTTAACATAAATAATTTATGCTAAATCCTTCTTAACATTCTTATTTGTTCATTTACATAAAATGTAAATTTTCTTCCTTCTATTTGTTCTATTTACATAAAAGGTAAATCAATAGTTTATTTACATAAAATGTAAATTTTCTTTTTCAATTATCTTATTTACATAAATGTAAATTTCTTTTCTAATTATTCAATTTACATAAAATGTAAATTTTCTCTTTTTAATTCTATTTACATAGAAAATGTAAATTCTGTCTTACATACCTAATTAACAAAAATTGTTAATTTTGTCTTGTCGTCAATTCTAACACAACAAAATATAGTTTGATTTCGTCGTCAATTCCAACACAACAAAATATAAGGTGTTATATTTATCAGTTTAATGTCCATAAGGTAAACATGACAAAATATGACATTTTATTTGGATTAAAGATTCTAATCTGATCTAATTCCCAAACAAGATAGTATATTTAATTGGATTAAAAATTCTAGTTTAATCCACTTTGCAAAACATGATGATTTTTATTGTATTCATCAGATCAAAATAACACAACAACAGATCTAAATAACACAATACAATCCAATTTATCAGAACCACAATCACAATTCATCACAGCGCAAATCTAATTAAATAAGATATAAACAATTATCTAACAGCGATAAAATAATTAATTTAATTAATTAAAATTAGAAATTCTCACCTTGAATTTTGGCTGAAAATAAACTGTCTCTGTTTCAGCTGCGGTCTGCGCCATCGCGAAGCTCTCGGAAAGACGAGTCCAACGCAACAAACGGTTCGTAAAACGGACCTCGTATGAGAGAGTTATCGCATTTTAAAGTTTGTACAAATTAAATATTAAATTAATAGTCAACTGTAATTAGGCAAAAGTCAAACCCACCTTAATCCTCCATCTTCCTCAACGTTTCAGCCGTGACTTATGCAATTTGTGAACCCATTTAGTTCAAAACTAGGGATCCATTTATCTTGAGATTGGAGCAACTAGAAGACGATCGGAGGGTGTCAAATCGAAGAGGGGGGAGAGGGGTTTCGGCGCCTGAAGTGGTGGAGGGTGCGTTGGGGTCCACATGGGTGCGGCGGGCTGAATAGGCGGCGGGTTTGGGGTGCTTTGCCTCGAAATCCGTGACTTAAAACTCGATCTTAGCCGTGTGGATTTTTAGCTCTCTGAATTCTCTTCGATTTGGTATATCATACGTCGAATTTCGTTGAACGGATTAAGAGATCTAAGCATTTTAATTTCGGTGTTTTCTGGCCTTCGGTTTTAACATGGCGGCTGGCCCGAAATTAGGGTTAGGTTTTCGGATTTTTTAATATTATTTTAATATTAAATCTCTTTTTACGTGTTATAAAGTGAAAATCCGGACTTTCTCCGATTTGGGCCTGCTTACTGTCGATCTTAACGTTTTGAGGCCTTCTGAACGCGATGGGCTATGTCCCAGGCTCCAATTCTGTTGTCTGTAACGTTTTTTTCGGTTTTAATTTAAAAATGCGATATTAAATAAATAATTTAATTTCTACCGTGCATTTAAATATGCCGGGGCCACATACGACCTCAGAAAATTCTAAAAAAAATATTTTTAGCTTTCTTATGACGATACGAATCCAACAAAATTATTTTCGTTGAATTCTGAGACTTTTTGAAAAATGGCTATTTTTAAGGCGTTCAAATTTAACTAAAAATAGTCAAAACACATTTTATTTCGCCACGCTCACATATTAATTCGAAAAATTCTGAAAATTGAAACCTAGAAATAATTTTACATTCCGATTCCAACAAAAGTGGTTTCGTCGAAAACAGAGGTCGTTTGAAAAATGACTATTTTCAAGGCCAATATATTTAATATTAAAAACACATTTTTAAACAAATAATTTCTGAAACTCGAAATATATAAGTGTTTACTGTTTTTCAATGCAGAAACGGCATTCTGAACTCAATGGAAGTGGTTTCGAGTCCAAATTCTTTCATATGCAAAAAGTAGCATTTTTGACCTTTATATATTTCATAGCGACCTTTCTAAATTTTAAACTGGGCATAACTTTTGATTCCCGCTATGAAATTTCGATTTTTTGGATTCATTAGAAAGATATTTTTAAATAGATTCTAATATTTTTGGTTTCACTAAAATCCGTTAATTTTGCATCCTGTACGGTCAGTCAAAGTTCAAGTTTGACTTTTCAAACTACAGCGCTATATCTAACTCCTTTTATAATTAAAATTAAATTATTCATTCTAACTTCAATTTTTAATCATTATTATTTTAAATAAATCCTTTTAAATATCAAAAACTCATTAAAATTACTCAAAATAAATTTTAAATTTACTCCCAAAATTCCGGGTTGTTACAGTCTCCCCCACTTAAAAACTTTTCGTCCTCGAAAAGGAACGAAGCTAAAAGTGTTTAATTATCCTACCCAATTTTTCACTCTTATTAGTTTAAATTTTTTTATAGTTGATTAACTTTCAAATACATAATCTTTTATCCATTCAAAATCATATTTTCTAAAATAGATTATAATTACAAATACGTATATTATAGTCTTGTTACTCTCAACTCATTCTAGGGCATTACTAACCCAATCTATAATGAGTTTTCTCATTCTAGGATACTGCTGATCCTATCTCTAATGAGTATTCTTATTGGATATTACTAATCCAATCTCTGATGAGTCTTTTGCTCAGTTCTAATAAGTTGTATCCCAAAGATTTGAGCTAACCAAAGCTCTGATACCAAAATGAAACGACCCGAAAATCGCCCTTGTGGGAAATCGCCGGATACGCTTACTTTGGGCTACAACACATCAGATTAACAATAGCAGACTTTTATAACATCATAGTAAATGTTACATCAGAGTACAGAATATATATCAGAGTACATTAAATAAATTTACAGCGGAAGATAATTTTACATTACTTTAATACAGTGCAGCGGAAATAAAATAACTAAGACAGCGGAAGACTTTTCTATGCTCTGTACACAGCTTTGAGCTTCAATCCAGGATCCTGCTAAAGAGATAAATATCTGCAAAAAAAGCTACTCGACTGCCCGTGTGGAAAAGAGGGCACCCGAGTTTGCAAAAGTGGAAACAAACAACGGGTCAGTCGTGGGACTGGTGTGAGAATTCTTAACTAATATAACTAATAGTAATAAAGCAAATCCAAGGACCACGCCACTAAAGCGGAACGGGTTTTATTCCAATGGATTGCCGTGCATAATTTAAGTAAATCGTCAAAACAACGCAATGCTTTGTAGAAAAAATGAAATCACCATAAGACTCAGGTCCCATCACACAATGCAACGCACACCAGAGGATAGAGTTTTACCTTATGGTGATTAAACATGCTTGATACGTTAAAAACGATATTATTATTAGTGTGTATATGTTTTAAAACATTACAAAGTAAATGTATCAATTCTAGGAAGCATAGGTACCCATATATTATGCCTCCATACTAGTAATACAATCAAATTCGTCGGTTCGTATTTGGATTTTTGGTTTCCATCATGAGTCAAGGCTAGAGAGGAGCTCCTTACCGATTCGAGCACACTAGCTAGTGTCTCAGGATTCCCCACGGAGAACCCTTGGATAGCTGCAGGGCCGGTCTGCAAGTACAGCTTAGCGGATTAGTTATACCTGAACACATGTTTCCCGGTCCTATAGGACCTATCATCCGAGGCGCCTCATTCCATCATCCACATAAGTAAAATGTCAGGGCTGGTAGGTCACTGACACCACTCTAGCTAGAAAGAAACGTGCTTCTCTCCCTGCGTTCCCTTCTCCCGTTTTAGACTCCGCCGGTGTGTGAGGCTCGTGAAGTCACGCTATACACAAAGTATGCCTAAACAGGCTATGCTTTGATCATCCCACAAGGCCTGCTTTTCAACAAAGCCTTGATCATATGCATCTTAGCATGCCACATCGTCAATCCATACCGTACCATTGATTTCTACCAACATATAACCTCTAAGCTCGTACGTCTCAGAGAAGGGTGTAAAACACCAAGCAGATATATGTTTAGCAGAGATCAACGAATACAGTATAAAGGAATACAACGTCGGACATACAATCCATTTACGCACTTATGCTCTGGGTTTGAGCGAAAGCCAAAACCGTGCAATCAACACTACGTCCGGACGGCTACTACTGTCGCCCCTTCAAGGTAGCTACTCCCATCATGGGTCTCAATAGCAACACACCCATTCGATGTGAAGATCGTCGGTCTTCAATCACCGTCTTCAACTCTTCGAACGTCGTATCATTATTTGGAATGAGAGTAAACTCGGACTTTCCAAATAATTCTCGCATATATAAATTTGAAAACAATTTCATATCGTTAATCTTAATTTATAACGATCAGTCTTTATTTTTATTTTTATATAAAAATAATTAAATTCTATTTAGCGACGTCTCATGTCAACAGGCGACTTTGGCGCTGTTTTTACCCAAATTTGTTTTACACGTTTCTCTAAATCTAACCGTTGGATTTTAATATACTTCATATCATTAGAAAGATCTTCCCAAGGCGAACCTACCGGTTTCAGTTTTGGGAAAATCCGTCGGTCGGGTCATACAGAATAATCAATTAAAAGTACGATTCTAAAATGTGAACTACCACGCTCGATTCAAGTACTTTTAATTTATATATATATATAATTTATATAAATATAATTTCTCGTCCATTTCATTTTACTATATTTTGCTAACAACAAATCTTCTTATTTATATCCAATATTGATACATATATATATATCATCACACGCAACAATGTTTTCTTTTATTTTTCAATTTCCATAAATATACTATACACACAATGTATATCTTGTATATCTCCTCAAATTACAACAAAAATAGGTATTTTTATGTCATTTCAATCTCTAATCAAAAATGCAATATATTCTGGTGTCAACTTCATTTCTATACAAACGAATATATTTTTGTTTGTTTAATTTTCAATGCAACAGAAAAATAATTTTGTTATTCTTTTAATGCCAAACAAAAAAAAATAGTAATTCTTACCTCTTTCAATGCAAAACCAAAATGATCTTGACTCTTTTTTTTTTATAATGGCAATGTAAATTCTATTCCTAGGTGACGTCATAAAAATATAATTTTAATTTAAAAGGTAATATCATACTTTAGTTACATAATAAAAATGTAATTCTAATTTACAGTGCAAATTCCCATTTATAGTTACATATAAAAATGTAAATCTTGTTCGCTTGCCAAATTTCATATCATAGTTTCAAATAAAAATGTAATTTTTATTTGCAATGCAAGTTCTCATTCTAAGTTACATAATAAAAATGTAATCTTTATTATCAATGCACATTCCTACTTTTGTTTACATATAAAACACAAATTCTATTTAAAATGCGAGTTCATATTTTTGTTTTACATAATAAAAAAAAAGTAGATTTTATCGCTACCATTTTTCATTGACAAAAATATGATCTTAACCATGTATTTCATTTCATATGCAGTATATAACAAGTAAATATATTTTCTTCATATGCAATGCATGACATTACCAATTAAATATATCTTCTTTATATGCAGCATAACAATGAACTTTTTATTAACAAAAAGAAACGCAGCAAAAATGCAGTTTGAAATGTATTCATTTTATCGTAACTCAAATGACAATAAGAATGAAATGTTAACATCGCTATTTTTATCGCACCAGAAATATCGATAAAAATGTGATATTAACATTTCTCTTTTACCGCATCAAAATATTGATAAAAATATAAACATTCCAATATATACTTTTATTTATATCTGACATGTAAATAAAAATATGACTCTTCAAAACATGCTTTTACTTACATCTAAAAGGTAAGTAAAAATGCTACTGCTAAATTCATATTTTTTTTCAAAAATGTAAGTAAACAATGCAACTCTTTAATTCATCAATTTTGACACTAAAAAGGTGTCTACTTTTATCTAAACTATCATGACACAAAAAGGATTTTTTTATTGAAAAGAAATAACAATAAAAATGATTCTTTTTAATGTTAAAAAGAATTAGCGACAAAAATGTTCCTTTTTACCATTAAGAAGAAGTAGCAACAAAATGTTTTTTTTATCTACAAAAGAAATATTGACAAAAAGGGTTTCTTTTTATCGACAAAAAGAAATAAATAATGTTTCCTTTTCATCGACACAAAGAAATAAAAATATAAAATGTTTTGTCCTTCTCTACAGTTGATAAAAATGTATATTTTTATCTTTCTTCTACATTTGATAGAGAAGTATAATTTTGGTTCACGTTTTTTTTTTTTAATAATAATTCACATTGCAATAAAAATATAATTTTAATTGTCTATTGTCACATTTACATAAAATGTACTTTTCTATCTAATGCTATAATTTACATAAGATGTAAATTCTCATATAACATATTACATAAAGTGTAACTTCTATTGTCTTTCTATTTTCTTTTCTTGTTAACATAAAAAATAATCTATGTTAAATCTTCCCAAACATTTCTTCCTAACATAAAAAATATATTTTATGTTAAATCTCTCTTACCAATTTCTTTTAACATAAATAATTTATGCTAAATCCTTCTTAACATTCTTATTTGTTCATTTACATAAAATGTAAATTTTCTTCCTTCTATTTGTTCTATTTACATAAAATGTAAATCAATAGTTTATTTACATAAAATGTAAATTTTCCTTTTCAATTATCTTATTTACATAAATGTAAATTTCTTTTCTAATTATTCAATTTACATAAAATGTAAATTTTCTCTTTTTAATTCTATTTACATAGAAAATGTAAATTCTGTCTTACATACCTAATTAACAAAAATTGTTAATTTTGTCTTTTCGTCAATTCTAACACAACAAAATATAGTTTGATTTCGTCGTCAATTCCAACACAATAAAATATAAGGTGTTATATTTATCAGTTTAATGTCCATAAGGTAAACATGACAAAATATGACATTTTATTTGGATTAAAGATTCTAATCTGATCTAATTCCCAAACAAGATAGTATATTTAATTGGATTAAAAATTCTAGTTTAATCCACTTTGCAAAACATGATGATTTTTATTGTATTCATCAGATCAAAATAACACAACAACAGATCTAAACAACACAATACAATCCAATTTATCAGAACCACAATCACAATTCATCACAGCGCAAATCTAATTAAATAAGATACAAACAATTATCTAACAGCGATAAAATAATTAATTTAATTAATTAAAATTAGAAATTCTCACCTTGAATTTTGGCTGAAAATAATCTGTCTCTGTTTCAGCTGCGGTCTGCGCCATCGCGAAGCTCTCGGAAAGACGAGTCCAACGCAACAAACGGTTCGTAAAACGGACCTCGTATGAGAGAGTTATCGCATTTTAAAGTTTGTACAAATTAAATATTAAATTAATAGTCAACTGTAATTAGGCAAAAGTCAAACCCACCTTAATCCTCCATCTTCCTCAACGTTTCAGCATTGACTTATGCAATTTGTGAACCCATTTAGTTCAAAACTAGGGATCCATTTATCTTGAGATTGGAGCAACTAGAAGACGATCGGAGGGTGTCAAATCGAAGAGGGGGGAGAGGGGTTTCGGTGCCTGAAGTGGTGGAGGGTGCGGTGGGGTCCACATGGGTGCGGCGGGCTGAATATGCTGCGGGTTTGGGGTGCTTTACCTCGAAATCCATGACTTAAAACTCGATCTTAGCCGTATGGATTTGTAGCTCTCTGAATTCTCTTCGATTTGGTATATCATACGTCGAATTTCATTGAACGGATTGAGAGATCTAAGCATTTTAATTTCGGTGTTTTCTGGCCTTCGGTTTTAACATGGCGGCTGGCCCGAAATTAGGGTTAGGTTTTCGGATTTTTTAATATTATTTTAATATTAAATCTCTTTTTACGTGTTATAAAGTGAAAATCCGGACTTTCTCCGATTTGGGCCTGCTTACTGTCGATCTTAACGTTTTGAGGCCTTCTGAACGCGATGAGCTATGTCCCGGGCTCCAATTCTGTTGTCTGTAACGTTTTTTTTTCGGTTTTAATTTAAAAATGCAATATTAAATAAATAATTTAATTTCTACCGTACATTTAAATATGCCGGGGCCACATACGACCTCAGAAAATTCTAAAAAAAAAAATATTTTTAGCTTTCTTATGACGATACGAATCCAAAAAAATTATTTTCGTCGAATTCTGGGACTTTTTGAAAAATGGCTATTTTTAAGGCGTTCAAATTTAATTGAAAATAGTCAAAACACATTTTATTTCGCCACGCTCACATATTAATTCGAAAAATTCTGAAAATTGAAACCTAGCAATAATTTGACATTCCGGTTCCAACAAAAGTGGTTTCATCGAAAACAGAGGTTGTTTGAAAAATGACTATTTTCAAGGCCAATATATTTAATATTAAAAATACATTTTTAAACAAATAATTTCTGAAATTTGAAATATATAAGTGTTTACTGTTTTTCAATGCAGAAACGGCACTCTGAACTCAATGGAAGTGGTTTCGAGTCCAAATTCCTTCATATGCAAAAAGTAGCATTTTTGACCTTTATATATTTCATAGCGACCTTTCTAAATTTTAAACTGGGCATAACTTTTGATTCCCGCTATGAAATTTCAATTTTTCGGATTCGTTAGAAAGATATTTTTAAATAGATTCTAATATTTTTGGTTTCACTAAAATCCGTTAAACTTTGCATCCTGTAGGGTCAGTCAAAGTTCAAGTTTGACTTTTCAAACTACAGCGCTATTTCTAACTCCTTTTATAATTAAAATTAAATTATTCATTCTAACTTCAATTTTTAATCATTATTATTTTAAATAAATCCTTTTAAATATCAAAAACTCATTAAAATTACTCAAAATAAATTTTAAATTTACTCCCAAAATTCCGAGTTGTTACAGTAGTGAACCATTGGATCCTGCATGGCCGGTCCACAAATATACCTTAGTGGATTGGCAATTTCTGAACACACGTTTCACAGTCCTATTGAACCTATTGTTTGGTCTGTAACAACCAATAAATCGTGGCCTCGCAAACTATCATCCACATAAGTAAAAATGTCTAGGCTCCATACCATGACACCACTTCTAACTAGAAAGAAACGTGTGCACTCCCTGCGTTCCCTTATATCGTTTCTGACTCATACCGGGGTGTGAGGCTCGCGAAGTAACGCTTATACACAAAGCTATGCCTAAATAAGTTGTGTTTTGATCATTAACCACAAGGCTCTGCTTTTCAATAAAAGCCTTGGTCATCTGCATCTTGGCATGTCACACTGACAATTCACGCCATGCGACCGATAACTATCAATAAATAACCTTTGAGCTCGGGCGTCTCAGAGAAGGGTGTTAAGCAGGAGAATAAATTCTCCGCCACAAAAAAATAATATATTAAACAGAAATCGATTCACATAGAATGAAATCCAATGTCAGACACACATCCATTTACATGTCCGTTCTAGGTCTGAACGAAACCGGAGACACCTTATTCCTTGTCCCGTATGTCTAATACAAAAGAGAGGTGCTTGCTTATCCAAACAATCAACAAGTACGTCCGGACAACTACCACTGTAACCCTTCCAAGGCAGCAACTCCAATCAAAAGCATCAGTAGTTATCCATTCAATGTGAAGATCACCAGTCTTTAAACAATGTCTTCAATATCCTCGATTTAAATCGCTGTATAATTATTTGAAATGAGACTGAACTCGGTCTTTCCAAATAATTCTCAAATATATATAATTTAAATCATTTCATATCCTTAATATTATTTTATAATGACTTATCGCTATTTTTATTTATATAAAAATAGTCGAATTTAATTTAACGACGCTTCGGGTCGATAGGCGGCCGTGGCATTGTTTTTACTCAAATTTGATTTACACATTTCTTGAATCTAGCCATTGGATTTTAACAAATTTTATATCGTTGGAAAGATTTTCCCAAAGTGGACCTAATGGTTCAGTTTTGGAAAAATCCAACAGTCGGATCTTCCGGTATAATTGTTTGAAGTTACGATTCCGTAACGCGAACTATCGCGTGCGATTCGTTTAATTTTAATTTATATATATATATATATATATATATATATATATCATTCGACAATTCCATTAACGTGTTTTAACATGCCAAATAAGAAAATGTTTTATTTTGCATAACCATTGTAATGTTCTAATGAAAAATAAAAAGAGATATTGTATTTACATACAAATTTCTATAATTTCTAATAACAAATAAAAGAGATTTTTGTTTGCATACATTTCCAATGTTTTCTAATGTCAAATAAAAGATGTATTTTATTTGTCTAACTTCTCTACGTGTTTCTAGTGTCAAATAAATAGGTATTTTATTTGCATAACTTTTCTACATATTTCTAAGGTCAAATAAATATGTATTTTATTTGCATAACTTCTTTACATGTTTCTAAGGTCAAATAAATATGTATTTTATTTGTATAACTTCTCTACATGTTTTCTAATGTCAAATAAATATGTATTTTATTTGCATAACTTCTCTACATGTTTTCTAATGTCAAATAAATATGTATTTTATTTGTATATATTTCTGCATGTTTCTAATGTCAAATAAAAATGTATTTTATTTGCACACATTTCTACATGTTTCTAATGTCAAATAAAAATGTATTTTTATTTTCTTACATGTTTCCAATGTTCTATGACAATATAAAAAGGTAATTTATTTACATTACATTACTATGTCGCTAATGACAAATAAAAAAGATAATTTTTATTTTCATTATATTACTATGTCGCTAATGACAAATAAAAAGGTAAATTTTGATTCGTATACAATTTCAATGTATAACATGACAAACAAAATGTCTATTTTAATTTGTATACAAATTCTAATGTATAACATGAGTTGACAAATAAAAATGTCCATTTTGATTCGTATACAAATTCTAATGTATAACATGACACACAAAAATGTTTATTTTAATTTGTATACAAATTCTAATGTATAACATGACATACAAAAATGTTTATTTTAATTTGTAAACAAATTCTTGTGTATAACATGACATGACAAATAAAAATGTCCATTTTGATTTGTATACAATTTCAATAATAAAAAAATGATATTATTATTTCCATACAAATCTATTTTTAATATAACAAACAAAAATGATATTTTTATTTTGTTGACAATTCTATTTCAACAAAACAAATAAAAATGATACTTTTATTTTGTTGACAATTCTATTTCAACAAAAATGATATTTTTGGTTTGACACAAATTTATTTCAACAAAATGATACTTTTGTTTTGACACAAATCTATTTCAACAAAAATGATACTTTTATTTTGACACAAATCTAATTCAACAAAAATGACATTTTTATTTTGACAATTCTAATTCAACCAAATTGACATTTTTATTTTGTCAATCCTAATTCAAAAAAAATGACATTTTTATTTTGTCAATTCTAATTCAACAAAAATGACATTTTTATTTTGTCAATTCTAATTCAACAAAAATGACATTTTTAATTTGTCAATTCTAATTCAACAAAAATGACATTTTTATTTTGTCAACCAATTCTAATTCAACAAAAAATGACATTTTTATTTTGTCAATTCTAATTCAACAAAAATGTTCCATCAAATCAACAGATCATCATAACAGCATCAATCAACCTAAATCAAATCGCGTATAACAACAAACTAAATTTAACAGCTTATCTGCAGAAATTTCTAAACACGATAATAATTAATTTTTAATTATTTAAAAAGAAATCTCACCGGCAATTTTATATATATATTTTTTCAGCTATGTAAATAAATAAATTACTGTGCAGAGTTTTTAGTGAGGATTTCTCACCTTTATCGGTTTCAGAAATCGATAAAATGGTTATTTTTAATAAATTGAATAGATGTTTAATTTTATCAAAAATCCAAACGGCCTTTGTTTATGTCCCGGTTTGTTCCATCGTGTAGTGCTCGGCGAGAGAAATCCAACGCATCTGAATTTGTCCATTTTTGATTTGTATGGAAAAGATATTACAGTTTAAAGATTAATAACTTTTTGGATAATTAAATTTTAATTAATTAAATAATTAAATACTTAACCCCTTTTTCTTCTTCCTCTTCATCGTTTAACTACCGATAACCAAACCCATTTGCACCGCCTTCTTTCTCCTCTACGCGAGACGCCATGGCCCACTAGGAGCCGATCCGCCACCACCGTTCGAGCGCCCTCAGCCTCGCCACCTGCTGCCGTGCACAACTCCCAACTCGAAGCCCCCTCCCTCCTATAAACGCGGGCGAACGCATCCAAGAGGAGCCTCAAATTTGAACGATATAGAACACCATCTCCAATCATAACCGTTGATTGCTTAGATCTTAAGGTGCTCTTCAGTTTTTGCTTTGGTATCATATTGAATTATAGAATAGATCGAGAGAAAGGATCCAAGAAAGTTCAGAGCATTTCTGCCATCGGTTTTGCAAGAGGCGGTTGTGTTATAGAGTGAATTAGGGTTTAGTTCCTAGGTATTTATAATATTATATTATTTAATTATCTAATTTTCAAAAAGACCCGTTAACTCCTAATAACTCCAAATCCAGCACAACTAATTTGCCCCTAGCCAGATACCCCTATTCCGAACACAATGGTCTAGGTCTCATCAGCCCATTCGATCGTTTCAGTCCATTTTTCTTTAATTCAAAATATACAATATTTAATTATTTAATTTGATCGTACATTTTAATTTACCGGGGCTACATACGGACTCCAAAATTACCTGAAAAATAAATCTAGCTATGTTTTGACGATATAGTCCTAACAAAAATTAATTTCATCGAATTTGAAGGCCGTTTGGAAAATGGCCTTTTTAACGGTCAATCAAATTCAATAGAAATTATCGAAAATAGTTTAATTTACCATGCTCACATATTAATTCCAAAAATTATGGAAAATTAAACTTAGCAATAATTTGACATTCCGGATCCAACAAAAATGGTTTCGTCGAAAGTGGAGGTCGTTTGGAAAATGGCTATTTATAAGGCTATATATTATTAAAAATTCCATAGCGACTATTTTGAATATTTAACTTAACATAACTTTTTATTCCTGCTATGAAATTTCAAGTTTTCGGATCCGTTAGAAAGATAAAATTAAACATATTTCAATATTTTTTGTTTTACTGAAATCCGATTTATTTTGAATCACGTACGTTTAGTCAAAGTTCAAATTCAAATTTTCAAACTACCGCGCTATTTCTAACTCCTTTTATAATTAAAATAAATATATTTGTTCTAACTTCGATTTAAATAAATTTTAAATCATTACTGTTTAAAATAAATCATTTTAAATATTAAAAATCCATTAAAATTCCTAAAATAAAATTTTTAAATTGGTTCCAAAATTCCGGGTTGTTACATCTCCGGTGTTGGCGAAAAATGTCGTTAACAAGCCCCTTGATTTTTATTTAAAATATGTAAATGATTAAATTGGAAGATTGAATAGAATTTATTTACATTTTATTTATTTATTATCATTTTTACAATTCTTAATGAGAAACATTGGTTTTGTGAGATGACCGCCCATAGCCCCCACTGAAATATGTTAATATATATAGTTAGCATCCAACTGAAATCTACAAGTACGTCTCTCATATGTAATTATGTCTTTGAACTTTGGCCATAATTGTTGACCAGAGCTCTGATACCAAATGTGACGACCGCCCAAAGCCCCCACACTATACAATAGGAATAATGCGCTGAAAGTTGTGCCAGGCAGCTATTGACGATCATTAGAGTTGGTAAAACACAAGCGGAACCTGTCGTGGAACTCACAGCGCAAGGGTAAAGTATAGTAGAAAATATACAACGGGTAATGATAGTGAAGCGTCACATAAAAAACTTTTGAAATTTTCACAACATCCTAAAAGATTATCCAAATATCATAAGAAATGCTAAGGTTTGTACATAAGGCCTCACTACGTCACTCATAGAGCAACTCAAACAGCGGAAACAAATACTATGACAGTAATAAAACTGGTACGTAAGCCTCCAGCTCGCCTTCGCACAACAGCATCGTCCTCACTAATCACCTATCACATGCTACTTAGTCTTCCCATCCACAACCGGATGAACAGCCCAAGGCAATAAGAGGAAACATAAAACCTTGAGTCAGACAACAGTTTTAGTGAGCAATAAAACTGCTAACAAACTTCAATAATAAAGTATATGAGATTGGATAGATAAATATACTAATCTACCCACAACACCAGAAAAGAACTCAACCCAATCTTCCCCACATCGGACAGTGATAGCCTTTATGATAAAAAAATTCAACTACTCATCAATGAAAACTAGAACATCTATTCAATCATGGAAAACACTCATAACATTTATATAATATCTCATATAAACCATCCTAATCGAATTCAACATCCCTCAAGCACAAGCGCCAGGAACATCTCCTTCGACGTTGAACAACCTACATGAGACAGTACAAATAGAACAACCAATCATCCATGACTGACTCTGGCTACCACCACCAATCCTGCTTTGAAACCGTCGTTAATCGTATGACAACCAACCTTGCCATATGTCAAGGGCTAATGGTAACCCTAGTTCTAGCATAAACTCCATACGTCTTTCAATGATACGTAAGTATGTCTAACCTTGACAACTAGGCCTTTCAACGATACCCAAGGTACTCGACCTACAACCGGTTATTTGGGTGCCCTCATCGTACCCCTGCTTTGAGCCCCCAAAAATTATTATTTTTTAGACCTTTTTGTTCAAATCTAAGTCATACTAGAAAATAAATTTTTAAGAAATAACCCTGTATGATCGACCCATTTACTTGAAGCACTGATCGACTGAACCTTCCCCAGAACACCGATCAGTCGGCCCCACCTGAAGCACCATATAGTACTGATCGCCCCCACTGGAATACTCACCGATCAGTCCTCCTGGAACACTCCCACCAATTGGTCCATCCTGGAACACACCCACCGATCGGTCCATCTTGGAACACACCAACCTATCAGCTAACATGGAACACCCATTGATCGGTTAACATGGAACTTCCACTGGAGCAACACACACCGATCGCACACACCCATTGGTCCTTCCTAGCACGTACACTGATCGGTCCTTCTGAGCATACATATCGATCTGTCCATCTAAGCACATACACCGAACGGTCCTCCCCTAGCTTGTTCTCCAAGTCACTCCTCCTCCTTGATCGATCGGTTCTCTGTACAACTCCATTGCAACCCCAATTTCAACCAAAACTTTGCCAAACAACAAATTCGACGAAACCAACTCATCCAATACATCCAATACAATCGTAAACATGCTATGGAGCCACTAACATCATGAAAATGACAATTATCATCAAATTATGCAATTTCACCAAAAATCTTGATAAATGAACCTATGACCTAAATTGTGAATCTAACTTGCATAATCATGTAAAATGTCATAAGAATTACCGGTTTAAACATGCTAACTTAGATCATAGGGTGATTCATATGAAAATGGACTTAATATGGTATAAATCTATGGTGAAACACTTGAATATGATGAAAATCATGATCAAACACTCATATACTACATTGCTTCCACGTGAGAGATGTAAATCACTCAACGATCCTCTCAAAAAAGAAAAAAGCAATGCAATAAGATTTCGGACAGCAAGCACTTCAAACCAAACCCCTTGATCCGATGAATCCTTGCCTCAATTGATGTAGATCTAGCCTCCAATGGAGTAGATCTTCAATTCCCTTCTCTTTGAAGTTGATTTTAATGGTGGAAAGGTGTTAGAGGAAGGAGGAACGTAGGCCACCTTATGAGAGAATAGAGAAACTAAACCATTTCCAATATCTCTCACCCCCTATTTATAACCTTCCACTAGCCCACTAATGGGTCTTCCCAAATCAGCCCATTGTGGCTCTCCAAACCTAAACTACCAACTGAAAAACCATAAAATAGTGATTCCTCCCAAAATGCTGAACCAAATCTTTAATGTAACCACTCTACGGAAAGGCAATCATTAATTCTTTTCCAATGACACAGGTCTCACCCTCTGATTTGACCTGATTCAAAAGTTATGCCTTACATAAGACTGACAGAGGCAAAATGGTCATAAACAAAATCGGTAAAAATTATAGACATGTCTCACATTCTATAAGCAATATATCAAAAGATGAGAATGATCCAACGCTCAGGGAATGAAATAAAAATATTTTACGATCTTATGATACGTAAAATGCGCGTTGTTACATTCTTCCCTCCTGAAGAATTTCACCCCCAAAATTCCAAGTAAACATAAGCAATGACAATAATTTTGCATGCCTATCATCCATGAGAAGTCAATTCTATCACCCAAACTAGTAATCATCAAGCCATGCATCCATAGCCTTATCCTAGCATGCAGAATTCTATCAAACAACAACAAGATACAACGATATAACGATGATACGATATCAAATGGTCCTACCGACAAAGAGTTCTGGATGAGTCGCTCTCATACTCTCTTCTTCCACTTCACTCTATTGTACCTTAACTAGCTTAATTGTCTTCCTTCTAAGTTTTTTCGTGTCATTCCCCACAATACGAAGTGGCTTACGAGGTCTCACTACTGCATTCTTGACTTCTAGGTCTTCATATTGCTCTGGAGGTACCACCACATTCGAATTATGCACAAACTTCCATAGAAATGACACATGGAACACATTATGCACAGTCAACATCTTCTCGGGTAACTCCAATCTATATGCGAGCTTTCCAGTTCGCTCGACTATTGGAAATGGTCCAATGAATCTTGGGGCTAACTTCCCTTTACTTCCAAATCGAACCACGTGCTTTAATGGCGAAATCTTCACGAAAACCATGTCACCCACATCGAATTCCAAATCCTTTCACCGCTTATCAGCATAGCTCTTTTGACGATCTGGGGCTGCCTTCATTCGTTGATGAACGATCTCGATACAATCTGAGGTCTCTATAATCATCTTTGGCCCAAGTATCAACTTATCTCCAGTTTCTAACCAATATGCCGGAGAATTACACGGCCTACCATACAACGCCTCGTATGTTGAACATTCCAATGCTAGACTAATAGCTATTGTTATATGCAAACTCAACTAGAAGTAGATGGTTTTCCCATGATCCTCTGAAGTTTAACACACAAGCCCTCAGGGGATCTTCCTAAACTCGATTGACTCTCTCGGTTTGAACATCGGTTTGGGGATGGTAAGCCGTACTTAAACACAACTCGGTTCCCAAATCTTCTTGCAAACTCTTCCAAAATCCACTCGTACATAATGGATCTCGATCACTCACTATGCTCTATAGGATACCATGGAATTGAGCTATCCACTTCACATAAAGTTCAGCCAATTTCGATGTCGTCCTAGTCGAGTTGAAAGGAATGAACCGTGCACTTTTGGTCAAGCGATCCACGATGACCTAAATCCCTTCATTTCCCGCCCTCGTTCTAGGTAGTCCATCGATGAAATCCATCGATATCTACTCCCACTTCCATGTTGGAACTTCCAATGGCTGAAGCAAACCACTCGACTTCTTTTGTTCAGCTTTCACCAATTGAAAATTCATGCACTTGGAAATGAACTTTCCAATATCTCGCTTCATCCCTTCCCAGTAGTATACTCGCTTCATGTCTTGATACATCTTATTACCACCGGGATGAATCGTTAACTTTGAGTGGTGACATTCCCTCAGAACCTCATCTCTCAATCTGTCAACATCAGGAACAACCAGTCGCCATTGATTTCGAAGCCAACCTTCTCGATCGACTTCGAACTCTTTATCTTTTGGTTCCAGTTTCTGGATAAGCTAGACAAGCTTCACATCTCGCTTTTGGGTCTCGCCAATCCTTTCGATAAGTGTAGATCTTATCGATAAGCTTGCTAACATTTCAAGTTCCAGCTCACACCTTGGCCTGAAATTGAACCTTGCCAAATAATCAAGGCTCTTCCATTCCGAAAACTTCGCTCCTAAACTTGCGTGTCTTCGACTCAACGCATCTGCAACTGCGTTACCTTTGCCAGGAATATTGGCTATACCAAAATCATATAATGCCAGAAACGCTAATCATCGTTGTTGTCGAAGATTCAAATCCTCTTGGGTGAAAAGATAGTTCAACGACTTGTGATTCATAAACAACTCGAATCAAACTCCCAACAGGTAATGTCTCCACATCTTCAGAGCAAAGATAATCTCCTCCAACTCCAAATCATGAGTTGGATAATTTTTCTCATGCGGCTTTAGCTGTCGAATCGCGTAGGCCACAATCTTATCCTTTTACATCAGTACCGCTCCAAGTCTAGTACCACATGCATCAGTGTATACCACCATCTCTTCGTTCCCACTCGGAATGGTCAACACAGGAGCACTCGATAGTCTCTCTTTTAGGATCCTGAATGTTTGTTCACACTTTTGCATACCATGTGAACACTTGGTTCTTTTTCGTCAATCCTGTCAATGGTGAAGCAACCTTGGAGAAATCCTTGATAAACCGTTGGTAATAACCCGCCATTCCAAGGAAACTACGAACATCCGTCGCATTCTTAGGCCTATCCCAGTTCTGGATTGTTGCCACTTTAGAGGGGTCAACCGCTATCCCATTTCAAGAAGCAAAAAGGCTTAAGAACCTCACTTCGCTCTTCCAGAAGTGACACTTTGAAAACTTAGCTCTCAGTTGATGCTTTCGCAAGATTTCCAATACAACCCTCAAGTGCGTCTTGTGCTCTTCCTCATTCCAAGAGTAAACCAGAATAACATCCACGAACACAAGCACGAACTTGTTCAACTGGTCTATGAAAACCCTATTCATAAGATCCACAAAATACGCTGGTGCGTTAACCAACCCGAATGGCATCACCAACTATTCGAAGAAATCAAATGGTGTCCTTAAAGTAGTCTTTGGCACACTATCCTTAGCCACCCTTAACTGGTGAAATCCCATTGCCAAATCCATTTGAAAAAACACTTTGACTTCGTGAAGCTAATCGAACAAGTCATCAATCCTTGGCAACGGATATTTGTTCTTCTTAGTCACCTTGTTCAGCTCACGATAGTCCACACATAATCTTAACGATCCATCTGCCTTGGTTGCAAACATGACTGGTGCACCCTATTCGGACACTCCTCTGAATGAATCCATTCCCCATAAGGTCACGAACTTGCACCTCCAACGTTCATTATTCCTTAGGTGCCATCCGCTTAAGAGGCATAACAATTGGTCTAGCACCCTCGACCAAATCAATCCTAAACTAGATCTCACGATGCGACAGCAACCCTTTGACCTCGTCAAAGACATCCTCATACTCATTAGCAATCTTCACAGATGACAAGTCTTCCTGTGGAATCCCAAGCGAATATAGGTAGCACATGAAGACACCCTCTTCGCGCTTACATCCAATCAACACCTTTCGCCTTTCCACATCCCCGACTCTCACCTCTAGATTTTCGCAATTCACTCTTGCCACATACCTCTTGAGGCAATCCATGCCCAAGATGATCTCAAACCCAGCGAAGTTAAGAACAAAGTAATCACACACAAAAGAGAAACCATGACTCGACAATACTAGACACACTACACCATAGCAACCAATTTAACACGCAAGGATGTGGACGTAAAATACAGTTTAAAGCCGTATCATATTTGATAGTGCTCAGATCCGTATTAAACTACATTTTGCGATCCGCACCACCCCAAACACCCTAAATTTGACCATCCATCAATGAAGCTCCATATAGATTAATTTGATACACCTTTTGGCCAAATCGAATCTGTATCATATTGTTCACCCCATTAGGCACTCGAAATTAAAATTTGGCCGCTCCCTTTTCCCTCTGTTTTACTTTAATGGTGACCAAAAACCCAAATTCAGGTTTTCGATCACCAAATCGTGCCTCCACCTTTCTCTAGAATCTCCCTTACCAACAAAGACGAACAACCCTCTCCTTTGATGAAGCAACCCTTAGTCCCTAGCCCTCCGTTGACCACAGGTATGTGTTTCAATTGAATTGTGTTTTGCATGCCTAATATTGGGGATTAGGGAACAAGTTGAAGTCTTTGTGTGTTAGCTGACCCTTACTTTATGTTAGTTTGTTATCTGTTTCAATTGAATTATGCATGCCTGATAGTAGGGATTAGGGAACAAGTTGAAGTCTTTGCGTATTAGTTGATTGATACTTTGTATTATTGTGTTAGTTGTTTCAATTGAATTGTGTTGTACATGCCTGATAGTAGGGATTAGGGAACAAATTGAAGTCTTTGTGTGCAAGCCGATTGCTACTTTGTGTTAGTGTGTCAGCTATTTCAATTGAATTGGTATGTACTAGTGTGTTAGCTGGTTGTTATACCTTGGAATCAGATAAATCAAATTTGAATCATGTTTTATGATAATGTAAAAAATATCTGAATAGCTATTTGAAACACGTATGGTATAATTTTAGATTGCTGTATATATATCCATGAAACAAAGAAATAATAATGAGTTAGTCATAAGGATGAAGTAACCTTTACTAATGTTAAGTTGTTTAATGTTAATGGTCCATAACCTGATTCTGTTTGCAATAGCCATTTGATGATATGTTCTTTAGATCGCTTGCCACATTGAATCTGAAATGTAGTAACCACATCTATGTACAAGTTGTCACTGATTTATAGTTTAACTATTTAGCAACTAAAAGTTGTCCATTTCTTAAACTAAGCAATTGGATAATTCTACAGTTCAATATTTATCCATGATTTCATTATCATTTGACAGTTTGTTTGCCTTATGCTTGAAATTTAAATTGGGTTGTCTTATAACAAGTTTACTCCGTTTTGAGAGATAACAAGTTTACTGAAAATATAATAATAGGTTTGCTGAAACCTGGGATGATGGGTGATTACTCGACTTTCTAGTTAATAATTTAATGGGTAATCCACCAGGTGGATGCATTTTAGCTCACCCATAGGGTCGGGTATCCATGCTTATTAGCTTTATCCAAATGTCGGATGTTGCTGCACTTAGCCTTAGTAAAAAGTTGCTTTCACTAGCAACTTTCCCCTACTTTGTAGCAGAGACTGTATTGTAAGTTATCTTGCACTACACAGTCTGCTTCAAAGAAACTGAAAGTTGCAAGTGAAAGCAGTTTTTAACAAAGGTTAAGTGAAGCGACATTCGACATTTGAATGAAGCATGGAATACTGACCCTACGCGTGAGTTAAAATGTAGCCACCTGGTGGATCGTCCAGTAAATTCTTAACCAGAAAGTCGAGTATGTGTGTCATCCGAAGATGATGATTCGATATCTTTAGACATTGGAGTAGGTATATATTATTTTACACTTATCTCTACGTAGTATCTTACGTGGACAGTGCCTTGCATTTTTAACGACTGGCGTTTCATTGGTCTTTGAGACAGATACTTACTGACTACAAAAACACATGTCATTTCTATATATATGTCATTAAACAAGTTCCATTTTAATTAGCTCATTTCTGTATGCTTAGTGAGTTACAATGTCGATCTCCTATCCAGTGAAGTATTTGTAACTTGTTTAATGAATTTATATGCAGTCCTGTTGGAGAAAACAGAAAAAAAGGGAGGTGAATTGGCTATATACGATGTTGGAGGTCACGTTAAACCACAAAGCATGTGTTTCTAGGTTACAAGTTCATAAATCGTGTCAGCAGCATCATAAACATGTTATATATATAATTGACAAATATGCACATACGAACAAAAAAACACGATATTCCCTTCACTATTATCAGTATGAACACAAAGACATGATATTTTGTGTGCAATCAGACAAAAAATTACTTCTTCTTTCATGTAGATTATGACGATATTTTGTGTGGCAATCAGGCATAAAATTACTTCTTCTTTCCTGTAGATTTTGGTGCTTTCGTGCGGCTGGAACTCATGCTGGATATCATGACTAAGTTTTACTGCCAATCATCAGGTTGGCCTTTTAAGCTTTTATTTTAAGCTGTGTATATATATAAATATTTATGTTGTTATAAAACTTTATCAGCATCAGCTAGCTTATTCTCATATTGCTTTGATTTACAGCAAACACATGGATTTCATCGGCATGATCAGCACGTACGCTCAATCTTCCTGGCCTCGATTGGAGTTATTTTAGGCTGATCATATGTTTTTACCTTTTTTTGTTAGTTCGTACTGTTATGAAAATCTTTGATATTTTCCTTTGTATATGTTTGTATGTTATACATTGTGTTCGTGTAATGAAAAATCTTGTAATGCTTTGAGTGTATATGTATATGAATTATGTTATTCTTATGCATAAATTGTGGTATATATGTTGTGTTATGGAAAAATATGTGCTACAGTTTCTATTTATATATATGTATATGCATATATATTTATATATATGCATGTATATAAATGTGTGCACACACAAATATAATTAGATACAGTCAAAGGTCGTGTCTGAATACAATTTAGATACGGCTATAAGCCGTATGTTACCACTACTGAGACACGGTTTATAGCCATATCTAAAAAATTTAACACGCCATTTTTTGATACGGCTTTTTGTCGTGTTTAAGAGCATTAGATAGGGCTAAAAACATAGCCTAATTAGCATATATGGTGTAGTGAACATGACACAACATGCACAAATTGGACGAACCCCGAACTGGATTAGTAACGATCAATGGTCTATCATAAATCTCGGGTTCCAAACCCAAGTGGCACACAAGCTCATTGCAAATGAAAGAATGCGATGCTCTAGTATCAAACAACACATGAACTGAAACACCATTAACTGAAAGAGTACCTTGAACGACAACACCCTTTCCCTTTTCCTCTACAGTAGGAGCTCTTGAAGAAGATGGTGCGGCTTCCAAAGCATATGCCTTTACATATTGCTTGCCCTTAGCTGATTCTGGACAATCTTTCTTCTCATGCCCAGCCTTTCCACACTTGAAGCACTTCTTCTCAGCTTTGGGATTCCTGCACTCATTCGAGTAATGACCCTTCTGTTGGCAGTTAAAGAAAACCACCTCACTCTTAGGCTTCTGCTAGCCATCCTTTCCTTTCTGTTGTTGTTGCTTCCTCTTATTGTTATTACCACCTTGTTGTGGTTTCTGTACTTCTTTGGTTGCAGTGACAGCATTTGCTTCCGTAGGAAACAAGCTCTCATGGCGAATAGCTTTCTCCATAATCTTCTCGAATAAATCATCAAGATGATCCACCAACGACCTTCCAATATAGGTATCCAGACCCATAACGAACTTCTCGTTCTTCTGATAAGGTGTACCAATGTATGAACGAGCATAATTGGACAAGGCCTCGAAATCAGAAATGTAATAAAGCACAGGACAACCATTCTGTTTCAGCTTCATGAACTTCTTAAAGAGAACGGATTTCTGAGCCGTGGAAATGAATTTTGCTTCAAACTTAGCCTGGAATTGCTCCCGTGAAATGTTGTCGTCTGGAGTCTCAAGTGTGACTGAATTCCACCATTCCATGGCCCTGCTTTGCAGTTGCCTTGATGCAAGCTTTCTCTTGGTTGCACCATCCAAACTCAAGTCTCCAAAGATACAAACACAAGAATCCATCCACCTCTGAACTTCCTCAGCTAGTTCAGTTCCTTTAAATGGTTTCCCTCCTAGAGATGTATAATCCTTGAATAGCTTCGCAAAATCCACAACCCCAGGCAACTGAACTCCTACGTCTACCGTAGCTACCTGTAACAACCCGCATTCTATGCATCGGTGGATCATAGAATATTTATTTCTTTCTAATATGAAGTCGTATGGTCATGTGGCTTTGGGAAACGACCATTTGGGTCATTTCCCATGTTCATGATTTTTGCCGATTTTTAAATGACCGTTTTTCCACTAGCTGATCTTGTTTCGGCCATAACTTTTGATTGGAAAGGAGTTTCGACCTGAAACCACTTCCATTGTCTTCGGATGATGGTTTACCTTTCCATAGAGTGGTCACATGTGGAAAACGGACTTACCGATTGGGAGAAATGGCTGAAATATGTTTGGAAGGTGAAAAACTGCTTAACCGGGCCAAATAGGGTGATTAGTGAATGGGCCCATAACCCATTTCGGGATTAGGGTTATGGGGAGGCTGAAAAGAGTTAGAGTTTCATTTCATTTCAGTTTTCTAGCCTCCACTTACCTCTTAGAAACCCTAAAAATGGCCTCCAACCTCTAAATCACCTCCAAATCACTTTCTAATCAAGGATTGAGCTTAGCAACATCAAATCAAGGGAAATCTTCACCAAATCAAGATTAGAGCTGCTGATTAGCATTGGTATTCGCGCCGTATCAGAGATTTATTTCAGATCTAAGGTTTATTTGTGGCTAAGGTGAGTAATTCGCATAGTTCCTCACTAATCATGGTCAATTAAGGGTAATTAGCGAAGATTAGCGAATTTATGCATTAATAAATTCTGGAAAAATATTTATAAATTCTTAAATAACATTTTAGACCTCTGTTAGAAATTGGGTTTGATTTGGTTAAGTTTTACTAATCATGTCACTAGTTTTTCTTAAACATGCTTAAGGGAAAATATAGGGTTTTGGCTATTTTTGATCCATTTTAGCCTATCATATTGATGTTTTGGTGTTTGAGGTCACTTCTACTTGTTGCTATGACTGTATGGTATGCTTTGTGATTGATTATAATAGTTAGAATGGTCGAAAACGCCGTCGAATGGCGTAAAACACTCATTGGAAAAGTTGCAGGAAGACGGTGCAGGTTTTCGGATCGGATGGATGGGCTCGGACCGGATAGTGGGCTGGGCAAGGGATCACCGAACTGAACCAAGGCTTAGCATAAGAGAAAGTTTGGCAAAAAGAAAGGCCATTATGGTTAAACTGGGATCGGATCGGAGCATCACAACCGAAGGGGTCAACATCTAAAGGAGGAGAGCTACCAAGCCAAACCGAATCAGGGCATGGATCCGAATCGAACCAAGATGCATCTACCCGACCCGACCCGCCAAAGGGCACCCGAACCGAACCGATGTATTAAAAAGGGACTTGGAGGCCATGACCCAACCCAGAGCACTTGGAAGGAGGCCGATCCGAACCGACAGAGAAGAAGGACTGAGGATCCGAACCGATCCAATGATGACCAATAACCCGAGATGCAAAGGTAGTCCAAATGGAAATTAGAGCTCAGGATCCAGTTGGGAACCAATGAGTTCACTTCATGATTGGGCTTTGCTGCGGGACGTGTGCTAAGGAGTTGTCGACGTTCATAACTTCGATTCACCACTGAAAAGGAATGGTGGGCAACGTACCAGTGCAATAGAGTCATCGTGACTCGAGGGGCAAAGTGATCGTAGTAAGACTATGAGCCAGTGCAGTGGAGCCATTGTGACTCCGTGGGGCAGAGTGGACATAGTAAAGGATTAGTAAGGCTATGAGCCAGTGCAGTGGGGTGTGTACGACTCCATGGGGAAAAGTGGACATAGCGAAGGATTAGTGGCTATGGATCAGTGCAGTGAAGCCGCTATGACTTCATCGGGTAAAGTGATCATAGTAAAGTATTGGGTGATCGAAGTGGTGGATATCGTATGCTTTACGCACTGAGTGAGAGATGTGAAGATAATTGCTATGATTGATTGTTTGTCATCACTATGACATGCACACCCCCACCCCCGTATGCTTGTACACCATATGCTAGTGGCACCTTAGAGTGTTGTACAGTATGTAGTGCTAACTCTTTGGTTGCAGGTCTTGTTTCGGGTATGGTTTAGTATATCTGTTATTGTTCTGTTTAGATGCTTATCGCTCATACCAGACTTTTGTCTGACCCAGAGTTTTGTGTCTCTTCTTATTACTCTGGGTGCTCCTAAACGAGTAGACTAGAGACAGGTTAGCTGGTGATGCACGAGTAGCTAATCCGAAGGCGAGTAGGAGGCTTCCACGTATGATATATATATATATATATATATATATATATATATATTCTCCCTGTGTCGTTGGTAGTCACTACTTGGGCATTAGCAGTGTACCTTCCTTATCTTGCTTTTAGAGACAGTTTTAAAAGTTGAAATAATGATGTTATGGAACATAAGCTGTATTTGGATTTTCTGCTACTATGTTGGTTTAGTTTTCAGCTTATGCACTGTCTCGCCTCTTTTATGTCAAGATTATGTTGTTATTATATTTTGTTCCATGCGCTATGAGACATCCTACAGGTCCTTTGTTGATTCTTCGTCTTCTTTCTTTCCCTTCTGACGATCGTCCCATGCTAACTGGACATGTGTACAGCGCACTTTTGGAGTAAATGTTGGTTGGTGTGGGGCGGGCCGTCACATTTGGTATTAAAGCTCTAGGTTGCGTAGTTAACCTAGGGAAGTCATCAGGGAGAGATATTTTATGTATATGAGAGCGCGTATTTGTGATTACCTTGGTTTTTAAAAGCTATATATATATACTATTAGTAGTATAAGGATGAAGTCGTACTGCACTAGCACCACTACGGAGATAGTTAATCGTTTTCTCTTTACAGATCGAACGATGAGTCGAGACACGAGGGGTGCTGGTAGTGGGGCCAATAATGGGAATGCTCCTGACATGAGGACGATGTTCACTGACTTCATGAGAGAGATGCTTAGAGATGTTCAGGGAGCAGTTCCCAATGCCGGTAATGGTGGTGGTCCAGTAGTGCAAGCACCTAGGGCCGATTTCGCCAAGCTATGCAAGGATTACACTAACCTTGGTGTGAAGCCGTTCCACGGAACGGAGTCAGCCATGGATGTTCAGGATTGGTTGGATAGCTGTGATCGTATCTTCGACGACTTGGGTATCGAGGATGCGATGAAGAGAAGGCTAGCGTCTCGTCAGCTGCAAGGGCGAGCGATGAATTGGTGAATGCTATTAAGACAGCCACTCTAGAGGATCAGGTTACTTGGGATCAGTTTAAGGCTCGCTTTAGCGACAAGTTTATCACAACTGCTCAGAAGTCGGAATTGTTTAAGAAGTTCTTGGAGCTTAAGCAGAATGGTAGGGCAGTCTCGGACTATATTGCTGAGTTCGACACTTTGTCGAAGTATGGATTATCCCTTATCGATACTCTTGAGAAGAAGAATGAGAAGGTCATTACTGGTTTGGATGGATACTTGGGGGAAAGGCTTATTAACCACATCGATGAGACTTTTTAATCGATTGTGGGGAAAGCTTTGAGATCAGAGAGTCTTTACCCTAAGTCAAAGACTGAGGTTGCATCTGCATAAGGGCTGAAGCCACAAGCAGGCGGTGGAGGCAAGAATAACACTCAGAACAAGAGGAAGAAGAACCAAACTAAGGATGGCCAGAAAAAGAGCAAGAAAGATGTTGAGTGCTTCAGCTGTGGTAAGAAGGGCCATTATGCCAAAGAATGTCGGGCCAAGCCAGCGGATAGGAAGTGCTACAACTGTGGCCAAGTAGGACATCATAAGGATAAATGTCCACAACCTCTTAAGGAGAAGCAGATTGTGAAAGCATATGCTATCAGTGTTATTGCTTCTTCATCGAATGCCCCAATTGCGGCGGAGAAAGGAAAGAATGTCGTCATTCAAGGTATGCTTTCTATTCTTGATGTACCTGTTCGAGTTTTGTTTGATTTTGTTTGATACTGGGGCTTCCCGTTCCTTCATATCTAGTGACCTGGTAGATAGGTTGGGACCGGAACCCGAGATAGTCGATAGACCGTTGGTTGTGACGAACCCGATTGGTGGTTCGACTAACCTTAGTATGATTTGCCGAAATTTGGTCTTATCGAGTCATGGATGTATATTTGTATGTGATTGCTTTGTTTTGGGCTTTACTTATATTAGGGGTCGATTGGCTCCAAAGATGCGGGGTGGTGGTAGACTGTGAGGGCTTTCTGGTGACAGTTAGGGCGGAGGATGGGCGGAGGGTAGTGTTTGGTAGTCTACCTAGTGTTGGGGTAATGGCTAGTTTTATAAATTCCCTCGACATCCCGCATGATGAGTTGTCAGATGTGCCCGTGGTTGGCCAGTATCTGGACGTCTTCGAGGAAGTGACCGGACTTCCACCACACCGAGAGATTGAGTTCCGTATTGATTTAGTGAAAGATGCTAGACCTATAGTGATGCCACTTCGTCGTAAGGCACCAAGGGAGAAGCGAGAGCTCGAGGTGCAAGTCAGTGATCTTTTGAAGAAGCGGTTTATTAGAAGAAGTGTCTCCGAGTGGGGAGCACCAGTTGTGTTTGCCACTAAGGCAGATGGTTCCCTTCGTTTGTGTGTGGACTATCGCGAGTTGAATAAGGTGACGAGGAAGAACAAGTATCCTCTACCGCGGATAGATGATTTGTTTTATCAACTAGAAGGAGCCAGAGTGTTCTCACAGTTGGACCTCGTGACATGATTTCATCATCTCCGAGTAGCGGCTGAGAGTGTTCCGAAAATGGCATTTAGGACGCCGTCTGGATTCTATGAGTGGTTGGTCATGCCATTTGGGTTGACCAATGCACCAGCATACTTCGTCGATCTTATGAATCGGGTATTCAGAGATCAACTGAATAAGTTTGTTCTTGTGTTCATAGACGACATCCTTGTTTACTCAAGGATAGAGGAAGAACACAAGGGACATTTGAGGATAGTGATGGAGGTGTTGAGAAAATACCAATTGAAAGCGAAATTTTCTAAGTGTCACTTCTGGAGGAGGGAAGTGAGATTCTTGGGCCATATTGTTTCAGAGAATGGTATTGCCGTGGACCCTGCGAAGGTGGCTACGGTACAGGATTGGTCTACGCCTAAGAATGCAATAGACGTGAGAAGCTTCTTGGGGTTAGCTGGATATTATCATAAGTTTATCCAGGACTTCTCCAAGATAGCAGCGCCGTTGACTCAGTTGACTAAGAAGAATCAAGCCTTCGTCTGGGACGGAGTGTATGAGAATGCATTCAAGAGTCTAAAAGAAAAGTTGACGCGTGCGCCAGTGTTAGTCATTCCTAAAGGGAATGAAGAGATGACGGTATACACATATGCTTGTGGTACCGGACTAGGTGCTGTATTGATGCAAGGAGGTAGGGTTGTAGCTTATGCTAGTAGGCAACTAAAGCCGCATGAGAAAAGGTATCCTACCCATGATTTGGAACTGGCAGCGATCATATTCGCATTGAAGATGTGAAGACATTATCTCTTGGGAGAAATATTTGAGTTGTTTACCGATCATAAATCGTTAAAGTATCTCTTCTCTCAGAAGGATCTGAATCTCTATAGCAGAGATGGTTAGAGTTCTTGGCTTCATATGATTTTGATATCGCATATACACCTGGGAAAGGCAATGCGGTAGCCGATGCCTTGAGTAGGAGACATGCCAGTTTAGGGGCTATGTTTCTTGAATGGAAGCAACTGGAGTATATCGCAGGGTATGGTTTCAGACCAAAGTGCGAATTGGATCCAGAGATGTTAGCTAGTTTGACAATCAGACTCACTTTTATTGAGCGGATTGGTTCCAGTCAGAGGGATGATCCTAATCTATTGGAAATCATCTCCAAGTTAGAGATGAATATCGGCGGTGAGGAGATGAATTTGTATGGGCTTGATCGAGAAAGATGGCTTCGAAAGAATGGAAGACTAGTTGTACTCAACGTGAATGGTTTGAGAGATGAAGTGCTTAGGGAATGTCATCACTCAAAACTGACTATACACCCCGGTGGTGATAAGATGTATCGAGACATGAAGCAGACTTACTACTAGGAAGGGATGAAAAGAGACTTTGGGAAGTTTATATCCAAGTGCATGAATTGCCAGCTAGTTAAAGCCGAGCAAAAGAAGCCTAGTGGTTTGTTGCAACCATTAGAGATTCCCGAATGGAAATGGGAGCAAGTCTCGATGGATTTCATAGATGGTTTACCAAGAACTAGATCAGGACATGATAGCATTTGGGTAACTGTGGATCGATTGACCAAGAGTGCAAGATTTATACCAGTCAAATCGACCAGAACGGCAGCTAAGTTAGCAGAACTGTATATGAAGTGGGTAGTGAGATTTCATGGAGTACCTAAAAGCATTGTGAGTGACTGAGACACGTTGTTTACAAGTGGGTTTTGGAAGAGCTTACAAGAGGCTTTAGGGTCGGAATTGTATCTCAGTACCGCGTATCATCCTCAAACCGATGGTCAAACAGAGAGGGTGAATCGTATATTGGAAGATCTCTTGAGAGCTTGTATATTGGATTTTGGGGGATCATGGGATGACCATTTGCATCTAGTAGAGTATGCATATAATAACAGCTACCAATCCAGTATCGGTATGGCTCCATATGAAGCTTTGTACGGAAGACCATGCAACTCCCCATCATGTTGGATAGAGACCAGTGAGAAGTTTGTGCTTAGACCAGATGTGGTGAGGGAAACTTCAGATAAGATTAAGATCATTCAAAAACGGATGAAGGCTGCCCAAGATAGGCAGAAGAGTTATGCTGATAAGAGGAGAAGAGACTTAAAATTTTCCGTTGGTGACTTGGTGTTTGTCAAGATTTCTCCGTTGAAGAGCGTGATACGATTTGGCAGGAGAGGCAAGTTGGAATCAAGATTTGTTGGCCCATTCCCAGTTCTCGAACAAGTTAGGAATTTGGCATATAGAGTTGATTTATCCGAGAAGATGGCAGGAGTTCACAACGTATTTCATGTTTCCCAACTAAGGAAGTTCATGCACGACCCAGATATGACAATTTCACCTGATCAGTTAGAGGACTTCGAAGTGGAACCCGAGGCGGTTGGGAACCGCAACCCGATTCGTTTTGTCGAGCACGATAAGAAGCAACTTCGAAGGAAGGCGGTGAAGCTAGTCAAGGCTCAGTGGGGCGAGAACGAGAATGACTATAGACAGAGGAGAGCATTAGGAAGACGTATTCAGAACTCTTTGCCTGGTAATATTTACTTTGCAATTTGGTTATTCCGCATGCTAGGATAGACTTGTTTTGCTTGTTTTGCATGTTTGATTGTTGTTTTATGGCTGACAGGCATGCGGGACCCTTTGTGTGTTTTGGTTAGGGAATTTCGGGGGCGAAATTTCTTAAGTAGGGGAGAATGTAACAACCCGCATTCTACGCATCGGAGGATCGTAGAATATTTATTTATTTCTTATATGAAGTCGTATGGTCATGTGGCTTTGGGAAACGACCATTGAGGTCACTTCCCATGTTCATGATTTTTGCCGATTTTTAAATGACCGTTTTGCCCCTAGCTGATCTTGTTTCGGCCATAACTTTTGATTAAAAAGGAGTTTTGACCTGAAACCCCTTCCATTGTCTTTGGATGATGGTTTACCTTTCCGTAGAGTGGTCACATGTGGAAAACGGACTTACCGATTGGGAGAAATGGCTGAAATAAGGTTTGGAAGGTGAAAATTGCTTAACCGGGCCAAATAGGGTGATTAGTGGATGGGCCCATAACCCATTTCGAGATTAAGGTTATGGGGAGGCTGAAAAGAGTTAGGGTTTGATTCCATTTCAGTTTTCTAGCCTCCACTTACCTCTTATAAACCCTAAAAATGGCCTTCAACCAATAAATCACCTCCAAATCTCTTTCTAATCAAGGATTGAGCTTAGCAACATCAAATCAAGGGAAATCTTCACCAAATCAAGATTAGAGTTGCTATTTAGCATTGGTATTCGCTCCATATCAGAGATTTATTTCAGATCTAAGGTTTAATTGTGGCTAAGGTAAGTGATTCGCATAGTTCCTCACTAATCATGGTCAATTAAGGGTAATTAGCGAAGATTAGGGAATTTATGCATTAATAAATTCTGGAAAAATATTTATAAATTCTTAAATAATGTTTTAGACCTCTGTTAGAAATTGGGTTTGATTTGGTTAAGTTTTACTAATCATGTCACTAGTTTTGCTTAAACATGCTTAAGGGAAAATATGGGGTTTTCGCTATGTTTGATCCATTTTAACCTATCATATTGATGTTTTGGTGTTTAAGGTCACTTCTACTTGCTGCTATGACTATATGGTATGCTTTGTGATTGATTAGAACAGTTAGAATGGTCGAAAAAGCCGTCGAATGGCATAAAACACTCGCTGGAAAAGTTGCAGGAAGACGGTGTAGGTTTTCGGATCGGATCGGATGGATGGGCTCGGACCGGATAATGGGCTGGGCAAGGGATCACCGAACCGAACCGAGGCTTAGCATAAGAGAAAGTTTGGCAAAAAGGAAGGCCATTATGGTAAACTGGGATCGGATCGGAGCATCACAACCGAAGGGGCCAACATCTAAAGGAGGAGAGCTACCAAGCCGAACCAAATCAGGGCATGGATCCGAACCGAACCAAGATGCATCTACCCGACCCGACCCGCCAGAAGGCGCCCGAACCGAACCAATGTACTACGAAGGGACTTGGAGGCCATGACCCAACCCGGAGCACTTGGAAGGAGGCCGATCCAAACCAATAGAGAAGAAGGACTGAGGATCTGAACCGATCCAGTGATGACCAATAACCCGAGATGCAAAGGTGGTCCAAATGGAAGTTAGAGCTCAGGATCCAGTTGGGAACCAATGAGTTCACTTCATGATTGGGCTTTGCTGCGGGACGTGTGCTAAGGAGTTTTCGACGTTCATAACTTCGATTCACCACAGAAAAGGAATGATGGCCTACGTACCAGTGCAATAGAGTCATCGTGACTCGAGGGGCAAAGTGATCGTAGTAAGACTATGAGCTAGTGCAGTGAAGCCATTGTGACTCCATGGGGCAGAGTGGACATAGTAAACGATTAGTAAGGCTATGAGCCAGTGCAGTGGGGTGTGTACGACTCCATGGGGGAAAAGTGGACATAGCGAAGGATTAGTGGCTATGGATCAGTGCAGTGAAGCCGCTGTGACTTCATGGGGCAAAGTGATCATAGCAAAGTATTGGGTGATCGAAGTGGTGGATATCGTATGCTTTACGCACTGAGTGAGAGATGTGAGGATAATTTCTATGCTTGATTGTTTGCCATCACTATGACATGCACTCCTCCACTCCCGTATGCTTGTACACCATATGCTAGTGGCACCTTAGAGTGTTGTACAGTATGTAGTGCTAACTCTTTGGTTGCAGGTCCAAGTTCAGGTAAGGTTTAGTATACCTGTTATTGTTCTATTTAGCTGCTTATTGCTCATACCAGACTTTTATCTGACCCATAGTTTTATGTCTCTTCTTATAACTCTGGGTGCTCCTAAACGAGCAGACTAGAGATAGGTTAGCTGGTGATGCACGAGTAGCTAATCCAAAGGCGAGCAGGAGGCTTCCACGTATGATATATATATATAGATATTCTCCCTATGTCGTTGGTATTCACTACTTGGGCATTAGTAGTGTACCTTCCTTATCTTGCTTTTAGAGACAGTTTTAAAAGTTGTAATAATGATGTTGTGGAACATAAGCTGTATTTGGATTTTCCGCTGCTATGTTGGTTTAGTTTTCAGGTTATGCACTGTCTCTCCTGTTTTATGTCAAGATTATGTTGTTATTATATTTTGTTCCATGCGCTGTGAGACATCCTACAGGTCCTTTGTTGATTCTTCATCTTCTTTCTTTCCCTTATGACGACCGTCCCATGCTAACTGGACATGTGTACAACGCACTTTTGGATTAAATGTCGGTTGGTGCGGAGCGGGTTGTCACACTGCCACTGGAGCGGGACCCTTCGCATGAATGAATCCATTATGGCTTCAAACATAGTAGGGTAGTGTAACACCCCGTGTATTCTATAACTGTGAAATTCACAAATTAAAGTATAATTAATTTCAAATTAAAGTATTAAGGGAAACGGGATACGCCATTGCGTTCGTCTCGGAAAAATACGCGAAATAGAGTCCGAGTTTTCGAAAAACGGAGCCCGTATGACCAAATTATGGCCCGACGAAGTTTCAGAAAATTCAAATCTCGAAAACAGAATTTAAATTCAGCCCAATCAAAGCAGGTGAGTAAATTCCCGCCCAAACCCACCAGGTCGACCTGGGGGTCGACCCTAGGGTCGACCTGCCAGGCCAGGTCGACCTGGGAGTCGACCTGGGTGTCGACCTGCCCAGGCAGGTCGACTCCCCAGTCGACCTGGGAGTCGACCTGGCCCCTGAGCCAGGTCGAACCCAGCCCACTCTGGCTGGCCAGGTCTATGTTTGGTCGATTTTCTGAGCCTTGCCTTGTCACTAGGGCTAGGTGTCAGCTCCTGGTTGGTCTCTTCTTTGAACGAACGGCTATTGTTAAACCAAGCTTCATCGACGGTCTAAATTAACTCAGAAACTATAAAAAGGACCTAAGACTTTGCTAGTGGTGCGAAGCGTAGCACCACCTGTGACGAGTAAGATTCCGATCTTGGGGAATAGCTTTTTCAAAGCTTTCGTGTGGTGGGTTTTGTCCCTAATGAGATGGGAAAGCAGCAAGCCAAACCCCCGTTATCTTAGGCTCTTCGGGGGGACCGTGTCATGTCAAATTCATAGCTAAGCTGACCATCTATCTGCCCTAAAAGCAAGGGAAAACGGACCCTAATTCACATAAACTAAAATGGAGATGAGATCGTCATGCTGCTGAGGAGTGACTGAGGATAGCCGTCAGAAATAGAGAGACAATTAGGAGATAAATCGAAAGCTTAAAGCAACGTTAATCAAATCAAAGCAACGCCTACAACAAAGGATAGCATCTCCAATTTCAGAATTCAGATTCCTGAATTGAAGATTCGTCATACGTTGTAAGTAGAGTGCTATTCCGATGTGAATTAAATAATTGTGTTGATTTGTGTAACGTAAGAAATGGAATTGTGGTGATAATAATTTATATTTGTATGTTGCTTTGATGCTAAACGATTTGGGAATATTATGATATACGATTGGATATTTGCAAGTACGCGATTTGCGTTGAAAGTTAACAACGAAATGGAATTGTGGTGATAGTAACTTATGTTTGCATGTTATTTTGATTTGGCAATGCTATGGTGTACGATTTGATTCATATAAGTATATGGTTTATGTCGACAACTACATGTTGTGGAATTTTTAATTGGGATTCATGCAAGCATATGATTCAAATTGAAAACTACATGTTTGTGGTGGTTATTTACAACACCCAATTGATAATTGCAAGTGTATAATTCATGTTGAAAAATAACAACTATATGTTGTAATAGTTTATTTGAAATTCATGCAAGTCTATGATTTATTGTTATGCCAACATGATGTATAATTCTATGGTCACCTTTAGTGTAATTTGATCCACTTAAGTATCATGATTCATATGAAAGTTATGTTGGAATTGGCATCATAGTTCAAGTGTAAAAATCATGATTTAGTGATAAAAGCAAGCGTTTTTGTAAGCTTGTATTAATTTTATGAACATGACTAAATTATGTTTGTTATTATGCTAAGTTAAAAACATGTTTCTAGGCTTATGTTGTTATCTTAATCATATGATAATATATTTGGCACATAAGTTACATTAGAAATTACACTAGAATTACATCCCCTTACAAGTTACATAGATAGGACAAAAACCATGATTATATGAATAGTAGGATTCATATTCAATTATGCTTATGCCATGACCGTATAAGGACTCATGTTCAATTATGATTATGCCATAATTATATGATTAGAGTGGTTCATGTTTAAGTATTATTTATGCCATGACTACATGTTTTGTTTATACCATGATTATGTGAATAGAATGATTCATGTTTAAGTATTGCTTATATTATATGTTGTTACAATCGCAAGTTCACATATGCCTATCCTATGTTAATTGAATCGTTATGTTGCAAGTTCATGCGTTCACACTCCCCTTTTTTATGTCACCTTATAAACACCATGTTATAAGCCTCCCCTTTTCATATGGCTAAATTGGGTTTAAGTATTAAACCCAACACACCTTACATTTGAACGAACGTGTAAAACGGGGGTATTGACGTTTGGGATAAAATATAGAACATATGTGTTGGCATGTTTGATGCATGCCAACAACCTTGAAAAACAATCAAGTGACATAAATAAATCTTAATCAATAAAGATGAATTTTAATAATGGGCCGCAAATATTTACATATAAAAAAGAAAAGAGACAAAATATGTAAATGTAGAAAATACGATGTGTTTAACCCGAGGTTGGATTGAGTTGTGATGTAAACCTGCCCGGAACCGCCCGGCTGTCCAATAGTCACAACAATACCTATCCAATGTGGGTGGTTAGACACGGAGCCCAATAAGGACCCGAGGTTAGACTGAGTTGTGGCGTAAGACTGCCCGGACCCAACCGGCAATAGGCAGCCACAACAATACCTGTCTAATGTGAGAGGTCAAGGCTTTAATAAGACAATTAAGGCTGAGTCGGGATTGATAGGATTAAGTGAATTAAGACTTAATCAAAATAGAACATGCTAAACTAAACAGATTGATTGGGGGTTAGGTTTATAAAACACTTAACCAACTTAGCATGTTGGCTAGAAATAGAAAACCTAGTAGCGGGGGACCCTTTTCAGCAGTAACCCTACAAGGCGTATCATGATACCCTGAAACTAGGCAGGGTGGGGCACGATTACTTGGCTGACTGTAAGAGGTCAAATCGACGGCGGTGGTGTAGCAGTGTAGGTTCTAACGGGGTGTGGGCGTGCACTCACTCCGGCGCAGAAAAATAAGGCACTGGGCACCAGTAGCATACCTGTACATTCTAGGGTTGTGTCGGGCCGCCACCATGGGACTTGATACACCCCATGGTGGGACCATCATAGGTAACTACAACATCGAGGGCCGTAAGACACATGTAACTATGCGAGTAGGAGCCGATCATCATAAAATGGATCACTTTACCCTGATTATGGGGTGCCTGTTGGAACTAGTTTATATGGGTACAGAGATTAATATGGGGTACGATAGTACATTCGACCCTAGACAACTTAACTTGGTTTATGGTGCTTTCCCATTTCTAGTTTATACATATCATACCCAGTTCTTTATTCATAGACTGAATAGTCCTAGACTTACTCAGGCTTAATGTCTGACTCTACTTTTCTTTCGTCTTCTTTTCTTCCGTTCCCCCCCCCCCCCCCCAGGTCCACAGGGAGGGAATACCGCAGCTTGACCAACCTTCATATCCAGCTTGAAGAGAAAGAATGTATTGCTTGGATCTTTTCATTTTGGACTATGGCTTTGGACAGCAACTATGGGACTTTTGCAGTTTATTTATGTTTTCTTTATGCTTCTTTAAATAATGTAATCAAGACAGTTATGAAGATGTTATGTTTTTGGAAATATTGTAAGACAATTATGGTATGGTTGGTGTAACACGTATTTTAATGAAATAAAAGTTGTTGTTCTCCGCTGTTCAAAAATATGTGTTATTATATCTGTCTTGTATATCTGTGATTTATACTTATAAACCTCCACCAAAATTAGGGCATTCCCTTTGAGAGTGACCCTAACGGAGGTGGGGTGTTTCAGGTAGTCTGGTTCACTGTCATTTCCCTCTCCAATATTATCTCCCTAGCAACATGTCTTGTTGTTCTTCTACTCATTCTAAATTTGCAATTTATAATAATTAGCCATTTTCAAGAAAAACTGCTAAAGGAAAACAATCTACTACTACTACATATATTAATATATATAGTAAGCATCCAACTGAAATCTACAAGTACGTCTCTCATACATAATTACGTCTTTGAACTTTGGCCACAATCGTTGACCAGAGCTCTGGTACCAAATGTGACGACTGCCCATAGCCCCCACACTATACAAGTGGAATAATGCGCTGAAAGGTGTGTCATGCAGCTATGGACGGTCACCAGAGTTAGTAAAACACAAGCGAACCTGTCGTGGAACTCACAACGCAAGGATAAAGTATAATAGAAAATATACAACAGGTAATAATAGTGAAGCATCACATAACAAACTTTTGAAACTTACACAACATCCTGAAAGATTATCCAAACATCATAGGAAGTACCAAGGTTTGTAGATAAGACCTCACTACATCACTCATAGAGCAACTTAAACAGCGGAAACAAGTACTATGATAGTAATAAAACTCGTACGTAAGCCTCCAACTCGCCTTCGCACAGCAGCATCGTCCTCACTAATCTCCAGTCACCTGCAACTTAGTCTTCCCATCCACAACCGGATGAACAACCCAAGGTAGTAAAAGGAAACATAAAACCTTGAGTCAGACAACAGTCTTAGCGAGCGATAAAACAGCTAACAAACTTCAACAATAAAGTATATGAGAATGGATAGATAAACATACTAATCTACCCACAACACTAGAGAAGAACTCAACCCTATCTTCCCCACATCGGACAGTGATAACCTTTATGATAAACAATTCAACCACTCATCTATGGAAACCAGAACATCCATTCAATCATGGTAAACACTCATAACATCCAGATTATATATATCTCATGTAAACCATCCTAATCGAATTCAACATCCCTCAAGCACAAGCCCCAGAGGCCTAAACCAATATCAAACAAGCACTCAAGGAACATCTCCTTCGACGTTGAACAACCTACATGAGACGGTACAAACAGAACAGCCAATCATCCATGACTGACTCTGGCTATCACTGCCAATCCTGCTTTGAAACCATCGTTAATCGTATGACGACCAACCTTGCCATATGTCAAGGGCTAATGGTAACCCCAGTTCTAGCATAAATTCCATATGCCTTTCAACGATACGTATGTATGTCCAACCTTGACAACTAGGCCTTTCTACGATACCTAGGGTACTCGACCTACAACCGGTCTTTTGGGTGCCCTTATTGTACCCCTGCTTTGAGCCTGCTAGAACTTACGACAACGATAATCTCTCGGCCTTCACCTCTCTAGTCCTCCAACCCGACGACTTTTCATAGCTCAAACAACCTTCTTAAGCAACCATTATCCACTAACTTACGACCTTTGAGTTGTCACCTCATTTGCTGTTCTACACCGATCAACGAACACATTCAACATTTTGAACCTTCCTACTTGAATTCACTTCGAAGTCATACCGTCGCGGAGCCAATTACATCACTGCATTGCGGCTAGGGTTAGGGGGGTTGCCCTCGAAAAATATTTTTTCCAGACCTTTTTGTTCAAATCTGAGTCGTACTCAGAAAATAAAATTTTCAGAAATAACCCTGTACGATCGACCCATCTTCTTGAAGCACTGATCGACTGAACCTTCCCCTGAACACCGATCTGTCGGCCCCCACCTGGAGCACCATATAGTGCTGATCGCCCCCACTGGGATACCCACCGATTGGTCCTCCTAGAACATTCCCACTGATCGGTCCATCCTAGAACACACCCACCAATCGGTCCATCCTGGAACACACCTACTAATCAGCTAACATGGAACATCCACTGATCGGTTAACATGGAACTTCCACCTGAGCAGTGAAATTTGGTTAAATTTATTCATTTATAATTTGAACAGTGAAATTTGGTTAAATTTATTACCCAATAATTTGTTTAAATAAACTATTGTTGTTTGAAAACCCCACACGGGTATTGGGATGATATTTGACATACACTAATCCCAATATTTAATTATATGTCAATCGATGGATTGACAGTCCGTGATGAGCGTTATTTATTTATTTTAATGCTCACACAGTCGTAAATTTAACTTTGGACGTGATTGGACTGTTTGATGATTATTTATCATTATTGTTTCATGCGATGTATGAAATCCATATAACTGAAAATTATATGGTAATTGATTGAGTCGCATTCCGATTCAGAATATAAAGAATCTTTTAAAATAAAGAATATTTTAAAATAAAATGTTGAAACAATAAAAATTACATTTTTGTTGAATGTACAAAATATGAAAAATATTCATATAAGAAATGAAAATTGTTTGAAGCAATAAAAGTTATATTTTTATTGTATGTACCAAATACTCATTGTTTGTAGAAAAAGGTTTAACAATAAAAATTCACATTTTTATTGTGTATAAGAAATAGGTAAAATGATCATTGTTTAAAAAAAAGTTAACACTAAAAATTTACATTTTTATTGTTTATAAAAAAATGATGTAAAATGATCATGGTTTGAAATAGAAAGATTTAACCAACTTTAAGATTAAGCTAATAACTGTTTTAGTTCTCACACCAGTCCCATGACTGACTTGGAGTTTATTGTTTTTACCTAAACTCTATGTGTCCATATTTTCCTCATGGGCAGCTAGAAGTTTTGGTTTTGTAGATTTATTTTCACAGGATCCTGGTTTACAGCTGAAGTGATATTCAGAAAACTCTGTATCCATATATTTCTCTCAGTTGTATTTTGTATTATTTTTCCACTGCTATTTAAATGTAATTTAAATCTCTAATATTTTTCTGATGTATATTATTTATTCATACTCTGATATATTCTCGTACTCTGATGTAATTTTTGTAATAGGCAATGAAATGTTCTTCTGTTTGTGTTCTGATTAGTGTTGTTCTCAAAGCTATCCGTACTTTCCTTTACGGGGAAGTTTGGGTCATTTCATTTGGTATCAGAGCTTTGGTTTACAGAGCTTGAGAACAAGACACATTAGAACCGAACGAAAGAATTCATCAGAGATTGGATTAGTAATATCCAGTAAGAATGACTCGTTAGAGATGGAATCAGTAGTATCCTAGAACGAGTGTGAAGAGTATCATTTTCTTTAAAATAAAAATGAAAACAAAATTAGTTTTGAAAATTTTATCATATTATACGTATTTGAGTATATTATTTTATTTTAATTTGGACAATCGAGTATATAAGGATTTTGAATATACGCGTAATTAACGTATGTTCGAGATTTTAATATACTGGATAGATATAGAATCACACTCTAGTCGTCCGGGGATAAGTCTGATGATTGCTAGCGTCATCAGTGTTTATGTTCGAGTTTCGAAAGTGGTATATCTATATATTTCCAACTGATTGGTGTGAGAACCAAAACTTAGTTAGAGTTTATTACTGTGATTTGCACTAAAAATATGATTTTTGGCTATATATAAAAGTTATATATATTTGAAAAGTTAATCACATAATTGATTGTTGGTTGTGATGTTTGATAATTAGTTTAACTAATTAAAATATTGGAATGATAATCAATTTAACCAACATGAGAAAGAATGATGTAATTGTTGTAATAAAAAATAAAATGTTTTTCTGTTTGTGTTCTGATTTGTCACGTTCTCAGTTCAATCTGTACTTTCCTTTATGGGGAAGTTTGGGTCATTTCAACCACAACACAATGAGCTCAATACAATTAATTTTAGTTTATTTATTAAAAATTAATAAAAAAAAGAGGATGAGTTTAATGTTTTATCTCATTACGAACCCAATTTTGATTATTTAACATGGAATCTTGTTTTAACTCAGCAGAGGACGACCCTGTTTAACTACATAATTTAAAATATTTGATTTACTTAATCAATTAGGTATTGTTACTACAATGGAAAAAGTTACTACACAGATAATTAAGCAGCTACTGCAAAAGAAACTAAAGAACTAACTACAGTTGAGGTAACTTTGACCTAAGAATATGCTTTTTGAGTCCCATCAAACATTCCTTCTCATGTTCATCCATTCTAGTAAGGTCTTTGGCCAGTATTTCTTTCTCCTCACTTTGTTGTTCTATAGCTTGTTGATGCTACCTGACAACTAACTCCTGCGTTTAAATTAGCATCTTCTGCTGCTCAAAATCAGCAAACACGCACATTACTTTTTTCTTCTGAGCTTGTAAAGTTCCGTCTTAATGCTACACTCATGTATTTCAAGGGCAGCATTGACTTTTGCATCCATGACAACAACAACTTTTTTCTTCCTCTTTACAACATTGACTTCCACTAGCCTATAACCATCGTCTTGTCTTTGACTAAATTCATAAAGTAGATTTTCCCCTTGAAATGGATAATCTTTTCCCGATGGCTCTCTAGGACTAGATGAACAAGTAGATTTTGAAGCTTTTTTCTTTTCCGTTGCAGACATTTGAACATTAAGTAGGCTCTTTGTAGTATCACAGTTCGAGAATTGATAATATTGTGGTCTTTTTCCCCCATCCCCCCCAGCGAATAACTTCTTGAACTCCCCGTTTGTCAGTGGTTTCTACCAACAAAAAATGGAATAGATTATTGAATAACAATTATTAAATCATTACATACATATTATAGAAGACATGCCAAATGATCCTCGCCTCCTATGCCACTAGGATTTTCTTTCTTTATTTTATAAACTTTTGATTCATAAAATGACGTTTGACGGTCTATTTTCCAGAATAGACCCTGAATCGTCGACAACATTCATGTACTTTCAGGATGCTAATGGTTGGAAGCATTCTTTATTTTATTTTCCAGAATTTGGAGCCTGATTGGTCATTGCCTATAGCCAAATCCCGTGAGAAATTGCAGTACATATTGCATAGATTGTAGTCCTTCTCGCTTATCCATGGAAGGTTTGATTGTTTGCTTGGAGGAGTAGCTTGACCATTCTAGAGTTGTCTTGGAAAAAATGGCTTTTATGCATCGTCAGATGTGAGTATTCTCAAAAGTGAAGACACTATTATGTTTTTGTTATTTTGAGAGTAATAGATATGAAAGAAGCGAAATTGTGTTGTGATTTTGTAGCTGGAATAATAATGTCTTATAGTCATCGGTGGTGAATATGACCGTTTTATAGCCGTTAGAGATGAAATATGGCCGTGTGAACTTAAATTGGTTCTCGTGTTGATTAAATCAACGTCCACTATAGGGCGCTGAATAAATCAACGTCTAATGTTCATACACTCATCCAATCAGCGTTCGAGATCAATTCAGAATCCAAAATTAGTCTCTGAGTCTTGCCTTGAATTGTCATGGTAAAATTCGTTGTTGGGAACGAATTGTTCCAATAATTCCGAATTTAGACAAGTAATTGGGACCAGTGCTTTAATAATAACTGTTTCCCAGTACCATTAATTTCTTTTTCTTTCTAAGGCCACAATTTTAAATGCTAGTTAGTCCAAGATGAATTTGGGTTTTAAACAACAAGGATAAAATGGAACCCCAATATATGCATGAAATGACACAAAAAGTTGAAGTCAGTGTCTGTAGTGATTTGATCTGTGGATCGAGATTATGGCATATTCCTTACGCGTGAATCATGCTTTATTTTTTTTATTTTATTTTATATTTAACACATTCAAATTAAAATAATTTACACCAACTTTTTGTTTTGTTTTTGCATTAAAATCTTATGTTGTCTTGAATTTACATTTTTTGTTTGGAATATCTATTTTTTTTAACGTATATTAGTTTATATATATATATTTATGTTATTAATCAAACCGACCGTTAGGGAGGTTTTCTTACTGTCATCGCCCAAAATGGATTTCTCTGAAGCCAAAAAACACTCCGCCTTATTTTACTTTGTCGCGCGACTTATTTTCTTCCGATTTCTCCTCCTCGTTCTGTGTTCTTATTTTAATCATTCTTCTACAGCTATCTCGCACCTAGTTTTATTTCAATTCTTAGAATCCAAACCCTACCCCAATCGCCGCTCCAATAAGTGTTACACCTTTCCCGATTTATCGCTGCTCTACTTCCAGGCTAGCCCGCTGCGCCTCGGTAGATCGTCGTGAGAAGACCGCCTTATTTTTTTGTAATCCATTTTTGTCCCGGATCTCGCATTAACAGGTATTAGAAGTTGTGAATATTTTTGTTATATTTAGGTTTAGTTGGGATTTCTGAGTCCAGTATAAAGGCTTTTTTTTTAATCTGTTCTGATTTGAAATCAAAACCTGGGTTTGGGTTTTAGCTTGTATGGTTGTCTTAATCATCTTGAATCAAAAAAAAATCAACATCTCTTCAACAGGCGCTGTAAATTTTTGTATTTATGGTTAGTTTTGATAATAATTCATTTTTGTTAGATGTTTAGTTAGCTAGCTACTTGAAACTCCTTGTTACTGTAAACACTGAAAAAAATTCTAATGTTCTTATTTCAGTAAGCTTTAGATAGCGTTTTGTTTGAATTTCAGTCAAAACATTATATCCCATCCCAGTTAGAATAGAATAATTTCAGTCAAAACATTAGATTCCATGATTTCAAAACTTTCTTAATTCTTCTCAATTTAGCAATGATTTCTTAATTTCAGTACCCAGGTAAATTCAGAGACAACTTGATGTACTGTTCTTATCCAGGGAAAACATACTAGCTGTTTATATATTTAAACGGGATTTTCTTTTCTTATCCATCTTATGTGTATAGCTTAATGATGACTGGGTTAGGCTCACTCAATGCAGATGACATGGTTATGTTACAAAGTCTTAAAAGTGTCCTAATGGTTTGGTTTAAGGAACAATCCATCGAGTCAGAATACTAATAACTGAAATTAGATGCAAGGATTTATATGTTGTTCATTGATCTTTAATTTTTTTGGTTATGTTATAAAGTATGAAAATGCAATATTAATTATTTTAACTAAGGTGAAACAACATATTTTGTTCATTTCCATATTAGTTTATTTTAGGAAAATAACCTTTTTTGTTCATTTCCATAATTAGTTCACCTATTGCCTTAAAACACTATTTCGAAGCCTGTCTGTTATCAACATTTCATCGTCAATTATATGTTGAAATTATAATATATCAACATTTCATCGTCTTTGTCATTGTCTTAATGTATGTACGGATGCATATGTTTTGCTTACTAACATTTTCCATTTTCAGATACATGTATGAAAAATAATATGTATCTTATTGATTTGAATACACTGCCCTTACCGGACAATGACGAAAATCCACTTGAAGATCATACCGATACTATGTATGTGGAAACACCATCAACCTTTAATTTGGTAATCATTTTCCTTATCCACTTTTATTAGTTGCATGTTTTACTCTTAGATATGTAGTAATACAATAAAATTTCAATATAAGCAAATTATGCATAAAAATTTCTTTTGCATGTTCAGGAAAATGGGATACGTCATATATGCCCGATTGATTTGAATGCCCTGCCATCGCCTGATAATTATGAACAAATATATGAAGATCATGTTGATCATATGCAAGTGCAGACATCATCACCATCAGTCTTCCAAATGGTAAATTTTCTTACTTGTATATTTTATTTTTAAAATATATTACAATAGAAATTGTTACATGAATAATAATTGATAAATTATAGTTTGAACATTAATAGATTTATTATGTATTTACGAACTTTTTGCCATAAAAATATATGCTTGACGTGCAAAAGAATGGATGAAAATATAGTTTTTGAATGACGATAAATAACATTGTTATTAATTATGCACACTATTTTCTTATGCATGTTCAAGGAAAATAGGATACATCGTGTATGCCCTATTGATTTGAATACAACACCGATTCCTAGTGATGATGAGCAATTACCTGAAGATCATTCTGACCTTGTTCAAGTGCTTTCAACATCGCAATCGTTCGTCGAAACTGTAAATTTTCTACTAATTCATGTGTTTATTTTTATGTCAAAATCATGTTTCGGTTCAAACGAACAATGCAAACTTATTAATTGACAATATTAAAATAATGCTCTTAATGATGTTTGCATTGAACACTTAGATTCGTTTGAACCAATAATTAAACCATTTATTATACAGAATCAAAGATCGCTGGAAAATGATTTAGCATCAAAATAAACTTCCGAAAGGACACGAAGTAAAGGTAAAAGTCACCTTCTGAACACTGAGGAGCAATCACTCATCGGATGTGTTGGTAATATGCAAGAAATGCCAACATCACAGGTACCTTCAATGGCGTATTTTTTTCCATAATAAACTCAGTTTTAAACTTAATTGTATTTTTTAATGTGAATAACCATAACAGTGCAATATACAATTATACTGGGACTTCAATATTTTGTGTTATTTTTTAAATCAAATATATGTTTTATAGATGCCGCATGATGTGCAATGCGAACCTTTATTCATGGAAGATCCTTTGTTGTTCTCATGTAATTCGCATGGTTCTTCGGTTTCTTCTTATGCATCAAAGCTGTTTGATTTATCCATCCCTTCCAGTTCCAGTTCCAATTACAATGTTTTGAATGATTCATTTAAAGCATTTCTTTCTTTAGACCCATGCACCATACAAAGGTATAATACTACATTTACCAATAATGTACATATAATCAAAAATTACATCCACTTTGTTTGAGTTATTTTTCAATTGAATGCACTTGTTCAATAACAGGGACTTACCTATATTTCGTAAATATAATGACATGATGGCTAATCGTTTATCAACTCAACGCGCAAGACGTTTGAGAGAAACGAGTCAGCAGCAACAACGTAGAAAAGCGGTTGATGCAGCAAAACATAAAGAAAAATACGCTCATACCCAAAGCTCAAACATCAACAACTTATCCAGTCCTATTCCAATGTTATCATCTTCAATTTTGAAAATAACAAATGCTCAGAAATTTGTAAGCTCTTTTCAACAAGTAAATTGGATAACTTGTCAGACTTGTTCCCGATCTTTTCCCGATTTAATTGTTACCTCAAGTTCGTGCTCTGATTGTCGTTCTGATAAACCACAACATGATCTTCCATACAAGTTTAGTTCTCAAAATTTAATGGAGCCCGGTGATGTTCCACTTGAATTATCCAGCCTTACAAATTTAGAGCAAATTCTCATTGCACGCATTCATCCAGTAATGTCAGTTTATCATTTTAAAGGACAACAATATAAATATAGTGGAAACATTATTAATTTCCCTCAAGATATCAATGCAATAGCACGTTCTCTTCCTTTCAGGCTAAATGATTTATCGGCAGTATTAGTGGTCAATAGAAGTGGAACAAATGAAAGTAAAGAGTTTCATGTAAGACGTGAATATGTTAGAAAAGCACTACTTTGGCTTAAGTCCCATAATATATTTTATTATGATGTACAAATAAATGAAATATCTCTTCATGAGCTACCAGAGGACGGTATTCCTTCAGAGCTTCCTCGTATTCAAGATAATTCGCAAACTCAAAATAACAATGATGAATTTCTTGGACCACCAGAATTAGAAAGCGAAACAACTACGATCAATGAATTTGAGATATCAGGTGCACCCACCGCTTCTGTACAACCAAACCAACAAGCCTGTGTATTATCATTTTTAGAAAACCAAGAAAACAATGAAACAGTTGTTCAAATGCCTATTTCATCTGCTACTATTGATGAGTTTAATACTCCTGGATATATTCAATGGCATTCCCCACACTATTTCCATCAGGAAACGCAGATTTAAGACAAGCACGACCAAGAAAAATTAGACCCTTGGAATATTTCCAATATTTAATGAAATATCATGATCAACGGTTTGCAAAAGACTCCAGGTTTCGATATTTTGCTTACAATTCTATTAGTAGGTGGCGCGCATTAGATATTGGTAATATTTACGTACAAAAAAATCCAGATGATGGAAATTTGTCTATAAAAGATATTTGTGAAATGTTAAAATCGGGAGATAAACAGTTGTATCAACGCATTTCTTACTACGCAAAGGGCATTCGTGGAAGCCGCTTTTATTGGTCTTCAAGATTAAAGGAGCTTACCGCTATGGTTAAAACAGTTAGGTGCTCCAACTATATTTTTCACATTAAGTTCGGCAGATTTGCAATGGCCAGATCTTTATAGACTTCTTGATCAAGCCAATGAAATGGAAAATTTGAATCTCAGTGAACAAAGAAAAAGAAAGGCACGGTTGCTAAACGAAAATCCACTTGTTGTTGCATGGTTTTTTCAAGCGAGGGTTACAACTTTTATCAAAGAATATTTGACACCAGAATTTTCTGTTAAGGACTACTGGTATCATTTTGAATGGAAAAATCGTGGAAGTGGACATATCCATGGTTTTCTATGGCTGCATGACGCACCAGATTTAACTTCTGTAGCCTTCAATAATCCTTATGAGAATTCTTTAATTATTGAATATTTTGATCGTCTTGTTTGTACAATAAACCCAAATATGGGTGGGTCCTTGCAAGAACAAGAACATCCATGTGCCAAAGTTATTCAACCAGAAGCAAATTTGGATTCTGATGATGATGACTACGCAAATTTGGTTACATGGGTTATGCGCTATTCGAGGTGTGGAAACTATTGCTTGCGAGTACATAGAACAACCAAACAATCGATGTGTCGCTTTAAATACCCGTTTGACGTGCTTCCACAATCTAAAATTGTAGAAGAACCTCTTAATAGTAAAATCTTTCGTTTTATTTCTCGATGCAATGACCCTTTGGTTTGATCACATAACAGAAAAGTACTTCAGGCTTGGCGTGCTAACATTGATTGGTCTCCGGATTTATCTGTGCATGCCGTGGTAAATTATATTGGAAAATACGCTGCAAAATCTGAACCAGTATCAAAGAGCTTTACAGACACATTCAAAACAATAGTTGACAACATTCATCGGCCCTGTCTAACATCAGCTTCAGCCATAAAGAAATTACTTCTTAAGAGCGTATCTGAACGAGACATTTCTGCACAAGAAGTATGTCATCTTCTTATGTCTTACCCTATAGTACGTTCATCTAGAACAATCGTGCAACTTACCGTAACTGAAAAGACCATGCTATCGACTATAATTCGATGTCGAAATACAACGACGGATGAAGATTCGGTGGAATCGGACCCAAATTTTATTATAAGGTATATGGATCGACCAAGCGAACATGAAAATCTATCATTGCTAGAAATGGCCAATAAGTTTCGTTACTATAAAAAAGGGTGGCATAAATTCCGAACAGAGGCAATTGTCCGAGTAATACCAGATTTAAGTACCAACATTCCTCCATTCAGCGAAAAATGGGAATTTTTTTTGCGAACAACAGGTATTGCAATTTTGTATTTGTCATTAATTCAGCTTTTAGGAATGTTTTCCATTCAATTTAAAATATAAAATAATTAGACAGTAGTCATTATATTTTACACTATAATATTATAATTTACAAAATATGAATACAGGTACTACTACGTCATCACTATCGAAATTTGAGAGAAGCAAAAGGAAATTTCGATACATGGTCTGAAAGATATTTAATTTAGGTTTTATTGAACCTCGGTCACTTCCAAATCCTATCGAAGACGAATTTGAAGATGATAACACTAACAATGATATAGAAGAAAATCAACAAGAAGAATGGATGATAGCCGCATCAATGGGACCATTGTTTGTTTCAGGAGAGGAAATAGAAATGGGGTTAAGAGAATTTGATACTTTGCACAATTGGAATGAAGCACTTCAGCGATATCCTAATATAGATGTTGATCGTAATTTTATCCATACAAATTTATGTTCTAACATAGAACATACAAATGAAATTACAAATGATTCCATTGTTGTTCCTTTGGAGAACTTGTCTAAAGAACAGAGGATAGCACATAATATGATATATAATGTTGTATCTAATGGAGAACCAATTCGAATGATTATATGTGGTGGTGCTGGTACAGGAAAATCAACTCTTGTAAGCGCCATTGTTATAACAATCATTACTCATTCTGGAAATAGAAAAGCGGTTCGCATTATGGCTCCAACTGGAGTGGCTGCATTTAACATTGGCGGTAGTACCATTCATCATGAACTTTCGATATCTACAAAAAGAAAATCATCTTATATAGAAATTTCAGGAGAGCAATGTCGACGTTTGCAAGATGAGTTTAAAGATACAAAATTGATTATAATATATGAATATAGTATGCTTGGTAGATCAATGAAGGCAAATATTGATTTACGATGTCGCGATATTTTTTCAGTAAATGATTTATTTGGTGGTATTTCTATTGTCTTAGTCGGTGACAAGCGGCAACTACCTCCTGTGTGCGATAGTTCATTATACTTGACAGGTGGTAATCTTTTGCAACAACGTGGAGGACTTGCATATATGAGTTTTGATAAATGTGTAAGATTGTCATACATATTTCGCCATGTTGGAGAAGAGCAAGCTCCTTTACGAGGAGCCTTAGAAAGATTGAGTAGAGGTGCATCTACTTTAGACGATTGGAATCTTTTCAAAACCAGAGATTTGTCAATTTTATCAAGTGAAGAGAAGGAAAATTTTAAGAATGCTCTTTATCTTTTTCCAACAAGAAGCGCTGCTAACGAACATAACAAATATCGTCTGATTCAACTTCGAAAACCAATCGCACGCATTCCTTCTTTCAATAACTGTGTAGAAGCATCTAATGCTACTTTTGATGATGCAAAAGGTTTAGAAAAATGTATTTATCTTTCTGTAGGTGCAAGAGTGATGTTACGATCTAATCTTTCAGTGGAAAATGGATTAGTTAACGGTGCAATGGGTACTGTTGTAGATATTGTGTATTCACAGTCATCAAGCCCACCTAACGATCTACCTCTAGCCGTCATGGTCAATTTTGATAAGTATCACGGTACTCCATTTCGTGAGGGAACAAACATTATTCCGGTAACTCCACAAACAGTAAATTGGAAAACTTCTTCCGGTACTGCATGTACTAGAACTCAGTTGCCTTTAGTTCTATGTTGGGCAATAACGATACATAAAATTCAAGGACTAACACTTGATCAAGCAATCATTGATATCGGTGATCGAGAAAGTCTTGGTTTAACGTTTGTTACACTATCAAGAACTAGAAAAGTAGAGGATCTTGCTTTCAAGCCTATGTTTACTTTTGAAAGACTTGCACTGATAGGAAAATCCAAAGCTCTGCTTTCTAGATTATCGGAGGAAGAACGTTTGGATACAATGTCATTACAGTAAATGGTAAATATATTCTTGTCATAGGATCAATTGTATAAATTCCTGTTGTTCTTTTCAACATTCTTAATCTTCTATGTTAATTTTTAAAATCGATATAAATTGCAGCTTTTTTCTTTCAGGTATGCCTACCTATCCATAGCTTTACGCTGAAAATTTGAATGATATGCTTAATAAAAAACATGCCATAAGATCCTATGAAAGCTCATATGCTGTTGAAAGTAGTTGGGGAACTTACTGTCCCGAAGAGCTCATGAGTCCACCTTTAGAGTATTGGACTTGTTTGGTAGATTTGTTTAGTGTTGAATGGATCGAAGACGGGTAAAACAAATGAATGAGTTTTTTTTCCTGAATATAATTAGATGTTGTTCTTTCTTTCTTTCTTTTTTTTTTGGTTGACAAGGCAAAAAAAACATATTCATATAATTGCGAGATTCAAACTGCAAAATTGTTGCTTAATATTTCAGTGAATAATTTATTGAAAAAAATGTGACTATTTTTTTACTGTTTGTTACAGAGGGAAAAAATGATTACAATTAGGTAATAGCGTCTTGTATTCAAGCTGAACATTGGCAAATGGCAACTCTCCTCGTTGTTTCTTGTAGCTGTGTAAACAAAAGATTAAGCTCTTCCCTTGGTAAACACCTATGTTCTCTCTTTGAAAACTTGTTTACGTGTTGCTACTTTGCATAATTATATGGATGGTACAATGAGTGTAGTGGATCCTTACCCATAGGGGTGTGTGTGTGTATTAAAAACAATTCAACTCATGAGCAATTTTATTTTTTTTCCCCTTTAATGTAACACTAATATCTCAAATTCTCCTTTGTTTTGTTCAGAAGTGCATCTGCATCTATTTTTCAATTGTACACACTTCACTTTTTCTCCATGTACATATCAACACCTTTCTTTATTTTAAATAATTGAGATAAGAACAATATCGTGTTGGGATACATGTGTATACGTATGTGTGCGCACACATGCATGCACCCGTAAGGATCGGCTACACCTTAGTTTGCTACAGTTAGTTTCCTGGATATGAGCCATAAGTTTCCATTTAAATATGATAATTTCTCTCGTGCTGAATTAAATAATATAGTGCACTGGAACGAGGGAAATTATTGTTACTTAAATGTTAAATTGCGGCAGGGATTAGGAGTGTAGTGAAACTAAGTTGCAGGCGATCCTATGTGATTGGAAATAACTATTATTTAAATGGAAATTATTTGGATGTTCATTTAGTAGCATCCTATATAAGCCACGAAAAAACTAGCATCGTACCATATGTGCATACAAACATTATGTGCTTACAAACACACATGTATATAAGGAGCGTGAGAGGAGCTATCCAGCTAACTTTTTGATTTTTAACAATTGGTTTCTATGATAGGTTTTTGAAGCATGCTTGAAGTTCTGGGAAATTTCTTAATTGTTTTCTTAACTACAAATTTGGGTGTACAAGCACACTTGATGTTTTAAAATCCTTTTCTGCTGTTAGAGTAAGAAATTTATTTGGTTACAATTTAGATTTGTGGGAGAACTAGTTAATGTATGTAAAATGAATAGAAAGGGGCCAACTTTTGGGGCTAACCTTTGTGTAAGTTGGATTTTTGATTCTGAACAGTAGCAGAAAAATTTGAGGCAGTGTCGCCATATTTAATCGGACGGTTTGCAAGTTACTGGTAGAAATGCATTTTCTTTTCATGATTGAGGCATTGAAACAAGTTATTGTATTGTAAGATGAGCAGAAAGGTGTCAACTTTTGGGTAAGGGTGGATTTTTAGTTTGGATGGTGCAACGAATTTTCATGGAGTGCAGCCCATTCTTTCGGGATGGTTTGAGTCAGGTTACACTTTTTAATTCGGACATTGAATTTTAAGGGTGCAACGGATGATGGATCCTTCAGTGGTGAAAATAAAATGAGCTAGCCACATTGCAGCCAATATGACTTGTTCGCTTATTCATGATTGTTCATTTCAATTCTGTGGCCAGTGAAATCAACAGAAAACTGGTTTTATTTGCCTTTTTAAGGCAAATAATTGAATTCTTTGATGTTTTTAATGCAGCATCAGAACTTTGCCATTTTATTTATTTGCAAAAAAAATTTATATAAAAAATGGTATGTGAAACTTAGAACATCTTCATTTTATAGATAGGGTGCACTACAAAATGAATACATTTTGATGTATGCTTACGATCTGATATATGCGTTTATCATGCAGCCAAGACATGTTATTTTATGGTGCACTAGGGAACTGTCCAATATGCAGCTACCACTTACAGTACTGTGGAAGTAATTATGCTTGCAGAGGTGCTTATAGTGAATGGACTACTTGTTCTTATTCTACTCAAGAATCTCCAAGGAAAAAACAACCATTGAAAGTTCCTGAAGAAATTCAAGATCCAATGGCTCACAACGTTAGCGATCAACCCACTCTACTTTATATACATATTAGCTCATTTCTAGTGATAGTTGTGATATGAAGCATTGTTAAATAAATAGCATGTTAATTTGGCAGTGGGTTAAGGATCATGAATCAAAACCATATCCTGAAAGACCGCTCACTCCATCGGACAAGCCTCTAGCCGGCATGATGATTTCTTTTTCTGGACGTCTCTCACGAACTCACGTAACTATGTTTTAGTGCAAGTTTAACCTAAGAAATTTATATATGAGAAATATAGTAATGTTTATTCTTTTTATATCATGATCCTAGCTTGCAAACTGCTTTAGTTCTGAATTACTGACTTGTGATGGATTCTTGTGTAGCAATATTCGAGGTAGAAGATCGAAAAGCATGGAGGAAAAGTTTCCAATACAGTTCGAGGTATATTTTTCTGATCTTCACTAATACAATTACATTACATTTTGACTTGCATATTCCAGTTATCCCTTAATTCCTACTGTTAGATTTTAGATCCTGCATTTTCTTACCTACTAATTTCGAGTAGCATTGCAATGATATTTGAAGTCAGCAAAAATTTCTAGGTGATCTATTATGCATATTAACTGACAATATTTTACCTGTCAGATATATTATTGCTGCAAAAAATATCTGCATTGTTGGATTGGCTATGTTTCCTCATTTAATATATTTTCTTTCTTCTCAAAATTTTATGCCTGCTTATAAGATTCAACCGCTGTAATGTGATACTGAAATTCTAAATTGTAAGATCACAAATTTTCATTTCCTTGATTGCGTTACAATTTTGGTTAGCAAAAATGAATACAACATATTTTAATATATCTATTTTTTATTTCCTTGATTGCAATACTAATTGATACTGAATTTTATACCAAATTTGTGTCTCAACCCTATTAATTACAAAGCCACCTATAAAAGCTAATTTTGTTAGGAATATCTCATCAGCTTTATAGATTGATCATTGAACTAAAGCTAATGTTAACATCTATTGTTTTATTTAATTAATACACTTGCGTAAAATGTTTTATTTAATTAATGCACTTTCGTAAAAGAGTGAAATATGAATATTATATATATATATCTTTCTTTCTGGAAATATGCTCTAGGAGAACCTGATGGATCGGTAAACTTCTGAAGGAAATTAAATTGTGTCTGCCCGTTTCAGCTTATATCACATATAAACCATGGGTGCTGTTTTAAATATTTTTGTTGTAAAGTTGTACACTGATTGAGAAATTTTAACTTATAAATTACTTTTTAGCATTTAATATTATTTTGATATGAAATATTCGCATCAAATAATTTTTTTGCTGGCTCCATTTCGATAGTTCAGTGTTTCAGTATTATATTCTTTTCGTTTCTTGCACTAGAAATAAGTGATGACTTCAAAAATTAAACATGGTTCTGAAAATAAACTTGCCACCTGCTGCCCATCCTACAACAACTGCCTTATCCGAGGAAGATTTTTTTGGTTGTGGCTACACAGCTCTCTCAGGCTGCTTTCTTACATGTACGGTGATGTGATTATAAAACCATATATGGGTATAAAGAACAAGGTAAATTTCCTTTGGAATTAAATAGGAGCATCAGAAGATTCATGGCTGAAAGTCAGTACTCACTTTGGTGGCAATATCATCAACTATGGACAACGGGACAGGAGTATTATTATAGCTTCATGCTCAGAAGGTGTGTGTTCATAGTATAATATATTTGGCTTAAACAGTATTGAATTTTGGTAATTAATTTTTCTCATGGAACGAAGTGTGCAATAATTCTGTTGCTTTCGTGTAGTAACAACGATTTTTAGTTCTAATTTCTTAACATGGATACAATGTTAATATCTTTGCTTGCATGCTATATACGCAGACACATATCTTAGGGAACAAAATATGTAAATATTGTAAGATTGTCATTGTTCTGAAAACTTCTATAACGAGACTTGTGCAAAAATTTTGTTGAACATAATACTTTGAATATTAATTTAGGATCTCATGTATTTATCCTCTCGTTTAGCTTCAAGAACGTACGCCGCCAACGATCAAGTATCCAATTGCCAGATCTACGATTAAGCTTATCAAGGAGACTTGCGATTTGGTAACAGGAGAGGTAATATATTATATTTTGAGTTGATTTATTATCTCTTTTCTCATCCCTTTTCCTTTCTAACACCGAACGTTATGATTTTGCGTTGAATTTGTATTTAATGTTGAATCCTGAACAAATAATATAATTTACAGTAGATTCTAATCATTTCATATTGTAAAAAGTTGAAAGATATAACAACTAATGGAGTTGTGGATTATCTGCATATTTTTGTGTGACAAAGCTTAATCTTTTCACAAAAAAATTGATTTTTTTTTTAATTCAACCTTTTCTACTGGTAGTTTGCAATTTTAAATGATCATTTTTTTTTCTAGAAGTGAAAAACAAGATATTTTAACACTTCCTTGATTTTGCATATTAGCATTATTGGCTATGGAAGATATAACAGCGAAAATGCTACGGCGGTTATATTGTTATTGTAATAACTTTTAATTAATATTAATGTTTCGAAAGAAAATTTATAATTTAGGTCTGAAGTTTAGAAAATTAAGATTTCAATAAGTTATAGGTTTAAGTAGTATAATATTTCCAAAAAAAAAGGTAAACTTAAAGGAGTTTACAACTTCAGAATGTTAGTCTTAAACATTTGAACCTTCTAAACCTTGCCAAAACCGATTTTTCTTCTTCTTCAGATTTGTATTTTCTGTGTTATTTGCTAAAAGTATGAAAATGCAATATTAATTATTTTAACTAAGGTAAAAAAACATATTTTGTTAGAAGTGCAAAAAAAGATATTTTTACACTTCCTTGTTTGTGCATATCAGCATTATTGGCTATGGAAGATATAACAGCGAAAATGCTACGGTGGTTATATTGTTCTTGTAATAATTTTTAATCAAGATTAATGTTTCAAAATAAAATTTAAAATTTAGGTCTGAAGTTCAGAAAATTAAAATTTTCATAAGTTATAGGTTTCAGTAGTATAATATTTCCAACAAAAAAAGGTAAACTTAAAGCAGTTTACAACTTCAGAATGTTAGTCTTAAACATTTGAACCTTCTAAAACTTGCCGAATTTTTCTTCTTCTTCAGCTTTCATTTCCTAAAATAATTTGGGTTTCTTCCGTTCCTTAGGTGGACTAAACAGATTAGACATTTGGTTAAAATCACGATGATGATCATAATGGTTAATCAAGAAAGAATGATACATGGATATTTTTCTTATTATTAATAGTGATTAATAGTTTGTTATCTATAAATCATATAGGAATGTGGCTTTTTATTCATCACAAGTAAGTCTGTGTCCTCGCATCACTTTTAATTTGAACCATTCAGATCGAGCTATCTACTGGTTGTACTTGGTCATCCACTTGTTTTTACTGTAATGCGATATCTCTGTATCCAACTGTTGTATCCTTTTATGATTTTCTCTCCACTTATCGCAGGGAGCCATATTAACTCTCAACTTACCTTTCACTGCAGTCATTATCGTTGCTGCATTTAATTCCTTATTTTTTTCTTCTTCTTTATATATTTCTAATGTTCAGCTTTCATCCCTCCCTTTGATCGTTATATCCATAACATTCAGTCTTGATTTTATTATCACAATGGCTCGGCTTTTCTTCTTCTTATTGTTGCTGCTTTTAAGCTCTTCCCTACAGAAATACTCTGCTAAAGGCAAAGTTTATAATGTTCTGTAAAGTTTATATATTTGATATGTTGTCTAACAGCATTTTTCTTTACTTCAGGTTGTATACAATTATTGGTTAAGTCTTCAAATTTTTTTAAGGTAATTTCTTTTCCTATCGTCTGCTTATTTTATCTGTATATTCAGGCTTCTGTTTTGCAAAGTTGTTCAATACATGATGGACTGTATATTCATGGTTGTGGCTACACAGCTCTCTCAGGCTGCTTTCTTACATGTACAGTGATGAGATTATAAAACCATATATGGGTATAAAGAACAAGGTAAATTTCCTTCGGAATTAAATAGGAGCATCAGAAGATTCATGGCTGAAAGTCAGTACTTACTTTGGTGGCAATATCATCAACTATGGACAACGGGACAGGAGTATTACTATAGCTTCATGCTCAGAAGGTGTGTGTTCATAGTATAATATATTTGGCTTAAACAATATTGAATTTTGGTAATTAATTTTGCTCATGGAACGAAGTGTGCAATAATTCTGTTGCTTTCGTGTAGTAACAACGATTTTTAGCTCTAATTTCTTAACATGGATACAATGTTAATATCTTTGTTTGCATGCTATATACGCAGACACATATCTTAGGGAACAAAATATGTAAATATTGTTAGATTGTCATGCTTCTGAAAACTTCTGTAACGAGACTTGTGCAAAAATTTTGTTGAACATAATACTTTGAATATTAATGTAGGATCTCATGTATTTATCCTCTCGTTTAGCTTCAAGAACGTACGCCGCCAACGATCATGTATCCGATTGCCAGATCTACGATTAAGCTTTTCAAGGAGACTTACGATTTGGTAACAGGAGAGGTAATATATTATATTTTGAGTTGATTTATTATCTCTTTTCTCATCCCTTTTCCTTTCTAACACCGAACGTTATGATTTTGCGTTGAATTTGTATTTAATGTTGAATCCTGAAGAAATAATATAATTTACAGTAGATTCTAATCATTTCATATTGTAAAAAGTTGAAAGATATAACAACTAATGGAGTTGTGGATTATCTGCATATTTTTGTGTGACAAGGCTTAATCTTTTCACAAAAAAATTGATTTTTTTTTAAATTCAACCTTTCTACTGGTAGTTTGCAATTTTAAATGATCATTTTTTTTCTAGATCCAGATGTAACTTGGATTGATGGACAGGTTACCAAGGTCAATGGTGGCAACGTTCAGGCTTGCTAGAAGAATAAGACGCAATACAGTTGAGAGGGGTGGAGATTTAAATTCTATGGTTGAACAGGTAACCATTTCGTTTGTTTATAATGTGGATGAAACACATGAGCAGTCCTATATTTTAGATCTGACTTTTTATATAAGATATTTGAAACATCTAAACAAATTATGAGTTTAAATAGGAGCTATTTTCATGGGATATACTGATTCAATACTTTATTTATGCGGATTATTATGGAGATAAGGTACTTTGAAAAGTCTTATTTTCCAATAATTTCTCAAAAACTCTGGATATATCCGATAATTTCTCAATAACTCTGGCTATATAAAGTCCTCAAGTAAACCGATACTATAATATAACGCAATTTGTAATCTTCTTCCATCCACAATATTCTTCCTACCGCCTTCTGTAACAACCCGAATTTTAACAACACGTTAAAAAAAGAAATCAAGGCATACTTAAATTTTAAAATTAGAATTAGGTAAAATGGACATCACCATTGCGTTCGTCTCGGAAAAATACGCGAAATAGAGTCCGAGTTTTCGAAAATCGGAGTCCGTATGACCAAGATATGGCCAAAACAAGATTTCATCATACTTTCTGGCAGACTGACCCGTGTCGACTGTAGTGTCGACACCCAAGTCGACCTGCCCCCCCTTGTGTCGACTGTAGTGTCGACTTCCCCCCTGTACAGGTCAACCTGGTCGGCCTGGGGTGGCCCAGAACCCATTTTTGAGGCCCGGGATGAGTTTTGATGGTCCGGATTGACTCTAGGGTTGATCTAAAGGCCCTAAATGGTTCCTACACTTGACTTCTTCCCAAGACATGCTTTGGGTCTAGTTTGTTGGCTTGTGATGGATTTAGATGGCTAGGATCTAAACTAGGGTTTATCCTACGGCCTAAACTATCCTAATCTTCTATAAAAAGACCCCTAATCTAATCTAAAACTCTCATAAATTGATCCTACAACTAAACTTTGCCAAAATGTTTAGTCATGGCCTCCATCCTCTTGTCATAAATTCTATCTTCATTCACATGAGAGATTACATGATCATATGAGTGTATGAGAGTTTCTATGTTCATATGAGAGCTTCTAAACTTGATTTCAAGGCAAATCTTCATCAAAGCAAGGATCTTTCTTATTATCTTCTCAAGGGTTTTATTGGAGCTTATTGATTTGGGGTTTTTGCTAGTGTGGCTTCATCTCAATCTTTTTATATATTGATTTGTGCCTTCATAGAATTGTAAGCCCCCTCCTACTCTTAGATATTAACTATGAAGTTAAATGTTCATGTTGCAAGTTTTGGGTTTGAACTTGAGTAGGTTACATGCTTAGAAACTATCATGTTATGTGTAGATTTATCCTATGCATATTCGTAAAGTTATCACCTTGATTTTGTGGGCTAAAAGCTATAAGCTTTATGTTGAAATGTTGCATTATGCAACATAAGAACTCTCTAATCCCTTAAGTTAACTTGCATAGCATGCTATATGCGAACTTCTAGCCATTTTTCTATGTCATCGATCACCCTGATTCACCTATATGCTAAGTTTTGGGGTTATGCATGTTTTTGAGGCTTAACAATGTAACATGCAAGTTAATGAACACATTTATGCCTCATATGCCACCATGATTAACTTGTGGCCTTATACCCTTTTTGTCATGCTTTTGCCAAGTTCCTTCTTAAATCCATTATGCGTTGTTGCGAATGTATATGCGAGTTTAAAAGCGTTGGGGTTACATTATGGGTAAACTTTAATGACATGAAACACGACTTGGGGCAAATTGGTATAAACATGACAACATGTAATTTTGGCTATGAACATGGAACTTGAAAACTAGACGTGTATGGGTTGTAAGTGTAATATGACACTAGACCAAACATGAAAGTGGCCAACTCGAGGTTTGGTTGAGTTTGTAGCATAAATCTACCCGGACCCGCCCGGCTTAACTAGTGGCTACAAACAATAGGACCCAATGTGAGTAGTTGGTCACATAGCACTTAAAACCCGAGGTTAGACTAGGTTGTGGTGTAAATCTACCCGGACCCGCCTGGCTTAACTAGTAACCACAACAAAGTCTAATGTGAGAGGTTGGGGTGCATTAATCTAATTAATGCCCCATGAAAAGGTTAAGTAATTTTGTTTAATGACACTTAACCGATATGACACGAATGGGTAGGTTAAGTTAAACCGGACTTGGTTCCTTAATGACACTTAACCATATAAGACAATTAGGGGATGAGGTTAAGTAATTTACACTTAACTAATCCGACTTGGTACTTAGATGGGGTTAAGTAATCCATACTTAACTAATCTAACACGGGAAATTCGGTGGGGTTAGGTAATTTACACTTAACTAATCCGACTTGGTAATTAGATGGGGTTAAGTAACTTAGACTTAACTTATCTAAACATGGTAATTAGATGGGGTTAAGTAACCTTTACTTAACTAATCTAAGCACGGTAATTCGATGGGGTTAAGTTAAACACTTAACCAATCTAAACTTGGTAATTCAATGAGGTTAAGTAACCGATACTTAACCAACTTAACATGATAAATTTAATGGGGTTAAGTAACTTATACTTAACCAATTATACATGATGATTTGATGAGGTTAAGTAACCTATACTTAACCAATCTAATATGCGGACCTGATAGGGTTAAGTCACAAGACCTTTTAAATATACTTAACCATTGTAATACGATTAGTGGATGGGGTTAAGCTAACCCATGCTTAACCAATCCGACTCGATAATCTGATGGGATTAAGATAATCTATGCTTAATCAATCTAACACAATAATCTGATAGGGTTAAGACAAATAAATAATTAACCAATTTGACTTGATAGGGTTAAGTCATGAGCTTCTTGGTACACTTAAACAACTTGTAGGGCTAAGCCTTGAACTTGAGTACTTAGCCAACCTTGACATGATTCGTGGGCGGGTTAAGTCATGAACTTGAATGACAACACTTAACCCATTTGACAAAACCCTAGCTCAGGGGACTAGGTTGAAAATCGTAGTTAATCAAGGATAACGGGAAAAGAAGCTAAGTGGTAAACCTTAGTTAAGAATAACTAAGTAATAATTCTTAGCCAAGGACATGGTACTAGTTCATAAATAGATGAGTAACCTGATACGGTAGGTCATCGCTTAGTATACGAGGAGGAGCAACTTATCTGACTTGGATAAAAAGCTCCAGCGAACTGGGTGGCGAAGCGGTAGCTTCAGGGGACGTGAGGGTACTCTTGGTATCCCTCTGTGAGGTGGCAGATGGTCCATGAAACCCGGCCTCACAGAGGTTAAGGTCTGCGGTAGAAGAGCCAAGAGTATGCCTTGGTTGCTATGCGAGAGACCTAAAGACTGGGATGGATTAGCGTGGAGCCGACGATACTTGTTTTTGCCCTGGATAGCACGTCGCCGACTACCTAACATCTTTGGTCAATCGTGTACGAACGGAAAGGCAGAGAACTCCCAACAGACCATATACTTGCTATCGAGTTATGGGTGAGGTTGGCCCATAGGAAAGTGGGGCTACAGTGGGGCCGGGATGTAGTTCTCATACATGATTTTTCTTGGATTTCCTTTCAGTAGTTGAGGGAGGGGTCACGTGAGACCATAGCCATAGATACAAAAACAGACCTTGATATCTGCACCGGCAGATGACTTAAAGCTCCCGACCGAGTTCCGTATTTCTTGATTTGCCCTGGCACGGAACTCGGATGGCACATTGAGATACATGTGCATCTAGACATGGAAAACGATTCACGATTCATACGTGGGACAAAGGGCGTGGTTGACGGGTGGCATAATCCCTAGTAGTCCTAGGTGGCTTAAAACCCAAACCGAGATACGAAAACGTTCATTAGGTAGCATAATCCCTAGTGGTCCTAGGTGGCATAAATCCTAGTTGAGCGCGTGATAGTTCATGGTAAGAAAACATAACCAGATCTAGGGGGATAGTCCAAAACGATCTCAAGGATCATGGAACTACGTCGAAGTGGTATAGATTTACATAAGAATGCCCATACGGCCTACGGCAAAGGACTGAACTTATGCATGGAAAGAATCATACGAATCAGGAAACCTACATATACGATATATTAGGATGACATGGACCATTACATGACATTGGGCAAGAGACATTCATAGTTAACACATGACACGGGCCAGGATACTAGTACGGGAGGTGCAGAGCGAATATACATAATAGATACCTTGCGATATTGTACTTGATAGAAACCTGACGATGTGATACTTTGACTTATCTTGACGCCGTAGTTTATCATGACACACTTGTTTATCTTGGTACAGTAGTTCATCCTGTTATTTTGGTTTAGCTTATCTATCTTGTCATCATACTTATGTTCATCTCAGTTCCTCATGCCAGTTAACTTTACTAGTTTGTATACTGATAGTAGATAGGGCTTACCAGTCTTTATGACTGACCCCGTTTTCTTTCGCTCCTTGTCTTCCGTTCCCCCCATGTTACAGGGAGGAAATACTGTTGTTAGTTCGGACCTCTTCTGCTTGAAGGTCATCATGGATGGCTTGGACTTTTCTTGGCTATGGCTACTTTACTATTTTACTTGGGGAATAATTTATGAAAAGGTTTTATGCTTCTTTACTATTGCAAGACAGGTTTTGATGTATTCTGATGTAAAAGGCTTTAGATCTTATTTTATAAGGTAATGAAATTTGTTTTACTTCCACTATTTTATATATGTTCTGTCTTGTAATATTTCTGTGCATGTCTACCTCGATAATGCTTCACCAAACCTAGTGCATTCCCTTTGTGAGTGACCCTAGTGGAGGTGGGGTGTTACATTTGGTATCAGAGCAGAACGTTACCAGACTGGGCTTCTGAAAACTATTTGAAAACCGTTTACAAAGAAGCATTTTTCAAGAAAAGTTTTTTTAAAAAGGCTATTCCCCAAAAGCCATTAGCACTATCCTTTGTTTCCTTGATTGAACCTCTTTCCTTTCTTTCCTCCATCTGTAGTCACAGTAATTTTAACTGCGACTAATCCTTGTCTAGCTACGTAAGCGTTTTCTCGTACGATGGAGGAAGTTCTCGAGAGACCTGTTACCGAAGTTATAAGAAGGGATAATATGAGCAAGGATAAAGGACACGAGCTTAAGAATAAGCAACTTGTTGGTATGGCTTGATCCATAAAGGAAGATAAGGACAAGATCAGCGAGAGGGCAATTGTATGCTCTCATTTCTAGCGTACCTAAGAGGAATGGTACCGTTTCTGTTAAAGGCTTAGCCTTTCTTTTCTATCGTCTCGTCTAGACTTTGTTTTGATCATCACATCATTTAAGTCTGCCTCGATAGTTAAGTCTCTGCACCTTAGTACTAGCATGGTAGAAGATCCCACTTTAGTCCCAAAATCTGGATGGAGAGTCGGTCCATTTATTCATGACTTGTTTGGATTTGAGAACATCTATGCCAAGTGTTGAGATTGAAGCAATGCTTCTATGGTTGAGCTATGGATGGATTCTAGGGATGAAGTGGTTATCCAGTAAGGGATGCCATTCTCGGTTTTGAAAGGAGGGTAGTTAAACTCTTAACTTGCCTTGGTAATACCCTCGAAGTCTTGTATAACCTTTTGGGTTTTGTCATGGTTAGTTACCTAGAATCTCTTGATGCACTTATCGGAAATCTCTGATCCAATCGAGTAACGTTCGCCAATAAGACGGATGGTTCATTCCGCTTGAGCATGGGTTATAGGAATCACCCTAGTAAGTGCACGTGGTAACATGGATTGGCATCGGTAAACGAGATCTACAATTCGCTAGTGAATTTTGGAGAGCCTGCATGAGTACGCAGATATGGTTGAGCCAAGTATACTAGGGAAAGAATAAGTGAAAGTGGAACGAGAGGCGATAGTGGAATGAGTCCCAACTCATACCTTGGAAATAGGAATCAAGGAACTACGAAGTCATGAAGTCAAAGGCGGTCAAGGCACAATGGAATTAAGCTCAAGGAAATGCGGCTTAGACGCGCGCATCATGTCTCTTTTTAAGAGTACATCTTTGATCCTTAGTCCACCTGTAGAGCTTGCTTGCACGCTATCGCTTGGTGGATATCCTCTCGGTCCTGTTTCTGTTACAAACTCCGTAAGGAGTTTGTCTTGTTTATCTCCTCGATCTTATCTTAGGAACCATAGATCGAACTCTATGGATGTAAACATGTATTTGAAACATGTTATGATTGATATGGTTGCAAATGGTTGCAAGTGGTTGCTCGTGGATGCGCGAATACACATTAGATACTAGATTGACGCGGTCACGTTTCATGTTGCATATGCACGAGTATTTATACTTGTTTATGGATGAAATTGAATGTGTTGTCATGCGGATGTTGCATATGAATGAATGTTTGTGCACACATATAGTGTTTATATGACTAGGACTATTTGCATACATGTTGGACTCATGGCACTAAACATATCTTGCATTAGAAAGATCATTCAGGCCTGATCATTAGCATTAGCTAAGGGGCATATACACACACGTTCTGCATATGTTCGTATGGCATTAGAAATCGTCTAAGGACAATGGTTACCTATGGATGATGTTTTGAGTAGATGGATGATGGATGGTAGGATACGTTCTTCCTAACTTGGAGATTTCGGGGACGAAATCCTTTAAGGAGGGGAGAATGTAACAACCCGAATTTTAACAACACGTTAAAACAAGAAATCAAGGCAGATTAAATTTTAAAATTAGAATTAGGTAAAATGGACACCACCATTGCGTTCGTCTCGGAAAAATACGCGAAATAGAGTCCGAGTTTTCGAAAATCGGAGTCCGTATGACCAAGATATGGCCAAAACAAGATTTCATCAGACTTTCTGGCAGACTGACCCGTGTCGACTGTAGTGTCGACACCCAAGTCGACCTGCCGCCCTTGTGTCGACTGTAGTGTCGACTTCCCCCCTGTACAGGTCAACCTGGTCGGCCTGGGGTGGCCCAGAACCCATTTTTGAGGCCCGGATGAGTTTTGATGGTCCGGATTGACTCTAGGGTTGATCTAAAGGCCCTAAATGGTTCCTACACTTGACTTCTTCCCCAAGACATGCTTTGGGTCTAGTTTGTTGGCTTGTGATGGATTTAGATGGTTAGGATCTAAACTAGGGTTTATCCTACGGCCTAAACTATCCTAATCTTCTATAAAAAGACCCCTAACCTAATCTAAAACTCTCATAAATTGATCCTACAACTAAACTATGCCAAAATGTTTAGCCATGGCCTCCATCCTCTTGTCATAAATTCTATCTTCATTCACATGAGAGATTACATGATCATATGAGTGTATGAGAGTTTCTATGTTCATATGAGAGCTTCTAAACTTGATTTCAAGGCAAATCTTCATCAAAGCAAGGATCTTTCTTATTATTTTCTCAAGGGTTTATTGGAGCTTATTGATTTGGGGTTTTTGCTAGTGTGGCTTCGTCTCAATCTTTTTATATATTGATTTGTGCCTTCATAGCATTGTAAGCCCCCTCCTACTCTTAGATATTAACTATGAAGTTAAATGTTCATGTTGCAAGTTTTGGGTTTGAACTTGAGTAGGTTACATGCTTACAAACTATCATGTTATGTGTAGATTTATCCTATGCATATTCGTAAAGTTATCACCTTGATTTTGTGGGCTAAAAGCTATAAGCTTTATGTTGAAATGTTGCATTATGCAACATAAGAACTCTCTTATCCCTTAAGTTAACTTGCATAGCATGCTATATGCGAACTTCTAGCCATTTTTCTATGTCATCTATCACCATGATTCACCTATATGCTAAGTTTTGGGGTTATGCATGTTTTTGAGGCTTAACAATGTAACATGCAAGTTAATGAACACATTTATGCCTCATATGCCACCATGATTAACTTGTGGCCTTATACCCTTTTTGTCATGCTTTTGCCAAGTTCCTTCTTAAATCCATTATGCGTTGTTGCGAATGTATATGCGAGTTTAAAAGCGTTGGGGTTACATTATGGGTAAACTTTAATGACATGAAACACGACTTGGGGCAAATTGGTATAAACATGACAACATGTAATTTTGGCTATGAACATGGAACTTGAAAACTAGACGTGTATGGGTTGTAAGTGTAATATGACACTAGACCAAACATGAAAGTGGCCAACTCGAGGTTGGGTTGAGTTTGTAGCATAAATCTACCCGGACCCGCCCGGCTTAACTAGTGGCTACAAACAATAGGACCCAATGTGAGTAGTTGGTCACATAGCACTTAAAACCCGAGGTTAGACTAGGTTATGGTGTAAATCTACCCGGACCCGCCCGGCTTAACTAGTAACCACAACAAAGTCTAATGTGAGAGGTTGGGGTGCATTAATCTAATTAATGCCCCATGAAAAGGTTAAGTAATTTTGATTAATGACACTTAACCGATATGACACGAATGGGTAGGTTAAGTTAAACCGGACTTGGTTCCTTAATGACACTTAACCATATAAGACAATTAGGGGATGGGGTTAAGTAATTTACACTTAACTAATCCGACTTGGTACTTAGATGGGGTTAAGTAATCCATACTTAACTAATCTAACACGGTAAATTCGGTGGGGTTAGGTAATTTACACTTAACTAATCCGACTTGGTAATTAGATGGGGTTAAGTAACTTAGACTTAACTAATCTAAACATGGTAATTAGATGGGGTTAAGTAACCTTTACTTAACTAATCTAAGCACGGTAATTCGATGGGGTTAAGTTAAACACTTAACCAATCTAAACTTGGTAATTCAATGAGGTTAAGTAACCGATACTTAACCAACTTAACATGATAAATTTAATGGGGTTAAGTAACTTATACTTAACCAATTATACATGATGATTTGATGAGGTTAAGTAACCTATACTTAACCAATCTAATATGCGGACCTGATAGGGTTAAGTCACAAGACCTTTTAAATATACTTAACCATTGTAATACGATTAGTGGATGGGGTTAAGCTAACCCATGCTTAACCATTCCGACTCGATAATCTGATGGGATTAAGATAATCTATGCTTAATCAATCTAACACAATAATCTGATAGGGTTAAGACAAATAAATACTTAACCAATTTGACTTGATAGGGTTAAGTCATGAGCTTCTTGGTACACTTAAACAACTTGTAGGGCTAAGCCTTGAACTTGAGTACTTAGCCAACCTTGACATGATTCGTGGGCGGGTTAAGTTATGAACTTGAATGACAACACTTAACCCATTTGACAAAACCCTAGCTCAGGGGACTAGGTTGAAAATCGTAGTTAATCAAGGATAACGGGAAAAGAAGCTAAGTGGTAAACCTTAGTTAAGAATAACTAAGTAATAATTCTTAGCCAAGGACATGGTACTAGTTCATAAATAGATGAGTAACCTGATACGGTAGGTCATCGCTTAGTATACGAGGAGGAGCAACTTATCTGACTTGGATAAAAAGCTCCAGCGAACTGGGTGGCGAAGCGGTAGCTTCAGGGGTCGTGAGGGTACTCTTGGTATCCCTCTGTGAGGTGGCAGATGGTCCATGAAACCCGGCCTCACAGAGGTTAAGGTCTGTGGTAGAAGAGCCAAGAGTATGCCTTGGTTGCTATGCGAGCGACCTAAAGACTGGGATGGATTAGCGTGGAGCCGACGATACTTGTTTTTGCCCTGGATAGCACGTCGCCGACTACCTACCATCTTTGGTCAATCGTGTACGAACGGAAAGGCAGAGAACTCCCAATAGACCATATACTTGCTATCGAGTTATGGGTGAGGTTGGCCCATAGGAAAGTGGGGCTATAGTGGGGCCGGGATGTAGTTCTCATACATGATTTTTCTTGGATTGCCTTTCAGTAGTTGAGGGAGGGGTCACGTGGGACCATAGCCACGGATACAAAAACAGACCTTGATATCTGCACCGGCAGATGACTTAAAGCTCCCGACCGAGTTCCGTATTTCTTGATTTGCCCTGGCACGGAACTCGGATGGCACATTGAGATACATGTGCGTCTAGACATGGAAAACGATTCACGATTCATACGTGTGACAAAGGGCGTGGTTGACGGGTGGCATAATCCCTAGTAGTCCTAGGTGGCTTAGATCCCAAACCGAGATACGAAAACGTTCATTAGGTAGCATAATCCCTAGTGGTCCTAGGTGGCATAAATCCTAGTTGAGCGCGTGATAGTTCATGGTAAGAAAACATAACCAGATCTAGGGGGACAGTCCAAAACGATCTCAAGGATCATGGAACTACGTCGAAGTGGTATAGATTTACATAAGAAAGCCCGTACGGCCTACGGCAAAGGAATAAACTTATGCATGGAAAGAATCATACGAATCAGGAAACCTACATATACGATATATTAGGATGACATGGACCATTACATGACATTGGGCAAGAGACATTCATAGTTAACACATGACACGGGCCGGGATACTAGTACGGGAGGTGCAGAGCGAATATACATAATAGATACCTTGCGATATTGTACTTGATAGAAACCTGACGATGTGATACTTTGACTTATCTTGACGCCGTAGTTTATCATGACACACTTGTTTATCTTGGTACAGTAGTTCATCCTGTTATTTTGGTTTAGCTTATCTATCTTATCATCATACTTATGTTCATCTCAGTTCCTCATGCCAGTTAACTTTACTAGTTTGTATACTGATAGTAGATAGGGCTTACCAGTCTTTATGACTGACCCCGTTTTCTTTCGCTCCTTGTCTTCCATTTCCCCCCCAGGTTACAGGGAGGAAATACTGTTGTTAGTTCGGACCTCTTCTGCTTAAAGGTCATCATGGATGGCTTGGACTTTTCTTGGCTATGGCTACTTTACTATTTTACTTGGGGAATAATTTATGAAAAGATTTTATGCTTCTTTACTATTGCAAGACAGGTTTTGATGTATTATGATGTAAAAGGCTTTAGACCTTATTTTATAAGGTAATGAAATTTGTTTTACTTCCGTTGTTTTATATATGTTCTGTCTTGTAATATTTCTGTGCATGTCTACCTCGATAATGCTTCACCAAACCTAGTGCATTCCCTTTGTGAGTGACCCTAGTGGAGGTGGGGTGTTACACCTTCAGCAGGTACTTTTTAATTCTCACCAATCTCATTTGACACATTTGAGTCATGCATTCTTTTGATACTCCATAAGAACTTTAGCTGTATATATTATGGTACATATATTTGTTTTTTAAATAAAAAACTTCATTTATTAGACTAGGTACGAAGAAAATTCCAATAACTGTTTGCATCGGTTAAAAATTGATCTTTTCCTATCAAAAAAAATTCTTTTTATTTCTGTTATATTGCTGACATGGGAATTTAACTGTCATAGGAAAAGTTCTTTTTTTTTCTTTTGTTAAAAGCTCTTTCTATTATATTGCTATGATGGGAATTCATTTTATAATCATTTTTACTGTGATTTCATGCTGTCTTTTTGTCTGCATTTGATCATTCCATTACAAACTGAATTTATTTGTTCAGAAAAAAATGTTGGTCATTTTTGACTTAAGCTATATTTTTTGTTGCTAACATTTAACTATCTATTTTACAGTAATTTTTTCTTTTGTTTACATATTTATATTTTAATATATACATTGCATTGGTTCTAAAATCAGTTTTTACCATAACTATTTTTGTACCACAGTCTTTACAAACTTGAAATTATTGCATACATGATTTTAGTTAATGAGGTCTTATATGACATAATTTAACAAAATTAGTGTAAACCAAAATGATGAAATTGCTTTAACTGCATTAGACATATCAAATGTTGATTTTAACAAGATGTTATTGACTTGTATGTGTGTTCATAGTAGTGGTTGGACAAGTTGAAAGCTTCCAAGGTTATTGCAAAAAACGCTGCTTTATTCATAAAAAACTGCATACCATTTATTTGTGCAAATGGCTTTCAGTTCTCTCTATTCCTTTTTTTTTTTTTTAATGAAATACAGACTGTAGTTCCAAACTGAAAATCAACATGCAGTTTTTTTTTCTTTGAAGATGAAATGCAGCCTTTTTTCATACAGAAATTAATATGCAGCTTTTTTATATATAAATGATATGCAGGTTTTTTTTTTAATGAAATGCATACTGTAGTTCCAAACTGAAAATCAACGTGCAGTTTTTTTTTTCTCTGAAAATGAAATGCAGCCTTTTTTCATACAGAAATTAATATGCAGTTTTATATATAAATGATATGCAGGTTTTTTTTTTAATGAAATGCAGACTGTAGTTCCAAACTGAAAATCAACATGCAGCTTTTTTTTCTTCTGAAAATGAAATGCAGCCTTTTTTCATACAGAAATTAATATGCAGCTTTTTTATATATAAATGATATGCAGGTTTTTTTTTATGAAATGCAGACTGTAGTTCCAAACTAAAAATCAACATGCAGTTTTTTTTTCTCTGAAAATGAAATGCAGCCTTTTTTCATACAGAAATTAATATGCAGTTTTTTTATATATAAATGATATGCAGTTTTTTTTTTTAATGAAATGCGTACTGTAGTTCCAAACTGAAAATCAACGTGCAGTTTTTTTTTCTCTGAAAATGAAATGCAGCCTTTTTTCATGCAGAAATTAATATGCAGCTTTTTTATATATAAATGATATGCAGGTTTTTTTTTTTTTTAATGAAATGCAGACTGTAGTTCCAAATTGAAAATCAACATGCAGTTTTTTTTCTTCTGAAAATGAAATGCAGCCTTTTTTCAAACAGAAATTAATATGCAGCTTTTTTATATATAAATGATATGCAGTTTTTTTTTTTTAATGAAATGCAGACTGTAGTTCCAAACTGAAAATCAACATGCAGTTTTTTTTCTGAAAATGAAATGCAATCTTTTTTCATACAGAAATTAATACACGGCTTTTTTATATATAAATGATATGCAGGTTTTTTTTTTTTTTAATGAAATGCAGACTGTAGTTCCAAACTGAAAATCAGCATGCAGTTTTTTTCCTTATTTCTGAAAATGAAATGCAGCCTTTTTTCATACAGAAATTAATATGCAACTTTTTTATATATAAATGATATGCAGGTTTTTTTTTTTTAATGAAATGCAGACTGTAGTTCCAAACTTAAAATCAACATGCAGTTTTTTTTTCTGAAAATGAAATGCAGCCTTTTTTCATACAAAAATTAATATGCAACTTTTTTATATATAAATGATATGCAGGTTTTTTTTTTAATGAAATGCAGACTGTAGTTCCAAACTGAAAATCAACATGCAAATTTTTTTTTCTTCTGAAAATGAAATGCAGCCTTTTTTCATACAGAAATTAATATGCAGCTTTTTTATATATAAATGATATGCAGGTTTTTTTTTTTTAAAATGAAATGCAGACTGTAGTTCCAAACTGAAAATCAACATGCAGTTTTTTTCCTTCTGAAAATGAAATGCAGCCTTTTTCATATAGAAATTAATATGCAGCTTTTTTATATATAAATGGTATGCAGGTTTTTTTTCTTTAATAATGATATGCAGTTTTTTATTTTATAAATGATAGTAGTTGTTGGACGAGTTGAAAGCTTCCAAGTTTACAACTATTCTTAATTGTAATTTTTCTTGCTCGTCACATAAATTGGATTATCGTGTACCATGATGTCCCTCTGAGAGTTTCTAATTTGTTCTGTTTTTCAGCAACCAGTACACAGTGGCATATTTGTTAGGGTTGTGGAAATTACTTGGCCTAGAGTTCCAAGTATGCCTTTAATTAACACAAGTTTTGGACATGCACTGAGATAGTTAATCATCCTTTTAAACATCTTTTTAAGTAGGTCACCTTTTGAAATTTGGAAGTGTTCATAAGCAAATATGCAAAAGATGTAAGGTCATTTCACAAAACAACTTAATGCCAGTGGGGACAATTGGAATTAATTTGGGCCTGACTCGTGATAGGCCGCAGTTTTAGTTTGGTTTAGTTCTTTCGGGTTCAGAGCCATTTTCAAAACATATACCCAATGCAATTATGGTTAATCTTGGTCTGGGTCGATTTGGTAGAAATGATTTAACTAATTGCTTTATTCGTTTTTCTATCAGCAAGCTCTTAATCTCATCAAACGCTTAAACGTTACACTAAAAGAAACCTGCATCCATGGTTCCTACCCTGCAGCAAAGTATTTTTACTATGGGGGCAGAATCTGTAGATTCACAATCCTCTAAGTGTTGAACACGTGTACATTAACTCGACCATCCTTGTGTCAAAGCTAGCAATTTAAACAAATAATAACTGTCCTTAAGCTCCAGCTTCACAGTCAAATTTTGTGAATGTATCCTGAGTATGTAGAAGCATCACTCTCTTGCACGTTAAATATTGCATGTTAAGCTGGAGTCATACTGTATTGAAGATCCTCTTGAATGGTGAATGATAAAATAGTTTGCTTCTTTTGAAGCTTCCAGCACAACTTTTTTTTTCTCAAACTATAACAGTTATGACAATACCACTTCTTCATATCTCTAGATAATCAATGGTTTTATCATTTTTTAATGAATTCGATTTTACATCAAATAATCAAGGGAATTATATTTTGGCTAAAAATACACAAATTTCTATTGCTAGAGTTGAATAAATTAGGAGTGATTTGTTTTCTAATAAATAAATCATCTTAATTTTCCTTTTGAAATAATTAATTTGCATTAGACATATTAAATAAATGTTGGGACATGAGTTTTATTTGTTTGCTAGATAAGCCAAATCAGTGCTTGCCACAGTCAAGTGGTCCAGTTAAGTTTGGCTTGTTCAGTTTAATCTGAACCTAGTTTATCTTGAGTTTTATCTATTGGTTCAACAAAGCTCCTAAGTTCTTGTATATTTATTTTATTTTTGCTTCACCTCCATTTCTATGTTACGAGCTTGATTTGGCTAATTTAATAAGTGAACAAGCTTCAAGATAGGAATACTGATGGCTGTGTTCTTACTTGCTAATCAGTCAGAAGTAGTTTCTTTACTTTTAGATATATAACTGAATTTTTCTCTAACTGTCACTTATTATATATAGTTTGAAGCCAAGATGTATTTATTTATTTATATATTATGAAAATTTGTTCTCCCTAAAATATTAGAATTACATTTATTTATTATGAAAATTTTGTTACTCTTGCTAATTAATTACATTTATTTATTATGTAAATTCATAATGATATACTAATTTACATGTACGTTTATTTATGCTTGATTTAGATTGCTTTTAAAGTTTGACAGGAAAATTCTACTATTCAAATGGATTCGACTAGAAATGCTATTCCTCTTGCATTGCTTAACCTGTATCAACATAATTGGATCGTCAAAGCTCGGGTAACAAACAAAAGCACTTTGAGATGCTATAAAAATATCAAAGGGGAAGGTTGCGTTTTTAATATAATACTCACAGGTGAAAATGTAAGTTTTTAAATTTTAAGGTTTCCAATAACATTTGTTTCGATTATGCAATCATTAAACTATTATTATAATGATTGTTTTCTTCATATTAACAGGGTACGCAAATCCAAGCTACAATGTTCAATAAAGCTGCAGAAAAATACTATCCGATATTTGAGTGCGGAAAAATCTATTATATCTCCAAAGGAACTGTAAGGCCTGCGAAAAAAGAATTCAGCACTGTAAAAAATAATTATGAGTTGAATCTAAATGAAAACTCATTGGTTGAAGAAGTTGATGATGTGAGTATTTGTGTACCTGAGATCGTATATGATTTTGTAAGGATTGATCAGCTTCAAAAATTTGTTGCAGAAAAGAAAGTTGTAGGTAATGCATCAAAATAAATAATTTTTAAAATATCATTGTATTATTTGTTAACAAAAATAAATTTTAGATGTGATCGGCGTTGTTCAAAGCGTCTCTACAATCAAATATGTTCATAGGAAATCCAACAACACGATTATTCAAAAACGCGACATAACTATTGCAGATGATTCGTAAGTACTTCTAATAATTTAGTTGATTTGTTTAATGCAAATATTTATATATGGTTTTAAATTACAGAACCAAAACAGTTAATGTTGCATTATGGGGAGAGCTTGCTAAGAAAGTCGGATCAGAACTAATGGAAATGGTCGACAAAGCTCCTATAGTAGCTATTACATGCGTTAGAGTTAGAGATTATCAAGGTACAAAAACATTTACTTAACTTCACATTCTTAGCACGTAATCATTTTTATACATTTCTTAATTTTACTATAGGTTTGTCGTTATCTACACTGAGTAACAGCAATATAGCTATAAATCCAAACATACCAGAATCTAAAACGCTTAGAATTTGGTATGATACTGAAGGCAAGAATGCACACATTAAATCTACTACTTATGACAAAGTCATGCTTTCTCATATAGTAGACAATCCTAGTTTCGGTCATTACAAGGTTAGTAATAATCGTTTCAATTTATATCATACATATACTTATCACACCATGTAAATTAGTTAATTTTTTCTCTGTATTTAGTCTGTTTTTTTCAGTGTTTTTGCTTACATATCTCAAATTAAGACTGAATGACTATGGTATCGAGCCTGTAAGACTTGCAATAAAAAAGTAATTGAAGCTTCAACATCAGGCTATTGGTGTGAAGAATGCCAACAAAACAAAGATACATTTAACTTGAGGTAATAAACAGTTAAAACTAAACATATTTATTTAACGTTGTTATTTGTATTTATATTTTTTTACAATGCAGATATATTATGCTAATGAAGATTTCTGACTCAACCGCTGAAGCTTGGGTTACTGCTTTCAATGAACCGGCCAAAGAAATTATTGGCTACAGTGCCGATGACCTATATAAAATTATGAAAGATGAAGGTGAAGATATATACGAACAGAAGCTAAAGGAATTGCTATGGACGCCTCATCTTTTTAGAGTTGTTACTCAAATTGAGTATATGAACGAAAAGAAGCAGAAGATAACCGTTATATCGCAATCATCTATTGATTATTCAACGGAATCAAGCTTTTTGTTGGAAGAAATATCCAAGGCGGACTCCAAAAATTAGTGTTTTTTCCTCAGTATATTTATTTTAGTATGTTCTGTTTTTTGAATAACAATAGTACTTAAGTGATTCATTATAAATTAGTTCAATAATCTGTGATTTATTTATTACTTTTTATTCTACGTTTTTTTTCAATAAAATATTCACTGGTATGATGATATGTACTGAGCTTATATTTTTTTTATTTTTTTTGTCTTTTTATTTATTTGGTCTATTAATAGTTTAAAGTTGCAAAATAATGAAACATTAACATTACATTGATTATCCTAGATATATAGTAAAAATGTGTGTATGTGTGTGTGTGTATAACTAATTCAAATCAATACATTAATAGTATATTCTTAATCTTAAGTTGGTTTACCTAAAATTTACTTTAATTAACTTTCTATTTTTAAAAACACCTTAACGGTCGGTTTTCCCACCGTTCACCGTTGTGGTAATACTAGTTAATATACACTGATATAGTAAATTATTTGTGGGATCCTA